>QNQO01000641.1:0-630291 GCA_003290165.1 Berberis thunbergii
CTCTTGGTCAACAGCTACTCCTTGAGCAGAAATGATATGCCCCAAGTACTCAAGTTGGGGTTGGGCAAATGAGCATTTGGAGAATTTGGCATACAAGGTGTGTGCTCTCAAGGTATTGAAAGTGTATGTTAGATGTTGGATGTGGGTTTCCAAGGAAGAGCTGTAAACTAGAATATCATCAAAGAAGACAAGTATGACTTTCCTGAGGAAAGGTTTGAATATGTTGTTCATAAGGGTTTGAAATGTGGCTGGGGCATTCGTAAGGCCAAAATGGCATTACTTTAAATTCAAAGTGGCCATGATGATGTCCTAAAGGATGTTTTATGACAATCAGGAGGGTGAACTAGGATTTGGTGATACCCATTCCTAAGGTCAAGCTTGGAGAAAACACAAACTCCATTCAATTCATCCAGTAGCTCTTCAATGATAGGCATAGGAAACTTATCCTTCACTATGATGTCATTCAATTTTTTGTAATCTACACAAAACTTCCAAGTGGAGTCTTTTTTCCGAACAAGTAAGATGGGAGCAGCAAAAGGGGAGTGACTAGAAGAGATTAGGCCAGCTTGTAACATTCCTCCACAACTTCTTTTTGGATATTAAGGTATCCTATAGGGTGCTTGATGAGGGGGTTAGGATTAGGTTTCAATTGGACATGGTGATCTAATGAACAACTGGGTGGGAGCTCTTGTGGTCTTGAAAATATCTTGGCATTGAAATAATAAATTGGTAAGGATAGGGGAAGTGGTGGAGGAAATAGGTGTAGCTGAGATGGCTAAGAAGTGACCAACTAAAGCTTGGGAAGGGTATTTGAATATGTTTCTTGAGAGCACAACCAGAAAGAGGAAATAATGAGTCTTTGTTTCTTGCTCCCTTAAGTGTGATCTTCTTGCCATGGAGCATCAACGTTACATTGGAGCTTTTGGAGATTGATGACAATGTCTCCAAAAGGTTTTAGCAGTCTCCACCAAGTACCATGTCACAACCCACCCAATTGCAAATCCTTAGATCTCCTTGAAAGTGATGCCCTTGCATTTCCCATTGCATTGTAGGACATATAGCATTACTGACCATCTTGGATCCATTGGCAACTGTGATTAGCATCTAGGGAGTCAACACAGTTTGAATAATTCAATTCTTGAACCACATGGGGATCAATGAATGAATGTGTGCTACGCATATCAATTAATATGGAAACAACCCTCTTTTTAATATGACCTGTAATAAGTATAGTATTAGGAGAAATTTGTGCCAGTAAGGGCATGCAAAGAGACTTCCATCTCAGTGTCAATCTCCTGCATGAGGTCCTCTTGGTCAATCTCAACTTAAGGTTCCTCAGTGACTTCATCTGGAATCAGCTACCACCATGAATAATCGTTGTTGTTTACACAAATGACCAAGCCCTATATTTCTCATCACAATTATAACATAAACCTTGCTCCCTTCTAGCTCTCATTTGAACTTGAGTTAGCCCTTCTAATTGGGGGAAGGGAAACCACATTTTTAGTATTGTAGGGCTAGTGCATAGGGCTCACAGTAGCTTGGGTGGTAGTTTGTTTAAGTAATATGGATTATGAGGAGTGCTAGAAGAAGCAATTGTTTTACTCCAGGGAGCACTATATGGTTGACTGTTATTATGAAAGCGTAGAAATGGTTTTGGAGTTGGGTTTAGCGACTTTGGATTGAGAAAAACTAAGGTGGCCTCTTGCATTTTAGCTAAGCCAAAGGCTTGAGACACACTTGTCGGGCTTAAACATTTGAATGGTGGTCCTGATTTCATCCTTCAAACCACTTTAAAAATTCAAACATAATATTGCTCCCCCAAATCTTTGTTGTGTGCAACCATTTGTGCCTTCAACTCCTCAAACCTGTCATAATATTCATCCACAGAGGTATCTTGGGCCAGTTTGTTAAACTCCCCACCAAGTTCTCTTGATCAGGGTTTTCAAACCTATCACAGACATCCTTGACAAAAATATCCCAATTAATGACCCCCTTACCTTCTTGGTAGTCTATAAACCAATTATCAGCTCTTCCCTCTAAGTGAATTGAGACCATATATACTCTATTGTCATCCTTAACATGGTGTAATTGAAAGTATCGATCACACTTGCGTACCAGTAACGAGGACCAACTCCATCAAAATGAGGGAAATAAAGCTTTGGGTAACAAAGGAAATTACCTGGACTCTCCACTGATTGTGGAAGAGTAGATGATTGGGCATGTGAACGGCCCCTCCTGATTGGATATCCACGCTCACCCCCGTACCAGACTGGGAAGTCAAACCCCTCTCTCTGTTTGCGTTGTGAATCCCTTCGTTCATCAACCTGATAAGTTGTTCGAAGCGTTCATCCGCCTTCTTCTCAGTTACTGCTTGTGCTTGACAGAGCTTTTGGATCTCCAGTTTGATGAAATCCATCTGTCCCGTGGTCTCAAATCTGGAACTTCTTGAATTCCTTCTCCAATTCCTTTGCCCATGGTTGTTTGATATCTTGTCCGAGTAATCGACGGCTCTGATACCAGATGTGATGAATGTTGAAAGCAAAAGAGGAAAAGAGGAAAGAACAGAGTAGAAGTAGAACTGAAGATAAATTGGATTAAAAGAAAATAAGCACTACAATCTCCCAAAGGAGCCTCATAATTTCATTCCTCTTCCTTCTGTTTCTTCCCTGATATTTCTATATATATTGTTGTTCTAACTAACAATTGAGAGGGTTGTTCATGACCCTACACGTGGTTCACTTACCACCCTTCTTTCATAACTAATTGCTAATAATGAAAAGTCTATCCTACCCTTATATTTTGAATTTCCCTCTAAAATTTCCCTCTAGTCATGACAGCTTCTTTTTCACTTTTTATTCTCTCTGCTTGATGTGCTTGGTAGGTATTGTATTGTGAGGGGAAACAGAGGGGGATGGGGTTTCTTCATTTTTTGTGGAAAATGGGATATGTTGTTTAAAATTGTTTGTTGTTGTTGCACATCTGTCAATTTGCATAAATGAACCCAAACATTCATTTTCTTCAAGTGAACCATAAAGAGCACAAATCAAGTACCAATTAAAGAATTTAAGGAGAAACTTTGGTTACAAATTCTGGGAGATGATTTTTAATTTTCTAGAAGAACTTTTGGGAGATGAATGATGTAAACAATATGCTTCCATCCCACTCTATACCGCATACACCTGTGTCTGTTTAATCTGTACATCCTCTCGTATTTCCTTTTGTTTTGTGTAATATGGCATTGAAGGGAAGAAGGGATGTTGTTATTGAAGTTCTATTTGTTGAACATACTGTTTTAACATGGAGTTGCAAGATTGCAAGATTTGGGTTTTGGATTCTTGTTTATTAGATTTTATATGATACCAACTGTTTTATGTTTTATTGTATTTGGAACTCAATCTGGAATGTTGAACATGAATTTGTTTTATGTTTTATTACAAGATTTGGGTTTTGGGTTGCAAGGAGGGATGTTGAACATGAATGATGTTTTTTTTTTGTAGAAATGAATGATGTTTTATGTTTTATTGTATTTGGAACACAATCTGGAATTTGTGTATTGTATTTGTATAATGCTCAATTATTGTAATGCAGCTACCATGGAACATGTTTTATTGAATTTGTTTAGATTGATGGACTTTAAAGTTTCAATGGTAAAATTTGGTCCAATTTGACTTGGATTTCGGAATGGCATGGTTTCAACCCGATTCGGGACCAAACGGTTCTGCCCAAAAAAAGTAGTATCGCGAACCGTTCCGTTTCATTGGACCAGGACTAGGACCGGGACAAGCCCAATCCTGAACCGTTCTAGATAGTGCCCACCCCTAAGAATTGTACGAAATCAGTATTTCTCTTGATTCTTCGTTGTTTCGTTGCTTTTCTATTGTGTGTTGATTCTGAGATGTCATCAGATCTTTTGAAATTTGGTTGCAGATTGTTCTTTCAGAAATTCTAACTGTCAAGGAAACCAGCGAGGGAGGGGGTGGGAACCCTCCATCCCCCTCGGGATGGGTGTCTTCATCCCCTTTCACGCATCCCGATGGGGGTGGAGGGTTCCCACCCCCTCCCTCGCCAGTTAGACAAGCTCTTGTTCTTTTATCTACTCATCTTACATGATTTCTTTGCGTTAAAGTTTACACCAATATTCAGGTTGAGCAAATCATGGAAAAGTGTCAAAAAAATTGGGTTAGTCAAGCCTGCCCACTTCATAGGTAAAACCTAAAGATGCAACTAAACAAACACCATTCAAATAGAAAGCTTCCTTGATCAACATTGGCATTACATCTATAATCTAGGTTTTTTCACCATAAGAGCCTAAACTAAAACCTGAATGAAATGCAACTAACAGACACCAACTTACTAGTATTTTCCTAATTCTATTCCATTCATTTCGCTCATATAGTTTGAACCTTCAAAAGCTAAAATCAACATAACTTGAATAAGAAAAGAACAGTTTCAACTTTCAACCATCAATTCATCGTGAACAATAAGATAAGGTATTTGGGTTTTGATGGATATAAAAACTCTGCACAAATGTCAACATGTTTAAGGGGCAGTGATAATTAAACTAACTAATAGATGACTTTAGAGAAAGTGATGGATTGTTTAAACATACCTTTTGAATAGGGAACAAGTGAGAAGGGATTCAATGTGAGCTCCATTTTCAAATGGAGTAATACGAACACCGACAGAGGGAGGAAGCTTTGTTTGGTGGTTCCGCTTCTTATCTTTGATAACTTTTTTGACTTTCCTTTATTAGAGTGAGATTTTGTGACCAGAAATTTCACAAATGCCATCGCCCCATTTCCATCCCATTATCACCACAGTCAACGCAATCACAGTCAAATCAAATTCAATGTACACGATAACAAGGAATGTGATTCCTTTAAATATGTCGAAATTTAGCTAAATATTTTCTATTTTGAGTTATCAAACTTTCGAAATTTAATTTTTTTTTTTTTTTCATAAAAAATTTTCTGAGAAAAATAAATATTTCAATCTCAGTATATATTAATCTGCTATAATGTTATTTTGGTATCAAATTTGTTATATGAATTATTAATATATTATATGTATGACAGCGTGAAAGGTTTTTTTATGTAGTATTTTAAAGTTTAAATGTATAATGTTAAAATCAAAATTACCATTAAAAAAAATATGCAAAATCAAAAGTAAACTTAAGAAATTATAAACTAATGTAAATAAAACTAAAATTTCAAAAGACATTTCTTTGAACTGTCCAAGAAAACGGTGCCGATACGTTATAACAAGATGTTCTAACAATAATAGTTCTTAGAAAGTTTTTAGAAGAATAATAAATAAAAATACATGTTTTTATTAATGAAAATAGAAATACAGATAAAGACTTAGGAGATAGAAACTTACAAGAGTGAGCTAAGGATTACATGAGAGAAAAAATCGGATGCATAAACTAAGGATACAAACTGGCTTTTATAGCCTTCATAAAATTTACAATAATTGAGAATATAAGCTTCTCGTGACTAAGTGGAGAGTGGGTGAGATGTGGACATCTTGTCCTTTGTAATCATGAAAGAGCTGAATGAAGAAGCTTTGTATTGAATTAATTGTAATTGTTGAAATAGTTGAAGATGCTTCAACTTTTGACTTTGAGTGTTGCTTGGTAATGATGTTGTCGGTTGGCCGAAAGAGACATTGTCTTGTAATGGAAATGGCAGATGCCTTTGTAATAATTGTGGCAAAAGTCATGATGACTTAAAACACAATAATGTTTGTAGGGTCAGATTCATGCATGTGGCGAAAATATGCCAAAACAATCATCTTCATTGAGTGGAACTGTTGGAGCTTCGTCTTCATCTGAGTCATCAGCACTGATTTTGACATGGTTTCCAAAAGTTGAGTCTTTGTAGGCTTGCCTTGAAGCTGCTTCTTGACGAATTGTCAAAAAAGTTTTGCTTCTGAAGGAACTTGTATTGGATTGACTAGAGGCTAAGCATGAGATTGTTCTTTCCCTGAAAAGAATCTTGTTATAACTTCTTTTGTAGCATGGGAGTGCTCAAAAGATGACCATCATTTGACTTTGTAACGACGACAGATCCAGAGGGGGGGCTGAGTTGATTGGCTTGGATCGGGAGTGTAATCCCAGCAACATATCCAAGAGAGTTTGAACTTGACAAAAAACCAAAACGATAATACATGTTAAGGTACTGGGATTGGTGGATTAAATTTGGATTTGAAAACTTGTCATCCTTCATTGACGAAAGAGGGCAAGATATCTTGAAGATGACCAAAATGATTCCACCAAGAATGTTGAAACCAGATAGGAACAGTTTTTTGTAAGAACTTGTGGCAAATGAGAAAAAACCAAAAATGGGAACAATTTTGAGAAAAAACAAAGAAGGCTCTGGACCAAGGTTGCTTGTAGTCCAAATAATTGTAGGAGGCTGGGAGGTAATTGACTGAAAACTTCTTATGAAAGCGGGGATGCTGCTTCCAATCAGCTTCAGACAAAACCTTCATGATTTGGCATTTGGAATGAGAAATCTCCTCATGGTGAGAAGGATCTCGATGATGAGTGATCACTACTAAGTCAGTGCCGACCAGTATGAACTCATAGAACTCTTGGGTTTTGAGGATATCAGATTCCTCAAAAAGTGCATTTGTATTAAAAAGATTATTTGCAATTGAGTGGGTATATTTGTAAGTGCATAAAAACATGGTTCGATCAATGTGATCGAATCCAAGCAAGGTTTTGTAAAATAAGGATTTGGATGAGGAACTTGGAGTTTTGGGAAACTTGTCATTGCAGAGCTTGATTATTTTGCATTTGTAAGAAGTTGGTAGGGATTTGTAAGATGAGTCTTGAGCTGTGAAGCAGAAGGCTTCATAGCATACTGGGCTTTTGTTTGAGGTTTTGGAAGAGGAGGAGGTCTGAAGAAGGAAGAGGATTGAGAACTCATTTTTGTAAGAATTTTATTGTCAAAAAATTTGCAAGAGAGTTATCAGCTCCTTTTATCTAATCGATTTCAAAATCAAAAGCTGACAAAAGACCTTGCCATCTGGCAAAAATCTTAAACAAGATTTAAAACATCTTTGGTTAAAATTTATTTGGGATATTGGCAATCAACACGTAATAAAAACTTTTGATTAAACAAATCATCTTGAAATTTCATGATGCATAAAACAATTGATAAAATTTCTTTTTTGACAGTTGAATATTTGATTTGGGCAGAATTCCAAATACCAAAATGGTATCGGACCAATTGTATTTGAGTAGATGCAGGAAGACACAGTTTAAGGATACCCCCATACCCTTGGTTAGACGCATCTGTTTCTACAATCTTGAAAGCTTCAGGACTTGAATCCCTAGACAAGGAAGACTTTTGACTTGGGCTCTAACTTGTCTAACAATTTGAGAATGAGCTTCAGTCCATGGGTTTGGGTTAGACTTAAGTCTTGCATACAAGGGTTTAAGTAAAACTCTAAGATTTTTGTAAAAGTTTGCAACATAATTTAAAGATCCTAAAAATCTTTGCAATTGATTTTTATCTTTGATTTCATCAAGGAATTTATCAGCAAACTCTATGACTCTACAGATTGGAGTGATCATCCCAAAATGAATTTTGTGACCCAAAAATCTGACATTTGTTTGAAAAATGTCAATTTTTGTAGGGGAAATAACCAAACCATTTTCTTTGATAATTTTGTAAAATTGATACAAGTGTTTCCAATTATCGTCTAAGGTGGAAGAGAATATCAGTATATCATCGATATACACAATTGAAAAATGAGAAAAGGGAGTGAAAAAAAAATATCATTCTTGGTATTCTGAAATTCACTGGGTGCATTCTTGAGGCCAAAAGGCATAACATTTCATTCATAATGGCCAAAAAGAACATTGAATGTTGTCTTGTAACGATCATGGGGATGGATTTGGATTTGCCAAAATTCTGATCTGAGATCAAATTTAGAGAAGACACATGCTGAGTGTAATCTTAATGAAGTCTCTCCTATTAGGTATTGGATACTTAATCCATTGTAAAACTTTGTTCAAGGGTTTGTAATTGATGACAAGACGATGAAATCCTCGTTCAAGTTCAACAACTTTTCTGACATAAAAGGTTGCACAACTCCAAGGAGATTTGGAATAACGAATTAAGTTATTGGAAAACAAACTCTGGATTTCAGATTTGCAAATATCCATTAATTTGGAATTCATTTGTATGGGACGAGATTTAGTAAGAATCTTAAATTCACTAAAAGAAGTATCATATGGTGATCGTACCACATGGTGATTACGATTCCAAAATGCATTTGGAAGATCAGAACATAGTTCTGAAGTCAATTGTTCCTTAAAATGGACAATTCGAGATTGTGTCTGTGTGTCTTTGAGCTGATCATCGATCCGACGATAAGCAATTTCATTTTAAAAAAAATGTAAATGTTGTCTTTTTTGAGAAATGAAATTAATGAAACAATTATCTAATTTTAGAAAATTAATTTAAGCAATTTTGGTTTTGCACAAAAATTCGAAGATAATCTTATTACCAAGGATATTGGTAGAGATACCTTCATTTGTAACATAAAATGGATAAATTGTAGTTAAGAATGGTGTCTCTAAAATCAATTTTTGAGACATGTATTTAGCTAACCAGAAATCATGTTGTATACAAATCTTTTTTTTTGGCAAATATGGGCACCAACAAGTTTGTATTGAACATCTAATTTACTATTAATAGTAATTAGTTGTTGAGTTGTTTTCTCATAATATTGAAAAGGGATAACTCATTCCGCTATACAATTTAAATCAACACCTGAATCAACAAGGGCAAAGGTATTGATCGTGAAATCTTGATTGATAGCCAGAGTTACGTTAATATACCATTTGTGATAGGTGACTGTATTTAATTCATTGAGAAAAACATGATCAGTTGTTGGTTGAACTGCTTGATTGGAAGTCAAAAGAATATCAGAAATAGAGATTGCATTTTGAACCTGTTGGTTCAACAACTGTTGAGTAAGCCAAGTTTGACCTTACTTAAGCTGAGCAATTTCTTTTTTCATAATATTGACTTTTGATTGAAAATCAGGGAGAGAAACAGAGTGTTGAGAATAAGCTATGAATCTACTGATAATGTCCTTATGATTGTAAAAAGGGTTAAAAATCACAGGGACAGGTTTCTGAGTGATGGTATTTTTTATATGAGTCAAATACTCAGTTTTGAGCTTAGGATCATCAATTCGATCCACAAAATCTAAAAGAATGTTTGATTCTTTAGTTTTTGATAACATTTTGATAGTATTTAGAGCATTGCATGTGCAGGCTTTAGCACAATGATCCTGACCAGATTCTTCTTGATCAGAAGAATTGGAATCATAACGCATTTGATAGACTCGGAAGTCATCATCGGATGGATTAGAATCAGACTCAGAATTGAGTAAAATTATAGTGAACATTTGCTTAATGTTTTCATCGGCGTCAAGCTCATGAATTCTTTGGGAATGCTCTACAACTTTTTGCATAATGACCCGGCTTACCACATTTGAAACAAATGAGTTTTTGAACAATTGAGCCTTTATGTTTTGAAAAATGGCATGCTTGTATGTGTCGTGTCTAATGGCATTTTTGTAATAGTTATTGTACTGTTTTTGTTGTTTTGGACCATAAGGCCTTTTGGACTTAAAGTGTCAGGCTGGATGAGATCGATACTTTTGTTTGGAATTTTTAGTGGAAAAATTTGCTAAGGGCTCATACCCATACTGTTGACAAAATATCCAAGTTCATTCGACCCATAAATGTTTTGTCTTTTGAGTTGGGCTTTGAGGCGGATATCTTTACAGAGTTGCAAAGGTACCTCATTGATTTTAGCAATTAAGTCTCCAAACGTTAGTCGTTCAAAAGGAATATCGCCATTGTATTCAGATTGCGACTTATCTCTAACGATATTTGCGAAAACATGAGGTAATCCTAAAAGAAATTTTCTTTTCCATAAAGGATTGTTAGCTTCATTTTGATGCATAACTTTCTTTAGAAAAACATCCTTGTAAAATCTGAAATGACTAAGAGATTTACATCTAATGATCATAAGGAGATCACGAGATTTATCTTGAAATTTAGAGGGATCACCTATGAAATGTTTAAGAATAACGAAAATCAATGTACTGACAATATCAGGAATGTTTTCACCATTTTCAGCTTTAATAGGTTGTCCATTGAAATCAATTTTGATAGATTGAAAAATGTTTTGTTATTCGACAGGAGTAATATAATTATCCCACTATCCTTTTAATTGTCTCGCAAAGCCAACAATAATTACCCCTGCAATACTATGATCTGATTTACTTTCACTGCGATGAGCGGCTACCATCGTGACCATTTCTTGTGTTAATTCGATAATATTTTATTCAGTACAACCATTTATATTCCAAGAATAGATGTTTCCTATACAAAATGAACCAAATGTTTATCTTCATATTGCATATCAGAGTAAGTTGGTCTAGGATAATAATTATTAGTTGTTGGCATATGATTGGTTTGAGTTCTAGATGAACGCATTGGGTTAGCTTCAAATCTTTGAAGTTTATCCAATTCAGACATAACGTCTGGATCATTTTCAGAATAATCAGAACCAATATGGGAAAGTGTATTGATTTGTTTTGAAAATGAAGCCTTATAAAAAACAGGTGCAGTTTGAAGTTTCAAAGTTGCAAGTCTTCGATTGATATCATCCATGATTTGTGGAGGAGAAGAAAGGGCATTATTTTCAATTGTAGAAGGTTGAAAATAAGTGTTTGGTTTTTCAAATTTTTTGTTTGGAAGAAGATTATTTTCAGGAATAGGAATAGAAGTCAATTGTTGACCAATTTCATTAAGCAAAATATTTGTATAATTATTTTGCTCGATAGCCTTCGAAATTCTTGTGGAATCAGAAATAGAAGTTGGATTCTTCAAATGAGAGGTTGTAATAGTCTGTCATTGAGTTTGTATATGAATTTCTTCTAAAGGAGGCAAGACTAATTCAACTAGGGGTGGGCAAATGAGTCGAGGAACCGCGAATCCAAACCGAACCGAACCGTTTTACTCCAAACGGTTCGGTTTTTAATTTATAAAAATGTGAAACGATTCGGTTCGGTTCCAGAACCGTTCTTAAACGGTTCGGTTCCGAACCGATTACAAATTTTCATATACCCATACCATATGCCATACCCAATTAAAAACCTAAATATCTGTCTCTCTCTGTCTCGAGAAGCTCTCTGTGCGAGATCTCCCTTTCCCTCTCCTCTCCTCTATCTGTCTCTGTCGAAGAAGTAGCGAGATCCGAATAGAAGAAGCAGCGAGATCTCCCTTTCCTTTCCTCTCTCTGTCTCTGTCAAAGAGAATAAGCAACAGCAACAGCTCCCTTAGCGAGATCTCTCTCTGTCTCTGTCGAAGAGAGAAACAGCAGCAACATATCTCTCTCTGTCTCTGTCCAAGAGAAGAAGCAGAAGTAGCTCCCTCTCTTCTCTCTGTCTTTGTCTCGAGAAGAAGCATCAGCAGCAGAATTGCGTCAAGTTTATTGAAAAAGGCCAAAAGGTTTGTTTTTGTGTTTTGTTTTTCGATTTTGTTGAGTGGTGGTTGTGTGTTGATTGAGTTTGTGTTGGTGTTTGTAGATTAATGAAAATGTGCAAAGAGAGATTATGAACCATAGGTCATTGAAGCATCCCCATATTGTTAGATTCAAAGAGGTGAGTTTACTGTTACATTTCTTTATTTTAGTTCTCTATTTCAATCTCAAACAATTGGAGATGCTTCAACTTGTTTGAGGTTCCTCCTCTGTTTCCTATTATTGGAAATTGAAAAGTGAAAGAACTTAATGAGTTGTGAACTTTTTAAGAGATTTAAGTAATACCCTTTTGACCAAATCAAGTGTAGTTGAGCTTCAGTTCATGCCTTCTTGTTGTTCAGGCTTTTGATAAGAGGGAGCTGCTGGGACTACAGTCATGATTTGGGCTAGTAGTCTGGCACAATTTAACCAATTTGGCTATCTAGTTCCAAGTTATTGTATATTTAGAATATTTGCTCATATGCCCTTTCAATATCATCTGTCGCTCTAGAAGCTACCGCTTCCTTGGGGTTCTGAGAAATATTGTATTGGCGCCCCTTTACAAGGTTGTCATGTTTGATTTCTTCATGGCTGATCAGCTCTGTAGTCAGGTAATTAAGCTCATATTCTATAGGGGTTATTTACTCTGTTTGTGGCTTTTTCAACTATTGTAGATAGTTTGGTTGCTTTGATGTTTTTGTTTGGATTTAGTCCAAAAACAGTAATCATTCTAGCAACTCGTGTGACAATAAACTACGGCAAAGGTGGTTAATGAAATGAGATTCTTTGTTTCAAGGAACCGTTTGGAACCGTAGGAACCGAACCGTTTACAACGGTTCGAGTTAGGTTCAGTTCCAACATTCAAAATAGAGGAACCGATCCGAATCAGAACCGTTCAAATTTTAAACGGTTCGAGTTAGGTTTCTCAAATTTTGTAACCGAACTGAACCGTGCCCACCCCTAGATTCAACAACAGAATTGTTTTTCAGATGCCAAGGTTTAGAAGCATTCTTGATAACATTTAATTGTGAAAGATAAATGGATTCATACCATTCTAAAAATGACATATGATCTTTGATATCTTCACAAAATTGATAAAACAATTTACCTAAACTAAGCCTTTGGTCAGAAGTAGTTTGAGAATAAAATGTTTATCTTTTAACAGAATTGTAATCCATGGAAAACTCATCTTTAACTTTTTGTTTGTTTAAAACAAATTCAGTGGTTAAAGTGTTTAATTGTGGGATCTGCCATCTCAGATTGAGTTGGAGATCTATCAGAATATTGTTCTGATGGTTGATTGTAAATGGGTTGGGGAATCTTTGGGTGGTAAGGATTAGATCTTAAGTTAGCAAGATCTAAATGAAGAAGATCCTCAGGCAGAGGTGTTCTCGGGATGTGGGTAGGAGCAGTTCTGAAATATGATTTAGATCTACGTCCTGATTGGAAATCTAAAGGTTGTAACCTAGTTTTATTGATTTAGATAACTGTAATTCAACAGTTCCATTTTCGAGAGTCAAAACCTGACTAAGTAAACTAGGAGGAAGCCTTCTAGGTGTCGATTGTACCTGCCAAGTTACTGAAAGTGTAACTTGATTCTAGTGAATTGTTTTAGGAACAATAACACTGGTTTTATCCTTGTTTGCCTGAAATAAGATTGTATATTTTTTTTTTCAGATTCCATCAAAGATTTAGGACTCAATTGAGTCTTCATGGCTTTGTAGGGGATTTTATAAATAAGATCAAGGGGTTCAAATCCTGGTAACATGTCGAAACCAGAGGTCTGGATATTGAGGGTCAGTGTTTCAAAGACATTTGGATCCTTAAGAAACACTGAGAAATTGGGGTAATAGTCGAAATAGATTGGACCCATGGCCAAGGTGGATTCTGCAATTCCAAACAGAGAATCGTGGAATCTATTGTGTCTACAGTTGCGAAAAGCGATTAAGGCACATGTGTCAAGGTCAGTTATTGTAAGAGGTTTGATTCCTACCTGAATCAGATCGATATGGATGTACTTGTAATCTTGATTTTTAAGAAATTCAAGGGTATTTTGTGAAATCAATTGTTTGGATTCTAAAGAACCATCAAGAGGCACTGTCTGTTCGATAATGTCTATCAGATCTTCAGATTTTTGTGAAATGATAGATTGAGAAACTTGATAAATCTGTTTGTAAGGAACTTTTGATATGGACCATTTTTGTAAATTTTGTTCAACTTCTGAAATTCTATATTCCATTATATTTTGTAAATCTGGGTTACTTTGTCTAGAACTAGAAGCTTGGGTAAATTTTTAAATAAAAGACATTTTCATAAAATCTGAGAGGTTGAAGGGTTGGAACACTGTACTCGGACCACCTACGACTGGACCACCGATATGGGACCACCTAACTCTGGTAACTGCACAATCTTAGTGACTTACAAAGGGTTCTATGGCTGACCAACATACCTAAAGGCTGACCAACAGTACCTAGGACTCACAACACTATTCTCCCGGAGGAGAAGATGAAACATTTTATAAACTATATTTTAAAATAAAAAACCAAAATTTTAACATGAAAAAATAAAATTAATTTTAAGAAATATTCGTCGTGTATATAAAAAAACCTAAAAAATTTTGATTGTAATTTCGAAAGTATTAATTTAATTTAAGTATTATAAATTCTTACATACCACATAAAAAAAATTCTCGCAAGACTCATAATGTCATGCAAAGAAAACTAAGATTATAATCGGTTCAAATATACGAAAAACTGAGAATGAGCTAACGAAGAAATAATATTTCAAATTCAAAGAAATTTCTATTACTTTTCGTGAGACTTCGGTATTTTTCGAGAAATCACATTCTTTACTTGTAATCGGACTAGGGCCTGCGAGAACGAAATCAACACCGTCGACACACAGTACGATCTTACGACGTGGAGCAGTGGATCATCGTAATTCCCACTAAGACACCATTTTGTTCTCCCATCTTCCACAAAATGAAGAAACTGAAGAGAAAAACCAGATGCGATGGAAGGTTAATAAGCCATCTTAAATGCAACAACGAAGGTGCGCAAAAACCCTAAAAATTCGACTCTCTTTCGCTCTCTAGGGTTTATCTTTCCAAATTCAACATTCAATCGATCCGTTTCGGCAACAACACTGATTGATTTGCGGAAAGAAATGTACGTAATCAGTATTTCTCTTGATTCTTCGTTGTTTATTGCTTTTCTATTATGTGTTGATAGTGCGTTCTGTGAGATCTCATCAGATCTGTTTTGAAATTTGGTTGCAAATTGTTGTGTTTTCTTGTTTCTTTATGTTGCTTGAGAATGATTTGGTTTTGTAGATGGTGAAATTTGGTTACAATGTTTACTTCTCTTATTAGTGTTCTAAGCATTTAGGAAAGTTTTCTCTGAGCTTATTTTCGGTGATTAATTGGTTGTAGATTAATAAGGAGTTCAATTGTTGAGTTTAATTGAGAGATCTGAGATCGATTTGCTTTTCAATTAGTAACTGGATTATGTTGATCTGTTAAATGTGGAGAAGTGAGTGGAGACTTAGGAAGAAATAGTGGAGGAAGAGTGTGAGGTTTTGAAAGCAGTGAGAGAGAAATTGAAATTTTAAGTGTTGGATTCGGGCCTGATTTGGCAAATGACTGACATTAGTCTTTGGATTGAATCTTGAGGAAACATGGATCTGCCACTTATTTAGTCAATCATTGGAAAGAACTCAATTGGTTCAACTAAGATGGCATTGTATATTAGAAGTTGGGAGCTAGACTGTACTGATTTGGTATTTTTAAATAAGCCACGAAGTATACTCTGACTGTATCGATCTTTAGATTTCTACATATGAGGTTACTTGTTAGATTTACCAGCTCATGTACGAGGTTGTGGTATTAATGACACTTGCCTCACTCATGAACTTATCATGTAAGGTGTGTGTTAAGTGAATATGGCTCCTCGTGCTTTTCTTGTTCAGCATGGAGACCAAAATAGATGGTAGAAGTTGTGTTGTATGGGAAACCAATTACAAGATGTCAAAAATTGAGTCAGCATCTATATGAGGATGCCTATTAATTGCTTGTTGAAGATGATGGCTGGACTTGGATGTGGCTAGATTTTAAGGCGGTGAGGCGAAGGTGAGGTGGACAAGCTTGAAAACGCCTCACACAGGCGAGGCGGATGCCTCACTTCACTGAGGCGATCTTAAATTTTTTTATTATAATCAGTTGTTTGATTACAGGTATGAAATTGACACATCCATCACAATATACTTTGCCATATATAACATAAAATCAACAACATGAATAAATAACAAAATAACATATTTTTATACTGTCATCTTTAGTTCTTTACACTTACAGTAAAATTTGCAAAAAAAGACAAAGCTAAACCGATTTTTGTAAATTGATTTCTATCCTAGATCAAAAAAGAAAATGAAATACAAACCTGATCAGCACAAAAAAAAACAGAACAGATGAGAGGAGAAAAAAAATCGATCAGCAGATGAAGACAAGAGAAGAAGAAGAATACAAGAGAAAAACATATCAGAAAGGAAAAAAAGGCCCGATCAACAACAAGAAAAGAAAAACCAATCAGCAAAAAAATATATCAGCAACAAAAGAAAAAGATCAGCAAAAACAAAATAAACAGATCAGCAAGAGAAGAAAAAACGATCAGCAACACCAACAGATCGGCAGAAAAAAAAAAAAAAAAAAAAAAAGAGATTAGCAAATCAAAAAGTTGATTTGAAAGAGTAGCAGCACCACCCAAGCTCTTGTCTTGAGTCCCAAGCAACTCGATCTTCTTGTCATAACCCTAATAGAATTGCAAATGGGCTTTTAGGCTGAGGCAGATGCCTCAATTCACTGCTCCGCCTTGCCTCATTTTGAGGCGGTACACTGCAAAAACGCCTCGAGACGCGCCTAGGCGACCGCCTTAACTACACTTATCCGATTCGGTTGGATTCCCTCATTTTGAACATTGGGACCAAATCTAACTAACTCGAACCATTTGGAACGATCCGGTTCCTACGGTTTCAAAGAAATACAAAGTATCACCTCATCACTTGTAGCAATATGCAATTCAAAGAATGAAAACTTTCGCTAAGATACCACATGGACTGAGCAAGCAAAACATTGGTGAAATTAACATAGCATTCCCAAATTGGCAAAAATACACATAGGAAGATAATCACCGTACCAGACATATTTTTATTCACTATACCAACATTGGAATTGGAAGAGAGCAATGTTGATAATATCATAATGAAGAAGGAAGCAACAAGAAGCAAGCTGCAAGCAGACAGTGAATCAATATAAAGAGAATGAATCAACACAATTGGGTGTATTAATCACACTCTTAAGTACATTGAGAATCTAAATGCCTTGTTAATTGCACTGTAAGTACACACATTTTCAATTCAATATGTTTTGAATTCAACATTAGCATCCATCTCAATGTAAAATCTCTGTTTGTTTCTTTCTTTCAACCCTTGAGGTTGTTGAGGATAATTTAGAAGTACAAGCCTGGATGCTTCTTATAAAGCCATCCTTGATTTACTTATGTTAGTCAAATGTGGAAAGTTAGGGAGGCAGAGATCCAGGACGGGGACAACATCTCAGCAATAGCCATTCAACCCTGCATTTTAGCAAGAAAACATGGCGTAACAGCTCAGCCCTGGTTGGCTGGCAACTTCTTTGGCCCAAAGACCACAGCTACAACACCAGTTATCACAACCAGCTTTGGAATGCCGAGCCCGAACAAGCAGGTTCCGCTGAGACCTCCTCGTCGAGCTCTGCTGCTAGTTCTGGTCAAAACCAAGCAATGGGTCTTCTTCCTCAAGAGGTCATTATTGAAGAAGGCGGAAATGGAGGAAGAAAGGGTGTGTGATGGAAAAGTGCGAGGAGTTGATGGAAGTGAGAATGAGAGGCTTGTGGGTGCAAAGATTTTTTTTTGTTGGGGGGGGGGGGGGGGGGGGGGGGGAAGAGATCATAGCATCTTCATCCTGGGATTAGGTGAGTCAAGCAACTGGAAAAGTGTTTTGAAGATCACTATTGGGCTCTCATGGATCAACTTAGGGTTCTTGGCTTATTGATCTGAGGAATGGGAGGAGGAACTGTTTGAGAAGATGAAGTGGTTGAACACTGAAGAGAAGAGAAAGAGAGAGTGTTTTAACCTTTTAGGTTTACATATTTACCGCCTACTCATATTTAGACACTTGTACTGTCATTTAAAACGGGTTCGAAATGAACCATTTGAATATACATAATTGGAACCGGACTCGAACCATTCTACAACGGATCCGAACCGTATCTTAAATTACAAATTAGGTTATAAATTAGTCTCCCAAAATCCAATGGTCCGTTTTGGTTTGGATCCGCTGTTCCTCGACCCGTTTGCCCACTATTAGATGTGGCTAGTGGGAAAGAAAACACAACAAAAATTAGTTTTTTTTTTAATATTGGATTTGGGGAGTGTTATTCCAACCAATGATCACTATCCATGAATCTAGGATACAGATCCAGATATTTTATGATATTTTCTTCACATACTGAGATATGCAGATATCGGCTGATATTGATGATGCCGTCACCTAATTGCAGGATAACAATCTTGATATATGGAGGATGTATTGGGACATCTTGAGCAAGATGGCCCCACATTCCCTGTCCCAGTTCTCAGCCATTGAAGAAAGGTGGGCAGGGGATGACGAAGAACGACATTCTTCGTAGAGTCTTATCTTTGCTTGACTTGAGAGATTTGTTTGGTTGTCTCATCATCCAACATTTCCCTTTTGATAAAGTGTTCTTCCTGGTAGGCAGTAGGTTATGCAACTTGTTTCACACCTCCCTTATTTCGTATTCTCTCTTGATTCTCTGTTCCATTGGAGCTAAATCACCATCTCTACTTCCTCAACTTCTATCAAAAAGGAAGATTATAAAAAATTTAAACCTAAGAGATTTTCATTAATACGTTATATAAATTGCTCCACGCCTCCTTTGGTTCATCCATCTTTCTTAATTCTATGCCATTGGAGCTGAATCGCCATGTCCACTTCCTATACTTTATTTCCGCTTCTGTGTGTGAAACTACACTTCATTCCTTTTCCCCAGTGAAGAGGCTACCAATGGGAAGCACTTACAAGTGATTTGTTCTCCATTGCATATTTGGTGTGTTGTTTACAAAGTGATTTGCTCTGAATGTGTTCTAGAGTGTAATAAAAGTCACGCTAACCTTTTTGGTGAAGTCTTAAGGGGAAATTGAACTGTGACTTCATTGCCCCTTATGGAATCTATTACCAATAAAAATGTTTTCTGAGGGGCTCTAGCAATGTCAAGAAATTTAATAAGAAATTGAAGTCTGTTTGTGCTCCAAACAAAGGGGACTTTTACGCTTTAAATCTTTCAAGAAGGAATGAAAGATGCACGTGAATGTTAATATAACATGACTTGTGATGTTGAATTATTTTATATAATAATTTTAAAAAATTGGGAAACAAATTCATTTATGATAAATAATCAAATTCATTTTTTGCCTCGTGTTCCTTTACCCATGTTTGTGCTTCCTAGCTCAAGATACACATTTCATTGCTTACTCTGAACTCTTTGCAAGCAGGGAGTATCGCCGTAATAGAAACTCTCTCGTTGATGGCATTGAAGAGGGAGGAATCAGGGCTAACTCTTACTTGCATGAAATCAATGAGCATGACAATGATAGAGCAATGGATGGGCTGCATGACAGAGTCAATATATTGAAGAGGGTAAATACTTTTTGGTTACACATGTATTTCTGCTGCAGCTATGGATATTTTTCTGCTGTTCATGAATTTGATCTTTGGTATAATCAGTATGTAAACATTCATTACATTTTCAGTTAACTGGTGATATCCATGAGGAGGTCGAAAGCCACAACCGCACACTGGACCGAATGGTAATTAGCCTGCAGTCACATCATTACTTCAAACTTGACAGCAGGTTCTTATTATTGTGTCCTTGTGTATCAGGGTAATGAGATGGATGCATCCAGGGGAATCCTATCTGGAACTATGGACCGTTTCAAAATGGTAAGCAAATAGATACCCACTTCTCTAATCTTGCTTTTTCTTCATTCTACAGCTTTGGCTCACTGCTAAATGCAAAAATACTATTATCACAGGTGTTTGAGAAAAAGTCAAGCCGCAAGATGTGTACGCTTGTCACAGTTTTCGTGGTTATCTTCCTAGTAGTATATTATCTCACAAAGTGATACAAGGAAATAGTGTGATAGTACTTAGTTCAGAATTGATAGCAAAACAGGTTAGACCTTGCTAAAGTAATTTCATATAGTTGTGTGATAATTCCTCACTAAACTATATGGTCGAGTCTATGAGATGAAATGTTTACATGAATGTCGTGTGTGATTGGGTACTTTTGACCTCTTTGTATCACAAATCTACTGTATTTTCTGCTTTCTTTTGGTTCCTATATTTGGATTTTTGAAATTAGTTTTTCTTTCCATTGTATAAAATTGTTGTGCATTTTCTTTTTTCCTTGGAGTTTGCAATGCTTCTACTATTCTAACACAATATTTGCAGGACTCACTTTGCGCTGTGTTTTACACGTTTGTGCAAGAGTTTAGTGTAGGGAACTTTGTAGCACACTCGGTGCTGCATGTTTTTGCTTTTGCTTTTATTTTTTAGTGGATGTTGTGTGAGGATAAAATTTCGCCAACATCATTTTTTTTTTATGTGCTATGTCATAGAAAATTAAGAAATTTTTTATTAGCTGATCAGTAGAGCAGCACAAAAGGTTGGATGAATGATGAACCGTTCTAGGGAGTGAGGAAGGGCCTCATCTCGAGGAGGGTGGGCGGTGGGAGGCCCTCCCTTACTCCCTAGAATCAGGGATGAATGATTCCTTAATCTAAACAAGCTGAAGGAATTTTAGCCATGAATTTCGGTTAAGGTTGAGTTGGAGCTCTAGAAGTTGA
This sequence comes from Berberis thunbergii, assembly GCA_003290165.1. Classification (NCBI taxonomy): domain Eukaryota; kingdom Viridiplantae; phylum Streptophyta; class Magnoliopsida; order Ranunculales; family Berberidaceae; genus Berberis; species Berberis thunbergii. The sequence continues at coordinate 20,516 of QNQO01000641.1, forward strand.
AGATGACCCTGTTATGGTGATCGAGTTTGTTGTGCTACATTTGGGTATATTTGGAATTCTGAAATGATCGAGTTTACTACAGTTGGGTGTAAGATATCTTTGTTGTTGGGATCCTCACACGTAGGATTGGAGATTGGTAAATTTTGGTTGCGGCAACAAAAGTAATATCATAAGTAGGTGAATTACTCAAAACAATCGTGTCCATTAGGAAGTAGTTGTCATTTGACTTGGAATTAGTTAGGCGTTTTCTTCTTCAAGGTAAAATTTGATTGATGAGTCTGATCAAGTTTATTGTGGCAAAGCAACATAATTGAAGTAGGGAAGGAAATCAAATTTGTCAGAAAATGAAGTCTGTAACCGTAGGAACTTGTCATTGACTTAGATTCAGATCAGATTGATGTGCATCATGATATGAGCTGATGCTTTATCAGGCCGGGCAACGAATGGTGTGCCATGAAAAACCTGAGTGAGTGAGATTAGATGTTAATCGAGTATTTTCTTGTATACGGGATGGACTTCATGGTATATTTATGAAGAGCACGGGGTTCTTCCCTTTGCCAAATCAAAAGCTTTTCATTAACAATTCACAGAGGCAAAGCACAGCTCAGTATTCACGGCCATTTCAAGCAGTTTTTCACTTACATGAGCTGGGCACATCACATGTCTACCAATTCACGAGTCTATTAAATGACCTTTGGTCACCTCCACAAACACTATAAAACCATCTCTGTTACACCACAACATTTAAACCTCTTATTTCCCCCAATGGCTACTATTATAACACTCTTCCTTCTCTTAGTATTGGCTTCCCTGGACTCTTCGATGGCTGGCCGGAGTTTGTCCACTATGGTGAAGGACTCTACGGAGCATTTGGTATCAAAATCTCAAGGTTATATGACATGGAGCCATGGATCGAATCATATACAACATATTTATCGAGGCCAAGAAGTGAAACCTTGCCTACCTAAAGGAGTTTGGCATTCTTCAGCTCCTAGTAGATATGTGAACGATCATACCTTAGTTTACTCGCCATGCAAAACCAGTGGAGATGATAGTAAACCATGATATAATCAGCGACAATTTTCGTTTTCTTATATAGAATTTGTACATGGTATGAGGTTTCTATTATTCCTTAGGGCTTCAAGGTGAAGAATGTCGTGTGCAAAGCTTCTTTTTTGAAAAATTTAAGCTTTTAGGTGATATTCAGATTTCTTGTAAATAAAATATATATTCGATTAGACAAATGCCTTTTGAGTGATAAATAAAAATGTAACTTTCTTTTATTATCAAATTGCATTGCGATCTGCCACTTACATTCTCTAAACTCGTCACTCTAGAAATTATAAAAGTTTTCAACAAGTCTACAGAGCTAAGTCTGGGTGCCATGTTTTCTTCAGGACGTGTCACACTCACAAGGAAAATTTTACAGTGTCCGGTGGACTGTAACACCGTAGATATTCATCGAGATATAAGTTGTTGCTTATCTCAATGCATGTCTACGGTATTACAGTGCACCAGACACTGTAGCCGGGCACTGTAGCATTACTCCACTCACAATGCATGTGCGGGTGGAGAGAGAGTGTAAATCATGACCCTTGACTTGGCTCTGTAGACTTGTTGAAAAGTTTTTCCAGTTCCTATATTTTTCTAAAAATTGCAATCTTTAACCTAAAGTGAACGCATGCTAAAGCAACAAGTACAAGTAACAAGCTCTAGTTAAGCTTACTGCAAGCCTAATTGTCCAAATGTTTTCAAGTAATGAAACAATCTCTGCTCAAGCATTGTTGTAGCAGTCATTTTTTTAGCTACTCGATCTGTTAACTAATAATATCCTCTTCACTCTAACCAAATCTTCTTCGCCACCATGTTATGCTAAGCTAACACGTGAGTTCCCTCAACAATTTTCCATATTGGTTATTGTGAGATACTTGTGTGTGGGGATATGAGGGGAAGGGTGAGGGTGAGGGTTGGAGTCCAATAGGCCCAACAGGCCCGTGGATCTCAAGAGGGGTTTGACTAGCTATCAAGGGGGATCATAGTCCCACATCGCCTGGGTGCGGGATGGTTATGTGCAAGGTTGGATCCCCATAGTAAGAGGTCTTTTAAAGCCGTGCGGGCCGGTTGAGCCCAAAGCAAACAATATCTTATTGTGTGAATCGGGTCGTTACAGTTATCCTCTTTTTTTTTGTATTTTTTGGTTAAAACTTAAAAACATAACCCGAACTTATAGTCTACGAGTAAGGACACACATTTATGATTAAATTTTTTTTTATGAAGCATTATGCATTAGAGTTGCGAGCTTGTGAGTCTCAGAGTTGAGGTTTCTAGTGATATACATATAATATCAGTTGGTAAGCAAAAGAAAAGGGCGTTTAATATTACAAAAAAATATAACGCCAAAGTCGAGCTGATGTCCTCTAAGAACAGCACCTTCAGCAGATTACAAGATCAGTTTTCCACCCAAGCCCAACAGAAGGTGAATCAAATTAACAATTTAATGGAATGACATCCTATACAAAAATGTACATAACCAGAAGTAAGTACACTCATTATTAGATGATTTGTACCTTAACATGTTCTCACCAACGACCCACTTTTGGACTAATCATTAAATTGGTCAAAAATCTATACAAGGTTTCAAAGGCTTTAATGGACAGCAACAGGATTAGCTATATCATAAGGTACATTATGAAGTGTCGTTTTCTTACAAAAACAGAAAACCCACTGTCATAATTTACTTAAAAGATAAACACATTTATTTAGCAAATCCAAGTTAGTGCCATAAGCTATGAATGTAATCTATACTTAATAACCTGACTTAAGATATTAATAAATAAATAAATAAAACCCATAAAACACACCATAAACAATAGATTAAGTCAACAATGTGATCCATCAAAAAAAATATCATCTTCGCGGAAAGACGATCATATATCTCATGAAGCGTAAATTACAAAGAAACTACTATAAAAACTGAAATTGGCTTATCATTACATTATTTTGCTAAAATTTTGAAGAAGACAAATTAGATCGTAAAATTGAAATCATAGTGTATGATTAGGTTAACCTATAGCTAAAAAAGCTTAACAATTTTTATTTTTTAATCTCTTAACCTCTCCCACTCACCCCACATCTTCACTGTTCAACTGAGCCATCACACCTTTGATCGTTTTTTCTAAGTGTCGAGGAATTGGGCGAAAGAAATGGGTGTAATCACTCACCCATTTCCTCGACAGAGAGAAGGGCTCCACCTTTGACTGGTCCTTAACATTGCTAACATTTTGACGAAGACAAATTAGATCGTAAAATCGAAATCATAGTGTATGATTAGGTTAACCCATAACTAAAAAAACTTAATAATTTTTTTTTAATCTCTTAACCTTTCCCACCCACCTCTTCACTATTCAACTGAGCCATAACACCTTTGACCACTTTTTCTAAGTGTCGAGGAAATAGGCAAAGGAAATGGGTGTAACCACTTGCCCATTTCCTCGACAGAGAGAAGGGCTCCACCTTTGACTGGTCCTCAACATTGCTAACATTTTCTCTATCCATAATACCTAACCCTACATGGGAATTTAAAGACATCATTAGAGTCATAGTACACATTGATGACATTATTACCTTTACCTATCACAATAATTTGTTGGAATAACCAATGACATTTTAGTAGTTTTAAAGGACTCACTTATAATTCATCATTCTGTAACTCCTCATTAGTGCCAGAGTGATAAATCCACCCCCGTATTTCATATGAACACCCACAGTGCATTGTCCAAGTATATTGACTGCCCCAATTCTAGAGAGAGTCAGGTCAGTCCAATACCATCTATATCATTCTAGAGATGCTGAAAATGGCCCAATCTCTAAGATGATTGATGATATTTGGCTCGCCTGACTTACGCGGGCCTAGCTCTCTAGAAAAATTGTTGATTGATTAAACATGTAAATTTTTTCCATATTTGCAGGCTATAAAAAAACAAAAACCCTGCAAAATGTACCCCATCATTCTCCAACTCCTACCAAAATCATAATTTCAATCATATTTTTCACATTGCCAGAGCACATTAAATGGAGCACTATAACATTCATGCATAGCATGTATTTAATTCCCTATGACAATAAAAAATAAAGCCTGGCATTATCACCCATATTCCATGTATAACTCTTAACTTGTAACCTTATATTTATATAAATACTACATACACTCTCAACCCCCCTTCCCCTCAAACATTTTACCACTACACTGTGTGAGTACTTAGAAGCTAAAGAAGGTGAAGAAGCAGAAGAAGAAGAAGAAGATATGGCCATGAAGGAAGAAAAGACAAGCTTTTGCATTCGGCACATGCGAGATCCATGTCGATCGTTTGGCCAGAGATGTAGCCGGCTGGTGAAAGAGCAGAGGGCTAAGTTCTATATACTCCGGCGGTGCGTTGTAATGTTAGTATGTTGGCATGAATGTGGTGACTCTTGATAACATGGTTGCATTTTGCAGTCTTAGTTAATCTTAGCAAATCTATGATCATAGGAGTGTATATATATTACACCAAGAGAGCTATCAAAGAGAGTCTCTTTTAATTCCTTCTTTTCATTGTTGTATCTCATATTTGAGATGAATGAGTTCTCCTTTCTTTTATTTCAGCAATCTTTAATTGTGATCCTCTTTAAACATTATTCCTGCAAGTCTGTGAAGACTAGAGTGTTTTTTTTTTTTTTTTTTTTTTTTTTTTAACTATGAAATGGAGTTAATTTCATTATGATTATTATCTTTTATTTTTAAAGGAGTGGAGATTGTTTTGTGAATTTGATTTATGTTTCTCCATTACTTTCCTCATAAGGAAGCTGTTGCTTGTGAGTGAAGAATGTCTTTTCTTTTTACATATTAATAAGGTGTTTCTACTCTTTTTTTTTCATATGGTTTGTAAGAGTTAGGGTTTCTAATTTTCCATGTTTAGGTACACTTCTCACCAAACTTTATCAACGAGTTCATGGAAAATGATATTTTCAGATGATTTTGATAAAAGAGAGACATGAGCATCAAATTTTTTACTATATGGGGAGATGTTCTTGAGATTTTTTATAAGGTAAATTGGTAAAATTGCATCTCTCGAAATTCGATCGTTCGATAACTAATCTCTCACCTAATCATCAAATCTATCTCATGATTAGTATTTTTTTTTTAAATATTTCTCCCAAGATCCCCCCAATCTTGTAATCCAACTTTTAAAGAATGATTGCACTAGCTAAAGCAAGATAGATATGGAATTGGATTACATTTTTTTTGTTTAATTATGTTTATCTTTGAAGGAGTTTGGATTTTATGTTGACCAAAAAAGATTGTGAACTAAAGTAACCTGGATTTATATCAAAACTTTAGTCAATTAAGTGTCATGATTTGTGGTTCAATGTTCACACAATAATATGATTATGTTATGAAAAACTACCATGCCATGGCCCATGGTACATTCATCATGACTCTGATGATTAAAGTATGACTTCATAATTTCTTATATTGGGGGACAGAAGAAGGATTTTATAAAGGTTTACTTTACAAAAGGTAATCTATTATAACTTTCTTGCTACAATGACCAAACCTTTAGTACTATCTAGGAAAAAAAAAAGAAAAAACCCTAGAAATATGTATTTTAAATTATATTAACATGATATAATTTGTGTGCCTATTTTGGCATCCAATGTAGAGGTTTTCATTACCTAAGTTCTTTCTACAACATTAGGGTTTAGTCAAGTTGTTGGAATTTTGTAGTTGTGTCACTTACTTCTACTATTTACATTTCATTGAGAACAATATCAAGTTAAGCGAATGCTTGCTTAGAGGTGATTTCTCGCTTTTGTTTTAGTTGTTTGTTCGACAAGCCAATAATCTTCCCTTCTTTTGATAACATCATCGTTAACTCAGTCACATGTTCGTTTTCTTAATCAAATGAATTATTATTGTAACATGTCAACAAAAAAAATACTAGAAAATCATGTTTTTACAATCAGAGTGATGTGTCGTAATTTTAAAAGAATAAAATTTTCAAAGTATTTATGTGTATCTTGAAATTGTAAAAAATTCATCTAATGATATCACATCATCCTGATTGCAAAACTTAATTCTCATTTAAAAAAAGATAGTCCTACATGTCGGATCCCGATAACAAATGCCGGAGGGCGAGAATCCTTAAAAGAGTATGACAATATAAACTAGTACAACATTCACCATTTCACCTTAACCAGCTAAAATTTTCATTTCTTACCCCTAACCCCAACTTTTTTTTTTTTTTTTTTTACTTTAATTATCCTCCCTCAGTTCGTTCTTTTTCTTCCAAAGACCCCCACACAAAATTATTATCCCACGATTCCTCCCTAATTTTACAAAAAAGCCCTTCCAAATGTACAAAAACAAAAGAAAAAACAATCGGGGGTAATTTTGTCAGAGTGGGGGCCGGTGCTCCTTACTGAAAGTAGACACGTGTGCATGATTTGACAGACACGTGAGGCGTGAAGGTACGCAGTGTTATGGTGTCATATCGAAATGTGATGGCGGTGGGGTTTAAAGAATTGTGCGGTACAAATAGCACAGTGAGTGGTAGCTCTCATTGTCTATGTGGGGACGGATGCACGTGTGTGTGTTTGATAGTCAAAAGTAGAACACTCCAATTCTGGAAATTTATGGGAAGAGCCAAAGTTTTATCATAATATACTAAAAAGGTTGTGAAATTATATCTTCATCGACCACTCGTGATTTTCATGGGGGTCATTCACGGAGTTTGTGTGTGATTATTTGTTGAGGGGTATGATGTCGGAGATCGCTATCAATTGATCGATAATGATATCCGGCTTCAATGAAGAACGTAGCAGAATGCGATACTTAGTGGTAATTATAGAGTATTGTGCATTTGGAATTGTAGCTTACTTCACTATTGTGTATGGGTCTTTTCTGATCATCTGTTTTGGTGATGGGCATATTGTCAAGGATCACTATCGATTGATCAATAATGGACATTCAACTTGTTCGTTCATCATCATTAAAGTTCATTTTCGAGATTTTCGGGATCGGGTATATGAATTTTGGTTCTCCAAGTAATGCGATCTTCTCACATTTCCTCACCTAATCCAAGCTCAATGATATCGTCATTCACCGTCTTCATCCAAGTTTTCAACGGTCGTTCCCTCCGTCTACACCCTCCATTAACTTGCCAATCTAAACATTTTCTAATTGGCGCCGTGCTTGGTCTCCTCCGCATATGACCAAACCAAGTTAAATGTCTTTCTTTAATTTTTTCCTCTATGAACGCTACACCTAAGTATCTCATAATTCTTTCATTTCTAATTTTATCCTTATGAGTTTTAGCACACATCCACCTTAACATACGCATTTCTGCTACTGTCATCCTATGCGTATGTTGTCCCGTAGTAGCTCAACATTCTGAACCGTATAGCATAACTGGTCGAACAATGGTCTATCTCTAATTTGTTCGTTCTTCAGTGAAAATACAGCGAAATACATACTTGATAATAGCGATTAAACTTAAAAATAAAAAGTTCACTCCTGTTATCTATTGGTCATTTTGCATACCAACACAATATGGCATCCCAGAATTATACACCACATTGTAGTTCTTTTTCCTTTTTTTACTTCGGGTTTTATTGGTAGGGTGTCTTTGCTATCATCAAGAATTTTCATCTTTGTAGCCATGCAAAGGACATTCACTTCAGACTGTCTTTTAACTACATTAAGTAGTTTTCTCTTAAGATATATAACCACTCCATCCAATCCATGGCTGGTTATATTGTGGCCAATTTGTTATTTTTACCTTTTAATCTAACAAATTCTAATTGTGCGTAATCTCTTATGAAATGAGGATTAAAAAAAATACCTTGGATGTTGGGGAACAAGGACTTTACAACAATGACCGTGATTTTGAAAATTTAAGCGTTGAGTTAGTCATAAATTGGACAAATATATATTTTGTCAATCAATCGTAGCTCAGTTGATTGTAAACTCGAGCAACAATGAGCATAAATGATTAGTATGTTCAAGTTGCAGTGCTTGAAACCTTGGTCCCAGATTGATATTGTGTTAGGCGCTCTACATGAGATTAGCCTAAACATGATGTTGTTTCATCCTACTCAAAAAAAATATACATGATTTGTTTTTTTATTTTTTTTTGGTTAAACACGAAGATGTTTATTAAGGAAACAAAATGAAACAAAAAACAAAGAGAAACATTCATATATCAAGGAATGCCAAGACACCATGAAAATGTCAAAACTCAAATCCCTAAACAAATTACAAGCCGAACCCATCCTCCACAGCAATTCTCTAATTTCGATAAAGATAAAGTGTTCTGATCTGTTGAGTCATTCAAATACCCTGTTATTTCTTTCTTTCCACACACACCACATGAGAACGTGAGGGACTCTACACCATAACCACTCCCCCCGACGGGAAGGATTAGCTTGAGATCACCAACTTAGCCAATCTAAAATGGAGCCTTGAAACATAAAAAAATTCTGACAAGAAACTGCTCCAAATGGATTTGGATAAACTGCAGTGAAGCATCAAATGGTCCAGCGTCTCGTCAATTTCATTGCAAAGCACACAAAGACTCCCTGTGTGGATTCCTCTTTTCCTTAACCTGTCTTTAGACAATATCTTCTCATGCAACACTGACCAACTAAAGAAATAAATCCGAGGAAAAATGTTTTTCACCCATACCAGATTTTTGTGAAAGGAAATGAAGGAGTTGGAGTGAGTCTCATAATGAGATGCAGTCAACATATCCGAAAATTCTTTCACCGAGAAGCCCACACATTTACCCTTCCACACCAAACTGTCAGATCCATCTGAGAGCATCTGTCTATCCAACAGATGCATTAGATTAGCGAACTCTTCTAGCTCTCCAGTATTTAGGGATCTTCGAAAGGAAAGATCCCAAGAATTGTCGTTAGACCAAAAATTGCTCACACTCCCATATTGATTGTTAATGATAAACAACATTGAAAACATATCCTTCAAATATTGGTTACTACACCAAAAATCATGCCAGAAAGATATGAGATCACCATTTTTCACATTTGAGAGAGGTGTGAGGGTAGAAGCCATTTGCGCACTGGGAGATGGACTTCCACAAAGAGCATCCGTAGGAAGTGTATTTAGTTATCTTTCTCCAAACTCATCTATTGCGCCCATATTTGTCCATAATGAGATATCTCCATAAATTGTCATTTTCTTCTGCAAATCGCCAAAGCCACTTAGAAAGTAATGCAATATTTGAATGTGAGCACCTGACAAATGCCTAAACCACCTTGAGATTTAGGGCAACAAATTTTTTTTCAGCCCACTAAATGCATCTTTCTAGAGTTTTGAGTAGAACCCCAAAGAAAATCGCGCATGATCTTTTTCATCTTGGCTGCTATTGAACATGGAACCTTGATAAGAGACGGAATGAACAACGAGATAGAAGCTAATGTGGATTGTACAATAGCTAATATGCCTGCTTTAGAGAGAAATATGTGTTTCCAAGACGCTAGTTTCGATTTCATAATTTCGATCGTCTCATCCCACACAACTTTATTTTTAAAACTAGCACCCAAAGGCATACCCAAGTACTTAACTGGAAGATGACCCGCTGAACAACCCAATAAACCCGCCAACTGGTGCAGATAAGGGACTTTTCCAATAGGCAACACCCTTGATTTGTGAAAGTTGATTTTCAGACCTGAAATAACTTCAAACCAAAGCATAATTCTTTTAAGAGCAAAAACCTGAGAAGCGGAAGCATTACAAAAGAGGATAGTATCATTCACATACTGGAGAATAGAAGCAGGAGGACTACCCTCCGAGAAAGAAAACTCTCTCACTAGGCCAGCATCAACCGCTTTAAGAATCATTTGTGTTAGACATTTTGCTGCTATAGTAAATAGAAGAGGAGACAGGGAATCGCCTTGGCGCAAGCCTTTCGAATTATTGAAAAACCCGTGCAGCTGACCATTAATATTCATAGAGAAATTAATTGTAGATCTGCAAGTGTGAAGCCAATGAATTCATTTGGAGTCAAACCCCATCGAGCCATTACCAAATCTAAGTATCTCCAAGAAACGTTGTCAAAGGCTTTGGAGAAATCTAATTTGATAACGAGCCCTGGAACACCTTTTTTTTCTTCCTATAATCAATAATTTCATTGACAATCAAAAGGCTATCAACCACCTGTCTTCCACTGATTGCTGTACTTTGAAAATGGGAAATGACTGAATGAAGAACTATTTTCAATCTATTAGCCAACACCTTGGCAATGATTTTATAGGCTCCATTCAAAATACTGATAGGTCTAAAATCTTTGATTGTCCGCATTCCCGCACATTTAGGAATAAGCTAGATGATAGTGGTGTTTAACTACCAATCAAGAAAATTTCTCGAGTTAAAATTTTCAACAACTTTCAGAAAATCAATTTTGATTACGTCCAACATTTTCAAATAGAACACCATTGAGAAACCATCAAGACCTGGAGAAACTTCAGATTTTAGGTATTCCATTGCCACTCTAATTTCCATGTCCTAAAAATTATCTACCAAGGCGGTAGCCGTAGACTGAGAGATAGACTTGAAAATAATCCCCGAGAAGAAATGTCGTCACTCCTCATTTACATAGAACAACTCCTTGAAGTGAGATATCAAGAGTTCTCTAATACTGACTTCATCCACTACCAACTCCTGACCCATGCTAAGAGCTTCAATGAAGTTAAACAGTCTGCGCCTGTTAGCCAAGTTATGAAAGAATTTGGATCCCTGATTCATATGACAAACCCTGTTGACTCCTGATTTGATCCTCCAAAACTCATCATCTTTTTTGGTTAATGTTGTCCACTCCTGATGTAGCTGCACTCTACAAGACCTCTCCTCAGCAGTAAGGTCTCTGATCTCTTCATCAGCATCAATGTTAGCAATTAAGGCAAAAATATTTTGAATACATAAATTTGTCTTACCCCAAACTTTAGTCCTCCAACTTTTAAGGTTGCATCTGAGTGCCTTAAGCTTCCACCATAAACAATAGCCAGGGTGGTCAAAGACTACTGAGTTGTTTCACCAAACTTTTATCTCCTTTGCCAGGGTAGGGTGATCAAACCAACCATTATCAAATGAAAAAAGGCGAGTACAACCACCAACAGACGAGTTTACAAGCAAAATCGTGTGATGGTCAGAACCTGCTGCACCCTTGAGTCATTCAACTTTATCACCAAATTTGTCAATCCAATCCACCGAAGCCAGAAATCGATCAAGTCGACAAAGGATAAGACGATCTCTTCGATTTGACCATGTGAATTTTCCCCCATTTTAGACTGGAATCAGCGAGTTTCACCTCATTAATGAACTTTGAATTTCTGCATGCTCATGGACCTCCTCATGCATTTTTTTTCATTCATATGACAGACAACATTGAACTCTCCCGCTAACACCCATGGCGATTGCACCCAACCAACAATACCATATAGTTATTCTCAGAAGTGTTCTCTTAGCGAAGGATCACACGGACCATAAATGTTAGGCCCTGACCAAAATGAGTTATCCGATATCAAATAAGATGATTCTGTTGGGTGTTTTTTTTTACCTAGGGTTTGAACCAGTTTCTTCTGTTTACCTATGTGGTCGTGATAGGTAATTAACAAGAATGACCAAACCATCACTACACCAAATTGACATGTCTGTAACAATCTCAAAAAGGGTATCATTGTTATACTGTAACAATTCTTCAAACGGTATATAGTTTCACAAATGAAGTGATACAATAATTGAATCATTATAAAAAACATGATATTATTCATGATAATCTAATTTATTATATCATTTTATTTATAAAACTGTTTTTCAAAAAATTTCATAAATTTAGCTTTAACTTAAAATTACTTGATTTACTCTTACATCACAAAAGTTATATTCTTTTAGTGATATTCTTATTTTTAGTGCTATTCTTTTAAGGCTTCTTACAAAACTGCCTACTTGTAGTGCATGTTATGTTCCTCTGTTCCTAAAAAAAATCTATGTCCCCATCATCATGTGCTTCACTGTCATTCTTGGTGCACATTTGCAGGATGATTAAACAAGTCTCTACCAGTATGAGAAGCAAACAAAAATATGAAGTAAAGTTGTAGATTTCCATATACACAAATGTAAAAGTGACAGTAAAATATCAATTGTATCATTAGGTCTATTTCACTGACAAGTCTTCAACCAAAACAACCTACTATTTCAAGAAATGTAATTCTTTGTTTTGCATTTTTTACATTAGGTTTGAATAAAAAATCGATTAAACTGATTAAACCAATCAAAATTAAATTGATTAGTTTAGTTTAAGTTCAGTTCAGTTTCGGTTTAAAAAATTTTAAATTGAAGTGGTTGGTTCGGTTTTTTATTTCAATATTATTTCAACCGACAAAATCGAATCGACCGAATATATATAATAAATAGTATATATTTATATAAAAATAATATGATATGTTTAAAATAGTAAGTCGATTCGGTTTCAATCGACTCGATTCGATTACAATTTTATAAATAAAATCGATCACTTATAATCGATTCAATTTGAAAATTTTAAAACCAACCAAAATCGGTTCAATTTTCAACCCTATTTTACTCTACCAAACAGGCCCTCTACATAAACTATAACCAAAATCCTTAATTTCACAAAGGTAGGTATAACTACCCCTTCATGTTTACAAATTTGGTCTGGGGTCCTCCTTGATGTTGAGAGTTAATGTTAGAGACAAAGCGAAGCACGCATGCAGAGACCAAACACTTGAGGCCAACAAAAAAAACAGTGCTAAGAGTTGCTAAATATAGATTCCTCCAAGTTCCAAGTGTTTGTAGTCTTGTCTCCAATTCAAATTTTATAAGTCTAATCATATTCAATAATTTCAATGTCCAACCCCTAGACACACTATTTACAAGAGCTAGGTTTGTGTTCTCTTGAATGTCTTTTTTACCTTCTTTAGTTGAATTTAGATGTATGGATCATATTTGATGAATAAGGTGGTCATAATCAATTGATGTGCCATCATAAGGAGAACATAGTCATATCTACCTTTTTCTTAATCTACTCCGTAAGAAGCCTAATTGGATTTTAGAAGCTTTCAAGTACACAGTTAAAAATTCCAAAAGCATGAACCAGATCACGGTGGAATGGATTGAAGATACTTCATGAGTTCATGTGCAGATCTCACAATGTCAGGAATACAATGAAGAAACCAGATATCTGCTCACCAATTTTTGGGGATTCACATGTGAACATGAAGAACCTCAAGAAAAAAAAAAAAAAAAAAAGTGATGTATAGTCAAACTAAACCAGAGGAGGCAGATGAGTCTTCTAAATCTAAACAAAGCTGTCTATTATGTACTGAGCATTCAATTCTTGTCAGATTACACTCATGCAATGCACCCACTTTTATTATATACAAATCGAAAATTCTAGGGGAGCTAGGAAAAAGGGAGATTGCTTATCTGGAGGGGATGGATGGTTCCTTTTCTAATCTCTTTTTGTTTCCTTCGCCATTTAGAATTTCTGTTTTTATTTCTCTCTATCTCTGCTATTGTTGGGCATTGGGTCAAAAGCATGGTTGCAATGTGAAGAGACAGCACATGCAATAGCATTGACAGTCAGACTAATTTTGAACCCCCAGCAAGTAGTACAACTAATTTTGGTCCACAATCTACACTCAATCATGATGATAGATAATGGGTATTTCTCACATTGCACATGTTGTTGGGGTTGGGGTTGGGGTTGTGGCAAAGTTGAGCGAGGCTACTTCTCGAGGAAACCAGCGAGGATTTCCTCGTCATATGTGCTTTCCATCCCTTGCACGCATTGCAAGGGAGGGAGGGTCGCAGGTTTCCTCGACAATTAGAATTTCTTGGCAAAGTTTAGATCATAGAGTTGGGAATGTCATGATTATAATCCATGGAGTTATGGATTTTACAATCTTGATGTTTATCGTTTCGTGATAGATTTTTCTTATCTAATAGTTTAAACTTTTAAAATAAATGACAACAGAAATTCTAAATGTCGAGGTTTTGGGCGAGGGAAATGAGGTGGAGGGGTGGAAGCCGTTCAATTTTCTCGAGATGCGTGTGTTAACTTTTTGCATACGCATCCCGAGGGAGATGAACGACTCCCACCCCGTCACCTCCCTCCCCTCGCTCATTTCCTCGCCCAAAACCTCGACAGCAAGAAAAGCTCAAATGACAATTATAAAATGATGTGAAGCATTACGATTTTAGGGTTTTCACCACACCCAAAATTGTTGGATGATTTACATAAATATAATATTAGGGCAAAGTAGTAGGTCATGGATAGGCACTAACCCTCTCTTTATGTAATTAAGCTCGCTCAGCATAGTATGGTTTGGGCCTCTAATCTCATGGCCACCCCTGTGGCTCAGTTAATTATCACTCAAGCTTAGCATTTGGATGTCTAGGAGTTGTGTTGATGAGCTTTGAGTTACTCCGCTGAGCTCGGGATTGGGGGTCTTGTTGTTGGAACAAATATCAATAAAACAATATTAAGGAAATAATTTAAAGCGATAATAAACAAGACACTAAGATTTACGTGAAAAACTCTTCAATGTGAAGGGAAAAATCACTGGGCAAATCCGAGAGAATTAACTAATCAAATAAGAAGAAGTACAATAATTTTTCAAGTTTTTTGCCCAAAGCTTGAGTAATACAAGGAGTAAATAACACGAGTTACCTCACAACAAATTAATTCAAAAACTCCTTCAACTTTTTCTACCAAATCAATCGACAAAACTAAGTTGATATCGCAACAGCTTCTCTGAAAACATTATGTATAAAACTTTGTTTTATGCACCTATTTATACTTGTTTACAGCCGCCCAACACCGCCTCAAATAGAACATTATTTCTATTTAATTAACCAGCTAAATAGAACTTTATTTCTATTTAATTAACACCGCTTCAAATAGAACTTTGTTTATATTTATTTCTATTTTTGTTTCTTATTGAAAACTTTTTTTTCCTTATTCAACCAAACTTGAAATTATTTTTGATTACTTGGCAAAGTTGGCTCCACCCTAATGGACTGGACCTCAACAAGTCTCCCCTTCCAGACCATTAGGGAAGAATTACCACTAACCGAGCTTTATGCTTCACATTCTTTTCATCACCATCATTTTTCAATTTGTACACTCATTTGTTCTTCAAATGTTTTCTACCTTTTGGAATCTCAACTAAATCATAAGTATCATTCTTATGCAAGGAACTCATCTCTTATTGCATAGCTTTCATCCAGCTATCTTTATCTTTATGATCTAGTACTTTTTGAAAATTTTCTAGTTCACCTTCTTTTATAAGGAAAACATACTCATCATTGGGGTACTTCTTTGAAAGTTGACGCTTTCTGATACACCTTTTTAATTGAGGCTCTACTATTTTTTGCTGAAGGGGTTGCTCTTCATGCGCAGTCTCATCTGTTTCTACCTGATCATCATTAACAACTTCGTTTTCTGGCATATGGTCACCAACTATATCATCTGGCGTCTCTTCCCCATTTTCAACATACGACAAAATAGGAGGAAGTGGTATAAGACCTACTACCTCATTATTTATCTGCTTGGGCTTTTCAATTTTCTCAAAATCTGCAATGGTATGATCTTTATAAAATATCACATCTCTGCTTCTAATAATTTTTTTATTCTTAGGATCCCATAATCTGTAGCCAAACTGCTCATTTCCATAACCAATGAAAATACATGGAGATGTCTTCTCATCAAGCTTTAATCTCTTCTCCTTCAGTACATGAACAAATGTTTTATAGCCAAATACCTTCAAATGAGAGTATGAACTATATTTCCCTCTCCGCACTCTTTCTGGAATGTCACCATCTAAAGGAAATGAAGAAGACCTGTTGATGAGATAACAAGCTCTACTAGCAGCTTCAAACCATAACTCTTTTGGCAATTTAGCCATGCGAGGCAAGCATCTCACCTTTTCTATAATAGTCCGGTTCATTCTTTCTGCTACCCCATTATGCTGTGGAGTGCCAAAAACTATCTTTTCACGCCGTATACCAAGCTTACTACAATAAGCTTTAAATTCTTTTGATGTATATTCGCCACCAACTAGATCTGTTTCTCTTTCAATCTTTGCATGAAACTGCTGGAATAACTGAAAAACCTGGTCCTTAGATCTGATAAAATATATCCACTCATTTCTTGATGCATCATCAATAAATGTCAATAAATATCTACTACCAACAAGAGAATCTACTTCAATGGGACCACAAACATCAGTGTAAACCAAATCTAACAATCCATATTTTCTTTTTGATGATCTACGAAATGCAACTCTATGATGTTTACCAAATAAACAATAATCACAGGGGTTAAGAGGAAACCTTTCAAGGAGGGAATTAATTTATTATTTTTTAAGAGTTGCGTACCTTTTTCACTCATGTGTGCAAGTCGCTTATGCCACAAGTGTGTAGAATAATCATCTTCAGCTGCATTCAAAGCAGTCTTACACAATTTCACCTAAGTTTTGTATAGTGTGCAACACGCCTTACCCTTTGCCACAACCAATGAACATTTGGTAAGTTTCCATGCACTATTACCAAAATAATTAATATACACTTGTTTATCCAAAACAAGTCAAGAAATCAGGTTCAGAAGAAGATCAAGAATATGATGTACATCTTTCAAAGTCAACGTACACCCCGTATTAGTCTGGACACACACATAATCTATTCCCACTATTTTAGAGTTGCTAGTGTTTCTCATATTCACACTGTCAAAATCTCCTGCTTTATAAGTAGTGAAATGGTATTTCCTTGGGGTTACATGATAAGATGCACCAGTGTCAATAATCCATGTGCTTCATTCATTTGCAACATGCAAACATTCACTTTCGCCATATAAAAGAGTCACGGGTTCATCAGTAACAACAGCTATAGCTTTTTTACTATCACCATTCTTCATTTTTCCCTCTTTCAAATATCTTTTGTAACTATAACATTGTTTTCTGAAATGACCTGGTTTACCACAATAATGACACTTAAAACTTCTATTTCTTGATTTTGATCTCTCTCTTGACTTATCACGATTCTTATCATAACCATGATATTTTTTATATTTTTCTCTCCTTTTTTTTCAATAACAAGTGTTTGGGAATGATCGGCACCGGTAGATTTCCTTCTAGTCTCTTCATTAAATAAACTACCAATAACCAACTCCATGGTAAGTTGTCAATTCAGTGTCGAATTACTGACCGACGTCACCAATGCTTCCCACTATTTGGTAATGAGCTAAGAAGTAATAGTGCTTGCATTTCATCATCTAACACTATCTTCATGTTGGACAACTGATTCACCACACTATGCATCTCATTCAAGTGTTCAACAATAGAACTACTTTCCTTGAATTTCAAGTTCACTAACTTTCTGATCAATAAGGCATTGTTTGCAGCGATTTTCCTTTCATATAAATTATGGAGTTTGGTCCAAAGAGCATCTGCAGACGTCTCAGCTGACACATGATGAAATATCGAATCATCTAACCATTGCCTGATGTGACCGATAGCCTTTCTGTTTAATTTCTTTCACTATTATTTTGACATATTATTGGGTTTAGCTGCATTTCCCTCAATTGGAGTACAAATCCTTACAATATAATATGTCTTCCATCTTGGCTTTCCAAATAACATAATTTGAGTCATTAAGGTTAATCATCCTTGTATTGTTGTTATTCTCAATGCCAACTCTCTTAATTGACAATCTCCCAACAATTGCTCTGATACCACTTTATTGGGAAAAATACCAATAAAATAATACCAAAGAAATAATCAAAAGCAATAATAAACGAGACACCAAGATTTAAGTGAAAAAGCCCTTTAATGTGAAGGGAAAAATCATGGGGCAAATCCGAGAGAATCCAATAATCAAATAAGAAGAAGTACAATAACTTCTCAAGATTTTTGCCCAAAGCTTGAGTAATACAAGGAGTAAATAACACGGGTTACCTCACAACAAATTAACCTAAAAGCCTGTCACGCCCCGATTTTCGAAGGAAACGAAAATCCTAAAAATCCACGTAGGATTATCCGTTTCCGCCAAAACTCGGGACGTGAGAATTCAATAATAACAGAAACAAATAGCAGCATGAACTAAACATCTGAAACAAATAGAAATCTAACCCGGAGAAGACTGGCATGGCTAGCTCACTAGCGGAACTCCAGTAATGCAGCTCAAAATCTCTAAACCTGAAAGACTACTCGGCTACATTCCAAACGGAATGTACCCAAGAAGCAAAAGCTCACTCGGATCAGCAATAAAACCGGTGTGAGAAATCTTCATCCCAAATATCAATAAATCCACACATGATAACATTAAAATAAACCAAACAATAAATAACCACACCATCAGGTAGTTCCTCAATGAGGCAATGGTGTTATCATCCTAATAAATAAATATGCATTATTAATTACTAATAAATAAAATTTATGAGTTATCAATCCTCATAAATACAACAACAATACAATTCATAATCATATTAGACTACTATTGAAATATTAAACAAACGCATTTTTCTTTCTACCTTTAGGAAGACATGTAGTTCTCATTCAGTGGTTGAATGAGCATTTAGTTTCTTCCTTTAAGGTACTCATGCACATACACAAAAAGAAATCTCGCTACTTTTTCACAATCGCACTCTCCTCCTGTGCCGAACACACCTCACCCAAGTGTGCCTCCCTTGCCTTCGAAACCACTCAGAGCGTACATGTTCCAAGTGGGGTGCCACCTCGAGGAACATGTCATCTCACCCGAAGTTCGATCCATGGCAAGCATCCTTCCTAAATCTACACGTACAACCGAACACACCTCACCCAAGTGTGCCGCCCTTGCCATCGAAACCATTCGGAGCGTACATGTTCTAAGTGGGGTGCCACCTCGAGGAACATGTCATCTCACCCGAAGGTCGATCACTGGCAAGTACACTGATATGCAAGCAAGTCTGCATACCCAATAATATCACAAATATACAAGCAAGTCTGTATACAAAAATTTATTTTCTTTTCACATTTTTTTTTCGGAGTTGTGGAAAAGAACATAAAAATAAATAAATCCTCAAAACTCTTTTATGGTGACGCTTTGTCAACCATAAATAAATCAACCACAGTATCCACCATTCTGTTGGGGAACAAACAATATTTTCATAAATACATTTCTATAATGCAACAGGGATCAAACTCATTCAACATAAGGATACTCCTTAGCAAGACAATTTATATCATAATCAAACACTCACATTCACCCAAATGCAGTAACATATATATATATATATATATATATTTTTTTTTTTTTTTCTGGCCCTTAACCTGTAAATGACCACTATGAAACCACCAACATTTTACATAACAATCAAATTTAATCCTATATCATATACAAAATTGCATAACAACACAAGTACTCCAATTCATCTGTCTACTAACAGTAGCAGCAACTAAACTGATTGTTAGTGAACATAATAGTTTATAGTGTTCATTGACACATCAACATAAAACATGAGGCCTAAGAGAAGATTACATACTAACTGAGAACACTTAAATTGGCATAGTTTAAAAGGTGCACTGCATCATTTATAGTACAAACAAACTGCCCAACCTAGGGACACAAAATGCCTTTCTTAATGGCCCAAAAACCCATTATTTGTGAAACCCAAGATTTCCAGTGTCACTTGAAGTACTTGAATTGAATGGAGGAATTAAAGGATATGCTCTATCATGAAGACTTAAGTTCCAATTTCAGAAACAAAACAATGAACAATTCTATGTAATTGAATTCAGTAAATGACACCCATTTAACAACTTTAGAGCATGGTAACAATCTCATAAAAATACTATTCCACTAACATGCTCTTAACACCTATAATTACTACTGAATGAAAACGATCTCCTCAACTGATTCAGCCTACTATGTAATTCTAACTTGAACACAAAATCAACTCTTGCGAGCAATCCAGTTCCTATTGCAAATTTACTATAATTGCATACTTAACATCACCAAAAAAAAAAAACCCAAAATCCAATATCTCTAAAAAATAATTGAAACAAACAGAGAATTTGAAATCAATCGTAAAAAAAAACGTAAGAGCAATGTTTACCAACTTAAACAAATAAACCCATTTCATAATTTGCAGAAACAAAAGGTGGGTTCGAAAGCTTAGTTGATGCAATGAAATCACAGTAAAAGTGAAGGAGATGAAGAAACTCACTGTAAAGATGAAGGGGATGGAGAAACTCAAATTTCAAACAGCCTTTTCAAATGAACCCAGAGAAGAAACAAAGCAGCTTTTTCAAATGAACCCAAAACCCCCAATTTTTAATCCATCCAAACCTCCCTAAGATGACAATACCAATCACCACATCAAACCCCTAAACACACTAAATCGCCAGTAAGCCATCAAACACACCAAAATCAACAAACAAAGATATGAGTATTTCAAAAAGAGGAACTCATAAAGAGAATGAAAGAAGACTCACTATCGTCTCTGAAAACCAGACTCAATCAAAGACACCATCGCATGCTCCCTGCTGCGGCATCCTCATCATCCGAAGCTCGCCCGTCTTCCTCAGGCTGAAGATCATTCACTCAACACATCTCAGATCCTTCTTTTTCACCCACAACAACAACATCATCATCATCCAAACAAAAACAAAAAAACAAAATGTTGTCTACTTCACAGATTCACACCTCAAGTTGCCAAAATAACCAATGTCTTCCTCTTCTTCTTCTTCATCTTCCATCAATCGAACAACCATCTTGTCTCCTTTACAACCCATCGAACAACCCCTTTCCCTCTTCACCTCAATTGGACACACAGTCCCTTCTCGCCAGCCACGACCACAATGCTCGCCTAATCGCATGCCCAACACCACATCTCCAGCAGCCTCGCCTTCCATTTCTTCTTCGTCCGCCATTGATCGGGTTGATGGATTCTTCTTCTATTGGGTTGGGTTGAGCAAGGATCTGAAACCCTAACTCTATGTGAAGAACAAGAAAGGAAAATAAAACAAAGAGTTTTATTTCTTTTATATGGTGGGTGGCTATTCGCCCCCACCGAACTCTCGAATGCATTCACCCTCTTTCACAAAATAAAACCCTACTTATTAGTTTAATAAAAGCCCAAAATCAAGCCCAAATACAATTTAGTAACAACCCATCAACATTAGGGTTTACAAAAGAAATTTTTTATATTTATTTAATTAGGCGGGTATTACAAAGCCCCTTCAATTTCTTCTACCAAATCAATTGATAAAATTAAGTCGATATCGCAGCCACGCGTCACACTTTATCGCACAAAATCGCGCCCAAAAAATCAGACACAAAGTCACCGTCTACACTCACACAGCCGCACCAAACACCAAAGAAATACTATGTTCTCTGTTGCTTATTCACACAACAACTTCTCTGAAAATACTATGTATAAAACTCTGTTTTATGCACCTATTAATACTTGTTTGTAGCCGCCCAACACAGCCTCAAATAGAACCTTGTTTCTATTTAATTGACCAGCTGCCAAATATAACTTTGTTTCTATTCAAATAGAACTTTGTTTCTATTTAATTAACACCGCCTCAAATAGAACTTTGTTTTCTATTTATTTCTGTTTTTGTTTCTTATTGAAAACATTTTTTTCCTTATTCAACCAAACTTAAAATTATGTTTGATTACTTACCAAAGTTGAATCCACCCTAATGGGCTGGACCTCAACACTCGTAACACTTCTAAAGATTTTTCATTCATTTGACAGACCTATTGGGCCGTGCCCTGACCTTGCTTCAATCATAAGACCTTCATGAAATTTGCATTGACATGCTAATAGATCTGCACTATGCTTTGATTTTGACATTGAAAAGTTTGATTAAATACAAACGATCATAGTTTAAAATGTGATTTTTATGTTATTTTTCTTTTATTTTTGAAAGATTTATCCAGTTGACAAAAAAAAAAAAGTGGTTTTCAGAGATATGCACTGGTATGCCTTGATGGGCCAAAAGCTTAGTGAAACTTAGGGTGTGTTTGGTTGCATGGAATCCTATGCCATGAGAATTTATGAGGGGACCACTACATTTTAAGCTAAATTGATATATCACTCCACATCCACCATTTGGTTTTGTGATCAATGGTGGGAATGAAAGTCCCATGAACATGAAAATCACATGCCTTGGGGGGCCAAGGAGTGGGATTCCCATGTTCATGGGACTTCCATTCCCACCATTGATCACAAAATCAAATAGTGGTCAAATGGTAAATGTGGAGTGATATATCAATTTAGCCTAAAATGTAGTGGTCCCCTCATAGATTCCCATGGCATAGGATTCCATGCAACCAAACACACCCTTAGTGTTTAAAGATAGACCAGGGGCACTGCCGAGCACAGCGCGGTAGTCATTATGGTAATCGAAACGGATTATGACAAAAACCTTGGTCTAGATCAGTGAAATGAGGTTCTTGATTAATTACCTGCAGAATTTTGGCATATGGGGATGGGTTGTACACTGATGCAAAGACACTTGCAAATGAAAGGTTGATCAAATTTACAGACTTTGTATCAGTAGGCTTTTGAGGTGCTGGTTGGGGGTCTGCAATCTTAAAACCCATACAAAACTTCTGAAATGACACAGTCTTTAAATTTGGTTCACCTTCAACCCTCCAAAAATATAAACCATACTCCAATATAAACTATTTGAATTGTAGATGTGATTCATTCTTAGATTTCAAATTATTTTACTTAACTCAAAATCAAAAGAAAGAAATGGGTTCATAATATTCCAACTAAAAGTTGAAAAGTAAAGTGATTTTTGAATATTGTAAATAAGTAGCACCGAGAAATAAATAGTTTGGTTTGATTTTAATAGTAGCATTCCAAAATAGTATAAGATATGCAGCCTAACTATACAAATCAGCTTATCACTCTAACATACAAGTCGTCTTTGGTCACCACCAATTTCCATATACATGGGTTTACATGGGTGTGGAAATCGTTTTTATTTTTTATTTTTATGGTTTATTTCGTTTTGGTTCCTCCAATATCTCACCTCATCAAATTAATCAAAATTATTCATAGCAAAATATCTCATTTAGTTTACTCAAAATTATTTATAGCAAAGTATCTCATTTAGTTTATTGGTGATATGTATTCTCACATTATTGGATAGTTTATGCTTCAATTTATAGTTAAAAACCATTCCAAGATAATGAAGTTGTTTGACATAACAATGGCGTGATTTCGGAATTTTAGTGCATTGAACTCAAGCATGAGAAATCATTATTTTTTTTGTATGTCATTTTAGAATAATGAATGGCTTGTCACACAAAATGCACTATATGCTTTTTTCATTCCCAAAATTTTTAAACATGTTTTAAATGAATAACTTGTATATGTCATTTTGGAGCAATTGTGCTTATATGTTTTAAAAGATACACCCATAAATGTTATTTCATTCCCAAAGAACGACATGCCGTTTTTAGTAAATAATTTGTCATTCTCATCTCAAATTTGGTTTAGTTTCTTTTCCGGAACAAAATGCCTTAACAAAATATTTTTTTATGCTGAACCAAACACATTAACAAATTTAAAAAACTTAAAGATGCATTTCCCAGAAGATAGTAAATTTATTGGATCATCTGTAGGCACGACCTAGATCCACCTGAAAATCTGAAATACAAGCACATTATGCAGAGCAATATATTAGAATTGGGTTAAATTTAGGGGTATAAGCACAAATAGTCTCCAGGGATTGTTCTGTGCTTCCACTTAATCTTGTGTACTGTAAACTAGTTTCCTTCCATGAGCTACTGAAACTGCAAATTTTATTGATGAAAGATAACCAAAAGAGAATGTAGCACTGCAGCTGCCTTGATCAAGGATTCATGGTTTTGTCAAGCTTCCATGTAAAATTGTAGTTCTCTATAATGAGATCGGAACCTAACGATTGGCACAGTTGAATTCTGGAATGTGCAATTAAATAGCTTTCAACGCAACAACATACAATAGAAAATGGTAGGAATTTCAGTTAGTGTTTCACTAAAACAACTAGGAACAATATCTGATAGAACAGTAGTGGTTCAGTGAAAACAAATCCAAATGCACTGAAAAGTTAAATGAGTTTTGCATTGATATTGCAAAATAATCGTCTTGCATAAAGTTAAAAACAGGAACATAAATTCCATAACATCCCATAACCACAGCCCCAACCAAAAACCCATAGGCTTGATTCATCCCAATATTTACCCATTCGCAAGCATAACAACTGCGACATTAAATTATGAGTATAGATCATCTTCATCAGCTGCACCCGCTGCCGATGCAAATGGATCGGCAGTAGTCCCTCCAGCTGCAGATCCTGTCTCAAATTTAAACTCACTTCCAAATCCCCTCGACTGTTGCAAAGTCTGTGCAAAAGCTTGGTATTTTCGGATGTCAGCATCACTTACACTCCTCCGGGCATACTTCATGGATTCCTCAAAATGAGCAGCTGTGATCTCAGCTACTTCATCCTCAATATCCTCTTCCATGGCCTCAGGATTCTCACTTCTTCTCTTCTCCCTTTCAATATCCTGTATCATAAGAACTCGTATGGTTATATAGAGTCACAAGAATTTCTCCTTTTTTTGGTTAATTTCTAAGAGAAATTCATACTCTGAAGTAAAGCGTGAAAAAACTAGAAGATCTTACTTTCTCAATGTTTTCTCGGATAGCATACTTGCAAGCACGCTGGCATATCTCAGTTATATCGGCTCCACTGAAGCCTTGAGTATACTTGGCAAGAGCACTAAGATCCACATCTTTGGATACAGGTGATTTCCTGAGGCAAGCTTTGAAGATTTGATAGCGAGAGCTCTCGTCAGGAAGAGGGATGTAGATTAGCTGATCAAGACGACCGGGTCTCAGTAATGCGGGATCAATGATATCTGGTCTGTTGGTGGCACCAATTATGAATACAGTCTTCTTGGCAGACATGCCATCCATTTCAGTCAGAAGTTGATTTAGAACCCTATCAGCAGCACCACCTGCATCTCCAGAGCTACTTCCCCTCTGCAAGGAAAATAAATGTCAAGCAGTTAGCTGAACGGATAATTAAAAAGAAAATAATATAGTTAAATACACCTATGAAAGGATAAAAGAAAATAACCAACTAACCTGAGTCGCAATAGAATCGAGTTCATCAAAGAAAAGAACACAAGGTGCAGACCCACGAGCTTTGTCAAAAATTTCTCTCACATTAGCCTCACTTTCACCAAACCACATGGTAAGTAACTCAGGGCCCTTGATGCTGATAAAGTTTGCTTGACACTCATTGGCAATTGCCTTGGCCAGGAGAGTTTTCCCACAACCAGGAGGGCCATAGAAAAGGACTCCTTTTGAAGGCGACATACCAAACTTCTCGAATTTTTCCGGATGCTCCACAGGGTATTGCACAGTCTATATGAAACAGGAAGTAATAAATATAATGACAGCAACATAACGACGCAGACAATAAAATTGATCCACACAAACTAGCATTTACCTCTTGAAGCTCTCTCTTGACATTTTCCAGGCCTCCAATGTCTTCCCAGTTGACGTTCGGAACCTCAACAACCTGATCATCAAAATGCAAGAGTCGGAATACTAAAAGACGGATTCAAATACAGATTATAACTGATCCTTGCAGTTTTTTAAAAGACTACTCACAGTTTCACGCAGAGCAGATGGGTTACTTGTCCCAAGAGCAGTTTTGAAGTGCTCATTTGTAACAGCCATAGAATTGAGTATCTCAGCATCTATCGAGTCATCTTCCAAATCAATCACATCCATCTTTTCTCTGATACATTGCAATGCAGCTTCAGTGCACAAAGCAGCAAGATCAGCACCAACATATCCATGGGTATCCTTTGAAATCCTTTCCAAATCAACCTGTACATGAAAAATTATAATTCAACATTTGCAAACTGGAGAAGATTGCACAAAAACAAGGCATACAGAAAAGATAAAGGTAGTTGTTTGGCTTACATCTTCAGAAAGCTTCATGTTCTTAGTATGAATACGGAGAACCTCAAGACGCCCAATTTCATCTGGAACACCAATATCAATCTCCCTATCAAATCTTCCAAATCTTCTCAGCGCTGGATCAATGCTGTTCGGCCGGTTGGTAGCTCCCATGACAATAACATGAGCTCGGGATTTCAGTCCATCCATGAGTGTCAAGAGCTGGGAAACAATCCTGCGCTCAACTTCCCCATTGGTCTTCTCTCTTTTTGGTGCAATAGAGTCTAATTCATCAATAAATATTATTGAGGGTGCATTCTTCTCAGCTTCCTCGAATGCCTTCCTGAGATTACTCTCACTTTCTCCAGCTAGCTTGGACATAATTTCAGGGCCGTTAATACAGAAAAAGAAGGCACCGGTCTCATTCGCAACTGCTCTAGCAATCAATGTCTTTCCAGAACCTGGAGGTCCATAAAGTAAGATTCCCTTTGGTGGCTTTACACCAATTGACTTAAAGAGCTGAGGGTGTCTAAGAGGGAGCTCCACTAACTCCCTGATCTGAGCCATCTGCTTTCTCACACCACCAACATCATCATATCCCACTTCATCAAGTCTATCTTCATCCTCCCTCCTCACTGGCTCCCCTTCACAGAAGATCTCAGTGTCTGGAGCAACTACACAGTATTCTGCTGGGTCAGTCTCAATGACCTTAAATTCTACACTTCTCATCCCGCCCCTAACCAAAAAGAAATCCCCTTTCCTTACTGGGCGATATGCCTCCAAGAAATAAGCTGCAAGCATTTGCATCAGATGGGTTAGTTAATAAGACACTATAATCAATAATGAATTAACAAGCTAAGCAAAAATAACTGAAAATCATCTACTTCAACAGGATGTGAATAACAGAAACGTGACTGAAAAGCATCAACTCCAAGGGAATGTGAATACAAAACAAACATTGACGTTAAGATTTCACAATGCTTCAGCCAACAAATACGGAGACTCAAATAGTAAATAACTTCTTCAAAAGGGAAGGAAGTAGTAATAAACCAAAAGAAACAGACATCACTCACCCCAAAAAAAAAAAACAAAAATTGTTACTGAAGGCAACCCTAACTTAAAAAGTTCAGTCGTGCATATCACCTAAGGAAGTATCTCCTAAAACATGGTTACCCCACGCCAAAAGGGAAGGTTGACAATTTTCAGGAATGATGTTTTGATTTGAAGATTTTGATTGCAGACTCCAACTACCTCAAAACAACTAATGTAGAGACTTTACAGTTATAGAGTGCCAAGTAATCCGATAGGTATACAATGCGGATGGAGTTGCACGGCATCATGTACTTAAATAAAGGTCCAGCAAAAATATAGCAGATTTACTGAATTACCATTGCATCAATCATATGAATAGACACGCAGTTTGCAGAGAGGTAAAACCACTTACGTTTCAAATATGCGTCAAACAGGTTCCCTGTAACTCCTTCAATTGTGTCATCAACAGGAAGAATATGCACGCGCTTTCCGTATTTCACATCAGGGCACTGGTGCACAGAAACAACATCACCAAGCCTAACCCTGAGGTTCGACCTCACAACCTTGTTCATCCTGATTTTCGGCTCGTCACAAGTATCATCAGCAAGAGCAATACAGATTGTATCCCTCCTTTTCTTTCCCTGAATTACATTAAAACAAAACCCTCTCAACAACAAATCACTTACTAATTCGATCCGCTCCTCAAATAGAACCATTCAAATCATGAACCATCAAGCATCAAAAGGCCGAAACTAGTAATCCACTAATCCTAAATTAAAGCATACAAAACTATATTGTGACACAAATATTAGCTATGACAATCCCTAAGATGTGCGTTATTGAATTTTGCCAGATCTGATGAGCCAAGAGACACTACAGCGTGAAATTCTAGGTTCAGATTTACTCAAATTAGCAAGAAAATCATAACTTTTAACCCTGCTCAACCAAAGCTAACAATTTTACCAAACCCCACATCCCCAATTCATCAAACCCTAACACCAAACACAATACCACCACAAATCAAACCAAACAGCTAAAGATCTCAAACTTTACAAATCAAAACCCAACACACCTTGATCAAGATCGTATCCCCACGGAAAAGCAGCAATTTTTCCATGGTCTCCGGGTGCATTGAAACGACCGAATTGTCATCATTCACAGCCTCATCAACAACGAGCCGATTCGCAGCCTTCTTCCGTTCCAGAATCGCTGTACTGAAATCCCTCTTCGTTCCCTTCCTGCAACACATCAAAATCAATAAAAATCAACACAAATCGATCGATTGGAAACACAGATTGATCGGGGGTCGAAAAGGGTGATGGGGGAACTTACGAGTCCGAGGCTTCGGCTTGGTTGGGGTTCGGATTGCTCATCTTCGCTTCGAAAACAGAGTGATTGTTGTGAAGATAAGAATGCAAAGCAGAGTAATAGAGGGATCTGTAGATCGGATCGGTATTTATAATATCTGATATTTTTTTTTCTTCTTTTCTTTCGTGTGGGGAAAGAAAAGGAGGATACTTACTGTCTGGGGTTTGATTGGAAGCTCCTATGGATGTTAGAACTTTCTAGATTTGCCCCTTTGGTCCATAAATATTTGGTGCAAGTGACTCTTGACTGGAGTGACCCGATCCAATTTTAATCCATAAAAGTGGTTTGGGACAAAATCTTGTATTCTGGTAGATGCAGAGAATGCCACACAAACTCCAGTGAACTTATTTACATCATCATTTCTTGAACAAGAAGTAATGCTACCTGAATTTGATGTCAACATTTCAATGCAGCAATAAGGGATTTTTTTATAACTATCCTCATATGATCCAATCAGTTTGACCATTATTTTCTACATTGCCCTCCCGCTTACATGGTAACTCATCTCAATAGTGTGATCCTTCCATCTTTGTTTGATGAGGTTGTCGGTTGTGAAGTTTGTAAAGTGTGCAGTAATTATGGACTTACACTCCTTTGCAACAAACCTGACATTCACCATTGGATTATTCCCATTATCAACACACACATATATCTTCTCCCATGGTCATAACACTAGGAGTATGTTAATCCTTGTACAAGGCTGCATAACACTGCCATTTGTAGTTTTCACCCTTGCACACTACCAGAAGTCTGTTAGGATCATTTTTCTTGAACATCATCACAAGCTTGTTCCTCACTGCATACTTTTTTAACCAAAACCTAGCTGCATCAACTGTCCCATTGTTTGCCAACCTCCAAAACCCAATCATCTGTCAGCTTCTCATCACCACTTTCCTCACCATACACATCAACAGTTTCAGCAACAAATGCAGCATGCTTAGTTGGAGGTGATGGTGTATCATGCTCATTTTCAGTTGAATGACCTGAAAGGTACTCATCTTCTACAGGGAGATCATCCAAATGTGCAAACTTATTGGCTTGAGAAATACCAGCTGAATGGGCTTGGTCCTGTGGTTGGGCTTGAGATATACCAGTTGAATGGGCTTAGTCACGTGGTTTGGCTTGAGATGGACCAGCTGAATGGGCTTCTGCCTCTGCTTGGGACTGTGCATCAGTGGTTTTAGGTTCAACAGAGGGGAGGTCATCATCAAACTTTTCTTCAGACAACTCTTCAAAGTTCTTCTTATCTTTATCACCTTTGGACTTTACTGACTTTCTCATTTTCTCATCTTGGGCCTGAGCAAGACCCACTCTTGTTCTTTTTCCACAAGTACTTTGACATTCTCAACATCATACTTGTTATCTTGTACATTCACTGTTCTTGAAGACTTCCTAGGGAAGTACCAATCATTTGATGTACTTTTCCTTGGGGTAGGATTGTTTTTCTTGCTCCAAATTTTTTTGGCATGCACCTGAGGCCTCAGATGGATCTTACTAGGAGGGGTGGGTTGTGTGACGAGGGCATGGTCAAATTCAGCAACATTTGGGGTTGAAATGGGTTCAGGATCTACTAAACTAGATCCAGGATTTGTGCTCTCATGTACCTGTACTGCCACTTTAACATCAACAAATATATGCAAACTATCACTGACATCAATGTCTGCATGTTTCAAGAAGTACATTATATCTGCATCATTGGCTATGTCCATCCTCACTCCATTTATCTATAAAGGTATGTGTATATTCTAGTGTCAGGGCATGCTTCTCTTGCTTGGCCACACCTTCAAGTATACTCTTGTTAAGCTTGTCCCAATTAAGATAATCCCCATGAACTCCCACAAAATCAATAGATTTATCATTCTTGTAGTTAGTCACCTTCCACCTACCAGGGATCTCAGCCCTCCCACTCCATTTTTCATTACTACAATTAAACACATTCATCAATGAATATAATAGAAAACATGCAAACCCATGCAAAGTAACATGTATCATAAGTAAAGAGAAAATACAAGACAATTACACATAATGCTTCATAGCCATTGTACTTAATGAGTAGCTAACAAACGACAACAATGATTCATAACACTTGCACTCCTAACAACAACAATGTTTCATTGACATTGCCTTAACAACAGCAACAACAATGTTCATAGCCATTGCCTTAACAACAACAACAACAATAACAACAACAACAACAACAACAACAACAATGCTTCATAGTCATTACACTGAATGAGTAGCAAAGAGATCTTAAATTCTACGCTACTCATCCCACCCCTAACCAAAAAGAAATCCCCTTTCCTTACTGGGCGATATATCTCCAAGAAATAAGCTGCAAGTATTTGCATCAGATGGGTTAATAAGACACTATAATCAATAATGAATTAACAAGCTAAGCAAAAATAACTGAAAATCATCTACTTCAACAGGATATGAATAACAGAAACGTGACTGAAAAGCATCAACTCCAAGAGAATGTGAATACAAAACAAACATTGACGTTAAGATTTCACAATGCTTCAGCCAACAAATACGGAGACTCAAATAGTAAATAACTTCTTCAAAAGGGAAGGAAGTAGTAATAAACCAAAAGAAACAGATATCACTCACCCCAAAACAAAAAAAAAAATTGTTACTGAAGCCAACCCTAACTTAAAAAGTTCAGTCGTGCATATCACCTAAGGAAGTATCCCCAATTCATCAAACCCTAACACCAAACACAATACCACCACAAATCAAACCAAACAGCTGAAGATCTCAAACTTTACAAATCAAAACCCAACACACCTTGATCAAGATCGTATCCCCGCGGAAAATATGCAATTTTTCCATGTCTCCGGGTGCATTGAAACGACTGAATTGTCATAATTCACAGCCTCATCAACAACGAGCCGATTCGCAGCTTGGTTGGGGTTCGGATTGCTCATATTCGCTTCGAAAATAGAGAGATTGTTGTGAAGATGAGAATGAAAAAGAATGAAAAGCAGAGTAATAGAACCATTTTAAAAAAAAAAGGTGTTTAAAGAGGGAGGGCGAAACGTTTTTTTTGAAAAATGTGTTTAAATAGGGAGAGCAAAAATGTATTTTCGCCCTCCCAGACAGCAACCAGGCAGTGGAACCCAAGCCAACAAGAATTACTGGTATTTATAATATCCGATTTTTTTTTCTTTCGTGTGGGGAAAGAAAGGAGGAAACTTACTGTTTGGGGTTTGATTGAAAGCTCCTTTGGATTTCTAGATTTGCCCCTTTGGTCCATTAATATTTGGTGCAAGTGACTCTTGACCGAAGTGATCCGATCCGATTTGAATCGATAAAGGTGGTTTGGGAAAAAATCTTGTATTTCGGAGTTTGGCCAGTGAACCTATTTTCATCATTATTTCTTGAACAAGAAGCAATGCTACCTGAATTTGATGTCAACATTTCAATGCAGCAAGAAGGGATTTTCTTATAACTATCCTCATATAAACCAATCAGTTTGACCATTATTTTCTGCCTTGCCCTCCAGCTTACATAGTACTCACCTCAATAGTGTGATCCTTCCATGTTTGTTTGATGAGGTTGTCGGCTGTGAAGTTTGTAAAGTGTGTTTAATTATGGACTCACACTCCTTGACAACAAACCTAACATTCACCATTGGGTTATTACTGTGTGTGTGTGTGTGTGTGTGTGTGTGTGTGTGTGTGTGTGTGTGTTCTTCTCCCATGGTCCTAACACTAAGAATATGTTCATCTTTGTCCAAGGCTGCATAGCACTACCATTTGCAGTTTTCACTTTTGTACACTACCAGAAGTCTGTCAGGATCATTCTTCTTGAACATCATCACAAGCTTGTTCCTCACTGCATACTTTTTTAACCAGAACCTAGCTGCATCAACTGTGTCCCATTGTTTGCCAACCTCCAAAACCCAATCATCTGTCAGCCTCTCATCACCACTCTCCTCACCATACACATCAACAGTTTCAGCAACAAATGCAGCATGCTCAGTTGGAGGTGATTTTGCATCATGCTCATTTTTAGTTGAATGACCTGAACGGTACTCATCTTCTACAGGGAGATCATCCAAATGTGCAAACTTATTGGCTTGAGAAATACCAGCTGAATGGGCTTGGTCTTGTGGTTGGGCTTGAGATGGACCAGTTGAATGGGCTTAGTCACGTGGTTTGGCTTGAGATGGACCAGCTGAATGGGCTTCTGCCTTAGTTTGGGACTGTGCATCAGTGGTTTTAGGTTCAACAGAGGGGAGGTCATCATCAAGCTTTTCTTCAGAAAACTCTTCAAAGTTTTTCTTATCTTTATCAACTTTGGACTTCACTGACTTTCTCATTTTCTCATATTGGGCCTGAGCAAGACCCTCCCTTGTTCTTTTTCCACAAGTACTTTGACATTTTCAACATCAGACATGTCATTTTGTACATTCATTGTTCTTGAAGACTTCCTGGGGAAGTACCAATCATTTGATGTACTTTTTTCCTTGGGGTAGGATTGTTTTTCCTGTTTCAACTTTTTTTGGCACCCACCTTAGGCCTCAGATGGATCTTACTAGGAGGGGTGGGTTGTGTGACGAGGGCAGGGTCAAATTCAGCAACATTTGGGGTTGAAATGGGTTTAGGATCTACTAAACTAGAATCAGGATTGGTGCTCTCATGTACATGTACTGCCACTTTAGCATCAACAAATATATACAAACTATCACTGACATCAATGTCTGCATGTTTTCAGAAGTACATTATATCTGCATCATTGGTTATGTCCATCCTCACTCCATTTATCTATAAAGGTATGTGTATCTCCTAGTGTCAGGGCATGCTTCTCTTGCTTGGCCACACCTTCAAGTATACTCTTGTTAAGCTTGTTCCAATTAAGATAATCCCCATGAACTCCCACAAAATCAATAGATTTCTCATTATTGTAGTCAGTCACCTTCCACCTACCAGGGATCTCAGCCCTCCCACTCCATTTCCCATCACAGTGAACCATTAAATTCCAGACTTCCAACTTTTGTCTCCGTTTTCCATTATTACACGGAAACACATTCATCAATGAATACAATAGAAAACATAACATGTATCATAAGTAAAGAGAAAACACAAGACAAGTACACATGATGCTTCATAGCCATTGCACTTAATGAGTAGCTAACAAACGACAACAATGATTCATAGCACTTGCACTCCTAACAACCACGACAACAATGTTTCATTGACATTGCCTTAACAACAACAACAATGTTCATAGCCATTGCCTTAACAACAACAACAACTATTCATAGCCATTACTGAATGAGTACCCTAACAAAATTACTAAACATTGCATTGAATGAGTACCATAACAACAATAACATCATTCATTGAATGATTCATAACAACAACATCATTGCACTAAAACAAAACACTAAGCAAATAAGCAGTGTATGACCCATCATTTGTGCAAATTTACAAAAACCTAACAACAACAACATTCACACAATACACGAACACGTGCAACAAATAATGAAACATAAAATTGAAACCCTGAAATAGACGAAAAACGCTTACAATTCGTCACGCCATTGAACAGAGGGATATCTTGAATTTGGCTTGACATCCTCTTCACTGTTAGAATGTGTAAAATCTCGCCTCAAATTTGGTCCCTCTTGACTAAAATCACTAAAAGGTGAAAAATCTTCCCAATGAATACTCGAAGCAGTGCTCCCATCGTCACTGCTACTGCTACTCACCAAAACATCAAACGTGACCCTTTTCCCTTTCCCTTTCCCCTTCCCCTTATTCATATTCGTTCGAACTTGCAAACAACAAAGCAAATCACTACAAAGAAGGAGAGGGAGAACACAAAATGGCTGGAGGTAGAGAGTTTTCCCTTCACTCTCTGAGAGGTTACAAATGACATCTCAAATCTCAGCCGTCAACGTTAGTTCATCAGTTGACGGACGGTTGAGATGATGCAATTGGTCACATCCTTCAAATCATGTGTGAAATTCACATGAAGGACATTTTGGTCATGAAATTACGTCACGTGCATGCCCTGACGGTATTTGGATGTTTACCGCTAGTCAAGGGGGTAACTGTAATAGTGATTAATGATGTGTCTACTCATTAATTAGTTATGTATAATAGAGGGCAAAATGCAAATTACCCTTAATTTAATTGTTCGGTTAGATTTTATGTCGGTTTTTAGTAACATTTTAGGCGGTCTGTTCAATTTCCGGTTTACATAAATATACAAACGATAAAGTCAGGTTCGGTTTCGATTGAATAAAATTAAAACTGATAATAGTCGGTTAGCTTTTCTATTTTGGCTAAAATCAAACCGTCGATTCGGTTTTAACCCTTATCTGAACTGAAATGGATAAGATGTTTTGGAACCGAAATGGATCATATATTTTGGATCGGAAATTAATACAATATTAGATAAGATAGAAATAATGTTTTGTCCACATTCTCATTGTAAAAACTAAAAATAGGTAAAAAAATAAATAAAATTGAAATGATATCCTAAGAAAAAAAAATCTTATCTCTAAGGGTTTGAACCTTTTATTTGAATTATATTTTAATTTTGTGAATATATTTAAGTCATACTTAAATTAATTAGATTGTGTGACCATTATTCAATTTAAATCCTATTGAAATTTTATATTGTTAATTACAAAAACATTGTTGGTTACATATGTATATTACATGATTTTATTTGTTTTCTTAAGGTATTATATTTTATCATTTGACAAAAATTTGTTGTTTTAATTAGGAAAATTTAAGAACTTTAATATGCTAGCAAGATATTTGATTAGGATCGGTGGTTTAGAGATAGAATTTTGAAATTCGGATCTAGTTCATTAAATTTGGATATGATAGTTAACAGATTAGATATGGTACCATTGTCAGCCCTATTCTTGTGTGATACCCTTGTGTGGGCGGATCGGAGGGGGAGGGTAAGGAAAAGACCAGTGATGGCGAAGCCAACAGGCCCGTGGATCCCAAGAGGGGTTGGGCAAGCTACCAAATAGAGATTATAGTCCCACATCACCTAGGTGGGGGAAGGGGATGTGTTATGTATGTACGAGTTTGGATCTACAAAGTACTACGCGTTTTAAAGTCGTGCAGGCCTTGGGCCCAAAGCGGACAATATAATACTCAGTGGATCGGGCGTTACAGAATGGTATCAAAGCCGAAACTAGCCGGAAGTGTGCCAACGAGGACGTTGGGCTCCCTTAGGGGGGTGGACTGTGATACCCTTGTGTGGACGGACATAAGAGGGAGGGTGAGGAAAAGGCCCGTGATGGCGAAGCCCAACAAACCCGTGGATCCCAAAAGGGGTTGGGCAAGCTACCAAGGGAAAATTATAGTCCCACATCGCCTAGTTGAGGAAAAGGGATGTGCTATATATGTACGAGTTTGGATCTACAAAGTACTATGTGTTTCAAAGCCGTGCGGGCCTTGGGCCCAAAGCGGACAATATAGTACTTTGTGGATCGGGTCGTTACAGAATGGTATCAAAGCCGGACCTAGCAGGAAGTGTGCCAACGAGGACGTTGGGTTTCCTTAGGGGGGTGGACTGTGATACCCTTATGTGGGTGGACCTGAGGGGGAGGGTGAGGGAAAGGCCTGTGATGGCGAAGCCCAACAGGCCCGTGGATCCCAAAAGGGGTTAGGCAAACTACCAAGGGGAGATTATAGTCTCACATCACCTAGGTGAGGGAAGGGGATGTGCTATATATGTACGAGTTTGGATCTACAAAGTACTACACATTTTAAAGTCGTTCGAGCATTGGGCTCAAAGCGGACAATATAGTACTCTGTGGATCGGGTCATTACATCTTGACTGGGCTACAAATGGGCGGGTTGAAATCATTGCTTGTGAGGCTATGACTAACCCGTTGTGATGGATGTTTGCCCATTCCCAACCCAATCCAAACCTCTGGTTGGCCTCTGTGCCCATGTCACAACCCAAATGTGATATATTTTCATAAGTTATTAGCCATATATGTGAACATATACACATATCTGGCTCGGGTTGGTCTGGGCTAGGAAATTTAGTTGAGCATGTCAATATCGAATTTTCAGGTTGAATAAAATGATGACCATGACCGACCCTAACCCAACCTAGGTATTGCCCATCCCGCCCAAATCTCGAGTTGGGCACGGGTTAAGCGATTTGAGCCCGCCCAAGTTGCAGGCCTACTCGTCTCTCGAGTCATCGTTGGGCTTGGGTTTGGATTTGAGTTTTTAGTCCACGACAACAAGTTCGATATAGGCTCGTTCCCTATTATAATAGGTTTGGAGGATGTGAATTGGCTACAAAGAGTTTTTGTATCGCCTTAATTTGGATTTGGTATTTCCGTTACAAGTTAAATGTATTTTATTCGATTGACTAACATAATCCAAGCATGTAGCTCTAACATTTATGTATGTGTTCGATCATCTGTGTTATGTACCTAACAAAGGTGAAAATTTAGCATTTTGTAGTATCTGTACATGTATATGTGACTCTTATTTTCAGATGTGTACATCTCATCTGGAATATATAATGCATGCTTCTCTTAGGAACAATACTCATATAGATCTTCGTCCTGATTTTTGGAATGCCCAAAATACTCTTCCAATTCTATGATATTTACAGGAAAATCAATAGTTAGGTTAATGGTGATCAAGGGTATTTTTGTCGTTTTAAATTACACACATGTATCATTTTCCCTCCCAAATTCATATTATTTACAACAAAAACCCACCCCTCTCAGATATTAGTAATTATACTTAAGCTCCTAACATAATTTATTCAAAATCCTTAATTATTTTATTTGTAAACTATACATAGGCCCTTAATGTTTAGAATTTCAATAATAATTTTTATTTCGCCCTCCAAACTCATACTATTTACATTTTAACATTTATTAACTACACCAAATGCCCTAACATAATTTATTTAAAGTCCTCAAATTATCTATAAATTATAAAAATGCTCTAACGTTTAATTTTTATTTTCAATCAAAGTCAGCCCCTGTAAACATTCATTAATTATACATAGACCTCATCTACAATTTATTTAAAGCCCTCAAATTATTTAAAAATTATAAAACGACTCTTACATCTAACTTTTAGATTTTCAATTTTGCCCTCCACATGTCATAATTTTACAAGCAAACCCCCCCCCCCCCCCTCTCAAACATTTATTATATTTGTAAACTATACCGAAACCCTTAATTATTTGTAAACTATACACAGGCCCTTAAAGTTATAAATAAGTATTTTGTTTAGAATTTCAATAATAAATTTTACTTATTGTTGAAAGGTTGTAATAAAAAAACTGAATATTTACGCATGTAAAACGCGTCGACACCCTAATACATATATCACTAAACTTGCAATTGGATCACTGCCTTATCATTATATTTATTTCAAAAATTCTACGCTGCCTAGTCCACGCCTGGATGGTACCATGCACTCATAAATTGGTGACGTGACGTGACTGACTGTGCGTGGAAAACGAACGACAACGGTGACCGACGAGGTAACTGTGCGTGGAGGACGAACGACGACGGGAAGTGGATGAGACCAAACGTTTGTCGAGGAGGAACCCTTGCACGTTTGGAGGAGGAGAACGATGTCGGGAAGTAAGAGGAGACTGACATTTGTGTGGAGGAAAGAACTTACCCGTTTGGAGAAGACGACCTGCGACGGGAGGTGGAAGATGAACCTTTCGCCGTTCGTTTTGAACCTTACTGATTTTGCGTTTTTGAGCCCTAATCTTTCAGTTTTTTTTCCAAAGTTTGAAAGTCTTGCACATGGGTTGGGTTGCCACGACATCAATTTACACGTGCCTGGTACCATCCAGGCATGGACCAGGCACCATAGAACTTCTCTATTTATTTAAATGTTATGTGTTGCTTGTAAGAATCGTGTTCAATTTATTAAACTCACTTTCTTTAATTTTACCACTTGAAACTGAATTTTAATTTAAAATTGTCATATTTCAACAAGAGCATTATCATAGTCTTTAGACACTAGTCAACCCTACAACATTCAACCATTCCACCTCAATAATATTTAAGTCAACCTGGAAGTATTTATCACTTCACTCGAGCTTTCTAAGCACTCTCACCCTCACACTCAATAAAACTGTTAAGAAAACTCTAACGACACTTGAGAAAATAACTTTTATTGATTGAATTTTGCTTGATGGTTACAGATGAATGAGATGCCCCTATTTGTACTTGTTTGGGGTCCAATGGAGAGTTAGGATTTACACATGTTTTACATCTAGTGGTGATCACAACAAAAATAAAAGAATATTTAAAACGATGAAAGACTTCAAACTTACAAGTTTGTACATTTTCAATTATAAAACAAGTAAAAACAAATCGAAAAATGACTTTTAAGGCATACTTTTCACAAAATATACAATTTAGATGTTATAGTTGATGTAATAACTAATTTATGCCTATTTTTATACTTTTATGACAAAAACTATTTCATTGACCTAAGTCAACTCATAAACTTATAGGACATATTTACACTTTATAAACAAATACAAAATCTAATTTTATACTTTTGTGACCAACAAAGACTGTATTATTAATGATTCTAATTTTTATTTTATTTTATTTTTAGTTTTTCCTTTTGTGCGTGTCATCCAAAAGGAAAAATTAAAAATAAAGGAGGAGGGTTGGTGTTAGGCTTGTGATAGCCAACCGTAAAAAGCCAATCACATCCCTTTTCATGGATATTGGTTCAAAAAGTTTAATGCAGAAGGATAGGGTGTCCCCCGCTATAAGCGACGCGCTGCACCTACGCTCGGGTGTAGTGACAAATGAGCAAGGCGCGCTGCAGCAGCGCTCGGCTGTAGTGTTAAATAGGCAAGGGTTCTCGCACCTTTCTGGACGGGGGCGAGTAAAGAAGCTAGTCCAGGTTAGAGCTAGAGATAGAATGATTAAATTAGCCTCTTGGAACATAGGAACCTTGACGGGAAAGACAATTGAATTAGTGGATGTCGTGCGTAGGAGGAAAGTAAACATAGTTTATCTTCAAGAGACAAAATGGAAGGGGAACAAGGCTAAAGATTTAGGAGGAGGGTTCAAACTCTTCTATTCTGGTAAAGATGGCACTAAGAACGGGGTGGAAATAGTGGTAGATAAAGTTTTTAAGGATGCAGTAGTCGACGTTAGGAGGTTTGGGGATAGAATCATAAGTATTAAATTAGCTTTAGAACTAGAGATAGTGCATGTTATTAGTGTGTATGCACTCCAAGTGGGTTTGGATGAGGAGACTAAGAAGGATTTTTGGGACTCTTTAGAAGAGTTAGTTCTTGGAATTCCCTCTTCCAATAGGGTTTTCCTAGGCGGGGATTTGAATGGCCATGTCGGTAAGGATAGAGTTGGGTATGAAAGGGTACATGTAGGTCAAGGCTTTGGGGATCGAAACACTGCGGGGATTTCTATTCTAGATTTTGCTTTAGCTCAGGATTTTGGGATCGTAAATACCTTTTATAAGAAGAGGGAATATCATTTGGTGACCTTTGCGAGTGGGCATAATAGAAGTCAAATTGATTATTTTCTTGTGAAGAGACATGATTTAGGTAGGTGTAAAAATTGTAAGGTTATACTAGGAGAGTGTCTAACATCCCAACATAGGCTGTTAGTTCTCGATTTTTTCTTAAGAGTAGGGGTCGTATTGCTATATAACAGGTTAGACCGATAATTAAGTGATGGACCTTACAAGGAGATGTGGTGGACCTTAAGAGTAGGGGTCGTATTGCCAGTTAGTTTTAGAGGGTGGGGAGAATCTAGAACCAAAGGATAGGACTAGTAGCGCGAATATTTTTTAACATTTGGCAAACCGAATAAGAAGATGTGCGAAGGAAGAGTTAGGACAGGCCAGAAGAGGAAGTTTCTGTGGTAAGGAGACATGGTGGTGGAACGCGGATGTGCAACAAACCATTGCGGAAAAGAAAATATGTTTTAAGGCGTGGCAAAAAGATAGGTGTCTAGAGTCTTATGAGCTTTATAAGCAGGCTAAGAAGTTGAGTAGTAGAGCAGTAGGGGAAGCTAAGAAGAGAGCGTATGATGCTCTTTATAATAGGCTAGGTACGAAGGAATGGGAGAAGGATATTTTCAAGATAGCGAAGGCTAGAGAACAAAAAACTAGGGACTTGAGTCATGTTAAGTGTGTTAAGCATGAGGATGGAAGAGTCTTAATGCAGGATAAAACTATTTTAGATAGATGAAAGAATTACTTTTGGAACCTACTCAATGGAACACATGTAGGGGAGTTACACTTGGGGGGGTATGCTTCACAGGAAGGGAGAGATCGTGTGTTCCATCGCAGAGTTAGTGCCACAGAAGTGAGAGAAGCTTTAAAAATAATGAAGATAGGGAAGGTCGTTGGACCGGATGATATACCAATTGAAGCATGGAAATGTCTGGGAGAAGTTGAGATTCAATGGCTAACTAAGCTCTTTAATAGGATTTTGGAAACTAGAAAAATGCCAGATTCATGGAGGCATAGCATTGTGGTACCAATTTATAAGAACAAAGAGGATATCCAGAATTGCTCGAACTATAGAGGGATAAAGCTTATGAGTCATACGATGAAACTTTGGGAGAGGATTATAGAACAAAGACTTAGGAGTTTAACCACGATTTCGGATAATCAATTTGGATTTATGCCAGGTAGGTCTACTACAGAGGCCATCTTCCTACTTAGGCAAACTGTAGAAAAATATCGAGAGACACGTAAGAGTTTGCATATGGTTTTTATTGATCTGGAGAAAGCATATGATAGGGTCCCCAGAGAGTTAATTTGGTGAGTGCTTGAAAGGAAGAAAGTGTCTCAATGTTATGTCGATATCATTAAGGATATGTATGAAGGGGTTGTAACAAGTGTTCGCTCAGTAGGTGGGATGTCTGGTGAATTTTCAGTGACAGTAGGACTACATCAAGGGTCGGCGTTAAGTCCATATCTCTTTGCTTTGGTCATGGATGAGTTGATGAGACATCTGCAAGAAGATGTACCTTGGTGCATGTTCTTTGCAGATGATATTGTCTTAATGGATGAGACTAGTGCAGGTTTAGGTAAGAAATTAGTTAAGTGGCAGGAGGCTTTAGAGAGTAAAGGTTTTCGAATTAGCCGTTCGAAGACGGAGTGTCTAGTGTGCAACTTTGGGTGTGAACTAAGAGGGAGAAGTCATGCAATTGAGAACGAAGGTGTCGAGGTCCCGGAGTGTGAGGCTTTTCAATATGTAGGGTCTATAATTCAAAAGAATGAGGCTATTGGAGCAGATGTAGACCACAGGATTAAAGCTGGTTGGTTGAAATGGTAAATGGCGTCAGGAGTATTGTGCGATAGAAGGATGCCTGTAAGGCTAAAAGGGGAATGCTATAAGACAATTGTTCGACCAGCCATGCTATACGGTTCAGAATGTTGGGCTACTATGGGATAACATACGCATAGGATGGCAGTAGCAGAAATGCGTATGTTAAGGTGGATGTGTGGTAAAACTCGTAAGGATAAGATTAGAAATGAAAGGATTAGAAGATACTTAGGTGTAGCGCCCATAGAGGAAAAAAATTAGAGAAAGACGTTTAACTTGGTTTGGTCATGTGCGGAGGAGACCAAGCACGACGCCAATTAGAAAATGTTTAGATTGGCAAGTTAATGGAGGGTGTAGATGGAGGGGACGACCGTTGAAAACTTGGATGAAGACGGTGAATGAAGATATCCTTGAGCTTGGATTAGGTGAGGAACTGTTGGAAGATCGCATTGCTTGGAGAACCAGAATTCATGTAACCGACCCCGAAAATCTCGGGAATGGGCTTTGATGATGATGAGTTTTTCCTTTTGTAACCCTTAACCCCTCCCACCCCATTTTAATCATTATTGTTTTTTTTAATGTTATCTTGTTCTTTAATTGCAGTTTAAACAATTATTTTATGACATTTGTTAGCTATAAATAACTACATTAATATTTTCATGTTAGTATTTTTTTTATTTTTGAATGTTTTGTCATTCTGAATATGTTTGATTTGACTGGTTGTGAAGCATATATGAGTTTGAAGAACAATTTTTTTTTTGTTTCAATTAATGGTTGCTTCAATTAGCTATCACTACTTAATTTTCATGCAATCATTTTATTCAATATTGGTTTCCATTTTACCTCTGAGGCTATGATCGCGCTCTATGGTAGATAGCTTGTGACTAAATAGCGACA
Source organism: Berberis thunbergii (assembly GCA_003290165.1). NCBI lineage: Eukaryota > Viridiplantae > Streptophyta > Magnoliopsida > Ranunculales > Berberidaceae > Berberis > Berberis thunbergii. The sequence continues at coordinate 63,151 of QNQO01000641.1, forward strand.
GAAAATAAAATATATTACTTTACAGACACCCATGCATTGAATAATAAAAAATCAAAATTTGATAGCGGGAAAATTGATTTTATTAACTATATATTATGGAATAAGAAGAAATGATTATTAAAAATCAAATTTCGAATCATCATTAAGAAAGGTAATGCACGGGTACCTGTGAATTTTTCTAATAAAATTTATGACAAGTTAATAAAATTGATTTTATTAAATAATTAAAACAAATTTATAATCATCATTAATTACTTTATGAAAAGTTTATCAAACCTTAGTTTTACAATTTGATTAACTTGTCTGTCAATGAAGATAATTTGATTAACAATTAGTATTACAATTTGATTAACTTTATGAAAATTTATAATTGGTTGCTCATAGTTATAATCATTAATATTGATACCTACCAGCGGCATGGGGTGGGAGGGGTTAAGGTTAAAATAAAAATAGAATTATTAATAAAAGAGTGTTGGTCATAAAATCATAAATTTAAGTTTTATATTTGTTTATGAAGGGTAAAAATGTCATATAATTTTATGAGTTAACATGAGTTAATAAAAAAATATTTTTTGGTCATAAAAGTATAAAGGTAGACACAAATTAGTCATTATATCAATTACGATATCTAAATGGTCTATTTTGTGAAGAAGTAGGTTTTAAAAATCAATTTCTGAAAACAAATTGCAGTATAATTATAGGAACTAAGCCTCAACCAAAAGTTACAACAATTTTGTATTTGAGAAAACCAATATAGAGCAAGTAATGGATTTTGTTATGGTTAAATAATTGTGGACATGAAATCAATTGCGAACTAAATAACAACATCAAACTCATGTCATCTCATCTCATGTCCTATTTGTTTCGAAACCACCTAAACTCGCAAATGCTTGTTGACATGCTAATGACATCCTATTCTAATAATAGACAGGAATACGATTGTATTAGAAAATACAACTCTTGTTGGCCTCCTTTATAGGTATGTAAACTAATAATGTTCATCCATTATACCAACCACTTAGCACTTCTATATTAGGAAAGAAAATTTGTTTGGTGAGACAATTAAATAAGTGGTTGTGTCACGGTGTTCACTTTTTGCTTTGTAAAATAAACTTACTTGAGTAACCTTGGTGCCAAAAAAAAAAAAATTAATAATAATAATAAATAAAAGTCTGCAATCACTATTCACTATATAAGAGCGTCTCTAATGGTAAAAGTTAAATGAGGATCAACCATCTTCTATTTTAAACAAAAGCTAAATTTAGGGGTATATTTTTTCATCACTCCAATCACATCCCCTATTTTAACTTTTTCATCATTGTTTAAATATATCTTACACTTTTTCATCTATCTATTTCTTTTGTTTTGATTTTTGATTTTGTTTTTAATTTTGAAATTAAAGATTTGAAATATTTGATTGATATTTCAAAATTTAGGGGATGATTGGTTGCTTCTAAATTTAGGGAAAAATTGAATGTAAAGTGAAAATGGAAAATGGTTTAGGGAATCCAATGGAGCATGTAGTTTCACACATGAGACCCCACTTTTTGAATATTTAAGGAGATCCATTGGATATGCTTTAAGAGTCTCCTTGGAGTTCCTTTTGTCATTAATCACAAAAATGGAAGAAAATAGTCAGTGAAATCATCAAAATTAACTTATTTAGAATCATTATCAAATCAATTTAATCTTTTTTCATGTTGATTCATCGACATTTCAATCTAATTGGACAATGATTAGCAAAGCCAATGATCAAAATCACAAACTTGGCTGATTTTGATATTCAACATGATTAATAAAACTCAAATTCACCAATCACTTGCAGCAAAACAAATAAAAAATTTACAGAAATCCATTATGAGAGGGGTTACATGAAGAGGGATTAGAGGAATGTTCATCCTTGAAATATGAAATTTGATATATTGAATGTTAGAAGATAAACAACAAAGTAACGAGGGGAAATCAATCATTGATTCAAGAGTGGAAGCATGTGTGCATGAAGAATAAAATAATGAATCAATAAAGCTTGGTCTGACACCAAATTAAGGATTGCATTTGATCTTCGGAACAAACGTGCCTTGAACCAGATCCACTCCAACCCTTTCGTATTTTGCAAAGCAACAATGGAAGCACAGAGCAACTATGGAAGCGTAAAGCAAAAGTGGAAGAAGACAGGGATCAGTGTGATTGAGAGGGCAATCGAGCTGTGATCGTTTGTTGAGAGATGAGGGAGAGTGATGTTGAGAGAAATTGAGGCTCAGGGAAAGAGATTGCAGGCGAGAAGAAAATAATTGTCGGCCTGGTGGCGAGGCACAAAGAAACAATATAAGAAAAGCAACAGTGGAAGAAGGCGAGAGATGGTTGTTTTTGCTATTTGCAAAACAGATCAAAGATCAGTGAAGCGTTTGCACTGGTTTCTCTTTTTACCTTCTTCGATGATTCTCTTGGATTATTTTCTTCTATTGGTCTTGTATTGTTATAGTCGGAATCTCTCCGGAGAGTTTTGAGAGAAAAGACAATGATAAAGTTGAATGGCTCAAGGGAGCGACAGATTCTGATCATCATTCGATTGTGTTGGAGATAATGATAAAGTTGTATTGGTGATAAAGTTGAATGGCTCAAGGGAGCGACATGTTCTGACCATCATGCAATTATCTTGGTGAACTCTTTTATTGGTGGTAGCACTCGCCTCTTTTCTTTTGATAGTGGTTTGATCACCCAACCTTGAAAGAGGAGATGAAATCATGGTGACACAACTCAGTGATCTCTGGTCACCTTGGCTACTATTTATGGTGAAAATTTAAAGCGATCAGATGCAACCTTAAAAGTTGGAGGACTAAAGTTTGGGGTAAGATCAATTTACGCATTCAAAATATTTCTACTTTGATTGCTAACATTGATGTTGAATAAGATATCTGAGACCTGACTGCTAAGGAGAGGTCTCGTAGAGTGCAGTTACATCAGGAGTGGACAAAGTTAACTAAAATAGACGAGGAGTTTTGGAGAATTAGGTCTGGGGTCAACTGGGCTTGTCATATGGATCAATGGTCCAAATTCTTTCATAACTTGGCCAACAAATGCAAACTTTTTAACTCTATTGAAACTCTTAGCACGAATCATGAAATGGTAGTAGATGAAGTCAGCATAAGAGAAATCTTGGTCTTTCACTACAAGGAGTTATTCAGCGAAAAGGAAGAGTGACGACATTTCTTCTCGGGGATTACGTTTCAGTCTATCTCCCAGTGGTTGCCTCCTTGGTAGAGAACTTTTCAGATATGAAAATTAAAGGGGCAATGCAATAGCTCAAATCAGAAGTTTCTCTAGGTCTTGATGGTTTTTCCATGGAGTTCTATTTGAAAATGTAGAAGGTAATCAAAGTTGATTTTCTTAAAGTTATTGGAGATTTTAATACTAGGCATTTTTTGGATTGGTGGTTGAACACCACTATCATCTCGCTTATTCCTAAACGTGTTAGTGTGCGGACTGTCAAAGACTTCAAAACTATTAGTATTTTGAACGGGGTTTATAAGATCATTGCCAAAGTGTTGGCTGATAGATTGAAAAAATTTCTTCACTCAGTTATTTCTCCATTTCAAAGTACAGTAGTCAGTGGAAGACAGATAATCGATAGCCCTTTCATTGCCAATGCAATTATTGATTAAAAAAAAAGGTGTTCTAGGGCTCGTCACCAAATTAGATTTCTCAAAAGCCTTTGACAATGTTTCTGAGAGATATTTGGATTTGGTAATGACCTGCTTGGGGTTTGACTCCAAATGGATATATTAGCTTCACACTTGCAGATCTACAACCAATTTTTCTCTGAACATTAACGGACACCTGCACGGGTTTTTCAATAGCTCTAAAGGCCTACATTAGGGTGATCCCATGTCTCTTGCTTTCTTTACTTTAGTAGCAGAATGTCTGACCCAAATGATCCTTAAAGTGGTTGATGTTGGTATAGTAAGAGGGTTTTCAGTCGCAGAGGGTAGTCCTCCCGTTTCCATTCTTCAGTATGCGGATGATACTATCCTTTTTTGTAATGTCTTTGCCTCTCAGGTTATTGCTATCAAAAGAATTATGTTTTGGTTTGAAGTTATTTCAGGTCTGAAAATCAACTTTCACAAATCAATGATGTTGCCCATTGGAGAAGTCCCTCATCTGCGGCAGTTGGCTGGTTTATTTGGTTGTGCAGCGGGTGAGCTTCTAGTTAAGTACTTAGGCATGCCTTTGGGTGTTAGATTTAAAAGTAAAGCTGTGTGGGATGAGTCAATTGAAATAATGAAATCGAGACTAGCTTTTTTGAAGCGCAAATTCCTCTCGAAAGCAGACAAACTAGCACTTGTCCAATCCACTTTATCCTTTATCCCGGTGTTCCTTCTATCTCTTATCAAAGTTCATTATTCATTTCCAGGACGGAACATATCATGTGCGATTTCCTTTGGGGTTCCACACAAACCTCGAGAAAGATAGATCTAGTGGGTTGGGAGAAAATCTGTTGTCCAAAAACCCGCAGTAGTCTAGGCATTCGCCAAGTGAGTACATTCAATTTAACATTACTTTCTAAATGGCTTTGGCGATTTGCAAAAGAAAATGATACTTTATGGAGATCGCTCATTATTGATAAATATGGGCGAAATAGATAGGATTAGGATACTATAACCAAGTACACTTCCTATGGGTGCTACATGTAGAAGTCTATCTCTCGGTGTGCAAGTATATTTTACCCTCACACCTCGCTTCGCTGTGGCAATGACGATTTCATCTTTTTTTGGCATGATTCTTGGTGTAGCAACCAACCTCCGAAGAATCTGTTTCCAATGTTGTTTTTCATCAGCAACAATAAAAATGAGAGAGTTAGCAATTTTTGGTCTAGTGAGGATTTATGAGATCTTTCATTTCAGAGACCTCTAAATGATATGGAGCTAGAGGAGGTCGCCAATTTAATGCAACTGTTGAATATTCAGATGCTCTCGGAGGGATTTGATAGTTTGGTGTGGAAGGGTAAAAGTGTGGATTTCTCGGTGAAAGAATTTTCTGATATGCTGACTGCATCTCATTATGAGACTCACTCAAACCCCTTCATTTCCTCTAAAAAAAAGATCTGGTTTGGGTGAAAAATCTTCTTCCTTGTATTAGTTTCTTTTGTTGGTTAGTATTGCATGAAAGGATCCTAACTAAAGATAGGTTGAAGAAGAGAATAATCCTCACATGAACTCTTTGTGTGCTTTGTAATGAGAATGATGAGACTTTGGATCACTTGATGTTTCATTACAGATTCTCTAAATCCATTCGGAACAGTTCTTGTCAAAATTCGGTTTGAGTTTGATGTTTCAAGGTTTCCTTTTGGATTGGCTAAGTTGGTGGTCTCAAACTAATCCATCCCGGCACGCGGAGTGGTTATGTCGTAGGGTTCCTCATGTGCTCATGTGGTGTGTGTGAAAAAAGAGAAATATGATGATTTTTGAAGGGCTTAACTGATCGGAGCACTCAATCTTTATTGAGATAACATAATTACTATAGAAGATAGGTTCAACTTGTAATCTCTTTAGAGACTTGTTTTTTGACACATTCATGGTGTCTTGACATTCCTTGATATATGGATGATTGTTTTTTGTTTATCTTCTTATTTTCAATAAAAATCTTCGTGTTTGGACAAAAAAAAAAGAAGATAATGATAAGAGGAGGAGATATACCAAATCCTAAGAAGTTGAGGAAGGAAGGGGGGATATGCTCGAGATATTTTAATTTGGGTGAGGGCATAAGATGCAAACAAAATATTAGGACGAAATCCACAAAATCATTGTTCACAAGGCCAACGTGAGTTATAAGTGGTTGAGATGGTCTTTCTCCCTGCTCCATGTCCATTGGCATATGTTTCCCAATACTAATGTTGTTCCCATTTTTGAACTTGTTTATAAAATGGGTGGAATTCGAAGAAATGTTTTTACAAAGAAAGTTACACATTCATATTCACCCATATAGAAATTTCAAAATAAATAGATTTTTTTGTGAGGATGATATATATATATTTTATAGATCATCTTCACCAAAAATGGTAAATATTCACAGTGAAATTAAACAGTTGAAAATCCTCTACCTAGTGAAGCATATTTTGAAACTTCTAATAAATATATTTTTGTAAGAGTGATATGGTTAAAAAATCATCCATAAAATATCAATGTACTTTGAAATTTCTAATTGGATGAAATAGATTGGTAAAATTGGCCTGTGTAAATTTATTTGTAAAAAATCTTTATAAAATTGATGAAATTAATATGATGACTTAGTGCATGGCAGTTGCTAAAGCAACAATTTTTTTAAAGTAACTTGGCAGGCCAGGAATGTTGTGATATTCAATCATGATACTTTGCTCAAACTTGGTAGAGCTACTTTGAGGAGGTTGTAGAATTGAGAAACAACAAATGCATGTATTGACCAAAATTTAGGCAACACAACATATCAAGAAAGCAACACAAAAAAAATGATATAATAAATTAGATCATTATGAATAGCATCATTTGTAAGTCCATACTATTTGTGGTGATACAATTATTGAATCACTTTATTTGTGAAAATGTGTAAAATTACTTTGTACATTGTTATAGTTCAAAAGTGTTACTATTTTTTAGTTATTATAAAAATGTCAATTTAGTGTAGTGTTTATTTTATATATTAATTGCTATAGTGGTTAGAGTTCTCAACCATGTCGTGAAGTTCAGGGGATTACACGCTCTCGTCCAGTGTGGTTGCGAAAGGATTTTACATGGAAAAGAGAATGGGATTAACTTGCATCTCTTCATGGTCCGTTCATTTTCTTCATGACAAAGCGTTGTAGTGAGAGTTTTTCAATTAGACGAAGGCAAACAAAAAAGCCACTTGACGTATTGAGGTAGCTGCTTCACTCTAGCTGCGCCCAGTATTCATTGCAAAAGAGATCATCCACTAAATGGTCCAAATCATTAGACACAAATATCTCCTTAATTTGATTAGGTACTTTTAGCAAACACTAAATAGATTGAAACTTCAAGTGATTCAATAAATACAAGATTGTTATATACTTATTTCTCGAATCCAAGATTGTTATATACTTCCCATTTTCGCAATACTGGCCATGTCATACAAAATGATCAATTTTACAAAACCAAAAATAATGATAAGTAGTCTATTGCTTCTCATTCACTGCTATAATATTTTCATCACCTTGTCTAAAAACAAAAGCAAAAATAATACATACCTACTCCCACTTAGACACAAAATTATCAATTCCATTGATTCAGAATCATGTTGGGAGCAAATCATTAAAGTTGGTGGGACTCTTGTCACCCAAACCAGAACCCTTTTTTACTTTTTTTTTTTGAAGAATATTTGAAAGACAATGTAGTGGTATTTTAGAAAAATAACTAGATTTATATGCTGATGACACTGTTATTTTTGTTGAAGGATAGCATATCACCATTTTTTTAAAGTACACCATCTAGTGAAGGACACCATTAATATAAACCCAAATTTAAAAAAAATTATCTTCTCGCCTTCTCTTATCAATTAGAGAATCTGGTGAACTTCGATCAGTGAGGACAACACAACACCATCACACTGCCTTGCCCCACCACCACCTCGCATCGTTGGTCGATCATATGTCTTCTCTCGTGTTTTCGCTTTTCATCTTCTTCTTATACTCTCTTATTCTTCTTTATCTTTTTTTTTCTTTCCGTTTTCTATGGTCCTCTCCTTCTTCTCTTTAATCTTTTTTTTTCTCTTAATCTAGAGTAGATTCGCACGAATGGGGGTTCTTGCAAATGTAATTAGGGTCGTGCAATCGATGATGGCAGGGCAAACGAGGTGGTGCTGCTCCGTCACTATTGTAAAGAGATAATAGAAAGTGAAAAAACAAAAAAAATAATAATAAAAAATAATTTATATTGGTGATGTAATTCAACAAATTTAAAAATAAAAATAAAAATAAAAATGGTGGTATAAAAAATTCGCTGCCATTTAAAAAGTAAAGTAATCTTAAATCACACTTATCCAAAAAGTGTTCTATCCGAAGGTTCCATTCTTAGTTGTTTAGTTGTTAATCGGTGTTAGTTTAAGAGCAATACAGGGGCCGAACTCAAAGCCCATAAGCAAACCCACTCCGATCCACCGTTCAAGTTTCATCGAAATTCAGAGTGTTGAGACACGTAGACGCGGTTCTTTTAGATCTAAAGCTTCCGGGAGTAGGAGATCTACGTTGGACCAATAAAATACGAACAAACACGAAAGACGTGAAAGCGTGAAAAGCGGGTCAAAAGAAAATCCAACAAACAGAAACACTCACTCACTCATAACACTGGCTGCTCTCACTCTCAATCACTCGAAAAAGCTTCAACGAGGCTCTTCACTTCACACTCGTTCATATTATAGGGCTTTTAGGGCCTCTGTACGTCTCCAAGATCAGATCTTGAGCTCTCAAATGTCTTAAAAACCCAATCTTGAACCTTAGATTTGGTTCGTTTTCACCCAAAAATGGAGGAAATACAGTCTCAATCAGACACCTACAGGTCCTCCTCGTCCTCAGCTAGCAGCCCGACCACAAGAATCCCATCGAGTAGCTTCTACTATTTGCAAAAACCAGGTTCGCTTCGGCAGCCGATCTCATTCGAGGACTCACCAGAGTGGGAGGACACTGAGATTGATGTTCAAGTAGAGGAGGAGGAGGAGGAGGAGAGGGCAGAGTCAATTCGAGTGGTTTCGACGAATGCGACGGTCTCTCCGACGCTTTCGAAGCTCAATAGTGGGTCTTTGCCCTCAATTCATTTGCCTGAGGGATCTACTAGTGCTGTGAGGAAGATTGCTGGTGCGAGTATTGTGTGGAGGGATTTGACTGTTACAGTGAAAGGGAAGAGGATGTATTCTGATAAAGTTGTCAAGAGCTCGAATGGGTATGCGTTACCCGGCACGCTTACTGTGATTATGGGTCCGGCCAAGTCAGGGAAATCTACCTTGCTTAGGGCACTTGCAGGTTTTTTTTTTTTTGTGAGTTGGTTTATGTGCATTGTTTGTGTGTGTGTTTTAATGGGTTTGAAGATTGGAATGTGTAATGTTGTTTGGTTATTGGTGATGTGTAGGGAGATTGCGAGGGCCAGCTAAAATGTTTGGTGAGGTGTTTGTGAATGGAGTTAAATCGCGGGTGCCATATGGATCATATGTAAGTTTTTGGTTATAGAAATGACGCACTGCAGCTGTAGCGTAGCTAGATAGTGCCAGTGGGGGATTCCCCTCCTTTATATGGTAGATCATGGATATATTAGTTGAAGAAGTAAAATGCAAATAATTTAGGCTAGCTGAGGAAATGTATCATAATTCATAAATGAAAGAAATCAATGAAGATGAAACAAAAGATTTGGTTGATCATGTTACGCATATGAAAAGTAATGCACAATCAGTTAATCCAATTCTGTTAGGCCCGAGTCCTTTCTTTTAAATTAAACAAAAAAACATGTTTACCTAGTATTTAGGGGTTAGACGGTGTCACGGTGCTAGCAACCTGTATGCATTGTGTAACCAAAACTCTAGTCAGCTGCCCATGTATTTAAGGTTTTGTCAACTCACCACTATATAATATTACCTGGCATATTATTTTTCCATGTATAGAGATCAAATCTTTGCCTAGTATATCTGAACTCAATGCAGTAAATGATTTGATTGAGCACGTAAGCATAGAGTTTCTTATTTAATATGGGTAGTGAACCTGAAATGCAATTTGGAAATCCAATATCAGTACCTGTAGTTGGTTCATGAGTTGTGTACCTTCACTGTTATGTTTCAATGTATAGAACATAGTTCAGGGTTGGAGTTATTCACGAAAGAGAATTGTTTTAACTTCACAGGGATATGTGGAGAGGGAAACCACCTTGATTGAATCCCTCACTGTCCGAGAGATGTTATACTACTCAGCGCTTCTTCAACTTCCTGGGTTCGCGCAAAAGAAAAGTTTGGTAGAGGAAGCAATTATTGCTATGTCTCTGGGTGATTATGCTAACAAACTGATTGGTGGTCACTGTTACATTAAAGGACTCCCTAAGGGTGAGCGAAAGCGTCTCAGCATTGCAAGGGAACTTGTGATGAGGCCACACATCTTATTTATAGATGAACCTCTTTATCATCTTGACAGGTTCCTGCAACTTTCTAATCCCAATCAATTTTCTTTAGACATTATTCTTTTAATCCAAGGTACTTAGTTGAGTATCTGGTAGCATTTAATGTGTCCCAAGCAAAATGCAGAAGCAATCTTATTGTAAGACTTTCGTTTGGTGGGAGCTAGGAATATTCTAAGAATACCATGTAATAGGGGACTTGAACAATTTAATGTTCCCATTACGACTGCTCGCTAACTTTTACCATATTCTTCTGTTGTATTGAATGTACAAAGTTAGAAATCTGTTAGGTGGAACTTAGTGAAGTGGTGTTCACTCCTTGCATGTGGCATTACTATGGTCTGTATTGATATGGTACCTGAGGGTACCTACTCTTTTTTCTGTTCTTACCCATTCGAAGCTGAAAGTCTTCATTGTGTTTGTTTGGATTTCCTGTTTTATCTTAAAAGTTGCTTCCTTCTTTTTCAGTGTTTCTGCGCTTCTCATGATGGTAACTTTGAAGAAACTTGTTAGCTCCGGGTGCACTCTTATCTTCACGTTGTACCAGAGCAGCACAGAAGTATTTGGTCTTTTTGACAGGATTTGCTTACTTTCCAATGGAAATACACTATTCTTTGGAGAGACTTTAGCTTGTTTGCAAGTGAGTATTTTTAGGATATGGCACCCTTTTTCATCCTTGATTTGAATTTGCACAGCTTGTTGAACCCACGCCGTTGTATTGAATGCTTTTGATGTCATTGAACTTTCAATAAATAATTTCTTTTTATTAATTTATTTATTCCGTATGATGAATATAACTTTTGAACTTTTCATTGATGAAGCATTTCTCCAATGCCGGATTTCCTTGCCCAATAATGCAAAGCCCGTCGGATCATTTTCTACGTGCAATAAATGCTGACTTTGACAGGATTATAGCCATGTGCAAAAACTGGCAGGTAAATATTTTGGTCAATTCAAACCAACGGGATTCCTTTGTGTTATTGCCTTAATTTAAGGCACATTGTTTTGTTGAAAATTTTGAATTGTTACTGTTATCTTTTTGGTCTAAATCTTATTGCTGTTTATGGGCATAAAATGGACAAGATTTGGATCCGAAGCCGATACAAATCTGTAGACCCATTTTGTGTCCTTGCTGTCAGGTGAGAAAATAGTAACATTCATCCAAGTTACTATCTGGAAGATCCATATCATAATTGGATCACTGAATTTTAGTGTCAGATGCAATTCATCAATAAGTATGCTGAGATTGGATTTTTAATTTCATTGATATGGTATGATACAGTGTGTATATTTACGACATATATTGTTATTCCAGTCACATATAGTCCGGCTTTAGAAGATTCAGGGTATTCAAATGTGCTAGTGAGTAGTGATAATATAATATTCTCTTTGGTGCATTGACTTTGTTCCTCTGGAGTCTAGATAATATACCAGTTCTCCTGATTTTCTAACATGTATGTATTATGACAACTAAACAACTGTGTTAGGATGACCAAGGTGATCTTTCAGCAGTGAATATGGACACCGCTGTTGCAATACGTACCCTTGAAGCAACATATAAATCGTCAAGTGAAGCGGCTGCAGTCGAGTCTATGATGCTGAGACTCACTGAAAAGGTAGAAATCTTTACTAGCATGTTTTATTATGTTCTCCTTTTCTAGCTTCCGTTCAAACAGTATTCATGTATCTAGTGGTCTGTGAACCATGTTGCCCAAGCATCTGTTATGTCGTGGTTGTTGGGTGCTTATTTTGAAGTTATAGGGTGGTTGCTTTGGCATCCTTCCAGAAATCTTGGTTATCACAACTATCATTACGCCATTGCATTTCTTCTCAAACTTTAGTTTCAACGAGAAGCACATCCTATGCTACTACCATCATGCTGCCATCACCACCCATTTAGTTAGTGAAATAAGTTACTCCCGACATTGTCTATGCGGCACAAAACTCGTTCCCCGTTCCTAAATGGAGGACTTCATTGAACAAATCTTGGAGAAATTGAGACTACAGGCTCCTTGTCGTTCTGCGCTTTTTTCTGTTCCACCTCTGCTTCAATATTTGAAGTTGCCGATCTATTACATGTGCTTTTTCCCTTTATCTATTTTCTTTTGAAACTTTAGCTGTCCTTTGTCGTTGGATGTAGAATGGATTAAGTGGGCACAATAGGTTTTCAAGCATACACATAATAGGTTGGCTGAGTGGATTAAATATCCAGTTTATCATGTTGAGATCTGTGATTATAAGTCCTTGAACTAGATTAAGTTGATCAATTTGTACGTCATCTGTATTTATATTTTGTAGGAAGGTCCTACTCTCAAAAGCAGGGGAAAAGCTGGATGTGCTACCAGGATTGCGGTTCTAACATGGAGGTCGTTGTTAATAATGTCAAGGGAGTGGAAATACTTTTGGCTTCGGCTACTTCTCTCTACTCTTCTTGCGGTCTGTATTGGTACAATATTTTTCAACCTCGGGCATTCTCTGTCATCTGTAATGGTGAGTTTCTTAATTCCATGTGCGATTTTTTATTTTATTTTATTGTAATTCGACTTTTTAAGTTTTGAGAAAAAAATTTCAGACTTTTTTTTTAGTAAAAGAGAGAATCAAACATAATGTACAAATCCCAACAATTTGTGCAGGTGAGAGTTGCAGCGGTATTTGTCTTTGTATCGTTTACGTCTCTGATGAGTATTGCTGGTTTACCTGCTCATATAAAAGAAATCAAGGTAAACATTTATTTCCCTTTTTAGCTGAGCATGTATACAATAAATTCTCAAAGTCAATTTTTCATTCACGTATGAAGGATACATGACATTCTTGAAACATACAAAATGAAGATCAATGACAATTGTGCAATTATACCTGTAGAGTGAATGGAAAGTAGTTCTCTCTACAAGTTTCCACTTGCAAAAACCAATTGTCTTTTCTCTCACTTCATTGGATATTTGGTAATCTGGAAGACTGGAACACAAGTTTCACTTGCAATCTTGGTCAATGGTTTTTGACTTTCATGGAGGAAATTGCAATTACTAGAGACGATTATTATTTTCCTGGAATGGAACAATTTTTCTATGCAAAGAATGACTAAGATTTTACTTTTGTTTTTTCTTTTCCTCTTTTCTGTAAGGCAATAACCTATTTTCTTTTTGTACTTTAGATATATGCCAGTGAGGAATCAAACCAGCACTCAGGACCAATTGTTTTTCTACTTGGGAACCTTCTCGCCAGCATCCCATTTCTGTTTCTAGTCGCCATTTCGTCAAGTCTGGTCTTTTATTTCCTTATAGGGCTGCGGGATGAGTTCAGCTTATTGATGTACTTTGTGCTGAACTTCTTCATGTGCCTCTTAGTGAATGAAGGGCTCATGCTGGTTGTTGCTTCTATTTGGCAAGATGTCTTTTGGAGCAATTTAACTCTGGTGCTTATACATGTGAGTGCCACTCAACTAACCCACAAAATTTTATTTTATTTTTATTAAAAAAATTTATTTTATTTTTATTAAAAAAATTTATTTAATTTTTAATTTTCAGTTTGATTATATATTTTATAAGAGATTAAAAAGGGAAGAAATTTGGCAATTCTGCTGTCACGTGGACACTGCATCAGTTTTGGAGGTGCCTCTTTCAGTAAAATGTAAAAACAGAATCACAATACCCACTTGCCACATAATGACTCTGATACTCTTTTCATAAATGAGTTCATTATTTGGTGTAAAAAGTAAAAACAGCAAGTAGCTGCCAAAACTTGCTGTTTGTTCTTTTGGTAGAGTGTGAACTGTGTTTCTGAAACTTGAAATTGTGCTAGTGAAGACTGATTTCAAATTGATTTTTCATTGTCATGGGTGATCCAGTTTTTCCTTTTGAATCTGCTGATTATTTGTTGCCGATGTGGATTGACCTCTAATTTTGTTATATAACCATGTTTTCCAGGTTCTAATGATGCTTGTTGCCGGATACTTCAGAATTAGAAATGCATTACCTAGATCAATATGGCTATATCCTTTATCCTACATTGCTTTCCACACTTACTCTATCCAGGTAAAGCCTTCGCTAATCTTTCCTCCCTCTTGATAATAGTTGTGTTCCATTAGTACCGCAGTTTTTTACTGTTTGTGCTTCTGTTGTAGGGGATCTTGGAGAATGAATATGTTGCGACTTCCTTTGCAGTTGGGCAGGTACGAAACATATCCGGGGTTGAGGCTATTAATGGAGCGTACGATATCTCTCCTAATAGCAATGCAAAATGGGAAAACTTGCTCATCTTGTTCTTGATGGCGATTGCATACCGTATTATTTTGTTTGTATTACTATATTTTCGTGTTAGCAAAAACACAGCTGCATTCAGGCTTCGTGCATGTAAGACGAATACATCCAAGGAAATATGAAATTAGTGTTGGAGCTAGTCAATTTTTTGGCTTTGTAGAGTGGTCTGTGTTTTGAAATATGTAACCTTCCTTGAATGAAAGTGAATAGAAGTCTGAGGTTATATTGCATGCCATCTTCCTCTTCTGCCTCTTGACATCATCTCAAATGTTCGTATACTGAAGCAACATTGTAAGCATTATTTGTCACAGCTGATTGTGAGACGTTAACACAGTCAGGTCGAAGAGGATTTTTCTTTACTGTTATGGTCATTATGATTAAGGACTTTTTGTCGAACTTGGTTTTTTGTTGGCAAATCAACGATTGTGGTTGCTCTCATCGCCTTGAGCCAAAACTTGTGCAACACTATCTCTACATTGATCACTGCAAATGAAGAGCACCATGCAATTCTGGGCTTTCTTTCTTCTTTTTTGTACTGTGGTGATACACATATCGATGCATCATTAACGGTTAGGATTGAACATTACGGTCCAATGAACAACGATATGTGCTCAAATCAATACGTTGGGTGAGAATATACATATAAACATCTCGATGCATCATTAACGGTTAGGATTGAACATTGTGGTCCAATTAACAACAATGGGTGTTCAAATCAATACGTTGGGTGAGAATATACAATCTTCAAGTCCAAGCACCATTCTGAAGTCTAAAGTGAGACATTTGATATCTCTCTCAAACCGCAACAATGGCGACGAAGAAGAAACACAGTGACAGCGAAGACGAAGACGAAACCTTCTACCACCGCTATTCTTCCACCACCTCTTCCACCAAACCCACCTCTCGCAGCAGCGGAAGCGGCGGCTTAGCCCCATCAAAATCCACAGTGTATGTCTCAAATCTTGACTACTCTCTCACAAACTCTGACCTCCACACAATCTTCTCGACCTTCGGGAAGGTGGCGAAGGTGACAGTCCTCAAGGACCGGCATACGCGGCAGAGCAAAGGGGTGGCGTTCGTCCTCTCGTCTCGCAGACCGACGCCCGAAAGGCTGTGGAGCAAATGCAGGGGAAAGTGTTGAACAAAAGAACCTTAAATGTTTCGATTGCCGCCGATAACGGGCGGGCGACGGAGTTTATTAGACGGAAGGTTTATAAGGACAAGAGTAGGTGTTATGAGTGTGGGGATGAAGGTCATTTATCGTATGAGTGTCCCAAGAACCAACTTGGAAAGAGGGAGAGGCCAGAGCCGAAAAGGGTGCGGAGAGGCCAGGATGGGGGTGGTGGTGGTGGTGGTGGTAGGAGTGGGATAAGGTGGAAAGGGGAGGAGGAGGGGGAAGAGGAGGAAGAGGGTGGGGAGGCGTTTGAGGATGATAATTGGGCGTCTGTGGTGGATACTAGAGGGGTTGATGAGAGGTTGGTGAAGGAGAGTGGTGGTGGGGTGGGAGCGAGGAAGATGAAGAAGGAGAAGAGAGTGAGTTATTTTAGTGATGAGAGTGGGGAAGATGAGTAATGGGGTTGATGCAGATGATGGAAAGATTTAATCTTTCGAGGTAATTTTTCTTTAATTTGGGTTTTTTGTTTTTGTATTGAGATACTTGATTTGATTTCTGGTTTGCGTAATTGATGATCGTAAATTTTGCTGCCTTCTGGTTTTGAATTTGCTATATATTGCTTTGGTCGTCATATTTGAGTTGCTGGTATTGATTTACTAGTACTAGTTTGTAAACTCTATTTGATGATGATTCATTCTAGTGTTTTGATGTAAATTGGAAAATAGACAATATTGTGGTCGTATCTTTTTTTACTTCTTAGTTTGATTTTTATCAAACAAAACACAGAATAATAAGATAAAACTGGTGAATGACACGAGGGATAATTTTCTGGGTTTTATACTCTTATGTAAGGAGAGGAACAGGGAAATGTTCGAGGGTCAAAAGTGGGACATCCAACAGATTTTCAATGAGGTAACACAAGAAAAACTGGAGATGGGGCTAGGCATTCAGGGTTTTAATATCGTCTCTTTAGATAGTTTCATGTTTGACTGACAGCATTCAGTGTCCAAGTAGTGTAGTATAATTCTCTCATTGCACTCATCCATTTTTCTTTGTTACATTAATACACCATGCGCTAAATGAGATGGATACATATCGAAATAGTTTAAAGCGCGTTTGATTAAGCTAACATTCAATCATGAAATTGATTCCTTTTTAGAATACCCAAATGAACCCCCGGCCCCCCCCATCCCAATGCTAAACCACTGCCTTGATGGCTATGGCTAGTTGCTCCAGACTCCTCTTCTTTGTCTTGAAAAAGTCTCATACGTTTCTCCCTCCGAATAATCCAAAATCCTGCCGTAAGAGTGTGATCCCATATCCAATTCTCGCTGCTGGTAAAGACCTCATTCTTTCACTCTATCAATCACTGAAAGACCCACCGGCAGGAAGAGCACCCCCACAGTTGCGTGCAATAAATTTCCACACCCGTTGGGATAGAGAAAACTATATTCTTTATCATTCTCGCACATGGCACACCTGTTGATCAACAATGGCATATCGCAGTGGTCCAAACCAAGAGATTGACCTGAGTGGGTGTTCGTTCAACCAAAGAGCAGAAGAGGTAAAGATGGCATTGTTGTTACCCGATTTTTAGCAACACGTTTGAAATTATATATTCTTTGTGTAAGATACTAAGACATTGACTATTGTGTATCTGTAATCTAGCAACTCATTTCAAGTTTTTCATAGATACATGTCTTATACACAACAGAGAACATTGCCTCATAAAATCCTTTATAGAAAGATAATTTCTTTCATTGCCAAGTCCACAAATTTGACTTTCCTTTGAATTCTCATAACATGGGCTATGTTTGGCCTTTTGAGCTGCTTCTTGTCATTGAAGAACCCAATAACTACCTTTAGTTTACAACCCCCTGTGCCCTATGCCCGAAACAACTACTTAAAAGCCTTTAAATCCAAAAGATAAATGGATGAAAATAAAATGCTAACTTAACAAGTACCAGAAGAAACACTATTTGGGGACTAAAATGTCATAATAACAAAGGTTGGCAGGGGTAACAAAGTCGATATTTGGGATGACAAATGGATTCTAGATACATCGCTCAAAGATGCATTTTAGCCCTATTCTCCATTTCTGTGAATGTGGGCACTGTTTCAGTTTTTTTTCATAGTGATGCCAATTTGTAGCATGATAACTCATGCAATGTGTTTGATGTTATGGTTGTAAAGAATAGGTCTCCCAAAAAAGAAATTGGAAGAAAATAAGTTTGGTATTGGAAACAATAATGCATCTTTGGCATTGGGCATCCGCGAGATCAAATTTTTAAGGACTAACTTTTGAAAGGTTTCTATTGATTGGGGATGGGTTCATCTTATGACAATTATTCATCATTGTTGTTGATTTATCTTTATACTTTGGCTTCTTTTCCTTTGCCTATTCAATAAGGGGGGAGAAAAACACAAATAAATGAATACATAAATAAGTAGAGTTTATACTAAGCCGGCATGCAGTGCTTACAAAGGGGTTTTCACATGGATCTCTAAGTGCAAATCAATTTTTGTTTGTCATGTATTCATGTTATAATTGCTCATGATAAGAATCATTGGAGTTGAGCTTATTTGGATATTGGTCTCATTTCTTGAGGATGTTAGTTCTGTTAATCTTGCTAACATCCTGCAGTTTGAAGTTGAAAATAATTGGATTAATTCATGTGAACTTGAATTCATCTTCGTTGTATGAGTTTTCCACATGGCAGCAAAATTTGGTATAGACTGATATGCAGAAGATTTAAGTCAGTTTGAATCCATTTCTGCTTGCTATATTACCAGATCTCTGAACTTCTTAGCTCATTCCATAGCTGCTTCAATTTAGTCTATAAACAGTTTGGTTACTAGTATTTCTCAATTTAGTAGTAGTAGTAATGAATGTAATAACAGCCCCCTGCAGCCGCGCTGCAAGTAGGAGACTATAAGTTTCGATTTTTTTAATTTTTTATGAATCAGTATGCTTTTACCATTGAAAAAAGTTTTCTGCATGGATTCTTTAAGTAGGAGATAAAGTGTTATAGTCGCTTTAGCCTTGATGGGGTCCAGCTAGAAAACGTAAGTGTTGATAACTGCTTAAGAATCAATGGACAACTAAGAAGTGATCTACCAATCCATGTGGCTTTTCTTGGTTAAGATCTCTCCTTAGTCCCTGTCTCGCTGGCCAACAACTCCTAAGAAGTAATCTTACCAGTCCATGTAACTTTTCTGGGTTAAGCAGATCCCGCATCACACAAACTTCCTCGGATAGACCATGACTCACGGGAGGATAGTCACAATAGGTAACCTGGCCAAAAGAAGGTTCGTCATCATCAAATGATGTCCTCTGTGTGAGAACTACAATGAATCTATCAAGCATCTCTTCTTTGGGTGTCCCTTCTCCTGTTGGGTTTTGGTGCATCTTAGTGGAGAATTAGGCAGGAGTGTCCCAAAGTCATCTCTCTTCTTCAGTGGATGGAACAGTGGAAGAACAGAACTTACTCTACATGAGGAAACTGGGCTTGGGACATATTACTGGTTGCTGAGATTACTGAACAGATTACTGGGATTACTGAGCAAGTGGAAGAACAGAACTTACTCTACATGTGGAAACTGGGCTTGGGACAGATTTCAAAGGGTGGTTTGGAACTGGGGGATGACATTAGAGTTCAAGGGCGTATCCCTTTGCAGACATTATGTTTACTTGGGAATCAATTTTACTTAATTTCTTTTTGTATTATATGCTTTCTCTGTTCTTGAGAGCTTCTGTATCTCCTTGTACTTAATGCAATCATTTGCTTGTCATATAATTTCAAGAACATTTGGGGTAGAAATTTGTTGAGTGTTGCAGTCACTTGAAAGAGCATTTTCTTGACGGATTGTCTTTAGGAGCTTTGATGCTGTGAAATATGGTATGGTGTTTAGCATATCTGAGTAAATTTTGTTATCTCAATGATGCAAATAGCTTGAACTTTCTAGGAAAAATACTGAAGCCGATGTTACTAAGTTCTTGACGAGAAATTTTGATATCTGATTCTTGTTATGTTAAGAAATACTTTAATTAGGTTTTACCAAAGTGTACTTTCAGCTTTTGTGTTGCTGTGCAGAACAACTATATCACCAGAGGTAAGTTGTAACATGTTGTTCTATTAGGGGGTGTATTGTATCTGGATTTTGTGGGCAATTTAATAAATTCCATGGATTTTGAAAATCCAAGTGTATTCAATTTGGATTTTAAAAAGTCCACAAAAGTCTAGGGGTATTCAATCAGGATTTTAAAAAGTCTTTCTGAAATCCACAAAGTCTAGGGGTATTGAATATGGATTTCAAAAAGTCCACAAAAGTTTTAGGGTATTCAAAATATCATTCATATTTATAGATTTGAAAAATCATGGATTCTCATGGACTTTATAGTGTTAGGTATAAATAACAAAGTTCAATAGTTTGCCAGCCTCCATATCAAAGATTTCAACGTGAAAAAAAGTCTCCCAAAGTTCTTCCTTGTGCCAGCCGCGAAGAGATTGGTTCCCATCATCTTGTTTTCTCGATTCTTTTTCTATCCATCTCTCACCATCACTACCTCCATCCGCCATCAACCACCATCACCCGAGCACCACCACCATCATTCGAGCACCGCCACCACCACGAAATAGGGGCGTGACAACCCTGTTTCGTATCAAATCTCCATGTTCCACCATGCCACAGAGCACCACCATCTGTTCCTCCGCCACTCTCCAGATCACTCCGCCATCACCACCACCAGAGCCACCACCTTCTCCGCCATCACCCGAGCACAACCACCATCCAGCCGTCTTCCTCTCCGCCACCTGGAAACAAGCGGACAGCGAGTAGTCACGCTGCAGCGCGAACAGCAACCAGCAGCTCGGCCTCTCTTCGGCTCGTCCTCAGACCACGCCTGCGCAGACACAGCCACAACCACCGCGACAGGCTAGCACGTCGTCCTCCTGCATCAATACCACCTGCTGATCTCTCTCTCGCGGGGCAGTCACAACGTCGCGAATCAGAACCGGAGGATCTCCTCCATCCTCAAATCTCGGTCGATTCCTCCAGAGGATCACCGGAGGATTTGCTGATCTTTCTCTCTCTCGGGCTCCTGCTGCAGTGGGATCGTTCCCGCCTCGCTCTCTGTTCGAATCGAAAGAGAAAGGCTGGGGTGCTATTTGCACCCCACCTTTTAACTGTATGCCACCATTGTTTAAAGAATATGAGTTATTGGCACCCCGATTTCTCTCTGAGAAGCCACAGTACACTTGCAATAATTTCTAGAAAGTCGTTTATACAAAGTCCGTGGATTTTCATAAATCTCTAGAAAGTCTGTAACAAAAGTCTATGGATTTAAGAAATCAGCAGAAGTCCGTGGACAATTTAAAGAGTCTGTGGACAATTTAAAGAGTCCGTGGACTTTTCAAATTATTTATCAATTCCATAAGAATCCATATACAATACACCCCCCTTAAAAAAAAATTGTGATTGAATCATTGGGAAATTTGTGCAAGTAATGTCAGCGGGACTCGGTCAGAAGAAGTTATTCTGTGTGTCATATTTTTTCGTGTGCTAAATAATAAACCTTTTTTGAAACTCTTTCATGCTGTGCGTTTGTATGTCAGAAATCCTCTTCTTTGTGGGTTTTTTATTTTTCAATTTTTATTATTATTTTGATCTCTGATGACTATTTTTGTTGGAACAGGAGAAATCGCAAAAGTGGAATAACCACACGGGATGATCGACCACGTTTAGCATACTAAAGAAAGAACTGTTGTAAATTATATGTGATCAGAGCTTAGGGTTCTCCCCTTCTTTCCTTTTAGTTCAGACCTGTAATAATCAACGGGATGCCCTGACTGAAACCTAGGGTTTGCTTGAAAGAAAACAACTCTATTCAACAGTTCACCCAAAGTTTTGGAGCATGTGTACTTTTGAGTCCAATGTTTTATATTTCAACCAGTAAGATACAGTGCATCTTATGTATGTTTCCCACTAAACCTGGTTGGTACATTTTAATATTTAGCAAATCGTTGAACGTAGAAATTGCCTTTTGGAAGAAATTTGTTGGAAATCCCCTTGAAAATCACCTAACAACAATTGTGACATTTCCGACTTTGTCCCACCGAAAATTTCCAACTTTATTGTGGAATATTCTCATTCTATACCAAAGGAGTAAGTTCAGTCAGCCATGTTTGTTAGCATTTTTACACTTTTTATTCATTCTCTTTAAAACATAACCATAAAACACTATCTATAAAAGTGTAAACAAATTCAAAAAATGCTAACAAACATGGCTGATTAGAATTGTCGATACCAAAGTCCAAAACTAGCGATGGCATTTCAGCAACCAACTTGTGGAAGCTCTATAACGATAATGAAATGTGGGAAAACGGAAAGTAGTAATGTTGAAGATAAAAAAAACCAACTCAAGGTCTTCTTTCACTCTTGTTAAAGTCAACTCGTAAAGTTAGTACAAAAATTGTTACTGAAGAGAAAAGTAGACTACGAGACTAAGCTAAAACAAGAAAATTGTAAGTCATTCTTAGGTGACAATGAGAAAGTCATGATTTGTGCTTCACCTCACCTCTTCCGAAACCTATAATAGACCATATTCGCTCCTAATAACATTCAAACTAGTAACCACCACCCTAAATGAGAAAAACTATCAAGAATATATTTTTATCTTCTTATTTCTACTAAAACCTTTCTATGCGGTCAGAAGAGAAAACACTGATTAGGGTGGAGTTGGCATTCGCGTATTGGACATCTTCCCGAGGCACAAGGACCAGGCCTCACTAGATTTTTTTTCTTGTACTAAAATTGTTTTGTCAAAAATAAGCATTCCTCGAATACGACATGATCTCAATGAAGCACAGTCGACGGTCCGAATTGAGTAGAAGATGGCCCCACCCATTCCATCCAATGGCTGAAAGCTAGTGAGAATCAGAGATTCAGAATAGCTTAAAAGGGCACTATGGTGAAATGAGGGATAACCAATTTGTGGGCTGGGCATCACTTGTTGCTTACAAACAAATTTCTCTTTTCGTCATTTCTCATTCCCTGAAACAACACAAGAAGCAAAGAAAGAAAAAAAAATAAAAAAACTCTCGTCTTGTTCAACTTAGCCATTCAAAGGTTCCACCTTTACGACTCTTATATTTGTGAGCCAATGATTTCGATTGGGTTATTTAATTGATTTGTTGTTTGACTTTGCAGAGAGGTTTGTGATGGAGATCGATAAGGCAATCAAAGAGTGCGATGATCGGAGGTTGAAGACCAAGTACAACAACGCAATCTATGTCATTCAGAGAGCCTTCTCTCTCTACGAGTAAGTTTTGAAAAAAAATTGCCTTTGTTGGTATGTTTTAGTATTTGCAGTAGTTTGTTCTTGATTGAAGGGGAAATTTTAGTGTTGTTTGGGGAAATTAGTTTTTTTTTTTGAAGAAAAATCAACTCTTTTTCGATTAATTTGTTTTAACTGTTGGTTTTGACTTGAGTTCTTGTTGGATTAAGTGTCGTTCTTGATGATATTTGGATTGGGTTGCTTCTCTAATGCTTAATTGAGGAATGCATGAATGGATGTATTGGGTATTGGTAATGAAATTTACATCTGTAATTGTTACTGAAAATGGGATTTTTTTTTATCAACAGTTTTAACTTCTGATCAATTATCTGAATTGGATTTTTGTCTTTCTTTTTTGAATTGTCAGCAATGCAGTTTTTGGGTGATTTTTACGAGTTGTTTATTACTTCAAGTATCTCAGTTTTTGATATAACTGAGGTTAAATATAGTGAAGTTAGATGCTAGTTTTGTTATGATTATTAGTATCAATGAGAAGTTTGCGTTGTTTCGGAATGACAAGTCTTTATTTGAATGCTATCAGTATCTGTGAAAAATTGTTCGGGAATAAGGAACTTTGGTCAGAATGTTAATGGTATCTGTGAGAAGTTTGCATACTTTGAGAATAACAAACCCTTTTTGGATTGTTATTAGTATCTGTGAGAAGCTTGCATCAATGGGAATAACAAACCTTTGTCTGAATGTATTTGGTATCTTGAGAAGCTTGCATCGTTTAGGACTAACGAACATTCATCGGATTGTTCGAATAATAAAATGATGGGACCTACTTTGTATGGTATCATTAAGATTACCGTTATTAAGTTTAAGAGTGGTTTCAGTTATATTTCAAAAGATGCCAATTTTGTTCTTAGGACAGATGAGAAAAGTTGTTCAGTTTCCCCTATTTTTCTGCTAATCCGTAGCTCACAGTGATGATGAAGAGTACTCTTCTGAATGATTTCTTTTAAGCCAATGCTGACCCTTTTAGGAAAAAGCAAAGGCCATTGGATCCTAAAGTCCTAGACCAAAGTTATTCACCAACAAAGATGGAGAAAAGCTTCCAATCTGCACTTGCTAGTTGCTACCCACAGAATGCTAAGATTAAAGATGCAAAAGATTACCACTCCTGTTCTGATTTCTTAGGGTGAAGGAATGAGGAACGTAGATACTAAGGAGTAATTTAGAGTTAGACATTACATTGTTCAGCAGAGGCGGTGTACAGATAAGCGCTAGACAAATGAGAACTTGTGTTAGAAATTGAAAGGACAGAAGTTCCTCAACACCTATCTAGATGGAATTGCAGACGAGCTTCTTCACAGAAAGTGATACCTACAGTACCACATTGTCAATGATGCAAATTCATGTCTATTTTCAACCAATACTGTAGGAACTATTAAAATATTTTTTTACGGGTAAAGAGGATGACAAATCAATAAAATATTTGCTTGAATCAACCACTTCTGAGGAATAATTAGAGTATTAAGTATTCCTTCTACCATACAAGTATATGTGCAATATTAACAAATCTGAGAAGAAAGCTTGCACTTATGTTTGGGATGCCCTGTAGGCTGTGGCACCCGACACACGTTCTAGGTACCAAAGAAATTCAAGTCCACTTCATGGTAACATTATTTAATGAGCATCACATCAAGTCAACTATGATCATTAATAGCTGTAGTGCTGTAATGAAGGAACACGATTAACATACGCAGCCTAGTTATTCGAGATAACGGTTTGTTGTTTATCTGTATTCTCAATTGACAGAAAAATGTTATCCACACTGTATCAGAACACCAGACCATTAGCTCTTAAAGTTTTGTGCTTTCACTCGAAGATATTTTGAGGCCTTTGCAACATCTATTTTCACATGTGCCCTTTGACATACAGGCGTAATTTAGATATGTAATAATATGGTGATATGATTTTGATAGGATATATATAACCGTATTAGTTCTCGTTTGAAATCATATTCTTCGCTGAAGATAGTAAGCTAATCGTCTACTGTTCAGTTGTTCACAAGTGCTGAATGCTTCTCTATGCAGGTTTGAAGAAGTTGCATTTAGCTTTAATGGAGGGAAAGATTCAACTGTAATTTCTTTCACATGTCATCTAATGCTTGTATTCATTTAATAGAATTTGAGTCCACTACATTATTATTTAAGCTGAGCTTGGTCTTGCAGGTTTTGCTTCATCTTCTCAGGGCTGGTTATTATTTGCATGTAAAATCGGATTGTTCTAATGGGAACCTAACACATTCGAAAACAAACTGCCCTATACGAACTATTTATTTTGAGAGCTCCTCTGCCTTCCCAGAGATCGATTCATTCACTTATGAAACCGCGTCCACGTGAGAAAATTTGATGTTACTTTTATTTGTTTGATTCACATTTGATTCAAGTGCCAGCCGGGAATTTAGACATATACCATGGTCAAATATGTGTGATCTTTACCATTTTTTATTATTTAATTTATTTATTTATCAGTTACGGCTTGCAAATGGAAACTATACGCCTAGATTTTAAATCTGGTTTGGAGGCTATAATGAAGGACAAACCAACTAAAGCTATATTCCTTGGTACACGAATTGGAGATCCCAATGCGGTATGTAATGCCTTTGATTATTCTCATCAGCCATTCAGCTACTTAATTTTTGATGTTCTGTTGTCTCTGTCTCACCAAAAATTTAGATAACCAGTCAAAAGGCCCAACTTACGCAGTTACATCTATCAATTTGCTTATAACTGTGCAGGTTGGCCAAGAACAGTTTTCCCCTAGTACTCCTGGATGGCCACCTTTCATGAGAGTGAATCCAATCTTGGATTGGTCTTACAGGTGTGTCTTAACTTTGTTTTCTAATTGTTTTGGTTTAAACATAATATTGTACACACATTATATATGGCTACATGCCCAAAAGAATTGTGGGTAGGGACGGAGGAAGGTTGGGATTTGATTCCACTTAAGGATCTCTTGTGGTTTCTTTAAGCATGAATTATGCTCGCATTTATTTTTCTTGATTCTGTTGCAATAACATTTTTAGAATTCATTCTACAGGGATGTGTGGTCATTTCTCTTAAAATGTAAGGTCCAATATTGCAGTCTTTATGATCAAGGGTAAATTTATCTCAACAAGCTTAAGATTATTCACGTTGTAGTCCTTGAAGTTTTGTTTTTAATCTTTATTTATTTATTTTTATGCTTGCTTGATTAATGAACTTCTATAAAATTTCCACTGTTGGGAATGATATTTAAGCACTAGCTTTTCTGTCACACTCAATCTACCTCCTTTGGCTCTATGCTTTCTCTCTTTTGCAGTTATACTTCTATTGGGAGCATATATGATACAGTACCGAATTCATTATTGAGCATCAGCGGCTCATCCAGCAATAAAGACCAGTTTAGGCCTGCATACATGCTTTATGATGGAAGATTGGAAAGAGCTGGTAGAGCAAAAAGAAACTCACGTCCAAGTTGTGAGGGTGTTCCTGTTGTAAGTAACGGGCCTAACGGCTCAAGTATTGTGAGTTCACAGCAGAGCAGAACACCTACAGCCTCAGTCATCAGCGTAGGTGATGAGATGTTGTAAGTCTGGCTCTGTAACTTGTCTTCTTCGGGAACATTTTTTCACTATTTTGATTAGTTGGATTTTACCAGAATTTTCTTATTGCTGATACATTGGTAATTATTTTCCGCACGCTAATTTGATGCTTTTATATGCCCAATAAAAACAAATTTCTGGGCTGATCCACTCCGAGTCCTTGAGGAAACTCCTTGAAATTTGTATGCATGTGTCTGTGTAAAATGGAGATGACTGATCCTACTCATTGTTTAAAAACTCTAGGATGATGTGGGAGCTTATTTGTGTCTTACATACCCTGATTGAACAAGTTACTGGTCAGGTTTGTCGTGGCCATTTTTCGACCCTAATGTTTTCTTTAAATTACCCGGGCTTCGCTATGTGGACTTGTGCTTAATAAGACTACCACACAGTTAAGAATTTAAGGTCACAAGATTGAAAAGGCAGTGCAAATGTTGTTCTTTATCTTAATTGGCATTGGAGTTACCTGACACTGTTTGTGGATTAAGCTAGAAGTCTAATTGTTAACATACACTTAACTTTCTAATACATGCTTTTCTATCTCCTCCGTAGCTCAGGTTCAGCTTTGTTGAGGACCAACTAGGACGGTCATTGTGTACAAAGCTTCACTCTATTGGTTGGGCTGTATCCCATACTGCTCTAGTTCGCAATGATGTAAGTTGCTTATTGTATAATCACCAGAAATCGATAAATACTATGTAATTTAAGGAATGTTATTGATAGACATAGAACCTAAAGTCTATTTAGATGGAATAAATATGAATTACATGCTGTTATTCTTTGTGGCATCATACATGTTACAAAATGCAGGGTTATGACCCTGTACCTAAGATATTGCATGTTGCTGGTGATAGTAACAAGCAAACATGTTTTGTGTCATATACTACAGTTGATATTCTAAAATGTTAAGTTTTGTGCCTGCATATGCACTGTGCAATGGCTTCTGAGATTGCGAGTTTAGACTGTTTATATTCTCTCCACATCTTATAAATGATTATTTAATACCTTTAAAAGGCTAAATCAATTTTTTAATATATTCCGAGAGAAGGTTCAAAGTTTCATTCTAATTTTAATTTTTTATTGTATACTCTTACGACTTAAACACATTAGACATGACCTGTAATTTAGTCACCATTCACATCATATTCGTGTTTCTCAACCTGCCTTTTTACCATCGACCGGTGGGATGTGATTAGATTATGTCATTGATTCCACAACTGAATAATTTTTTCGCTGGGTAAAGATCCTTGATTTTTCCTTTGTGGTCTGTCTATTATGAATTGTGTCCTATGATGGATTGTTTTATATGTAGTTTGAAATTTGATAAAGAACCATTTCATCAACTTTTATTGCACTTATCATTTTGTGTACAAGTTTACCTTTTTCTCCAAGTTCGACCGCAAAAGATTGTTTCATACAATTATTTCTTTGAAACTTGTTTGTCGATAAGGATACTCTTATATCGAGGCCTTAAGGCTTTTAAGGTCACTGTCATGTAATACCAGGGAGTATCATTGACAAAACCCCTCTGTTTAAAACTGAGATCAGATATATCAGAAATCTTATCTTTGTTGTTGTCATTCTTCTTCTTCTTATTGTTTTATTTTATTTTGCAGAAACTACCACTTTTTATATGTACGATTAAGAGTATCAAACATAAGTTGCGCTGACACATAAGATGGCTCCTCGATGATATTTCCTTTTTTTACCCAAATGCAGGTTGATTCTGTAGCTGACGAGGTTGAAAAGCAAAAATGTGCAAACGATCTGGTATGTTTTCGCTCCTTTGGTTATATAATCAATGATGGGTTAGATGAACTTTTGTTTTCTTATTGCTGTTTTATATGGACCAAATCTGGGATGATCCTCGCAGGTACTTATATTTGGAGGTGTTGGCCCATTGCATTCGGATGTTACCATGGCAGGGATTGCTAAAGCCTTTGGTGTTCGTTTGGTATGTTGTAATGCTGGAAGAAGTCTTGTATACATCACTAGCAATATTCACTGAGATTTTTCAGTTAAACTGTAGTTCTTACTTTGAACTCAATGTTTTGGTTTCTATAGGAATCTTACCTTATGCAGATTATCCAGTTGCTTTAGGTTATGTATTAGTGTGTGTGAGTGATTCTATAGCTTGATGTATATTCTTGAAACTACACTGGAATAATCGAAATATCTGTGTTTACCTGAATATCATGGATGCACCAGTCTGTATCCCTGTACAAATATGTAAAGCAAGATAGTTGATATCGTAGTGGTTCATAAGCATGATATGATTGATGTGAATCGTGATACACATGGTGATGTGTTTTTTTCCCTCTAATTTTTACTATATCAATACATACTTACCATATGTTATGGATGTTCAATTTGTTTGAATTCCTGTTTTACGCATTGAATTTTTCTCATTGAATGTTTGACTGTTATATATATCAGGCTCCTGATGAAGAATATGAAGAGTATCTTAGTCAACTATCAGACAACCACAGTGGGGATCTAAACGAGGTAAATTGATGTTTCAATGCTTAACTTATTTTTTATTGTGGATCGATCAAGCGATATATATATTCATAAAGAAAACAAACTAAGACACATTTCTCCCAGTGCCAAACCCAACCCTTGATCTCTTTGCACAGTAGATTGTGGTCCTTTTTGGTTCCTTTGAAAATTGTGTTATCTCTTTTCCAAATCAACCAAACTTCCAAAGCCAAGAACGCTTGACTGAACACCCATCCCTGTGCCAAATATTGTGGCCAGAAGGGTCAATTAATTTATCTCTTATTTATTTTGATGTCAATTATATTTTACCTTAAAAAAAAGTTGGAAATGCCTATAGATCCCTGATGTTATATGCACTTTTTTCCTGGTTTTATCTAATAGTGTGAGTGAAAAGTTTAGACGTGCAACTCATTAATCTTATTACTTATTATTAGTGTCTTTGTTTGTTATCATGCTTAAGACTTAATATATCATCTTGGGATTTTTTTTTCTTCAGATGGCACAGTTGCCTGAGGGCATCACTGAATTGCTGCATCATGAAAAGCTTCACGTTCCTTTGGTATGTTCCGGACTCTTGAATATTATGTTTATGATAGGTAAATCTCATAGAAGGTTAAGGTCACATTCATAATATTTTTCTTTTATTCTCATTTTTTATAAAGAATATTGCATAAATTAATGAATGCAATATTATGATACTATTGTCGACCAATTGTCGCTCTGTTCGTTAGATATCTCTCCTCAATCTAAGAGGTTATGTGGGTTTGAGTCTCACTAGTGGCGGGTATACTCATCTTTCCAAATATATATTTTAGGCTACTATAAATACAACTACTTGCTTGAAGGTGGACATCATCATATTCCAAAAGCTACTACCCTTTCTTAAATAGTTCATCATATGTTATCTAAGGATTTTAATTTTTGGATATCAAAGGATAGTAAATATGCAATTTAATCATCTACACTTTTCTAAGATATTGAGTCATTCCCAGTGTAAGTTTTTTTACAAATGACACTTTAATTAATCATTTTTAAAAGATCAAAATTTACAGAAAGATCAAAAGAATTACTTGGGGAATCATTACAGATCTGGCTTTTCATGTGTGCATGAGTTTGGTTTTTTCTCTGTTTTGTTTCCCCCAACTATTTTAACCTTCTCAGTCACTAGTTTGTATTCTCTTCTTTTGCCTCGTTTTAATAAATCGGTGTTTATTGATAAAAAAAAATTTGAAACCACAAAAAAGAAGATAAAAAAATATTAAATAAAGCTGCTACCATAAATAAATAAATAAATAAAAACTTCTCTTTCATTGAACAAGATTTTTTTTTCCCATGGAGGGGAAGGAAAATCACATGACCACCCAAACAACCCAAATCATACCCCTAATGAGCTTAGCTACAACTATGCATTAGTTAAATTTGAAATAATCGACACAAATGATATGCCTTGTGATAGCCTGATTAAATTTTTGTCACCATTGTTTTTTGTTATTTCCAAAATAAAATTGTCTAGGTTTTATAAATTTTAGTCGATTACATAATTTTTGGAAATATTTTTGTTTCTTTTATTAAGTGAACACAAAATGTTTGGGTTTCTATTGCTTTTTGGCAAAATTAAGTATATAGGTTAGATTCCTCTTATTTCATATTATATGGTTTCTTGCAGATAAAATGCGAAAATGTGATCATTCTTTCTGCAACCAATGTTACTGAGCTAAACAAGCAGTGGGAGTGTTTGATTGAGTTAACCAGCTCAAGTGGCCCACTCGTGTTGACGACACCATTTGTTTCTAAGCAGCTAAGTACAACTCTTGCTGATGTACGTGACAACCTTCTTTTTATATCGCTATGATGTGCCATCTTTTTTTTTTTTTTTTGCTTACATCATTCTTATCTGCATTGCATACTCTCCTTAAATATTAGTTAGGCCCACCTTTAGACAGGGGTGACGCTCATGCTCTCAGTCCTTGCTTTGGTGCTTTTAGACGAATTCTTCTCAAATCTCCGCTCTGTAGTTCACCAAACCCTACTATGACGATTTGGAGCTGACTGTTCTCAAATCTACGCTTTATGATTTACGAACTTCACTTCCAAAATTGGAATCATCGCAAATGCTTTTGTTCCATCAATCATTTGATCTATTTAGTGATTATTATATTTTGATGTATATTCCCAAAAATGTCTTATGCACATAATAGTCTTCACATTTCAATCTTCATATACGTATTATGATTCAGAAATCTAACTATTTATCTTATGCATGGTGTTAATCTTAAATATTTGTTACTTAACAATTTATTTTGTTGATTTGATTTTAATAAAATTGGTGAAATTAAAGTTAACATTGTAAAATATACAATAATAAAATTATAAAAGTACCTTGCATATGTAGACGCTCTTAGATGCTTTGAACAATAGCAAAGTTGAAGTTAAGCGCTTTCACGCTCCCGTACTCGCTAGCGCTTCACGCTTTTTGGTGACTAAGAGCCCACCTATGCAGTTTTTGTGTTCCGGTATTAGTGAAGATCTACTTTATGAAACGGAGCCCCATCTTCTGTTCATGACGTGGGCAATCCATCCCAAAACTTATTTGACTCACTTTAGTTATTTGATTGTGAATACATTCAGTGATTAATTTAGAAACTGGGGTCGTGTTGTTTGTGTTCATGCAATTCTTATTTTATTATGCAGGTAGAAACTGCCCATTCTCTTTCAAGATTATGTCTAGAATTCCCGGATATTTACATTGGTAAGGATTTAGAAGCATGGATATGCATTCTTCTGATAAAATAACTATGCTTTGATTTTTTGACACGATGCTTTTCCTGATAATTAGGATGTTACCGAAAAGCCAGAGTAGGACCCCTCATTGTTAATTTTGTAGGGAAGGTATGTACTCAGAAGTTTTTGGAATTTGGATTACGTAACCACTTTATGCTCGTGATGATCACAAATATATGACTGCAG
Organism: Berberis thunbergii; assembly: GCA_003290165.1. Taxonomy (NCBI): domain Eukaryota; kingdom Viridiplantae; phylum Streptophyta; class Magnoliopsida; order Ranunculales; family Berberidaceae; genus Berberis; species Berberis thunbergii. The sequence continues at coordinate 95,051 of QNQO01000641.1, forward strand.
GACCAAGAGAGGATAGATTTGGCTGTGCAACAACTGTGCAAAAAGTTCAAACCTGGGGCATTCTCCGAGGTCGGTGGCTGATCACGCTCAACGGTGGCATCATCCATGAAAATTTAGGAAACCCATGTAATAGCGCAACTGCTGACCCAAGGTCTCATCTTGGCAAATCAGTTCAGTTGGAATCTAGATACAGTTGTGGGAGTCCCTTGGGTTAGTGACAGGAAGAGGAAAAGGGAAAAAATTTGAAAAAAAAAAAGTTTCTTAATCTTGGGAGCTCCCGTACTTTGTATTCTCAACATCTCACATGTTCAATACAATGGAAATGGTTCCATATTTGAGAAAATAGAATGGCTTAGACAACATTTCTCTGCAACAACACGATAACGATAACACTAGTTTGGTTGCTCTAACAGACCTGACCACTTATCTCTGCCTGAATTAGGACTATGGTGTTTAGATTCTCTCATTTGTTTGATACTAGAATATTACCCGTGCCGTTGGTGTTTCACATATATATTTTTTTCAGCTAATTATTATGCACTGGACATCCTCACCACCATCTCCACCATTGTCCTCAATCAGTTCCATAAAATAAAAAATAAAAATCATATTTTAAAATGTAAACTAAATTTCTTTTTAGGAGCAAACCTATTTTACGGTAAAAATACACAATACTTTCTCTCTACGCCACATGCGTGGCCATCTTTTATCTCAATTCCTATTGTAATATAGATTGCAATTTCAGTTCAATTTTTAAGTGATGAAATCCCCCTTTTGAGGTTTATGCAAGATGAGAAATTTAAGATACATTTTATTCATCCTTGATGATCCCTTGCAAGTTCAGATGACTTGGCACTTACTTTCTCTCCGTATCAACTCTTCTCTATAAGCATTTTTTTTTTTTAATATCAAATTGGGATGTTGACCCATTTTATTCATTTAAACAACCACGCCCGAAGGCTACATGACTGACCCTATAGGGTTAACTAAAAAGCCGATACAACTCTTACAAAAGATAGGATTCACCACTACAAGCCTAGACAAAAAAAAAAAACCAAACTCAGTCTTTGTACCTTTTGTTTTCTTTCCTAATTCTATTGAATTTTCGGGAACAAAAGCTGGTATCTTTGGTGTGGAGCCTCTTATTCATCTTTCCGTCTGACATAGCCCCTAAATCCAAATCATTGTTCGCTGCCTGTGGGCCAAGCTCAGATTCTGAGTTGACTGCATCACTATCCTCACTAGTACTTTCAAGTGTATCGCTATTCAATTTCGGCTGTCGAAGTAGCCTATTTTCTTTGAACAAAGATATAGCCTCATTAAAGTTGTCTCCGATTCTTTTATAATCCGGGAAAGTTTTGATAGCGTATTTGTCAAAATGTCTTTTTAACCTGAACATGATTTATAGGTACATTTGGGTTAATTTCAGCATGGCACATACTCATACTCGTTTAACAGTCAAGTTACAAAAACGAATTTGGGACCAAGACCAACTTAGTTGATCGAGAATTGACGCAAAAGGGAAGTCTTCTAAAAAACAGTGAAGTAGTATAACTATTTCGGGTGAAAATGAAAATCAGTCGAAAACACGACCGGTTATTTTCTTTTGATACCTTGAGAAAACAATTTTTTTTCAAAAACTCGAAGAAGGTGTCCCCTATAATTTTTTTTGGCAGCGCCTATTTGGCACTACAACTTAATGGAGAGGTCCCTCTCCCTATCCAACTTCCTATCTTTTCACCACCACCTTTGTTGTTGTTCTTCTTCTTATCTCATTTATCTTCTTCTCTTCCCTCCTCCCAATCTGAGGACACCCCTTGAAGTCAAATCTTTACACATAAATCATCTAAATATTTTTTTAAGCCTTCGCAAGAAGAAACACTCGATTTTTCTGTCGCCTCTACCTCTCTTATTCTTCTTCTCCTTCCCATCGCATTCTTTTTTTCACCCTCGCGGCGGCCCCGTGCGAGGATGGGTTCCCACTCGCATGAGTTGTAGCGAGGGTGAAAAAATAGAGTGCGGGGGAGAAGGGGAAGACAGTGAAGGAGAGGGTCGACGATATGTTCAAGAATAAGAGAGAGTGGGAAAAGAAGAGAGGGGAATTGAGAGATAGTAGGAGAAGAATATATAGTGGGAAATCTGAGAGAGGGGAATGAGTAAAAGAAGAAGATGGAGAGGGAAAAAAGAATAAGAAGATGGAGAAGATGCGACAGTGGTTGTCTCTTCATCTCCTCTATCTATCGCCGTCGCCGATCATCTCTGACCGTCCCTTGCAATCGATCACCTCCTTCCTCGCTACCCACTTCCATGTTGTTTCTGTTGTTCTTGAGAAGAGAGGATGAGAGAGGAGAAAATGAATAGTGATTTTTATGGGTGGTCTGGGAGACAAGGTTAAAAACAAAAAAATGAGTGGTGTGGGTGAGTGTAACCCGTAGTGCCAAATAGGTGCTGCCATCTTTTCTTTTTTTTTACAAGGGCCTTGTGTCACTTTCCAAAGCCACATTGTGAAAGACTATGGATGCCCTAAATAATTCTCCCAACCGATACAACGTCCATAATCAGCAGTCTCTCAAACGCTCTAATTGTCTCTCTCACTCCCAACTCGAAAGTAGAAAGTGTTGCAATGGAGGCAGACAGGTAATCTCTCAACCTTCCTTCAAAAACTCTGCAAGATTAGATTTTTTATTGCTCTTCAGTTGATCAAATAAAAACCCTTCTTTGAATTCTTCATAAATAGAGACAACATGCTTTATAGGACCCATTAATCCATTTTTGTCATTTGGGTCTCTTTAATATCTCCACAGGTTATACGTCAATCTCTGAAATTTTTATTTTTGTTGTTCTTTTGATTACCATTTAGTGATGTTTTGTATTGCTGTCTGAAGTTTTCTGTAAGCAATAGAAAAAGGTATTAGGGTTCGGATTTGAGAATACTGTACGCGATGCCTTAGGAAATAAGAAATTTGTGAAGGGGGCCTTTGGTTTGGTATGAAATGGCTTTGTGCATTATTTCTGAATTCGACTTTATTGAAGCTATTTGTCTAGTGTATCATATGTATGCATGTATCGGCGTGTCACATTGCCTGCAAATTCACTTGTGGTTAGCTTCCTTGGTGAAACAACTCATGATTTGTTAGATAGGACTATATTGCTCGTCACAACTTTATGATATGTTGATTTTAGTGATTTTTTTGTTGGGTTTTAGCTAAAATGCTTAGGGAACATTTAGACAGGCGAGTAATGTATTCCATAATTTCCATCTATTTGAAAAACAAATGAAAAGTTGTAAATGCAAGATGGCGTTGCATGAGCTATGTAGCTAGTGGGGTAGATTTTGTTGGTGTAAGTAACTATCAACAACAGGAAATTATTAGAATAGTGATTCATTAGAATTTAGAAGAGTGAAGCTAGTAATTTCATAGGTATAGCATATTCAAGTATTAGTGCATGACTGCATACTTTTGTTACAATATTCACAACTATACCAACCCGTGGATGGTTTCGCAGTTAGCAAGCGGGTTTTGATATCTTGGACAGAGAATTGAACGTGAAGAGGAAGGTTTATAATATTGGGAGATAATCCACAATGGAACTTTTGAGCATAAAGTGAAATTTCCTCTTAAGGACTAGAGATCCAAGCAAGGCTTCTAATCATAGCATTTGAACGTGAACACATTGGGAAGTATAGCTGTGGAGGAGGGTACCAAGGATTATGGGGTCGTTCGAGGCACCATTTATGATAAATATGCAGTGAAGCTACATGAATTTTCATATGTGAACATTTTTTTTTCATGAGAAAGAGATGAGGTGGGCTTAGTCTTAAGAGTCTTTCAATGTGTGAGGAGCTCATAATACGGCTGAGGTAATTGTAATAACTAATTTTATTTCATATGAATCAGTTAGTTGGCAGGACTTTTGATAAACAGTTGGCACAAGTCCCGCTAAAGAGAGTAGTTGAAGAGAGGTTTATGTCACTGTTACATGCATGTAAGAATCTGAAACTGATCAAACAGATTCAAAACCAGATAATTACATATGGGCTTGAACAAAATGAATACATTCTGCCAAAAATGGCTTCAGCTTGTGCTGAATCAAAGAAAATGGCATATGCCCGGAAAATATTTGATCGAATTATTGACCCCAATGTTTTACTTTGGAATGCCATGATTAAAGGGTATAGCGGCAATGAATTCTACACTGAGGCGATTCTCATGTTCAATAAGATGAAGAGGAAGGATGTGAGACCAAACTGTTTCACATTTCCGGTTATATTGAAGACTTGTGGGAAAATTTCTGCTTTGACAGAAGGGAAGGAAGTGCATTGCTTTGTGATAAAAAGTGGGTTCAGAGAGAACCAATTCATAGGTACGACATTGATCGAGATGTATTTAAATGGGAGTGAAATTGAGGCCGCACACCGAGTGTTTTCTGAAACGTCTGTGAGGAATGTAGTTGCATGGACTACAATCATTTCGGGGTATATTCTGTATGATGACATCGACTCTGCTCGTTGTCTCTTTGACATGTCACTCGAGCGTGATGTTGTGTTATGGAACATTATGGTTTCTGGTTATATTGGTAAAGGAGACATGGACACAGCACGACAGCTCTTCGATGAGATACCCAGGAAGGACACGATGTCTTGGAACACTATATTGATTGGATATATCAACAATAATGATATTGTGGCGGGTGAGAGGTGGTTTGAAGAAATACCTGAGAAGAATGTATTCTCATGGAATGGACTGATAGCAGGGTATGCTTCTAACGATCGTTTTTTGGATGTTTTGGCAACTTTCAAAAGAATGCTAACCAAATCTACGGTGCTTCCTAATCATGCAACTCTCGTGACCATTTTGTCTGCTTGCTCAAGGTTAGGAGCATTTGATATGGGTAAGTGGGTACATGTTTATGCTAAAAGCAATGGCCTTGAGGGGAACATTTATGTTGGGAATGGATTGATTGACATGTACTCAAAATGTGGCTGCATAGATAGTGCAATCGATGTGTTTAACGGAATGATGTTGAAAGATTTAATCACTTGGAACACTATGATTGCTGGCTTAGCAACACATGGTCGTGGGGTTGAGGCATTGAAGGTCTTCTATCAGATGAAGAAGGCAGGGGAGAAACCTGATGGGATCACCTTTATAGCTGTATTATGTGCGTGTTCACATATGGGTCTGGTTGAGAAAGGATCCTCCTATTTCAAGTCAATGATCGAGGAATACTCCCTTGTGCCTCAAATTGAGCATTATGGATGTATGGTTGATCTTCTAGGGCGTGCAGGCCTGCTCAATGAGGCTGTGGACTTCATAACCAAGATGCCTATTGAAGCCGATGATGTTATTTGGAGTAGCTTACTAGGAGCCTGCAGGACATACAAAAACGTCGAACTAGCTGAGCTTGCTCTTGAATGGCTTATCAAGATTGAGCCAAACAACCCTGCAAACTATGTTATGCTTTCCAACATATATGGAGATACCGGGAGGCGGAGAGATGTTGCAAGATTAAAAGGTTTGACTAGGGACACAGGCATTCGAAAACCACCAGGATGTAGTTTGATTGAGGTGAATGGTAGCGTCACAGAGTTCTTCTCATTAGATGAGCGGCATCCTGACAGAAAGGAGATTTACATGGTTCTGAATGGGTTAGGAAAGATGCTGAATCCATCTTGGAATGAAGAGGTTGTGGAGGAAACAGGTAAGCTACAATGAATATTTGACAGGAGATCGTGTGGCTCGAGTACCTGAATCCTGCACTCCATGTCATGGTATCAAAGATTCTATCATTTGAGTGTGTTTATCTTTCGATTACCCAAACACATTTTAGAATCCACTATTCTCAAAGTATATGTTTTCATTTCTTCTGAACAAGTGACCCAAATCCATTATTTTCTTAACTTTTGTCACTTCTTGACTGTTATGACGTCCCACTATAAACAACAGACATATCAGCTCAAATTGAATTCACAAAATATTGTTTTCTCAAACTAGAGACTATTTTTCCCCCTTAATCGCGTCTACTACTATCTCGTTCTAGCAGTCCCAACTTGTGGACATACACAAATAACCTTTTCAAGTCTTTGGCTGTATCCGTCTTCCAATCGATCAACCACAGAGATCAACACCCTATTTTTGAAGGAACTAAGCATATGAAATGGGCTTATGCATGTCCAGCGTCACCCATTACTTTCTAGTTGTATCCGGTTGATTAGGTGTTGGGGCTATTGAAAATGTATAGATGTCTATGGTAACTGAGTCTTTCATAGGTTGATCACAGTCAAACATTGAATTTGAACTTTAGAAGCACATTTTGGTTGTGGGTTTTGTACATGATTATGATATTCACACCTGTTCTCCATCTTGTATGATAGTTAAGAAAAAAAAAAAAAAAACTGTACATATTAGATGTACCTATATCGTTTGGTTGTTGAGAGTTATCAATCTGTCTTATTTTTTCAAAAGGGTAAGATTTGTTTGATTGACGAACTAGAATAAAAGGGATACCACTACAAATAGCATACTAACAGCAACAAAAAATTTCAGAAAAGTAAACTAATGCTAAGTAATGCTTCCAGGTTGAATTCTCCAAGCACATCTGCAATCAGACTTGAAGTTCTAGGCCATGAACTGCAGTTTTCTCAGGTAAGCTTGCAATTTTTTAATAAATGGGTATTCATAGTCACTTTCATGAGTATTTATTTTATATGCATATATGTGAAATAAAGTTTTTGGGTTTTTATAGTCAGTGACCAGCTCATTCTTACAGATCTCATTTTGTTGAAAACTGTGACTTACACTGGGTTAGAATTGGGCCTTTCCTGAAAATCACATCCTTCTGTTAGTTGGCTTATATACTAGAAACGGTGCTTGATTCATGATAATTTGAACATTAACAGATTATGTATCTTTACTTAGTTTGGCAGAAAACTATAGTCATTCCAAAACTTTGGAGCTGTAACCAAGCAAAAACTAAATAACATCACATTACAATATTGAAAATCATAGAATGGTGCTCTGTCCTTAACCAGAAGCACATCCCTAATATTTGGCATGTCAACAACAGTGATGAGCTTGTAACATAAACTATTTTGGAGATAGAAGTAACTTTTCCTAATGTGTACGAGATATGACCACTTGATGTTATTTTCGGGCCTAATGTGTACGAGATATGACCACTTGATGTTATTTTCGGGATGAGAAATTCTACTACATGCCTTCAGTAGTACCTTGTAGACCACAGTTATCTCATGCTATGTTTGATGTGTGGTAGGACCCTAACTCAAAGCATCTGGGTACTACAGTTTGGGATGCATCAATGGTCTTCGTGAAATTCTTGGTAAGGCCTGCATCCTCGAGCATTTTTATTTTACAAGTGTTGTTAACTTGATATTCCTTATTTCATTACAAATGTGCATAAGGCACTCAAGGCTCCGTAATTATTTCTTAAAGTTATAATGATTTGGTTGCGCTCTTGCATATTCTACTGTAGTAATGGTCCTGAGCATCTTCTTTAATGCACTCAGTCTGGCATTCAGTTTTTTAGAGCAGGTTCACCTAAAGAAACTAAAGCTATGTAATTTACCAAATATATAATCTTCAATGGTCTGATTTTCAGGAAAAGAATTGCCGAAAGGGTAGGTTTTGCCCATCAAAACTTAAAGGAAAACGTGTCATAGAACTTGGAGCTGGTTGTGGAGTAGCTGGGTTTGGTGAGATTCTTGTCTTGTAAACTTAAATTGTTTTTTTATTTATTTTTATTTATGTATTTTATGTCTTTCGAAAGACTAGGGACTTGAGTCATGTTAAGTGTGTTAAGCATGAGGATGGAAGAGTTTTAATGCAGGATAAAGCTATTCTAGATAGATGGAATGATTACTTTTGGAACCTACTCAATGGAACACATGTAGGGGAGTTAAACTTGGAGGGGCATGCTTCACAGGAAGGGAGAGATCGTGTGTTCCATCGCAGAGTTAGTGTCACAGAAGTTAGAGAAGCTTTAAAAAGAATGAAGACAGGGAAGGCCATTGGACCGGATGATATCCCAATTGAAGCATGGAAATGTCTGGGAGAAGTTGGGATTCAATGGCTAACTAAGCTCTTTAATAGGATTTTGGAAACTAGAAAAATGCCAGATTCATGGAGACATAGCATTGTGGTACCAATTTATAAGAACAAAGGGGATATCCAGAATTGCTCGAACTATAGAGGAATAAAACTTATGAGCCATACAATGAAACTTTGGGAGAGAGTTATAGAACAAAGACTTAGGAGTTTAACCACGGTTTCGGAGAATCAATTTGGATTTATGCCGGGTAGGTCTACTATGAAGGTCATCTTCCTGCTTAGGCAAACTATAGAAAAATATCGAGAGGTACGTAAGAGTTTGCATATGATTTTTATTGATCTGGAGAAAACATATGATAGGGTCCCCAGAGAGTTAATTTGGTGGGTGCTTGAAAGGAAGAAAGTGTCTCAATGTTATGTCGATATCATTAAGGATATGTATGAAGGGGTTGTAACAAGTGTTCACTCAGTAAGTGGGATTTCTAGTGAATTTTCCGTGTCAGTAGGACTACATCAAGGGTCGGCGTTAAGTCCATATCTCTTTGCTTTGGTCATGGATGAGTTGACGAGACATCTACAAGAAGATGTACCTTGGTGCATGTTATTTGCAGATGATATTGTCTTAATGGATGAGACTAGTGCAGGTTTAGGTAAGAAATTAGTTAAGTGGCGGGAGGCTTTAGAGAGTAAAGGTTTTAGAATTAGCCGTTCGAAGACGGAGTATCTAGTGTGCAACTTTGGGTGTGAACCAAGAGGGAGAAGTAATTCAATTGAGATCGAAGGTGTCGAGGTCCCAGAATGTGAGGCTTTTCGATATCTAGGATCTATAATTCAAAAGAATGGGGCTATTGGAGAAGATGTAGACTATAGGATTAAAGCTGGTTGGTTAAAATGGAGAATGGCGTCAGGAATATTATGCGATAGAAGGATGCCTGCAAGGCTAAAAGGAAAATGCTATAAGACAATTATTCGACCAGCCATGCTATACGGTTCAGAATGTTGGGCTACTACGGGACAACATACGCATAGGATGACAGTAGCAGAAATGCGTATGTTAAAGTGGATGTGTGGTAAAACTCGTAAGGATAAAATTAGAAATGAAAGAATTAAGAGATACCTAGGTGTAGCGCCCATAGAGGAAAAAATTAGAGAAAGACGTTTAACTTGGTTTGGTCATGTGCGGAGGAGACCAAGCACGACGCCAATTAGGAAATGTTTAGATTGGCAAGTTAATGGAGGGTGTAGACGGAGGGGACGACCGTTGAAAACTTGGATGAAGACGGTGAATGAAGATATCATTGAGCTTGGATTAGGCGAGGAAATGTGGGCAGATCGCATTGCTTGGAGAAGCAAAATCCATGTAGCCGACCCCGAAAATTTCGGGAATGGGCTTTGATGATGATGATGATGATGATGTATTTTATGCCTTTTGCAATGTAAAGAGAATGGCTTTTGTTAATTTCAGTTTCAAATAGGTGTACCTTGTAATGGTTTATCAGTTGTCCACTGCTTGGATGTGATGTATTTCAGGCATGGCATTACTAGGATGCGACGTCATTTCCACAGATCAAGTTGAGGTCTTGCCCTTGCTAATGAGGAACGTTGAGCGGAACACTTCAAGGATCACTCAAAGCAATTATGATTCAGGTATGTTTTGAAATTTATTATCATTTCAACTAAGTTTATGAAAAATATCAAGGCATGTGTGTCACTTTCAGTTGAAATGATGATTATGAACTCTAGCAATGTTTATTTTTATTCTTTTGATCGTTGCAGGATCATTTGGCTCCATCCAGGTTGCAGAGTTGGATTGGGGAAATCAAGCTCACATAAAGGCTGTTGATCCCCCATTTGATTATATTATAGGGACTGATGTTGTAAGTTAATTATATTCTTATAAATTGGATTCCATCAACATACTTTAAGGTGAATGCATATCAAGCTTGTTTGCCTCTAGAGCGTTATTCCGTTCCATTCCTTGCACTTAGAAATAGTATCTATCATGCCAAGGAATTACTCAGCTGAACTAAGACTTCCACTTCTATGGATTTCAGGTTTATGCAGAACATCTCTTAGAACCACTCTTGCAGACAATATTTGCCTTATCTGGACCAAAAACCACAATCTTGGTAATCCGATTTTGGTGTTCTATTACAATATAGTCATTTTCCCATTATGCGTCTTCACCCATATTGTTAACAATTATGGAAGATCTGTTTTCGAATCATGGAAAATCAATTCATATACATTTTTTGTTTCTGAAATTTGTGCAGTTAGGGTATGAGATCCGAAATTTGATAGTGCACGAGCAAATGTTATCTATGTGGAAAAACAACTTTGAACTGAAAACGGTTCCTAAAGCAAAGGTGATTACCATATCAAACATTGATTACCGTAATTTTGAATCTCTTACTTCTTATTTTCCCCAGTTAAATGAACATAAATCATCCTATGCAGATGGATATTAAGTACCAGCATGAAAGTATCCAACTCTATATATTAGACTCAAAAAATCGAGCAGGGTGTGCAAGAAACGAGGTCGAAGCTCCTGATCAACAAACTAATGAAATTGAAACAACAGAGAAGGATGGAGACAAAGAGGATGTTGATAATCTCGATGGAGCAGAGGAAATGGGAGACTCTGAAAGTAAGGAAATTGATAAAGATGGCAAACCAGTTTCAGGAATCAATGATGGGAAACTCACTGACTGGGAAGTGCGGAGATATGGCTCTATGGCAGCACGGCTTCTACGCGATGTCAAGATATCTTAGGTTTATAGTGAAACTTTGACAAATTTGAGTTGGTTATGTTGTTCTCTCATTCCCTGTGGGCTGTGGTACTAAACTAGCTGAATTTGCTACTGTGAAGGTGCCCTTGCCAATTTGCAAATGCCTTCCTTGAAGTATGTACTAAAAGAACACCACAAAAGAGAACTCCAATCAAAGTAGTTTGAATCTGATGGCACTGGTCTTTAACTTGAACATGGGTTTTGTAAACTTCAAGTTATCATACGTCCTCTAGTGGGACGAACTATGCGGTTCAATGTCTGCAAGAAGTGACTGCAAGGTTTTTTTTTTTTTTTAACCTGTTTTAGATTGTCTAAAGTAGACTCCAGTTTGTGTTAGATTCCTTCTTGTGTTGGTCCATTTTCATCTCAGGGCCACAGAAATTTGCTAAGGATCCGTTTAGCAGATCATTCAGAGATTATGTTCAGTACAGATTGGTTAAAAAAAATCCAAATCTCAATCCCTTCACATACACGAGCGTTGAGTTTACATTTAGAACAATTTTACGTGACCTGTATAAGTCGGCAGTAGAAGCTTTTCTGATTTACTGATATCCTTGCGACCTCAAGGTTGTTCAAAGCTATAGTAGATATGGTTCAATGTGATTGAATATTGTACATACATGGTTTGACATCATAGTTGAAACGAGTAGAACAAAACCCGAATGGGTCTGACCTCATTGCTTGAACAACTTATGGTACAGGCTTAGGCAGGTCCGAAAACTCATTTCACACCTAATCTTTCATGAACCGGGGAAGTCTTAAGCAGCAGAACCTTATAAGAAACTAAAAGACTCTAATGGTCCTGCTTTTAACATAAAATTTCAACTTATTTGGAAGAACTGTGAGAATGATTGTAAACTTTTGACTGAATGACTTGAGTTTCCCTGAAGCATGAAGTCGAACTTGTATTCAATTTGCCTCTTTGAGAAGAGGTGCTGAGGTAGATGCCCAGATATGAAACTAATGGATCCGAACGAGACTGGTTAATTACAAACCTCAAATGCTGTGATTCTACAGTGGAGAACTGCAGCAGCCTTCGGTACCCCACAGTAGTGCCATTTGTTACCACTTTCCAGTTTCCATTTTCAGTCAGGATGTCAAGGTGGAACTCTATAATACGCTGCCCCATTTGAATTGGCTCTTGAACTTGCAGCATGTTAAACGACATTGGCTTCCCCAAGTCGAGATGTATCTCCCAGTCATTTTCATTTTCCTCAGGAGCCCAGTAAGTGTAAATACCATCCTCAAGCATATTCAACGAGGAAAACCTAGAATCATTAAGATTCCCACGTGAGCTGCTTGCAGAAAGATTAGCATCCTTGGCCAAGTTATTGGAGAATATGGTATTCCGAAGCTTGGTGAATTCTTGAAGCACTTGAACGTCTTCATCTGATATGAGACCAGATGAATTGGGAGGCACATTTAGTAGTAAGAGACAGTTCCGACCCATTGATGTGTAGTATATATCAAGCAACTTGGTAGCAGATTTTGGGAGCTCGGAGGCATGCCAGAACCACCCTGGCCTGATGGATACGTCGCATTCTGCAGGAACCCAATCATGTCCATTCGGGTCTCCTCCACTGGAATACCTATTGAACATAATGCAGTAATGTTCAGTAAGGTTTCAAATCAAACGTATTATACAATGTGTACTCCTCAAACAGTGAATAAATATGAGGTGCCAAGGATAGACTAAATAGGATTGTGTGATGGCATCAATCAGATAGAAGCACTAAAAGAAAACTACATAGCATGATGCAAGTCCATGAGAAAACGATGCAAATGAGAATATAGAACTTACAAGGAATCAGTGTCTCCAATCTTGGCATTACTTCGATTGAAAAGCGACCAGCAAGTTGAACCAGCTACACCAGCCTCATTCCCAACCCACCTGGTGTCAGGACCAGCATCAGAGAATATGGCAGCTCCCGGCTGATGTTGATGAATGAGACTAAACCAGCTATCAAAGAAGTAATCCATGTCTTTCTCCCCGTTTCCTTTAGCACCATCCAACCATACCTCTTTTATCTCCCCATATCTGCTCCAAACTCAAGTTAAAGACCCTTTCAGCATACAAATAATTCCACAATTTCAATCCAGAATCAATTATACATTTTTCACAAGGCTCAAAACAAAAACCCCAAAAGAGCAAATTGATCATTAGCATAATTCAATATAGATATGAAGAGAAACACAAGTCAACCTCTCATGGATTTTAAACTTAATCAAAACCCATTGGAGAGACACAATAGAATAATAGTCATCTACAAATTGAAGTGTACCAAACCAACCACCATAACTGACTCACCAATTCCACACAACTAAACAGAACCAATGTCTCATAGCTACTGAATTTACCAAAACCCATTGAATAAAATCACAAGAAAATTGAATTCAAGCCATTGTTACCTTGTGAGCAATTCAGTCATCTGGCCCAAATAGAACTCATTATACTCCACAGTCTTCCCATAAGAAGATTCATGGCGATCCCAAGGTGAAAGATAGAGGCCCAAACCAATCCCAGCCTCTTTGGCAGCTGCAGCCAATTCAGCTACAACATCACCTTTACCACTCTTCCAAGGACTAGAATGAACAGTGTAGTTAGTGTACTCAGAGGGCCAGAGGCAGAACCCATCATGATGCTTAGCAGTGAGAATCACTCTATTGAATCCAGCATCTTTTGCAACTCTAACCCATTGATTGGCATCAAAGGATGTGGGGTTGAAGACTGAAGGGTCAGCATGGCCAGTGCCCCATTCACGGTCAGTGAAGGTGTTGGTGCCAAAGTGGAGGAAGAGTGCCATGTTCCCAAGTTGCCATGAGAGCTGAGAAGCTGAAGGGAGAGGTAGAATGGGAAGTGGGGGGGGTTTGAGGGAGGAAGCTGAACTGATGAGAGTTGAGCTAAAGAGGAGGGTGAGGAGGAAATGAAAATTGGGGTTGGTGCTCATGATGGGGTTGAGCTCAGGTTGTGCAAAGGATTGTGTTGTTGAAATTGTTTATGTAATCATCATCATCATCATTGTGGAAATTTGGTTTTGATAGTTTATGTGAAAACTTTTGAGTGTAAGAAAGGGTAGAGGGAGGGGGACCTACATTTTGTTAAGGTGTCACTTGGCATCCCCATTGGGAATCAAATACTTTAAGGAATGTCAACTGGTTGCCTACAATCTAGATTATAAAAAAACACCTCGATCAAGATTCCACACATAAGTGTTTCTAGATCTTTATCAAGAACCGCGCGGTACCAAGCTAAAAAAACTGGCACATGCTGTCGCTCAATTTCTAGGCATCCACTGAAGGGCATTTCAAAAAGAAAACACACCATTGATTGAAGAGGATGGACCAAATACAGCACTAAAGCTGCATATTATGCATGGTATAGCATCACAATGTTTACAGATAGTATAGATCGGTTAGTGTAATGCAACAACATTTTGATGCCAACATTAACTAGAATTGTTATGATACATTTGTTTGTCAACTATAGAACTTCAGCAACTTCTATTCTAGCCATTCACAAATTTATACAGACTCAACAAACTTCACAAAATTCACGTGAATTAAAAGTAAGGAGATGTAAGAAAGAGCATGTACGATAAGAGGGCAGGGAATGTAAGCTTTTCCCTGCATGCACAGAAGTCTTATTTATGCAAACAGCGTTGTGAGAGACCCTTTTGATCAAATGGGCATAAAACTCTGTACATAATCTGGTATCAAACCTTTAACCTATCTGCAGTAGAACATAAAGAAGTGGATATAACAGGTTAGTAGAATACATTTTTGACACTCATCTATTAATTGATTGATGTGATGAGATCACTAGCACACAAGAAAAGTTTGGAGCTAGGATAGTAGCTATTAACCTATGTTTCCTAAAAGGACAAGAAACAACATGCCATAAACATGCCTGCTTGAATGAGTCAACAACGTTCAATAGTCGCATAAAGAATTATGAAGTGTGAAGTACCTTGGGTGTGAATGAATGTATACAATTTTGTACAAAGCCTCCTCATCATTCCACTCTCAGGATGTTATTTTGTATGGAACCTTTGGCGACCAATTCTCTCTGGGGGTCTATCCTCCATTCACCATCGACAATGAATTTTATCTGCTTGTAATCAAAGAACAAATAGTCATTCATCATAGAGTACTAGGAATACATAACCTGACACTTGTACATGAGTACTAGGAATACATAAACTGCATGCTTCATGAGGTGTCAACAACATACATACTGGATGCACTGACAAGAACTACTTAAAACAGTGTAATCTATGATTGAAATGAAATTTCTACCCAAATGGCCCTGCCAACTGGTTACTAATCAGCATAGAAAACTATACCAAACATGCGTGTTTTGGGTTTGATTGATCACACTAGTTCTTGATCAATCAGTCATGTGAAATATCAAATTCAGGCAGTTACGAGGCGATTGTGAGCAGTTTTCTGGTGCTTAAACAAGTTTTCTCATAGCTACTACCTTCTAAAGTAAAATAGAGATCCAACAGCTTTGTGTGGAATTTGGATCAAACATCTGCGACTAATAACCATGTGTAATAACTAAATTAACAACCTTTCAGTAATAATTTCTGAAGAAAGTTCAGTCAGTTGCAAATGGCAACAAAATGGTAGTAGACGCACACACCTCGTATTTCCCAGGATAAAGCAACAAAATGGTTGACCACAGCCTGGATTTTCTGAAAAAAGTATATTATATAAGTGAATCTTCATGATTACTATCAATTTTGAAGAGAAAGAAAAACATGTATCAAAATAACTCAAGGAACAAGACCATTTATCTTAATTTAGTATATATTTTTCAATATTTTTATTTTGTATTTATTTACTTTTTACAATTGAGACATGAGAATTAAGTAAGGCCTAATTGATATCAATAAAACAGAACAGAACAGTTAAACAGAAGTTCAAAATTTCTTAGCCCTTTATTGCATACATACATGTAGAATAGAAAGCTGATAAGCCTATGAATATCCTTTTTTTCGCAATGGACGATGATATTTTGTTTAGGCTCCGCATGTCTCCTAAAGTTCAAAGGCTCTTTATTTTAAGACATGTTAGGTAACTGAGAACCTCATTGAGTTTCATTTTTGTTTCAGCTCAATCTTCAATACCCAGATCCTTAAAGTGGTGGGTATTCAGGGATTATCACCATTCCCTCCTAAAGGAGGTGAGCCACTACTGTTGTGGATAACAAGAAACTAATTTTCCATGACCTAGTAGCTAAAGAAAGCATGCAGAGGAGAAGCAGAAAATACTCGCTCTAAAAAATCTCGGCATGTACAGCCACCTATTAACGCATTCTAATGAAGAAGTGCTTAAGAAAATCATGCAGAAAGCTATCACTGACTCCTGCTATCCGGTGGTATCTAGGGATGCTCCGACTATCTAAGGTTTAAAGATATGGAGAAGTCTGACGTACAATGTGGTCAATCAAAGTGGATAAAAGCAATTTCTACCAAGCACCAAGAGTTCAGCAGTCATGAGACAAGACAGAGATTAACCATAGGCTGCAAAGTTGTGATCTGTGCAATATGCGTCCACTTCACTATGAGACTGGGGTGTATGAAATAAAAAAACTAAGCTTAAATTTTTGTTTTTGGGATTTAACATTTAAACAATAGGTTGGGACAAGTCATGAAACATATATGTTCAGAACTTTAGTTGTCATTATGAAACTTATTTCTTAATCAAAACAAAGTATAGAGTTCATAAAGAAAGGAATAAAGGATAAATATCCAGGTGCAACAAAGAAACTTGCGTCTTATTTTCATAAGAAATGGTTATTACTGATACTCAGCTTGATAATATAAAAGTGGTAAAGTGTGTAGTGGATCGCAAAGAATAATTTCTTGAAAGATAGACAAAGAGAATTAGATACCTAGACTCAATGGAAATCATAACACTAGGCGAAGGGTGAGGGTCCATTTTAAAGTGTTGATGCCACCCGTTGAAGCTACCTGCTACCTCCACAGTTTGACCATTTCCCCAATACTCAATCTGAACCTAGTACAATCACGTAACAATGGACTAATTCCATTTAGTAAGTCCATACAGACAACAGTTGAATTCTTCAGAACACAGAACAGATTTTAAAATTAAAGGATTCCAGATATGACAAAATAGTACCTCCTTTAGTCCAGATAGACTTTCTTCTGCAGTTTGCAGTTCTTCATCCTTAACTGAAATTGTCCTTTGAGCTTTATCAATCTCAAGTTCTGCTTTAGCTTGCAAAGCAGATAAGGCAAACTGAATGCAAGGACACAAAAGAGATAGGGGAAATTAACACCAAACTGTCAAGAAGTTACAGCATCCTCTTAAACAGATATGAGCTCGCATACAATTAATGTGTAAACTTTGTAGGCAAGGAAGTAGATGCAGTTCATTACTAGTGTATCCAACACTTATGCAAGGAAGTAGATGCAGTTCATTACCAGACTTATCAAATAGTCAGGTAAATTTCCATGTGATAAATAATAATTGGGTATGACACAATACCTAACAGTCCTGGATTGATAAAAGTTTGACTTGGTTTAGAAACAGATCTATATTCCCATCCATCCCTATCACAAATAGTCTTGCAGCCTGATAAGTTGCAAGTTTTTCTAAAATCTCAAACGTGTAGAGGTGATGAATTTTTTCATATATCAAATGAAAACATGGAGTTAACATATATAGGTGACCACCACTTAAATTCCCACAGGGATTGCTGCGAACATGCTCATAGGAATTACATGACGCAAGATAAGTTATAACAATGTTATATTAGTAAAATTTTCATCCATAAACATATTTTCTAAAAAACAAACATCCATCTAAATCTAAGAATTACATGACGTAAGATAAGTCATATTAGTAAAATTTTCATCCATAAACATCTTTTCTAAAAAACAAACAACCATCTAAATCTAACAATTGAGCCTGGACGACTTAGATACCCAATAGGGTAATACTTATTAGACAAGAAAACTAAACAGACCCTAAACCCTAATGAAGAGATTCCTAATTAACGATATAATAACCCTGTCTTGGAGTTTGCAAATCCCATCACATACACATGGGATAACCAATTTAAATATTGGATATATTCCAATATCCAAAGTATCTCATCAAATTGAACATGTGCAAAATCTGACTTTGATATTGGATATATGAGTTTTGAACAAGTTTGAGTTCTCGAAATTCAACCTAGGAACAGCACATTTACTCAAAGCAAAGTTTTAAAGACACTCGGCCTTTCTCTTTCTAATGACCCATGATGGGGAACTCTAATACTTCAAGGACGGAAATGAATCACTACAATTGAGTACATTTTATACCAACAATGAGCCATGCTTCTCTAAGAAGCCTAAGAAAGCTCAAACTTTTTTAAGTGATGAAGACAGGTTAGATCTGAATTATATATATATATATACATACATATGAATTTCCCACAGGGACAAAGATATTTTTACGATAAATGAGGGAACATGTATGCCATTGAGCTGAGGAGCAACAATTCATCAAAATAGTTCAGATACCTTTTCCTTCTGTATTTGTTCCTTCAGTTGAGACAATTCCAACTCCCGATCATGCTGACCACATCAAAGAATATGCCCAAATTTCAGATTACATTGGATGTATGAGAGATCATCCATAAGAAATCTATAAACGTGAAGTCAAAAGAGAGATGAGTTCGGTACCAGCATGGCTTTCAGACGATTGATTTCAGCTTGATTGACCTTCCTGTTAGACTATGGTACAGAAAAGTAGGGTGTAAGAGAAGTCTAAATCAGAAATGAACAACATCCATGAACAGGCAATGAGAAATGGTGGATATACCTCAATGTCCGGTTCTTCATGAGAATGGACATGAGTCAATCCTTCACTTGACAAAGTATCATCCCTGAATACGACTCCAAATGATAGAGGAAGGTGACTTAAGCAATATGGAAAACCCAAATTTAGCATGCTAGAAGCTGAAAGTAAAAATGGAAACACTGTAAAAACAGAAGTGAATAAACTGGAAACGAGTAAACACTTTATATAATATGATATCGACAATCTTCAAGCTAGCTCGTGCATATGTAACAAAATTTGAGAGTTTAAGAAAATAATCCTACTTCCTGCAAGGTGGCTCTTAACACCAAAACCAAGCATAAGCTAAGTAAAATAGCTATATGTACAGATGGATACTAGATATCAGCAATATTAGTTTATTTATGAATAAGTGGGCCGGTTTTGCTTTCATATTTAGAATTAGGGATTTCAATTCAATTTAGGGTTTCTATTTTGTTTAGAAAACTAGTTGCTTGCTTAGCAAGCTTATGTCAATTATAAATAGAGGCCATTGGCCACTGTAAGAACAAGTTTGGGAGGTTAGATGTTGAATTGAGATTGAAAAGATATAATTTCTTTGATTTTATGTTGTTGTTGGGATTTTGCCTATGAACCCTAGGTAGTGAAAGATTTTGTTTTATTTATTTGAATTATTCCTACCTATCATAACACTAGACCAATCACAATCGATAATGACTTTGAGGCAAGCTACAGAAACTACTTAGAAAGGACTTAGCTAGAAAATGTGCTGCTTATCTGCATAAAGATATAAGTCACATTGAAACAAGTAAAGGAACAACCTGCCCGCATCTGCTGCAATATATTCAACCTTTTCTGATGTTGAAGCACTTGTATTCACAGCTGAAGTAGTATTATTCCCAGAACTTTCTTGCTTGAAACTCTTTCCATTTACGGCCCCTACATCAACTTCTACCTCACTATCCAACTCTGCAGAATTTTTCTCTTCATTCACTTGTTGAATGACATAACTGATTTCTTGGGCATCATCTGTATCTTCAAAAAACAAAAAACAAAATTTGTTCTGGTTAGAAACATTGAGCAACATAGCATGAAGAATAAAGACAGACTTTTCTACAATGTATAAACGGTGTGTAGATAAGGTGAAAAGTTGTCTAAAATGGCAATGCAATGTACTAGAGCATCACAGATTGACAATCCTAAGTAACTTATTGATGACAAGGAAAAGAATGTTCGTGAAAACTTGAAATTCATTGGGAGTAAACTGTAAGCCGTGTGCTTGAAATAGGGTGAACATGATATAAGAGTTGGAATGAGAAGTTAGAATCATTTATGATGCCAACTATTGAACTAAAAACATATAGGAAGAATACTATTGAAGCTCAACCCAATCTGTGGTTCCATCTAAATCAGATCCCTATATATTAATAATGTTGTAATTGTTATCAACAAGTCACAGGGCCATGTCAAAAGAATTCATGCACAGCCACCAGGTGCACAAACACATAAAGACATGTTCCATATGTGAAGAATTAAACATTAGCCAAAAAAATAATAAAAAATACCTTCTACAATATCCAACTCCCCATACTGAACAAACTTTGCTGCCTTTTCTTGGAATGATAAACTGGTTGGAGATTCTATACATTCATGATTTTGGGTGCTCGATACAAGATCTAGAATGCCAGTTTCATAAGATAAACTGCTCTTCATATTGGAACCTCCACTGGACAAAGACAAATCTTCAGCTAACCTTTTCAGCTTTTGCTCTTGACCTTTTTCAGTTGTAAGACTATCAGTAACTTTAAACCATAACAAAATAAATGAGACCCTAATATGAGCCATAAAATGGAGATACACACCTACTACTCCATCACTGCAGCTAGCCTCCTTAGTTGCAACTGCAATTGTCCTTGTATTGGCATCTTCATTTGTGTAGTGCATGAGAAGCTCAGTGATTCGCTTATATCCTCTCCGCCGCACAACATTTGCAAGATCCTTCCTATACGAATTGTGTGCGGGTGACGACGGATATAACAAAAAAGTTAAATAGATAGACTGAATACATATCATGGAATTAGCAAAAACATATAAAATAACCCAAGGATTTATTCATAGCTAAGGAAAAAACATATCACTCAAAATCCTATACACAAGGAATTCGACTGTCAGCTACATATCCATTTTCAACAAATAAATCAACAACGGAAAGACGTCATGACCTTTTCTGAGCTTCTAATGTAGAGAGAACTCTAACTATTGCAGAGCACATAGCCGTTGCTTTCAACACTTTGTTGGGAAAATAGAAGACCACGCAGAGCTTATTGCTTTAACTGATAGGGCATCCAAAGCAAACGAGAACATTAGCTATCTCAGTTGATGCCATGTCAATCAAACTTGAGAACTGATATTTGGCTGTTCTGTTTTTTTGTTTGTCAACATCCGATGGCAGTCACTGCTAGGTCAACTTAAATTACTCGGTTGACTGAACCTCGATTCATTCCTCATTCTTTAGTGAGTTTCTTTTGCTTTTTGTTTTATCAGACAAAACAAGAAAATTAGTCATTTACATACAGATTCTTCCTTGCTTTATTTCTATTTCATTCTTAAGAACGCTCCTTAGAGTGCGTTGGGATTATCTGTGTCATAAACAATGGACTATGATTTATTGTAGGTGATAGCTGTTTATTCAATTAAGAACTTGAATTAAAAATTAAAATAAATAAATAAAATCACACACATTTAAGCAATCAAGAAACAGAGACAAATATTGTGGTCAAGGCTGATAGATGTCCATGTAAGTTCTCAGTTTCTCATTCTTGAGATAACTTTCTTAGGGTTATATGGAGCATTTCACATCAAAAATACATTTCACTTGGTGAAATTTCTCTAAATTAACACAAATGTTATTAAACCAATCTCAACACTGAACTATTGCTCAATCGAAGCTTGTGATATGAGTGTCACTACATCCAAATTTGCACAAATTCCCTAATTAAGACTAGAAACCTTTACATTTCATCATTAAAACCCTAATTAATCAACTCCACAAGAACCTTGCAAGAAAACAACTCTATCCACTACTGTCACTACATCACAAATTACAAAATTGAGACTTTCTACATTCACATTTGTCATTCAAACCCTAACTAATCAACTCAGCAACAAAGATTCAGAAAAACAAGAAGTCTAAGCATAAAGAGAGCAATCAAACAAACCTTCCATGCTCCAAGAGCTCCTTCAAGGATGGCACGTGACCTTCCGGAAGTCCAACCATCGAAACGAACTCTCTAATCTCCGCACAGAGTTCCTCATTGCTCTTCACAGACCTTCCCGTCTTCGCTTTCACACTAACTCTACATGACAGTGCAAACAAGATCAGAAGTAGTGAAGATGAGTGAAAGAGAGAATTCGAGATTAAGATTTCGAGAGAGAAACCTGGAGTTCTTGCTTGAAGAGGCTATTAAAGTGAGCTTTCTCAACGAGAGACGGTGAGTTCGGAAACTGAGCTTCGGTTCTTGAAGTGAGAGTGAGTGACGAAATGCTGAGGAGAGACTGTGAGGAGAGTATGACAGAATCGTCATTAGAGAGAGAGAGAGTGTGTGAAATGGTTCGAGAAAATTAGGAGGGAAGCGAAAGAGAGAGAGAGGGAGGAGTGAGAAGGGGAGAATCTGTCATTTTAAGTGGAGAAGATGAGATTGGTGAGGTCCGTGACGAGAACGAACTAAGACCTGATTAGAAGAGTGATTAGTTTAATGATGAGGATAAAGTAAACTCAATAGAAGGTTTAAGACGAGTGGGGCCGATACAAATGATGAAAAATTGACTTGTCAGCGTTTGTGGGTCCTATTAATGATTGGTTTGATGATGGGCTTGGGCTTGAAACTATGCTACCCATTATCATCCCTTTCCTCATCAATAACTTATTTTCGTGAGTTAAACGCAAAATAAGGTGCAATTAGGGACGGTAACGTGGCGAATTTAGGCAAATTCATCTTCGCCCCGCTGGAGTTTACGGAACCACAAATCTGCCTCGTATATCCATTTCTGCAATTTTTTAAAAACCATCACCGCCCCAAACGGATTGACGAACATTCGCCCCGCTCGAATATCCATTTAAAAAAATAAAAATATAATTATCAACAGCAACACAAGCTACCGTATCATCTCAAAGGCTTACAACCTGAACTCTTCTTCAAGATGTCTCATGAAATCTACAACTATGGAGAAGGGTAAGTACAAAATGAACACCTAAAAACTAGCATATATTGTGTTAGTGGAAATACAAGTCCCAAAACTTGAGTTTATGCGTTGGGTTTGTGGTCAGTTTGATTGGAAAAGTTGCTGCTAACTATCATAGTCACAAGTAGATATACAAAGAGCCTCCTGAACAAGATGAAGAAAAGAAAGAGGCCCCAATCTCAATAGCTGATGAGTATAAGTGACGTGAAGACAAAAGTTTTCTCTCACTTCCACCCACCCACCATTTAAAAAAAAAAAAACTCTTATCTCTGTCTTTCGTCTTCAAGAAAACCAAAAATTAAAAAAATTAAAAGTTTGTCCAACGAGCGTAGCACATCGTCTCCACCACTGATAATCACATAATTATAACATTTGTTTACCTCTTATTATAATTTTGTTAATTATTGTTTTATTTTATTTTAAATTAATTATTAATTTTTGTATTTTTATAGAATTCAGAGCAATAACGAAGAAATCAAAGAAAAATGCGACGAATAAATCACAGACGGTGACTTCAAAGGAAGTGGAGGTGAGAATAGCCTAACCCCATGACCTAAACTCAAAACCAAACCCAAACCAAATCCGTAAACCCAAACTCAATCAAATCCAAAGCATATTCTCTTAATTATCCAAAATTCTAGTTCGATTTAAGTCTTAAATCACTCATTGAACCCTCCCATTAACTTGTCCAAGTTCATTTTCTTAATTCTCTATAAATACAATGGAAATGAATAAGAAATGGGAAGAAGATAAGGGAAAAATATATATATAATACCAAAACCTATTATTCACAATTTGTGATTCTCATCACCATCCCAACTAAGCAAAAATCACCGCCCGTCAACCACCACCAACATCTTTTGCCAAAAGACCACATCAACTCTTGTCGCATTCCCTGCTCACCACCAGACAAGAACAGATCGCCCACAGCGTCTTCTCGCCTCTCTCTGTTCGAATTGAGGAAGAAATGTCGGGGTACTATTTGCACCCCACCTTATAACTCAATACCACCATAGATACTTAAATCAAGTTGACGCTACTGGCACTCAGTGGACCTTGCTGAGAGCACCTCGGCTGAAAAAGATCATAACTATTTGCAACCACTGGGATCTGCTGAGCCGCTTTGGGCCAATTCTTGTTTGTACCATGTTGAATGCTCTGTAACACCACAGTGAATTAAGTCTCAAACTCTATAATTAATTTCATTTTACTTTATTATTCTATGATTAATATTAATTGATTCGCGATTTATAATATTTTACTTTCACCTAATATGTCATGCATCTTAGGTTGTTAGAAAAATATTATGTTATAAATCAAGCATGTTTTAATTGAATAATTAAACTTGTGATTAATTGTGCCCTAACAAGACAATTAATGCTAAGAGTTTATACATTGCTAGAGTCATTTATTTGAAATTGGAATAATAAGAAATTTTGAATATAATTTTAGGAGCTTGAAAAATATTTTGCAAATTGTGGTTTCCCTCAAACTCTTTTCTTTTATTTATTGTTATTTTTATTACTTTTGTTTAACTCGGATTTTTAAACACTGTAACCCCCATTTTCTCCAAATTAGTTTAGGTAAATTATTAAATTCAATTTATTCCACATTCCTCGTGGAATCGACCCATACTTGCCGTTGTCTACCAGTTAGATACCGTGCATTTGCGGTTATTACAAGTGGATCAAATTAGCCTGTTTGTTTAGGCCAGTCAAACTTGCAACAACCACAATCGCCACTTTGGTCGCCTCGATTTCGTCGTGGAAAGGGCGGTAGTGGTAGTGGCAGTGGACATAGATTTCAACCACGAACCCTACCTTAGAGAGTCTCTTAGATCCTTGCAAATCTTGCCTGATTAGATCTTGCCTAATATTTGCTTGAGAGGGAGGCAACTGGGAGAAGTGCTGATCCAAGTCCTTGAGAGGAGTCGAGAGAATATGAAGGAAAAAAGATAGGGGAGGGGTTGTCTTGATATTAGAGGAAATACTAGGGGTGGGCATCCCATCCCGCGATCCCGTTCCCGTCCCGATTTTTTCGGGTCTTAATGGGATTGAATAATTTCATCCTGATCCTGTCCCGTCCCGATCTAAAATGTGATGGGATGGGATGAAGATTTTCAATCCCGCCAATCTCGTCCCGTCCCGAACTAATTTTTTAATATTAATTATTAATATTTTTATTTACTTATTTATTTATTTTATGAACATTTGCATAAAATGTTCAGGCTTCCAGCTGCAGCAGGCTTTCAGCAGTCCAGACTTCTATTTGATATGTCCAAATTAGCACGCTGATCCCGTCCCGAACCAGTTTGGGATGGGACGAGGTCGGGATGAGGTTTTTCTCATCCCGTCCCGATCCCGTATGAACGGGATGGGATAGGGATGGGCATATCTCGTCCCATCCCGTCCCGTGCCCACCCCTAGGAAATACATTAGGTTTGGGGTATTTTAAGTGTTGAAGGGTATTATAATAATAACGTATGATAAACGGATATCCGTGGGGCGGATATGGCCAAATCCTTATCCACCCTGAAACAGTGACGGATTCAATTTCGATCCCCATATCCGCCCCATATACCGTTAAGGTAAACCCAATCCGCCCCAAACGGCTCGGGGTAGAGCGAATATCCGCAAAAATAGCCCCACTGCCATCCCTAGGTGCAATACGCTAACGGCTGACACTTCAAGTGGCATTTTAAATGTCGTTTAAGCCAAACAACATAAGCCCAAGCTCAAATTTAAATCATGTGTCCCTCCCTCTCTCGTTCTCTTCGCTTTTGAAAATACAAAAGTTTGAGCCACATCTTAAATGTTGTTTAAACAAGGAGCGGTGGGCGTTTTTGCGATAGACATGCATGGTAATATTTTTGGCTCAAGTAGCATTTTCGATTTTCAGGAAAGGTGTTTAATAGCACTATGGTGGAATGCCATCCAACAAAGGCGACCCTCCTTTTAATACAGACTCAACAATGGCACACAGGACTGCTTTTGGGAGACTCGGATACACTCCACACCATTTTGATAGAAGACCATTTTGAGCTTAATACTACCATGATTTGGTTGTAGCGACCTCTTATTGGTAATATTGGGATACTTTCAAATTTGCACAAACTTGATAATGTAAGTTTATATGTAGATACCTCAATTTTGTTAGGCTCATAATTTAGCTACTGAGTAGGACACCAATATTATAAATTTAAGTATGCCACAGGATTTATAAAAATAAAAATAAAAATAAAATCCAAAAACTTAAGTGGCAATCAAAGCCGCTCACCTTTATCCGACCTGCAACTTTAGCCCCCTTTTTATTTGGCTTATTGTAGGTCATTTGAGAGGGGGAAGTGGCTAATTTTATCCCTCCAAAATTACCCTCCCCTCAAATTGGCTTACCGCGGATGCTCTTAGCAGGGGTGTTAATTGGTTACTGAAAACCGATCGAATCGAAATATAACTGAAAAATCCCAAACCGAGAAAATCGAATCGAGTTGGTTTGGTTTGGTTCGGTTTCGATTTTTTTTTCACACATTCGAAACAACTGAACCATTCCCCTTATCACGTTTTTAATTCCCTAACCCTCTCTCTATTATTTAATCCCTTATCAACCCACTATTATATAAATTCTCACCCCATTCCAATGCACCCCACATCCCCATCCTCTATCTTAACTCC
This sequence comes from Berberis thunbergii, assembly GCA_003290165.1. NCBI lineage: Eukaryota > Viridiplantae > Streptophyta > Magnoliopsida > Ranunculales > Berberidaceae > Berberis > Berberis thunbergii. The sequence continues at coordinate 121,637 of QNQO01000641.1, forward strand.
CACTTTCTCCTTTTCTTATTGCCCCATTCAGAAAAAGAGTTGAAAAAGCCTACATTCTCTATCTTATTTCAGCCTCACCCACCTCTCTCCTCCTACCCAACTTCTCTTTATTTATTAATGTCATTTTTTTTCAATTCTCTGTTTCTCTATATCCAACCACTTGCAAGTTGAAGAGGAGAGACAGAGTTTGACTCAATCTTGTTAAAGACAACAAAACTTTTCGCTTGTTTGCTTGCAGCATAAATGGGCAATGGCGATGGCGACAACTTCGACACTTCTGATTTGATAAAAAAAACCTTCTTGCAAGATGAAATTACGAGACTTGTGGAATTGTTATAGAAGGTTTCAGTCTTATTCAGATCATCACATGGGTGTGGTGGAGATAGATTAAGATGCAAACAATGTAGTTATGGTTATAGTTTTTTGTATAATGTTATAGTATTGTGTATATGAGAGACAGTGCAATAAAAATTTTAATCTTATGGAATTATCAAGAGAAATAGACAAAAAAAAATTGAAAGAATTATCTATAAATGAATAGTCGAACTCTTTATCTTTTTTTTTTTTTTTTTGGTACTCCCTCTGTCTCGTTTTCCTCCTTTGCAAACCAAGATTCATCTCCTTCTTTTCATTACTTGTAGCTTTGACTTATTCATTTTGTACTAGAGCCAACTCGGTTGTATGTAGCAGCAGAAAATAAATAAAAGAAAAATAATAAAAAGGGAAAAAATAGAAAATAACTGAACTGGAACCGAATTGATCGGTTTGGTTATTTATTTGATAAATGTTGATCAAACTTAACCGAGAACCGAATTCTTGGTTTGGTTCGGTTTGGCTTTGGTCCAACTTTGAGCTGACCAAACCGATTAACACCCCTAGCTCTTAGTGGATTGTCAAATTTAATATCTCTTATGTGTATACCTCAATAACTCATATGCGTTTTAGTGATGTGGCAAATTTTTACCTTCCAAGGGGAGGTTTAAGATACAATAAGGCTCATCTTCCCGCTACATCTAAGATTGAGCGGCTCAGTCTAAGAAACGAGAAGCTTACTATTGGAGATGTCAATTTTTTTTTTAATGGAATTCATGCCCCTACTTACTATATATGGATGCTCTTAGAGTATATCTTCAAGGAACCACGGCAAGAAAGTGTGCAACTTTTTTTTGCACGGTTGACAGAAGCACTACAAACCATGTAGATACGACCACCCCATTGAAACAAGTGGTGATGGGAAGAATAGTCTTCAAACCCCATACTTCGTTCGGGGTGGGGAAGGTATTCATTGTTTCCTATCAAACAATATTTAGAGCATTATCCACAAACTCAAATGGGTCGAGTTGAGAGAAGATTTTTTAGCCTTTCGAGAGGAGCTTCAACAATTATAGTATCTCAAAGCTAAAAAAAAGTTAATTGTGCATCTCTAGGATGATGGATGGTATTGGGCTGACCTGGTGCCGGGTCTGGCTCTTTAGATTTTCTATTAAAATTAAGTACATGTGCAAAGACGTAACCCTGCATGCAATTAAGCTCGAAGGCTAACATTATTGACCGCGAAAAGTAATGAACCAATGGAATGCTCAAAGATTATTTGCTTTCATCAACTAATATTTAGAAGTTGTTTGAAAGGTGCATAAAGTGATCGAATGTGCTGAATGAACAAGTGTGAATGACATTCAAACAATCTATACTATTTTCTTTATGAAGGATATAGCATAGCTTAAAAGACTTGAACCATCCGAGCTCCACACACCTCCACCTCCCTGAGGCTTTCCTAGTAATGAACCATACTTAGAAGGTGTCACCATTCCAATGGAATGCTCAAAGATTATTTGCTTTCATCAACATATATTTAGAAGTTGCTTGAAAGGTGCATAAAGTAATCGAATATACTGAATGACCAAAGTGTGAATGACATTCAAACTATCTATACCATTTTCTTTTTGAAGGCTATAGCATAGTTTATATGCTTAGGCTCCATATATCTCCACCTCCCCGAGGTTTTCCTAGTTTTGGGTGTGGGGTTTTATCTTAAAATGCCTTTAACATAAACTTCCGCTGTCTTGGGTCTTTCATCCGGGTCTCGGGTGTGAGGTTTTATCTTTAAATACCCATTGCTACTAAGGAGTGTATCATCTTTTTATAAACATTTGTGACAACTCTTATTTACTTAATGTAAAACTATTCATGCAACACTTTTCAACAAACTTTATTTGAATTTTAACCGGATAGGATTATAACCATTACATATCAAACATGATATAACCATTAAAGTTGTCTCACATTCAATCCAATCAAAATGTAAAAATCAAACTGATCTTCATTGAAGAATAAAAGAGAACCTCTTGACAAAATATCAAATCCTCCTGTCTTTACTTTTCTCATTCAGCAAACAAAATATCCATCAGAGAACCTCTCCAAGAAGTTGCTTTAAAATTATTTTATTAACTATGTCAGTAGCAGTAACTAGTAACCTTACCTTTTGACCTTTAAACACTCCACTAGAAAAGACATTCCTAGAAAAATAAAAATAAAAAACTTTTTTTTTCCAATAAAAAGAAACTTTAGACCCCCTATGAGATCTTATTTTATCACAGAACACACACCTATAGCTGGCCAGACCAATTTAATATATTTTTTTCCAGCAGAGGAAAAGAATATATTGGCTGAATAGATCACTCAAAATCTGAAGAAGGTCTGAATACATCTCTTAAATATATATTTTTTCTTTTTCAAATTCAAAATAAAATAAAATAAGTGATCTAAACAACAAAAACAAAACCCAGCAAACCAATGATCTCCACAGGGTATCAAATCCTGTTATCATACATTTTTTGGAGCCTGTTAGGGTTTAGGGCCGCTTCTCCTGCAACAAGGATTCTCTGTCAACTGTATTTTAAAATGACTTCAGTTACCATTAAAAATGCAGAAATTCTAATCGATCTAGTTTGCTTGTCTGTTGGCTAGAATTACTCTTTTGTCTCTCATCTTTAAAGTGTTTGTGTTTTAAAGAGAATGAACAAAATGTGTAAATAAACTGACGAGACAAGCAAACCAGGCCGGCTAGAATTACTCTTAAAAATGTTTGTACTCCTAGACCCTAGTGGGATTAGTTTTAATAAGAATAATTCATTTTCATAATCAAGTTTTTCAACTACACCTAGAAACTCTAATTCTTTATTTAATCAACAATCAACAATCAACGTAATCAGTTGCGAACGGATGTCTCCCAAGTCATCGTTTTTGTAGTTTTATATCAAACCAAGGACTTCACATATTTTGGTTCCACAAAGCATTGACGATGATTATTTTGGTTCCACGAAAAATACTAATCCTCTTTGGGTGAACCACATAAAACTGTAAATATTGTGTGCTTATTTATCTTTTCAGGCTTCTTCATCCTTTTTTCGATATCGCTACAAGTGAAACCAATAAAATTAGCAAAATCCTGGTTGGTCAGCTAACATCAGACATGCATTGAAGCCAGCAATATTGAACTTAGATTAAGATCAATAATAGGGTCTTTCAAAATGTTTGTTTAAGAACACTGAGATAATGATGAACATTAAGAAATCATAGTTTAACCCTTAGTTTAGCAGCAAATCAAGTCCACAGTTCCTCACATGGAGTGACAAGGTTCCAAAAACTAAACAAAAGAAGAAAATTCATCACCAAAATAAAACATAAAAATATATATATATTAAAGATTGATAGAAAGAACAGTACATGGTTGGTTCTTGATCTTGAATGATGATTGGATGGGTTTGGCTTCTCTGGTTTCCATGCCATTAAATTTTTAATCCAAAGCCGTACAAACAAATATTACATCATTTCCCAAAAAGAAAAGCACAAAAGGGAAAGTAATAAAACTTTACCTATGTACTGTCAAAAGTGGAGATTTTCATCAAACAAACACAAACACTCCCACTTCACTTCACCTTACCTTCACCACTTAATAAAATCTCTTGATTTTACTTACAAATCAGTGCGTCAGAAGTACATCACCTTACCTTGCTGTGTCTTGTTTTCATCAATCAGCATGTTGTTAGCTACAACAATTGGCTTAATCTCTTCAACACTACCCATACCACCAAATTGATCTAATGGGGAAGTTTCTTCCCATAACCCATTTTGTTTCTCAATCCATCCACCACCACCACTGAGGATGAATTTTTGGTGTTCATCAACCCCATTGTAGAAAAAGCTCTCTAGAGGCATCTGACCACTTCCACCTCCACCACCACTAACATTAACATTAACATTAACACCACCATATTGATGATCATATTGATCAATCTCTCTACTACCATAGCTGATTTGGTTACAACTTCCATCAGAGGAGCTACAACTTGGCTCACCTCCAAACATGAGAATATTATCCTTCACTTGATAATGATGCATGGGACCCAATATCCCATCTTGGGCTTGAAATAGAGAATTTGGGTTGTTGTTGTTGTTGTTGAGAAGACTTGATAGGGGGAGTGGTGAAATGTTTTGATGATCAAGGCCTCCCCCTCCACCACCACAAAAGGTCCTACTTGGGGTGTAATAAGTGGTGGCAGTGGTAGAACTAGTAGTGTTGCAAGTGTTTATAGGCTTATATGATGAAAATGAAGATAGAGTTTGATGATGATAAAGAGATGGGAGGAAGTGTTGGGGTTGAGGTGGTTTTCTTTGAAGAAGAGATGAAGGTACAATACCCAACAGTTTCTTCTTCAATTTTGTGTTCCAATAGTTCTTGATGTCGTTGTCTGTCCTGCCAGGCAACTGTGCTGCTATTATTGACCACCTGCAATTGTTGGAAGAAAAAATAAGTTCCCATAAGAAGATAGATTATGAATTCTAAGAAGATGCCAATGGGTCTCACTTTAAGGTCTAAATTTAGCATGCATGCACAACCATTGGCCTAAAATCAACAACTGGACTACTTAATTGCTCTACTTTTTTTCCCACTTTTTTCTTTGAAAAACAAGGAAGAGCGGAGGAGACCCAGATCATGATATGTTATATAAAGTTGAGAGTCTAGATCAAAACATAGAAAATTGTACCTGCTTCCAATGCTGGCAAATAGGCTACAAATTATCCTATCTTCATCATCAGAGAACTCTCCGTGTTTGATGTTGGGTCTTAGGTAATTTAGCCATCTCAATCTACAACTCTTCCCACATCTCTTGAGACCTAAAATAAACAAAAACAAAATAAAATCAGAAACACATCTCAAAAACAAGGAAATAAGAAAGAAAAGAAGAAACCCAAAGACCCCTTTGCATGAAAAGGAGTTTATAACACTTTCAAAACAAGCTTACCAGCCTTTTGAGGGAGTGCAATCCAATTCCCACCAGTACCATATTTCTCTATGTACTCCTTTAGCTTTGTGTCTTCCTCAGGGGACCAGGGGCCTTTCTTCACATTTGCCTTATCACAACAAGGAGCCCTTCCCATCTTTAGAGAACCTTTTGGTTCTTCTTTCAGACCTCTTTGAAGAACACTTGACACTACTTTCCTCAACAAAAATAAAGTGGTGGTAGACTGGTAGTGGTGGTGGTGCCTTTGTTTGCAAGAGTTTGTTTTTGGGACAGTAAGGGGATATATTTATTGCAAAGATTGAGAAGTCAAAGCATGGCCTTGTCTGATTCAATCACTTCTAACCCCCATTTGTTTGATTGGCTAATAGAACTTTCCATCACAAGTAAATACTTCCCTTTGCAATGGGGACCTTATAATCTAACCTAACCTCTACCTCGCTTTCTTTCCTCTCCTTCCTTCCCATCAAAAGAAACCCAAAGTCTCATATTATGAAAAACTATATAAAATGAAAGTGAAAATGATAGCTAGCTAGTCTAATTATATTAATAAAAACCATAGGTTACACATACATGTATGTACTATTATGTGAAAATATTGAGATATTTACTACATAAGGTGAAATCGGGGTGAAATACGTCCATAAAGATCATGTGCTATACAATGTTATCAATGTAGCTGGAGTAGGGCATTTATTGGATTCCATATACTGGGAATTTGCACAATCAAAAATATCCCTAAGTGTCTCATCATTCATCAAAGCTAGTGTCACATCAGTAATGTACACATGAATATGAACACTAGTAAAACAACAGTCCAATGACCCCATTGAGTATATTAACCAACGTTTTTCTTAATAAGAAGGGATCATTAACCAATGAGATGGATCTAATTAGGGATTTTCTAGGGCATTGCCAACCATGGGGGAGGGTGTTATGTGACAAGGTGATGGTCTTGTTAACTTATTTTACAAATGGTTGCTAGGATATAATTTATTATCCAAGTGAAAAAGTCAATCTAGTTTTGTAAAAGAAGAAGGAAAACAAAAAGGGTCTGTGTCCATAAATGTAAAAAAAATTGAGATCATCAACACTACACTGTGATGTTGGTGCAAAGTGTATTTCTTATTACCTCACAAGATCAGCATTTCCAGTAGGAAACCCCCATATTTTTCAAGTTTATAAATAAATAAGGATTTAGTTGACTAAGTTAAAAGATTGTTGTGAGCTTAACTTTTATAATTTAAAGTTAGTCCAGTATTTTCGAAAGTTTTTTAATCACTAGTTTTGAAACACATACATTATGGGATTTGGGTTAAAGAGTTTGCTCTCTCATACAAATTAATCCCCAAGAATATGGTTTCTTGGAGATACTTTAAGAGCTTAATTTCCCACCCATGCATGAAACTTGATCATCATCTAACTAGGTTTAGCCATTTAGGTCTGATTAATTTTCTATAACTTATGTTACTGTTTTAATGAGATGTTGTTTTCATATCTAGCTAGCTAGAGAAGGCTAGGAAATCAGAATCTTTTTACAATCTAAGAAATGACAAACAACATGAAAGTGATATAATATCTACTTCTTGGAAGAAATTTTTTTTTCCCCATTACTGAAAACCTTAAGCTGTTAAAGAGGAAAAGCTTCCCATCTCCATTTTTTTGTCAAAAACAATGGAAATTATTAGAAAATGACTCAATTTGTATCATTTACATAGAGAAATGACACTGAGAAATAACAATCTTTAGTTAGAGGCGCATAGATGCATTCAAAATGGGATTGAATCTGAGGAGGGATGAGTATTACTACCTTCTTGCAACATTGAACAAAAAATTATTGGAATATAGTTTAGAGGGGTGTAACGGCGTATATACGTAAAATTATAATAGTGTATCCTACAAAGATATGTACATATATACATACAAAGTTTGGTATAAAAATATTAGTAACATGTGATTCATCATCGGTAGTGACACTTAGAAATATCCATATTATATTTTGTTTTCAACGACTAAAATTTGATTGATGAAGAGGAAGAAAAAACAAGAAACCTCATTGATGACAAGGAAACCCCATTGATGACAGAGACAGTGACGACATGATAATCATGTTTAGCCCACAGTTAATAAGTTCACTATTTTGGACTACTAGAATTAATATACATAACCTATGACCGTTTGCGCTAATTATAATTAATTAAGGTAACAAAGGAAGTCTTAAAATTATAGTATTGCTCAATTATTGACGTAATACGGTCCCATGGTGATGGACGACTTATTCAGCACAAGCGAACAACTATTATTTGAATGTCCTTGGAGCATCTCCAATAGGAGACCCTAAACCCTAAATATTGATTAAGTGGTTTCAGGGTAGGGGCCCTTCCACCCTTAAATGTTGTGGATAGGATTTGAACGTTGGACTTGTGATTCTATCTACCACTGAGCTGATACGTACCCACATTAGCAGTCATCTTGAACACTAAACATCTTTCTAAACGAGAAAAAGTCTTATTAGAAATACCTAATTAATCACCTCCATAATCCCATATCAATCATTCAAATCAACGTGAAACAAGTGATCACAAGAAGCTTGAAAACACTCCATATATTTTCTTTCCGAAATTCTAGCTGGCCTAGGAAAAACCAGCGAAGTTGCTGTCTGGGGGGGAAGCAAATTTACACTTTTGCCCCCCTCCCCCTCTTTAACAACCTTTTGGAAAAGGTGATACTCATTTTCTTTTTAACTTTAACTCCACTAGTTTTACAAGTACGAACTCAAATCTTCCATTGATGATTGAACCCTAAACTTTAGAAACTTAGAAACCAATCACCATTCAATGGATCAATATCGATCAATATCGACAAATGGTGATGAAAAATAATCACAACATATAAAATATATGCATGGGGAAGTAGTTAGGATCTTTGCACAAAGATATGTAACCTTTCAAACTCAACGCAAAAAAAAAAAAAAAAAAAATGCTTGATACCTACTAACAGAACAGACACTAAGATGCTCCATCAAATTTTCTATATTTCTTTAGTGTCTAATCATTGTTTCTATTTAACACTTTTTATTGAAAGAATGATTACTTTATAACACAATCATTGTTACTATTAAACCCCTTTTCAATAAAGTAATTGATATTTAGCCATGCAAGTCAAACCTTCTCTCTATCTTGATACATATCTGTCTTTTCTAATGTAACGTCAAATTTTAATCACTACCCGTGTATTGCAAATCAACTTTGTTTGTTTGAATTTTTTGTTACTTATGAATTCAAATTGAAGAAAATTAGGTATGATGAATTCATTAACTTGTGATAGAGAAATGGATAAATTACAAGAAGTTATGGTCATTGACTAATTAGTTGGTACAATTAGATTCTTGAAATATCATGCATGGTATACACCGTAATCCAACATGAGATTCCAATTTGAGATTGATGAACCACGATATAAGTAATTGAGTATAGATGAAATTTAAGATTAATGTCTTCGGAATCAAATCCACACTCGGTGTGTATAGAGATCAAGAATACACCTACTCTAGGCATTCACATTATACGTTACCAACTTTTAATTGGGATTTTAAACCAGTCTACAAGTTAGGCGGTTAGGAAACCCAGTAGCTAGTGTGGGTTTTTGAATTTTTATTTTATTTTTTATTTCTAGTTCAAAAAAAATAACATTTTGCATATTTATCTTGAATTTAAAGTAATTTATATGCTATTATGCTTAACTTCTATAAATTATAATACAAAAGAAAAGGCCCAGGTCCCTGCTCATCGTCCGCTTAGCGATTTTTAGAACCTTGCATAAAAGTGATGCCCCATATGCACCAACTCTATGTTGCATAGAACAGAGAAAATGAGTTTTGTCCAGTATATTTTGGTATTGTCGCACTATTAAGACTTTTGAGCTATGTAAGACTCAAAATCCTCTTTTAAGTTAGTCAAGATGCGCAACATTTATTTATAAAAAAAATAAAAATAAAAATATATAAAATAAAATGGGAGACTAATTTGTAGATGCACGTAAAATATATTTGCAACACCAAAGAAAGAGAGATACATGCATTGTAGAATATAATGAGCACTTTGACTTCACAGTTTGGCAATGTTGTGGAAAAATATCCATGGTGCTTTCTTGTGATGGAGGTAATGTTTTGCAATAACCTAATTAATTATCAAAGACAGAGAGAGTCAATCCAAATCCATTGTGTTCTATCTACCAAAAAAAGATTGGATAAACAAACACTCTTTCTCTGTCTTTTCCCTTCTGCAGTTTGGAATCTTTGAGTTGAAAAATATGGAAAACAAGTCTCCAATTTCTTTGTTTAATTTCATTGACTTTGAATAAGCTTGTTTTCTCTTTTTCAAAGTTTAGCAAACTTATGAGGAAATTAATATTGGCATCCTGTCTTCACAATTGTGGTAATAATTATAATATAGTTTGTGTGTATACAAATAATTTGGTCAATAGAAATAAAGAATGTTGTAATGAAATTTATCTTTAAAAGTTACATATTGTGGAAATTTTTTTAATTAGCCATCACGACGACTTTAAGATCCTTTATCCATCTCAAAAGTTAGATCAAACTTCTTCATCATTTAAGTCGCCATCTAAATAACGAAAAGAGTATGATAGAAGTAAAGAATAAGAAGAAGAAGAAGAAGAAGAACACAACATTGAAAATGAAGGTAGTTGTAGCCCAAATCCGCCATCTTTTGTGGTTTCTAGTTCATCGACATTATTGTCTCCCATTTCTCCCTCATAGTAATATATCCAATTATATGCATAATTCTACGGTGAATTGGCATTGATTGGCTAATAGGGTGAAAATTGCTAGCTAGTTTTCAATTGGTTTTTGTTAGAATTAGATTAACAAGTTTTCCACGACATGTAATAGTGTAATGGCAATCTATGGGTACTCCCCCCAACCTATCAATAAACTTGACTTCTTCTTCTTTTTCTTTATTTATTTTATTTTTATAAATTAAACCAGACTTTTTATTCAATATCAAAAGTGATGTAAAATCTCTTTGGGGGTATGTTACAACTTTACTCGATTCAAAACATTTGAAAAATGAAAGAATTAACACTAGGAAAACTAATATAGCACAAAGGCTACCAATCGAAGCCTGCACTACCTAACCACACTAAAATGCTTTGACCAGAGTAGAATACACGGAATATACATATTTTCTTCTAGCAAAAATTCTGCAACCAATCACCATTAGCATTTTGATTTGAAAAAAAAATTATGTCAATTGTGAATATATGTTGTATGATATTGGGGTCATAAGTTAACAGTAAAACCATGCAGCTAAATTTAAATTTGAGGTCATAAGTTAGTCTTTTAAAAAAAATTTGGATGGGTCTAGCAAGTCAACAATATTGGTAAGCTAATTAAGAAGTTGTTCCCTACTGGTAAATGTATTTATTATCAATCTATTAGTCCTAGTCGTGGATGTGTCCATAGTCGTAGGATCCCTTGATGTAGATGAATGAATAATTACTCTCTATGTTTTAGGGGAAGTACATGATATTATAGCTTTAAATAGAAAAAAACAAAGTCATACACTCATACTAATACTAGCCTAGACATTTTGGATTCCATTGACAAAAGCAGGTTTCAGTGTTTCACTATCAAAGACAGGTTGGAGAAGAAGATGTTAGAAACGATATGGTGCATCAGGCGGGAAATCTACATTTGAAAACATGACTCATTTGGTGATGGAAACGTGGCACTTGTCCTGAAATGTTCACCAATTGGGTTGATTGATTGTAGAGTTGAATTGATTGAAGTGTTTTTTTATTTCTTTCAGTGCTCTGTGTCTTTGCAAGCACTGAAATACAAGGCAATGTAGATGGATAGCAAACTGTCAATCAACACTGGTCAAAAACACCAAAAGTCAGAGTATCTCTCTTGCTAAAAGCTTTGGAACCATACAATATTTTCTAATTTTTGGAAGTAATTTGGTCAAGGCAACAGGTGGATTCAAAGCAGATAAGGAATTAGGCATGCCCACCATCATCTTAATTATTGTGTCAAAAAAATGAAACACATTGCACATTGGTCAACTATACAGTGGACAACTTCTTATAAACCTCTGGGACAACTCCACTTTAGTTTATAGAAATTATTCAAATCAAATGTATCCCAACATTAACATATTAGACAATGACATAAAGAGAAAAAGATTAATCGATTTTGGTTTGGTAGGTTTAATATCTAGCTAGCTCAATATGCTAAAGAGAAAGCATGCAACAAAACCTAGGACACCAATAATTTTTAGCCAACCTAATCGATTTTGGTTTGGTAGGCTTAATATCTAGTTAGCTCAATATGCTAAAGGTGTGATGGCTCAGTGATTGACCAGTGGCGGATGGTATCACTAGGTCACAGGATTGAACCCAACCGGCGACATCTGGGGTGGGAGGGGTTAAGGGTAAAAAACAAAAAAAAAAAAATAGCTCAATACAAAAAAAACTACCCAGTCGACCATGGGCTTTGATTGTTCTCTGCCCAAGCCCAACCACATTACCACTAAATAATCAATGATGAGCATCGAATGGAAGTTTGACATTATTTTCCTTATGCATGATGATTAAAATAATAATAATAATAATAATAAACAAAAATCAGTGTCTATGTAAGTATTTGATTTTTAAAATAAGATTTTGGATCATTTAAATGGATCGTGATTGTAGACATGAGGCCCATCACATTTGTCTAAAGAAAAAAAAAAGTCATTTTGTTGTAGTGGGGCCTAGTAATAGATCACCAATACAAGGCCCAAGTGAGAGGAAAAGGGAAAGCCCAAGTGGGGGAATGAAAAAAAAATTGTGACCTTCGCGTGACCACATTAACACGACGCAATGAGTGACAATAAATTAGTACTGTATTTTTATTTAAAATATGAAATAATAGATTATCTTACTTTCATAATGACATCGAGATTAGTTAATTTCTATGAAAATTTTAAGATATGTAAAATTAAATAAATAAGTAGGCCTTAGAGGGAGAAATTGATTGTCCATGTCCAACTTGAGGGAGAAATTCGAAGACATGGACCAACACATCGAGGGTCAAGCGTCCAATGGGGAGAACCAAGAGCTTCGTGAAGAGATGCAAGGTGCCTTAAACGCGGTAATGGACATGGTGTCCAAGAAGATTGAGTCCCTAGGAAGAATGTCTTCCTAAAGGTAGAAAATGTGTTTTGTTAATATTTCAATAATAGTCTAATATGATTATGATTTTTATTGTTGTTGCATTTAGAAGGATTGATAACTCATAAATTTTATTTATTTGTTTCTAACCGTTTTGTGCAGGATGGTAAGTTTACTAACAATTTCTGTAGGTCAGACTTGTCATAGTCAGCTCCTATAGGATAAGTATAAGTAAATGCATTTTTACTTAGTTGAGATGATGATATGATGACCTCGATGAGGAACTAAATTCTTGGAACTGTGTTTTTTGCATTACACTTTTGCCTCGTTGAGAAACTACCTGTTGGTGTGTTTGTGTTTAGCTTGATGTTTATCACGTGCGGTTTTATTGATTTTTGGATGAATATTTCTTACACCAACTTTATTGCTGACCCAAGTGAACTTTTGTTTCTTGGGTATATTCCTTTTGGAATGTAGCCGATTAGCTTTCAGATTTAGAAATTTTGAGCTGCGTTACTGGAATTTTGCTAGTGAGCTAGCCACGTCAGAGTCTTTCCGGGTTAGAGTTTTATTTGTTTCAGTAATTAAATCATGTTTAGTTGTTGTTGCTATTTGTTTATGTTGTTATTGAATTTTCACGTCCCCAGTTTTGGGGAAAACAGATAATCCTACGTGGATTTTAGGATTTTCATTTTCTTCGAAAATCGGGGGGGGGGGGGGGGGGGGGGTGACAGTGTCCAAGAAGATTGAGTCCCTAGAAGCCCAAGTTGTTGCTAAGAATGCAGAGATGGAGGCTTTCAAGGAAAAATTTGAGAAGTTTGAAACTCAATTCAATGTGTGCATGGCTGCGATAGCTAATGGTGGGGCTACACAAGATACAATCACTCACAAAGTCGAAGCTCCCAAATCTAAGGCTTATGGTGGGGCAATGAGTGCAAGGGAGATCGACAACTTCTTGTGGAACATGGAGTGCTACTTTGATGCGATTGGCATAAGGGATGAAGCAGCAAAGGTACGTAGTGTCTCCTTATATTTAAATGATGTTGCTACAGTTTGGTGGCTCAGAATGTCCGAGGATGTCAAGAAAGGATTGTGCACCATCGACACTTGGGAAGAATTCAAGAATGAACTCAAAAGACAATTCTACCCGGAGGATGCTAAAAACGAAGCTAGGGCCAAGCTTCGCCGCCTTCAACATAAAGGAGTATGTGAAGAAGTTCTCGGAGTTGCTATTGGAGATTTCTAACATGGGAGAAAATGATGTTTTGTTTAGCTTCCTTGATGACCTAACGAGTTGGGGCAAGTTGGAGTTGAAGAGGCAATGTGTGCATGACCTTGCAACGGCTATGGCTACGGCTGAGTCCTTGATTGAGTTCAAAAGAAATGACTCATCCAAAGGGCAAGGGAAAAAGCCGAATAATGATGGCAAAGGTGGGGGAGACAAATCCTCCAAGGAACACAATAACTCCAAAGACTATGGGAAGGAGAAAAGAGATGGATCGCTCAATAAGATATCTTGTTTCTTATGTAGTGGACCTCATCGGGCATTTGAGTGTCCAAAACATGGAAAACTTGTCGCCCTTGTCATGGAGGAAGAAGCAAAAGAAGAAAGGAGAATCGCCTCAATGAATTTCCTAAGTGCCATTCAAGCTAAGGTCGAGGAACAACCACGTGGAAGGATGTACGTGGAGACTGAGATCGGGAATAAGACTTTGAAAGCCATGGTGGATATCGGAGCCGACACAGTCTACATGACCAAGGACCTTGCTGAAGAGAAATGCCTATCATATACTAAGGATAAAGGATATATCAAGGGAGTCAATGTTAAAAGTTTTCCAATTGAAGGAGTAACTTGGGGCACTGATATTCGGCTTGGACAATGGCGAGGTAAAGTCGATATAACTATTGCTCAAATTGATGATCACAAATTCTATTTAGGTATAGATTTCTTGGACATGGTGAAGGCTTTTCTAGTCCCATATGCCAACACCATGTGCATCATGGAGAAGGGACAACCTTGTGTTGTGCCCATGGTACGGGAGATTAGTAAGGAGACAGTGGTGTCCGCTCTCCAACTTTCTAAAGGAGTAAAGAGGAACATTGGCAAGTGTTCTATAGTAAGACATTGGAGGAACATGTGGATCACTTGAGACAAGTGATCCAAACTTTGAAGGAGAACGAGTTATATGTCAAAAGGGAGAAGTGCTCATTTGCCCAAGAGGAGATGACATTCTTGGGTCATATCATTGGCAATGGCAAGCTTCGTATGGACAAGTCCAAGGTACAAGCCATCCAAGAGTGGGATCCACCGACCAAAGTCACTGAGTTAAGATCTTTCATTGGCTTGGTAAACTATTATAGAAGGTTCATCAAAGGTTACTCTTCCATAACCGCTCCATTGATACACTTGCTCAAGAAGGGTCGAAGTTGGGATTGAAGTTCAAAATGCCAACAAGCTTTCGAATGATCGAATAAGGCAATTGTGGAGGAACCGGTGTTGGCACTTTCCAACCATTCTATGTCTTTTGAGGTACGTACGAATGCTTCCAATTTTTCTATTGGTGGAATATTGATGCAAAAAGGACATATTATTGCCTTTGAAAGTAGGAAACTCAATGGGGAGCAAATTTGTGGTCAAGACCGACAATGTTGCCACTAGCTACTTCCAGACACAGAAGAAACTCACACCAAAACAAGCTAGATGGCAAGATTTCTTGGCAGAATTCGATTACATTTTGGAGTACAAGCTTGACAAGACTAACCTTGTTGCGGATGCTTTGAGTAGAAAAGGAGAACTTGCTGACATAAGTCAACCTCAATGCAACTTGAAGGGACGTATAAAAGAATGATTGACACATGATTCCATGGCTCAAACCATCATATCTCTTGTCAAAGATGGGAAGACAAGACGGTTTTGGGTGGAGGACGGCTTGATATACTCTAAGGGAAGGCGAATCTATGTTCCACCTCATGACAACCTAAGGAAGGAAGTCTTGAAATAATGCCCTGATAGCAAGTAGGCGAGACATCCATGTATACATCAGACTCTTGCTCTTATGGAAGATTCCTATTATTGGCCACATATGAGGGATGATATCAAAGCATATGTAAAGACTTGTCTTGTATGCCAACAAGACAAGGTGGAGCAATAGTCACCTGCTGGCTTACTTGAACCTCTCCTCATCCCAAAAAGACCTTGGGAGAGTGTTTCCTTGGACTTTATAGTTGGTTTGCCCGCATCGGAAGGTTGCAATTGTATACTTGTGACCGCGGACATATTTTCGAAGTATGTCACATTCATCCCACACCCAAGGAGTGCACAGCCGAGCAAGCCGCATATTTATTCCTCAAACATGTGGTGAAGTATTGGGGTGTGCCCAAATCTATTATCAGTGATCAGGATACTCGGTTCACGGGGAAATTTTGGACTGAATTGTTCAAGTTGTTGGGTACTGACCTTAATTTCTCTACTAGCTTTCATCCTCAAACGGATGGTCAGACGGAAAGGATGAATGCCTTGCTGGAGTTATATCTTAGGCACTATGTGAGTGCCAACCAACAAGATTGGGCTAAGTTGCTAGATGCTGCCCAATCTCTTTCAACTTGCAGAAGCGTGAAGCTACGGATTGTAGCCCATTTGAGATTGTCAAGGGACAACAACCTATGACCCCGAGTTCAATTGCCACTGGCTACATTGGAGTGAGTCCATCAGCCTATAAGTTTGCCAAATGATGGAATGATTAAGCTGATGAGGGTCGAGCTTACCTGGAGAATGCATCCAAGAGGATGAAGAAATGGGCCGACAAGAAGAGACGACCTCGAGAGTTCCAGGTTGGGGACATTGTGTTTGTCAGGATGCATGCTCATGTCAGGCTTTAAAGACTGCATCGTGGCCTTATCAGGATATATGAGGGTCCTTTCCCCATAGTAAAAAAAAGTGGGAAAACAAGCATACAAGGTCGAGTTTCCGCTGAGGATCAAGTTCCATCTAGTCTTCCATGTGAGTCTAATGAAGTCGTATAAGGAAGATCGGGATGATCCAAGCAGAGGAGTTTCACAAAGAGCATCAATAGGCATGAGGATCCAACATGACAAGGAAGTAGAGACTATCTTGTCAGATCGTGTGGTGTGTCATTCCAACCAACCTCCCACACATGAGCTACTCGTCAAATAGAAGGGATTGCCAGAAAGTGAAGCTAGCTAGGAGCCAATCCAACTTTTGTGGCAATTCAAGGAGCAAATCCAAGCGTATGAGGATTTGAAGGCAACACCTGATTAGGTGGGGGAGAATGTGACAACTATCTTCTTGCCTAGCCAAGTGAGGTTAGCAAGTGTAAATAATGTAGAGTATTCCACATTGTTCTAGAGAGTTATCTAGAACATTCTTTAAAGTTTCATAGGATTCTAGTCCTTATATTTCTAAGGAAGTGTGTAGAAGATCATTGTAGACCGTTTGATCAAATTGATCATCACCGTCCATTGAGGAGGTGAAGTTGTATAAATAAGCTAAGACTTCATTTGTGTAATCACCTCAGAGAATTTAAGCAATACAAGTTTTAGTTCTCTTAAGCTCTTTTGTGTGTTCTTAGCTTGCTTAGCTTTCCATTGTCTAAGTAAGTCTTTCATGGGCAAGACTGACTAGCTTTCTATGATAAGTTGGGGCAAAGTTTGCTAGTGTCGCACGGGAAGTACTTGAGAAAAGAAAGCCCGTGACAAATAACACAACTACCATTCTATCAACCCCACCATGAAAATAGGTCCCTCCAAATAGTGGTGGAGCCACATACACGCCAGAAGGGGCAGTCCAACTCATCTATGCATTCCTGTAAGCAGCTGCATGTCTTATTTGTGTATGTAGCCTAACCCTTGGCCAAAAGTTTATCGTGTGTCATAGCTCATATGTTGTAGGATTGTTGTAAATTAGTTTATCAATTGTATTGGTAAAATACTTTTTCTTTCTTATAATTGTTTAATGTTAATAATATTCAATTAATAAATTGTTTTAAGATCAAACTATTGGAACATTTGATTGTTATGATGTGGTTATAGTATAATCATTACATGTATAGTGTTATGAAATATATTACATGAATGAAAGATTTTAAAAAAAAAGTGGGATTAGATTAGATAATGGATTGATGTATTAAAAATCCAAATATCGTTAAAATGTATGCACCATTGATACAAATTTTGTATTGCATCTCGATGTCTTATCATTTCTAATTTTTTTTAGTAAGTCTAGCCAGTCAAGTTTGGTAGTCACTTTTGGGCAAAGTTTTGTATTGTTTACACTTTTTTGCCCATTAATTCTCTTTAAAACACAATTACAAACACCATTTATAAAAGGGGCAGAAGTTTAAAAAAATCAAAACTTGACCTAAATGTGGCTACCAAATCTGGCTGGCTAGAATTATTGTTTTTTTAAGAAACATGTGGCTTTGCCCCCATCAATCAAATTCCTAGCTCCGCCACTGCCTCCAAATCGTACAAATGATAACGCTTATACTAAAGAAGTGGGAGATGCTTTGGCTAAAAGGGTAATTGATTATGTGATGATAATTGGAAGAAAAAAAAAGCATAAAAGGTTATGGTCTCTCTCTCATCATACAAGTTCATTTACACACACTTGATACCAATAATATCTCTCATAACCCTGATTCTAGAGAGCGAGGCCCGCGCAAGGTCGACCCATTACCATTCATCATCTTAGAGATGGATGCATTTTCAACATCTCTAAGATGATGGATGGTGATGGGCCGGCCTTGCTCCCTAGCAAGGCTCCTCCCATAATTATTTTGTCTATCACTATCACCACACTTCTATCTAATGTGCGTACTACCACTTGCTTGTTAGGTTTGCATGTGGATATACAACTGTGATTCCAAAACTTCCTTTTTGAGTTGTTTGGTTCAATGAAAAAGCTTAAGAGAAAATAAGGAAAAGAAGGGATAAAAGAGATAATTTGAGGGTGAATTCATCATAATTTTCTTGGTTTGTAAAATGAAAAAATATCATCCACCGACCATTCTCTAGGTCTAGTGTGATTTTCTGATTTTAAAAATCCACCTCATCATTTGTTCGCCACTCATGATCATGCGGCAATCATCTACGGTGACCCATATAACAAACCTTCACCAAGTGCCAACTAGACATTAAATCATCGTTGCATACCAGACATGCCTTATAGCCCTGAGTACTTCAATCTGAAATATTTTCATAAATAGGGAGAACTTTGTGCAACCGGGGTATAATGCTTGTTGGGCTTGTTTCAACAGTCTTTCATAGTTTTATAACTCTTCACTTTGCAGCATGTTGGGAGGTATGGTATCTCCTACCATATCATCAATGACATCTTCGTTCATCAATGCATATGGATAAACATCATTTATTATACACATAACTCGGTCATTATCATTCATGGATGTTGTATCAATGTGTTGCACAAGTGGTTAAAAACGTGATGAAGTCAAACCAAATTCTTATTATTCCCCATGATAAATTCATCTTGTATAATTCTGAATCATCCCATACCTCCCAAATGATATTGAACCATCTGCCACAAATAATTGTTATAACATTGGCACAGACATTTGATACGATTTGTTGTACCAGTGACATATGTTTTTGTAAACTCAGCGAAGCTCTCGATCCCAATATTTGTCCCGATTTTGTATTCACCGTCTTTCCATTGCGTAAGTTTTCAATTTATAAACAAAACATGAGAATTCAAATGAGTTAACGACACTAATGCGATTAGGTTTCGATGTGAAATTTTTTGGCAGCATCTCAATTACAATTCTTCAAATAGATGATGTAGATATTATTAATTAATAAATATCTAGTATACACTCGAAAAACAGTATGAGACATTGCCGAAAATCCCACGATCGCAACCAACTTTCATGAAATTAAAAAAATAAAATATTTAAATTAGTAGCAATTTCTTCATTGTTCTCCAGTGAAAGAGAGGGATGATTGAAGGTGGTGGCTGGCGACGAAGAGAGAAGGACAGAGCCTAATTAAAGGTTGAAGGTTTGGAGTATATAGTGAGAGAAATCAATCGATCAAAGAAAAAGAATAAAACGAGAGTATAAAATAGTGAAAAAAACACAGATATGATTGTTCTACTCCGTGGAGAGATAAACAGGTTAGATATTACGCGACGAAACAGTGTGTTGCCCTAGGATGTCTAAGTTGGTCGCTCAAAGTAGTAGATATGTAGCCTTAGGATGTTTTAGGGTGACGAAAATACCAAAAAAAATTGGATAAACAAGCACTCTTTCTCTGTCTTTTCCCTTCTGTGGTTTGGAATCTTTGAGTTGAAAAATATGGAAAACAAAAGTCTCCAATTTCTTTGTTTAATTAGATGAAATGGTAAACTGATCATCAATCTTCTAAAAATTCAAACAAAGACAAGTTTCTTCTCATTCATTGACTTTGAATAAGCTTGTTTTCTCTTTTTCAAAGTTTAGCAAACTTATGAGGAAATTAATTTTGTCTTCTCAATTGAGGTAATAATTATAATATAGTGTGTGTATACAAATAATTTGGTCAATAGAAATAAAGAATGTTGTAATGAAATTTATCTTTAAAATCTACATATTGTGGAAATTTTTTTAGTTAGCCATCATTGTCTCCCATTTCTCCCTCATAGGGATATATCCAATTATATGCATAATTCTACGATTTTTTATAGGGAAGGTGAGCAGGGTTTTTTATAGGATCCCATAACTCATTAAGATCGGAACTGGTCAACACACCATAAACTGATAAAGATGCCGCAAGCTCGGTTCGAACCCATGACCTAGTGGTACCATCCTCCAAGCTCCAATCATTGAGTTGTCATGCCATTGGCAAATTGCTAGCTATTTTTCAATTGGTTGTTTGTAGAATTAGATTAACAAGTTTTCCACGACATGTAATAATGTAATGGCAATCAATGGGTACTCCCCAACCTACCACTAAACCTGTCTTCTTCTTCTTTAAAAAAAAAAAAAAAAAAAAAAAATGAAACCAAACCTTTATTCAATATCAAAAGTGATGTAAAGTTTGTTTAGTGGTATATTACGACTTTACCTAATTTAAAACATTTGAAAAATGAAAGTATTAACACTAGGAAAACCAGTATAGCACAAAGGCTACCAATCGAAGCTTGCATTACTAAAACCACATTGAAATATTTCGTTGCCTTCAAGACCTTAAGGTCTGCCCAAACACGCAAAAATCTGCCATAACCAGAGTAGAATACATAACATATACATATTCTGTTCCAGCAAAAATTCTACAACCAATCACCGTTAGCATTTTGATTTGAAAAAATTATGTCAATTGTAAATATATATATTGTATGATATTGGGTCATAACAGTAAAACCGTGCAGCTAAATTTAAATTTGAGGTCATAAGTTAGTATTAAAAAAAAACATTTTGATGGAATCAACAATATTGGTAAGCTAATTAAGAAGTTGAACCCCACTCGTAAATGTATTTATCATCAATCTATTAGTCCTAGTCGTGGATGTATCCATAGTTGTAGAATCCCTCGATGCATGTAAATGAATGAATAATTAATTTCTATGTATAGGGGGAAGTACATGATATTATAACTTAAAATAGAAAAACATAGTCATACACTCGTACTATTACTAGCCTAGACCTTTTGGATTCCATTTACAAAAACAGGTTTCACTATCAAAGACAGGTTGGCGAAGAAAATGTTAGAAACAACCTCATGTCTACGATGTCTGATATTTGGTGCCCGATGGTACCAGGCACCGTAAATGTGCATGGAGATAGAAATTAAAGCCCCTGAAATTATATCTCCGTGCACATCTACGGGCACCGTAGAAGATCAAGAGGGAAATCTACATTTGAAAAACATGACTCATTTGGTGATTGAAACGTGGCACTTGTCCTGAAATGTTCACCAATTGGGTTGATTGATTGATTGTGGAGTTGAATTGATTGAAGTGTTTTTTATTTCATTCAGTGCTCTGGCAAGCACTGAAATACAAGGCAAGGCAATGTAGATGGATAGCCACTTGTCAATCAACACTGGTCATAAAACCAAAACTCTCTCTTGGTACAAGCTTTGGAACCATACAATAATTCCAATTTTTGGAAGTAATTTGGTCAAGCAACAGGTGGATTCAAAGCAGATAAGGAATTAGGCATGCCACCGACCAACTTAAGTATTGTGTTAAAAAATGAAACACAAACATAATAACTCGGTTGATACCCACCATGGTAAAAGGGTGACAACTCCACGTCAGTTGATATGAAACTATTCAACCACCTTAACCATGAGGTGAGATCTACAACATCCCGAGGACCTGCATCACCACTTGTTGATGCGCCAAGCAAGTGCGCACATCTTGAACCACTATACAGTGAACAACTCCTTATAAACCTCAATGACAACTTCACTTTAATATGAGACTATTCAAGTCAACTCTATCCCAACATTATCAACTTATTGAGCAATGACGTAAAGAGAAAAAGCCTAAGGAACAAAAAGTTTTCCTTACGAAAGCAAGGCAGAAGGTGATGTTACAAAGTCACAAAACCTAGGACACACCAATAATTTTTAGCCCACCTAATCGATTTTGGTTTGGTAGGCTTAAGATCTGGCTAGCTCAATACATAAAAAACTACCCAGCCGACCATGGGCTTTGATTGTTCTCTGCCCAAGCCCAACCACATTACCACTAAATAATCAATGATGAGCAAGGAATGGAAGTTGACATTATTTTCCTTATGCATGATAATTAAAAAAATTAATAATAAAACAAAAATCAGTGTCTATGTAAGTATTTGATTTTTAAGTTAAGATTGTGGATCATTTAAATGGATCGTGATTGTAGACATGAGGCTCATCATATTTGTCTCGAGAAAAAAAAAGTCATTTTGTTGTAGTGGGGCCTAGTAATGGATCACCAATACAAGGCCCAAGTGAGAGGAAAAGGGAAAGCCCAAGTAGGGAAATGCAAGACAGTTTTGCACGCATAGTTTTGCCCAAATGAAACCGAATCATACTCTTTTTCAACATTAATTTGATTTAAAATTTTAAACATTAATTTTTCAATACCAAGTTTAGTTTGGCTTTTTCAGCTTGGCATTGGAGATTATCTTATAAGATTATTCCAATTATGAAACTCGTAAAGAAAAAATCGCAATAAATGCAAAGCAAGAATATCTTGTATCCAACAACAAGGGAGTTGAATCAAAAGTACGAGATGAATGGGGCCAGGTATTGATATCCAAACTTTGGACAGCAAAAACCCACACTTAAAATGTTGGTGTGCATGTGGTGGAGTCAACACCTTTGCAATATGTCACAACTATCTTCTTGCCTAGCCAAGTGAGGTTAGCAATTATTCTAAAGAGTTCTCTAGAACCTTCCATAAAGTTTCATAAGATTCTAGTCCTTAGATATTTCTAAGGAAGTGTGTATAAGATCATTGTAGACCGTTGGATCAAATTGATCACCATCGTCCATTGAGGAGGTGGAGTTGTATAAATAGGCTAAGGCCTCATTTGTTGTAATCACCTCAGAGAATTCAAACAATACAAGTTCTAGTTCTCTTAAACTCTCTTGTGTGTTTTTAGCTTGCTTAACTTTCTATAGTCTAAGTAAGTCTTTCGTGGGCAAGGTTGACTAGCTTTCTTTGATAAGTTTGGCCAAAGTTTGCTAGTGCCACACGGGAAGTACTTGAGAAAAGAAAGGCCGTGACAGTTGGTATCAGAGTGAGGTTTGGCAAGGTTGGTGAAATCATTCTACACAATAGAATGTCGTCGGATGTCAACAGCCCATCAATTGGAAACAACGACAAAGGTGGGAAAGTCCATAAGGACAAGTCGAATGACATGATCGCTGCGACGGATGAAAGGTTGGCTAAGTTGTGTGTCACCATGTCCAACTTGAAGGAGAAATTCGAAGACATGGACCAACGCATCGAGGGCCAAGCGTCCAATGGGGAGGACCAAGAGCTTCGTGAAGAGATGCAAAATGCCTTAAACGCAATAGTGGATATGGTGTCCAAAAAGATTAAGTCCCTAGAGGCCCAAGTTGTTGCTAAAAATGCAGAGATAGAGATTTACAAGGAAAAAAGTTGAGAAGTTTGAAACTCAACTCAATGTGTGCATGGCTGCGATAGCTAATGGTGGGGCTAGATAAGGGACAATCACTCACAAAGTCGAAGCTCCCAAATCTAAAGCCTATGGTGGGGCAATGAGTACAAGGGAGATCGACAACTTATTGTCGAACATTGAGTGCTACTTTGATGCGGTTGGCATAAGGGATGAAGCGGCAAATGTACGTAGTGTCTCCTTATATTTGAATGATGTTGCTACAGTTTGGTGGCGCAGAAGGTCGAGGATGTCAATAAGGGATTGTGCACCATCGACACTTGGGAATAATTCAAGAAGGAACTCAAAAGACAATGCTACTTGGAGGATGCTGAAAACGAAGCTAGGGCCAGCTTCGCCGCCTTCAACATAAGGAAGGTCACATAAGGGAGTATGTGAAGGAGTTCTCGGAATTGATCTTGGAGATTTCTGACATGGGAGAAAATGATGCTTTGTTTAACTTCCTTGATGGCCTAACGAGTTGGGCCAAGTTGGAGTTGAAGAGGCAAGGTGTGCATGACCTTGCAACGGCTATGGCTACGGCCGAGTCCTTGATTGAGTTCAAGAGAAATGACTCATCCAAGAGGCAAGGGAAAAAACCGAATAATGATGGCAAAGGTGGGGGAGACAGAGAGAAATCCTCCAAGGAACACAAGAACTCCAAAGACAAGGTGAAGGAGAAAAGAGATGGATCGCCCAATAAGATATCTTGCTTCTTATGTAGTGGACCTCATCGGGCATTTGAGTGCCCAAAACATGGGAAACTTGTCGCGCTTGTCATGAAAGAAGAAGTAAAAGAAGAAAGGAGGATCGCCTCAATGAATCTCCTAAGTGCCATTCAAGCTAAGGTTGATGAACAACCACGTGGAAAGATGTACGTGGAGACTGAGATCGAGAGCAATACTTTGAAAGCCATGGTGGATACGGGAGCCGACACAGTTGACATGGCCAAAGACCTTGTTGAAGAAATTGACCTATCATATACTAAGGATAAATGATATATCAAGGGAGTCAATGCTAAAAGTCTCCCAATTTGAAGGAGTAACTTGTGGCACCGATATTCGGCTTGGACAATGGCGAGGTAAAATCGACATAACTATTGCTCAATTGATGATCAAAAGTTCTATTTAGGTATAGATTTCTTGGACATGGTGAAGGTTTTCCTGATCCCATATGCCAACACCATGTGCATCATGGAGAACGGACAACCTTGTGTTGTGCCCATGGTATTTTCTCTGCCCAAGCCCAACCACTTTACCAGTAAATAATCAATGATGAACAAGAAATGGATGTTGACATTATTTCCTTATGCATGATGATTAAAAATAATAAATCAAAAATCAGTGCCTATATAAGTATTTGATTTTTAAAATAAGATTTTGGATCATTTAAATGGTTCGAGTTAGGTTCGGTTCCAATGTTCAAAATGAGGAGATTCGGTCTGGACCGGATCCGTTAATTTTAAATGGTTCGAGTTAGGTTCCTCCAAATTTGAAACAGATCCTGACCGTGACCACCCCTAGGCAAAAGGTGATGTTACAAAGTCACAAAACCTAAGGAGACACCAATAATTTTTAGCCCACCTAATCGACTTTGGTTTGGTAGGCTTAAGATCTAGCCAGTTCAATACAAAAAACTACCCAGCCGACCATGGGCTTTGATTGTTCTCCCCACCACATTACCACTAAATAATCAATGATGATGAGCAAGGAATGGATGTTGACATTATTTTCCTTATGCATGATGATTAAAAATAATAATAATAATAATAATAAATCAGTGTCTATGTAAGTATTAGATTTTTAAAATAAGATTTTGGACAATTTAAATGGATCGTGATTGTATACATGAGGCCCATCACATATGTCTAAAGAAAAAAAAATCATTTTGTTGTAGTGGGGCCTAGTAATGGATCACCAATACAAGGCCCAAGTGAGAGGAAAGGGAAAGCCCAAGTGGGGAAATGAAAAAAAAAATGTGACCTTCGCGTCGCCTCATTAACACGACGCTCAAACCAACTGAGCTAATGAGCGATAATAAATTAGTACTGTATTTTTTTTTATTTAAAATATAAAATAATAAATTATTTTACATTCACAATAATCTACTATCTTACTTTCATAATGACATCGAGATGAGTTAATTTCAATGGAATTTTTAAGATATGTAAAATTAAATAAATAAGCGGTTTTTCCTAACTGCACTGGTATTTTGCACTGGTTTTTTGCCTGGTGCAATAATCTCAATGCAATCCAACGGTGCCTGATTGCACCAGGCAAAAAACCAATGCAAAATACCAGTCCACTGTAGAAGCACTCATAAATAAGATTATTCCAATTCTAAAACTCGTAAAGAAAAAATCGCAATAAATGCAAAGTAAGAATATCTTGTATCCAACAAGGGAGTTGAATCAAAAGTACAAGATGAATGGGGTGAGGTATTGATATCCAAACTTTGGACAGCAAAAACCCACACTTAAATGTTGGTGTGCATGTGGTGGAGTCACCACCTTTGCAATAGCACAACGACCATTCTATCAACCCCACCATGAAAATATGTCCCTCCAAATCGTACAAATGATAACACTTATACTAGAGAAGTGGGAGATGCTTTGGCTAAAAGGGTAATTGAGTATGTGATGATAATTGGAAGAAAAGAAAAGGAAAAAAAGGTTATGGTCCCTCCCTCATCATTCAAGTTCATCAACACACCCCTAAGTCTAGGGGACAAAGGAGGAGTGTAACCATCCATTCCTCTCGAAATGTGCACCATCACTCATCTCAAGGGCTCGCACCTTCTCCTCAGCTCTCTACTCACACTTGATACCAATAATATTTCTCATAATTGAATCAACATTACAACATTACACTAGTCACTTGTGTGGTTAGCCACCACCAAAGTCAAATATCATGAACCCCACTCCATGACTTTGTGCACTAAGAGGCACCATACCATGTTAATGAATTAAAACACCACCACCAGCACCCCATCACAAGTTACCTTGGTCTTGTCCAAATTATTTTGTACATCACTATCACCACATTTCTTTCTAATGTGTACTACCACTTGCTTGTTAGGTTTGCATGTAGATGTACAATTGTGATTACAAAACTTCCTTTTTGAGTTGTTTGGTTCGATGAAAAAGCTTCAGAGAAAATAATGAAAATAAGGGATAAGAGAGATCGTTTGAGGGTGGATTCATCATAATTTTCTTGGTTTGTAAAATTACAAAATATCATCCATTGACCATTCTCTAGGTCTAGTGGGATTATTTGATTTTTCATCAAAATCCATCTCATCATTTGTTCGCCACTTGTTATCCTGCGGCAACCATTTACGGTGACTCGTATAACAAACCTTCATCAGTGTCAACCAGACGTTAAATCATCGTTGCATACCAAACATGCCTTATAGCCTTGAGTACTCCAACCTGAAATATTATCATAAGTAGGGAGAACTCTGTACAACTAGGGTATAATGCTTGTTGGGCTTGTTAAAGCAGTCTTTCATAGTTTTCTAACTCATCACTTTATAGCATCTTGGGAGGTACGGTATCTCCTACCATATCATTAATGACATCTTCGTTCATCGATGCATATGGATAAACGTCATTTATTATACTCATAACTTGGTCATTATCATTCATGGACGTTGCATCAATGTGATGCACAAGTGGCTGGAAACGCGATCAAGTCGAACCAAATTCTCGTTGTTCCCCATGATAAATCCACCTTGTATAATTTTGAATCATCCCATACCTCTCAAATGATATCGAACCGTCTGCCACAAACAATTGCTATAACATTGGCACCAACATTTGATACGATTTGTTGTACCAGTGACATGTGTCATTGCAAACTCAGCGAAGCTCTCAATCACTAAATATTCATCACAACATTTGTCCTGATTTTGTATCCACCGTCTTTCCATTGCGTATGTTTTCAATAAATAAATAAATAAAACATGAGAATTTAAATGACTTAACGACACTAATGCGATTAGGTTTCAATGTGAAATTATTTTGGCAGCATCTCAATTACAATTCTTCAAGTGGACGATGTAGATATTATTAATTAATAAATATCTAGTATGCACTTGAAAAACAGTATGAGACACTCTCGAAAATCCCACGATCGCAATCAAATTTCATGAAATTTAAAAAATAAAAAATTTAAATTTGTAGCAATTTCTTCATTGTTCTCCAGTAAAAGAGAGAGGCGATTGAAAGTGGTGGCTGGCGACGAAGAAGGATAGACATAGCCTAATTAAAGGTTGGAGGCTTGGAGTATATAGTGAGAGAAATCAATCGAACAGAGAAAAGAATAAAACGAGAGTAGAAAATAGTGAAAAAACACAAATATGAGTGTTCTACTTAGTGGAGAAGATAAACAGGTTAGATATTACGCGACAAAACAGTTTGTTGCCCTAGGATGTCTAAGTTGGTCGCTCAAAGTAGCAAATACGTAGCCTTAGGATGTTTTAGGGTGACAAAACTACTTGTTTTAAGCGATGACACTTTGTCGTTCATAATTTATGCGATGACGGCTTCAATTTCATCATGTAAGATATTTTTAAGCGACAAAAGAGTTTGTCGCCATAGGATGTTCAAGTTGGTCTCTCGAAGTAGCCGACATGTAACCCTAGGATGTTTTAGGAAGATAAAATATTTGGTTTTAAACGAAGACACTTTGTCGCGCATAATTTATGCGACAAAGGCTTCAATTTCATCGCGTAAGAGGTTTTTAAGCAACGAAACAATGCGTCGGATAGATGGTTAACTATTCATTGTAAAAATGCGACGACAGTAAATTCATCGTCGTGCCAAGTTAATTTTGAGCAACGAAACTTGCTTTATCACGCTACGAGTCGTCGCTAAAGGAATCTTTTTTTGTAGTGATACCTTGAGCATATTTTTGATAAAAACATAAAAACGATCGAAGGTCGTCTTCACTGTGAAATTCTCCCTAACAACTTAAACCAATGAAGGGTGAGACACCCGTCAATGCCTCAGAATTTTCGTTTTAATATAACTATTATGAGTAAAATTATTGATTTAAAATATGATATTGAGCAACAATTCACACTGCAAACATTGCGATTTCACCTAAACGAGATGTTCAAATTTTGAAATTTAGGTTTTCACCTTTCATATGCAGGGTTATAGTATTCAAATATTTTTTTTTTCCTATATGTGAATGCATAGAACCAAGTTGACAAAGGCTTTATGAGTAAGTCTAGTCAGTCATGTTTGCTAGTCATTTTTATTTTTATTTTTTATTTATTTCTTTTTACACTTTTTACTCGTTCTCTTTAAAACACAACCACAAACACTATCACTAGAAGGGGTAGAAGTGTACAAAAATCCAAAAAATACTTTAAAATGCTAGTAAACAAGATTGGCTAGAATTGTTGAGGCTTTACATGGGACATATTTACAGGTAAACACTTGTCCTTGTTCAAATATTTCAAGAAAAATACAGAAGTGTCATCCACTTGAAACAATAAATTAACCCTAAAGCCTTTCTTAACAAGATGCCTTGAGCTTAAGTGAGGCATGTGGTGATGGGAATTTGTTAATGTTGTAAAAAGCACAAACCCCAGTAGTCAAGCATGTGATTGTTGAAAGTAGAAACCACTAAAAAGAAGGCTTCTTCTTCTTTTTTTTTTTTTTTTTTTCCTAACTTGAAATAAAATGGTGTTCTTAGGTGTATGTAACTAGCTTTGCTACCTTTAGGGATGCCAAAGGATTTTGTTCTTGATAGGGACATTTAGGATCCTAATAAACCTAATTTGGAAAACATTATATTAAAATTGGGCATTTGGTACCACTAGATCTAATTTAATCAAAATTATTGGTAATCAAGATTAAATAAAGATATATTCTTAGTAGCACAATAGAAAATTTGGAAAAAAATGGAATGAAAAAGAAAATGAAAAAGTGAGAGACAGAGAGAGACAATTGAATGGCATAATGAGGGTAACATGCATCACCATTTTGAGTGAACATTTAAGTGTTCATGATGATTATAGCTATAATTACATAAGATAGCTAATTATATCATAATCAGAAGAGTTTAGCTCATCATTATTTACAAGTAAACTATCCAAGTATAGGAAGTTGTTCACATGGAAAGTCAAACATTATTTGTGCTTCACTTTAGTTAGCCAAGTTCAGTGGATTATAATGCCCATGCTTGTATAATCTGAATTCACAAATCTTCAAGACTATGTTTGTCTGTGAAGTGAATCCGACTCTGTTTCAGAGGAGGAGACTTTTTCACATGGGAAGATTAAGTATATCATGTGTGATATCAAGTTCTTTGTTCACCAAAGAAAAGAAAAGAAGTGAAAAAAAAAACCAGAAAAAATCTTTGTACATTGACTAAGACTTAGTATAACGAATCCATCCACATGATAGATATTATCTATTTGCATGATAGCAAGTTTTTCATTTACCAAAGAAAAATAAAAAAAATATGTCTATTAAATTTTTAATTTAGAGACTTAGTGTAACAACTCGATCCACGTGGTACAATATTGTTATATATAAATCAGATTGTTACACTAAGGTCCATCTTGTTGTTGATGAGCCCTGACTACGTGATATATATCACGATAGAGTTGTCCAACAATTTGGCACGATATCATCGTAATCATACAAGTATTAAGAGATTATACTCAACACAATTATCGAAATATTTTATTTTATAGTGTTACACGTGAAGGATCATTGAAACTGAAGTTTTCCCCTTATGCTAGGATGAAAAAATGTTTGACATAAATTTGCTAAACAGTTAACGCGAATATGAAATATTGTCCTGAGAGGTGTGAATTCGATTCTGGTGTGCCTCACAAGAGTTGTTATTGTAATTTTCAAGACTTAGCATTGTAGTAAAGCAAAAGTCCAATGATAAAATGTAAACTTTAAACTTGACTATTATGAGACTAAAATCTGCAACCTTTATAATAAAACATGTAAGAGCACTTATTTGTCACCGATCTTACACTCATCAAATTATCCCAACTTTTTATCCCCTAAGAGCATCTCTAATGGTAAAAATTAAAATAGGGGATCAATCATTCCTCATTTTAACCAAAAGTTAAATTTAGAAGTCTCCCTATTTCTTCATCATTTCAATCATATCTCATATTTTAACATTTTCATCATTATTTAAATACATCTTCAACTTTTTTATCCCCTATTCATTTTGTTTTGATTTTTTTAATTTGAAAATTAAATATCAAATATTAAGAGATGGTTGTTTGCTCCTAAATTTAAGGAAAAGTTGAATGCAAAGTTAAAATGAGAGTGATTTAAGAGATTCATTGAAACATGCAATTTCTCACATGAAACAGACTATTTTAGCTTTTAGGGGATCCGTTGGAGATGCTCCAAAACAAAATGAATGTGAAGAGACACAGAGACATGAACTTCAGTGACACAACTCATAAACATACTTCTTTCGTCACATTGAGTTGTGTTACTCAATATAATTTAAGAGTGCCTTTATGTAATATTTAAAAGTTTAAAAATGCTTAAATTATATTAATAAATTTAAAATTACAATAATTTTTTTACATTTTCTATGCATACAACAAAATATTTCATATTTCTTAAAATCAATTTATTGAAATTACCTCAAAAAAAAAAAACGAAGTCATTATCCATGCACCAAATCTCACTCTATTCACTAGCACAGGTAAACCGCCCGGACTATAAAGAGCAGAGGACTCCCATTAGGGGTGGGCACGGGACGGGATGGGACGAGATATACCCATCCCTATCCCATCCCGTTCATACGGGATCGGGACGGGACAGGATGGGAAAAACCGCATCCCGATCTCGTCCCATCCCAAACGGGATCGGGACGGGACGGGATCAGCGGCATCCAAAATTTATATAAAAACTTGTGGGTAAACTAAATGCAATTGTGTGGTTCTTTAGACAATGACTTTGTTATACCAACTGATTATAAACTTGGTCAAATCAAATCAAATAAACACTACACAGATGTGAGTAAATATTTTATAGTGCCACACTGCCACTTGCATAGGGTCATTTTCTGCTTCTCTTTATTGGCCTGCAAGTCCAATTTTAATTTCTAATTTGTAAGCTCAATAACTATACTGAATAATGACTTTTGAGTACCACAATCACAATGGGAAATGAAGTATCATGTATAGTCAAACACTCAAATCACCACGCTCATGTGCATTACCAAGTACTTATCAAGTACTCATCTGACACGATTACAACGTCTAAATCTCAGCTCCAATCACTTCGGTGGGGAAATTCCTATAAACTTGACACACTGTTTGGATCTCAAAGTACTTATTCTTCAATCCAATGAGCTCGAGGGAAACATTCCAGACCAGCTAAGTTCACTGACCAAACTTCAAATCCTGAGTCTTTCAATTAACAAGCTTCATGGAAAGATCCCTCCATGGATAGGGAACTTTTCATCTCTATCTGTTCTTTCTCTGCCAAGAAATAGCCTGAGTGGAAGCATACCAAATGATTTTAGCCGATTATCAAACTTGAAGATTTTGATATTAGGTGAAAATAGACTGAATGGAGGCACACTTGGGTGACCAGAAAAAACCTTATAACTGTATAAACACAGAGATCAGCAACCAAAGAGAGAACTTACAGAAACTTACAAGGAGAGAGCTCACTTCTTCCTTCCCTTTGGATCCGAAACTGAACTTATATGTTCTACATACACAAAAAGCACACAAATTAATCAATCTAAAAGTTCCAAAGAAGTTAATAAATATTTAAAATTGGAAAAGCAAATTTAAAAATAAAATTACCTGCTTCAATAGTTTCATAAAATTCAAGTTCTTGATTGTCTGGACGAAATTCCAGTTCTGAAGTTGCAATATCATCTCCCTTCAACCAGTTTTGCATGCAAATCAATGCCTCTACTGTTGTAGGAGTTAATGAACTCCTAAATGCATCTATCACTCTACCCCCTGTGCTAAAACAACTCTCTGATGCCACTGTTGATACTTGGATAGCAAGAATATCTTTTGCAATTACTGCCAAAATAGGATACTTGGGACCCATGAGCTTCCACCACAACAAAATATCAAATTTACCTTTAGTTGCCATTTCCAAAGGATCAACCAAGTATTGATCCACTTCATGTGCCAGCACTGCATCATTACTCTCTTCAACCACTCTCATCAGTCATCGAAAATATCATCCCTCCCACTATCTTCATCAATAATCATAGAAGAACCTTCATTTTGTGATTCAGATTTTTTCATGTGTATACCACCATCCACTCTTGGTCCATACGCATCATAAAGGGCTATCAAAATTCCTTTCAAGGATTTGATTTTTGACTGCACATCTTCCTCATCAAACTTCTCCTTCCTAAGAATATGAGTTATATGTCTCAGCTTGAACCTTGGATCCAACACCAATGCAATCATCAGCAATGGGTTCAAGGTGCTAGAAGAGCCAAAATACTTGTTATATTTTGTTTTCATATTGGCTGCCATGTCAATCAACAGTTTTTCAACATCTGAACCAGTGGTCATCTCAGGTGCAACAAACAACCTTTCAATCTCATGTTCAACCTTCAATACATCATGAAAGGTTGTATGCGCAGCAGGGTGCAATGATGCACTAAACCTCAAAGTCACATCATAAAAAACCTTCAAAAACTTTACGAAAACGGATGCATTGTCCCAATCTACCTGACTTGGTGGTCCAACCCTTCTCTTCTTACCACTAGTTTGAAGCATATTCCCTTCCTCATCATACTCTTCATCTGGTTCCTTGAAAAAAGCCAAAAATGGGCTGCCATCATCCTCCTCCATTCTTTGAAAAACCTTTTGAAATTTCAAGGATGCCTCCAACATTAAAAATGTTGAATTCCACCTTGTGGGGACATCCAAGCATACAAGACATTTGCTGGAAATTTTCTCTAACTCAGCACAAGACTTAAAATAGTCCAATCGATTCGAAGAAGACCTCACAAACCTCACAGCATTCCTAATGGCTAAAATGGACTTATTCAGTTTTTTCAAGCCACTAGCAACAATTAAATTTGTTATATGAGCACAACACCTCACATGCAAATACTTTCCACCCAAAACAGCTTGTGAATTCTTCCACCTATTCATCTTATCCCTAACCCAATCTATAGCAACCTTATTTGCTGAAGCGTTGTCTACAGTTATGGTCAATACCTTCTCAATCCCCCAATCCAATAAACAACCCTCTATAAGCTTCCCTATGGTGGTCCCTTGGTGATTAGGAATCACACAAAAGTTTAAAACCCTCTTGTGCATCTTCCAATCACAGTCAATGAAATGAGCAGTTAACACCATATAATTTATATTCTGGAGACTAGTCCAAGTGTCTGTAGTGAGGCTTACCCTATATGCACTCAATTCTTTTTTCAAGCTTGTTTTATTGTCATCATACATCTGCAAAAAGTTTCTTACTACAGACCTCCTACTAGGCACTTGAAACATTGGGCAAGCAACACCACAAAAACCCCTAAAACCAATATTTTCAACATGGCTAAATGGAAGCTCATCTATTACAATCATTTTAACACAAGCATCCATGACAACACTTTGAGAAAATCCCCTAGCAACCATGTTATTACTTTGGCCCTTATCACCAGTAATAATTTTTGTGTCTTGTTTTGGTTTGGTGGGTAATACTTGCAATACAAGTTTATGTGTCTACTCATTCCAGATGTCCCTGTTTTCCCACCATCAGCAACATAATCTCCTAGTGAACTTTTAGCAGGGCAATAAATGCATTTAGCTCTTTTTTGTATCTCTTCTACTTCTATCATTTTCCCTGTTTTCTCATATTTCATTTTTATTTTATTCTTTGCATCATATTCTTTAAAGTGTTCCCAAACCCAACTACGTTTTTGACAAGTAGTACTATAGCCATTTACCTCATCATGTAATTCTTCAATTGTTTCAACATTACCATCATTGAGGTTTGTCTATCCCACTTGGACATGCTCAACTGGTTCAATTGGGATGCAGGCGAGTTCCAATGGTGAAGCTCCTACTGAAGAAGAAACCCCACTCTTTGGTTGCTGACTCTGCTCAATAACAAAGATAAACAATGTTAGCAAATTGCAATTTTATGTTAAAGCAAATGGATTACTCTGCTAAGTTATTACATTTCATTATAACTATCTAAAAACAGAAGGTAAGTGAAGAGTTAGAACTTACCAATGATCTCTTCATCTTTGGATTTTCTTTAAACAAATTTGATCAAACAAATCACGCCTATCTCATTCAAAGCTATAAACAAAGACATAAATAAGATGTCATTGAAAGCTTAAAACCAAACAAAATTAGAGCAGTGTCAAACAATTTTCTTTAAATAAAGACCTAAAGAAGATCTCATTGAAATCTAAAAACCTAACAAAATTAGGACCCTGTCAAGCAATTTTCTTTAAACAAAGACCTAAAGAAGATCTCATAAAAAGCTAAAAACCTAACAAAGCATATAGAATAATAGAAACATCAATACTGTAAAACTTAAAAAAGCATAGATTCAAAGCATATAGGGTTTTCTTTTTACCTGAAATCGGTGAAGGGGAAGAGATGATGAGAGAGTGAGATCAGATGCAAAGAGATGAAGTCGGATGAAGGGTGTGCGAGTGAGAACAACCTCTTCTCTGCTTTTGTTTGTTGTTCATTTGCTATAACCCTAAAATCGAACCAAAAGATTCATCAAGATCCTCCTTAAAGATGAAGAAAATTGGGTAAATCGGCTCAAATCAATATTACAAAGCTTCGATCTTTGCGGATTTCAAAGAGATTTATATTTTTACCTGAAATCGGTGAAGGGGAAGAGATGAATCAGATGACGACTTATGAGAGACTGAGCTCAGATGAAAGGAGATGAATCTCTTCACTCTTTGGTCTTCTCTCTGTGCGACAGTGCGATGAGAAGAAGTGAAGAACCTCTTCACTCTTTGGTCTTCTCTCTGTGCGACAGTGCGATGAGAAGAAGTGAAGAACTTCTCTCTGTGCGAAAGTGCGATGAGAAGAAGTGAAGAACCTCTTCACTCTTTGGCTCTGTGCGACAGTGCGATGAGAAGAAGTGAAGAACCTCTTTGGTCTTTGGTCTTCTCTCTGTGCGACAGTGCGATGAGAAGAAGTGAAGAACTTCTCTGAGTTCTCTCTGTGCGAAAGTGCGATGAGAAGAAGTGAAGAACCTCTTCACTCTTTGGCTCTGTGCGAGTGCGACAGTGCGATGAGAAGAAGTGAAGAACTTCTCTGCTTTTGTTTGTTAGAGTTAGAGATATAACCCTAAAATCGACATAGAGATATGTTTTCAGAGAGAGGAGACGTGAGAGAGTGAGTGAGAATGAGAACTGCCAGATATTCATGGAGATGTGTAACATATTTATGGAGATGCTAAAAAATTAAATATGTTATATACATATTTGTAAGGGCATCCATCCACAATTCTAAATAAAAAATTAAATAAAAATATTAATAATTAATATTAATAAATTAGTTCGGGACGGGACGGGATTGGCGGGATTGAAAATCTCCATCCCATCCCATCCCATTCTAAATCGGGACGGGACGGGATCGGGATGAAATTATTCAATCCCATTAAGACCCGAAAAAATCGGGACGGGACGGGACGGGACGGAATCGGGACGGAAACGGGATCGCGGGATGGGATGCCCACCCCTAACTCCCATCACCACAAACATTCCACATCTTCTCCAAAATCAAACCTTTAGATCTTCTCACAAACCCCATTGTTTCCCAATCTCGAGGACTCCCCCAATTATTTGAAAAGCTCTGTTTTTTTTTTTTTACAAACTGTAACTTGCAGAGAACGTTTTGGAGACGAGATTGGATGGAATTCAATAAATAAGTCTTTCTTGTTCAGATTCTGTTTGTTTGAAAAAACCCATTTTGTCAAACCTGTCATACTGTGCGTCTGTTTGGTCAAACAACTCATCAATCAATTTCTACAGTTTTCACACAATTAGAAAGATTTATCTGTCAGAGTGAAAGACACCCAAACAGCAGTTTCTTATTTTTGCCAATAAGAAGAACAGTGTGGGGGTATAAATGGAAGGATTTTAGTGATTGGGGTTGTTTGGGAACTTGGAAAGACATGATCTTGCAATGTCACAAGAGGAGATAATAAATACAGTTGAAGGAGGAGTGGGTGTTGGAGTTCATAGAGGAAGTGAAGCAATGGAGGTTTGTGAGGAGAAGGTGAAGAAAGAAGTTGTTGAAGCACAAAAGCCTAGTTCAGCTCCTCCTTCAGTGGGGTTTACTGAGCTTTTCAGATTCTCAGATGGATTGGATTACATTTTGATGACAATTGGTACTATTGGTGCAATTGTTCATGGGTGTTCTTTGCCTTTGTTTCTGAGGTTCTTTGCTGATCTTGTCAACTCTTTTGGTGCAAATGCTAATGATGTTGATAAGATGATGGATGAAGTCTTGAAGGTATAGTGTTAATGGAGCATTTAATTTGATGAAAACACCATAATTTAATTGGTGTTTGTTGATAAATATGGATACCCTTTTAGCACTTATAGTAGTCTACTTTGATAAATTTGGATACCCAATCTACCATTTCTCATGATTTTTGTTGATGAACTTTGATTGGCACTTGGCATTTTTATGGGTGTTTTCGACACCATTTATCATTTATAATGAATTTTTTTTTATAACTTGGATACCAATTTGAAACTTCCATTGTCTATTGTTGATAATTTTGGATATCCATTTGTGTTTCTTTATGAACTTGCAGTATGCATTTTACTTTCTAGTAGTGGGTGCTGCAATTTGGGCATCTTCTTGGGCAGGTTAGTAATGTTCATCAGTGATCTTGCTGTACTTCACTTTAATTGTTCAAAAACTGTATGGAAATAGCACGTTGCTCTGGTCAGTGAAATCACATTGTTTGTTTAGTTCTTGTAGTTTTTATTGTGATAAATCCTTTGTTTAGTTAAGTGACATATAATTGTTTACAGAGATATCATGTTGGATGTGGACCGGGGAACGGCAAACTACAAAAATGAGGATTAAGTACCTAGAATCAGCTTTAAACCAAGATGTTCAGTTCTTGATACTGAAGTTCGAACTTCCGACATTGTTTTCGCCATAAATACTGATGCAGTACTGGTTCAAGATGCCATTAGTGAGAAGGTATAGAACATTGGAACCTCAAGTAATTTGAAGAATTTTCTTTTAGTCACACTGAATTGGATTTAGTTTCGATTTTATGCAGTTGGGGAATTTCATCCATTATATGGCTACATTTGTGGCTGGGTTCGTAGTGGGATTCACCGCGGTGTGGCAATTAGCCCTCGTCACACTCGCCGTTGTTCCTCTTATTGCTTTAATTGGAGGAATTCACACTACTGCATTGGCTAAGTTATCTAGTAAGAGCCAGGAATCCCTTTCACAAGCAGGAAACATTGCAGAACAGGTAAATTGGTGATAACATTATGAATTTTGGTTGTATTGATTGATGCAATTTTCCAATTATCATAACTTTCATGACTGTCTTTAATCTTAATTGCAGACTATAGTTCAAATTCGGACAGTTTTCTCCTATGTTGGGGAATCAAGAGCTTTGCAAAGTTATTCATCTGCATTAAGAGTGGCTCAAAAGCTTGGTTACAAGATCGGATTGGCCAAGGGGGTTGGGTTGGGGTCGACGTACTTTACTGTTTTCTGCTGCTATGCGCTTCTACTTTGGTATGGAGGCCATCTAGTCAGGCACAGTAACACCAATGGAGGACTTGCCATAGCGACGATGTTCTCTGTTATGATAGGTGGACTGTAAGCACAGAAACATCTCATCTCTTATTTGTATCAAATTAATTTGTTCAAAATTTAAAACCATGTTATATCTACAGGGCTTTAGGACAATCAGCACCGAGCATGGCTGCCTTCGCTAAGGCAAAAGTTGCAGCTGCCAAGATCATCCGCATTATTGACCACAAACCAACTATTGGACGAAATGCTGAATCGGGTTCAGAGTTAGAGACCATAACAGGCCATTTGGAGCTGAAAAGTATTGAATTCTCATACCCATCAAGGCCAGATGTTCGAATTCTTAATGACTTCAATCTAAATGTTTCAGCAGGAAAGACCATAGCATTAGTAGGAAGTAGTGGCTCTGGTAAGAGCACTATTGTCTCCCTCATCGAAAGATTTTATGATCCCACTTCAGGTAACTAATCAATTGTTTCACACTATTGGCATTGAAGTTATTTCTGCTTTTAGTCATGAACTTCATGTGTAAGGAACTTTGTTAATGAGTATCTACTATAGGGCAAGTTCTGCTAGATGGGCAAGACATCAAAACACTCAAGTTAAGGTGGTTGAGGCAACAGATAGGTCTTGTGAGTCAAGAACCTGCCTTGTTTGCAACTACCATTAAAGAAAATTTGCTTTTGGGAAGGCCTGATGCGAGTCATGCTGAGATCGAAGAGGCAGCCAGAGTTGCTAATGCCCACTCATTTATCGTCAAGCTTCCTGATGGCTTCAACACTCAGGTCTGTCATTTGGAACATTGTTAACACCCATTTCTGTCATTTGGATGATATCAATAATTTACAAGATATGCAGATGGGCATTAACCTTTCATCCTTATAAAACTCAGACATATAATTTACTTTGATCCATTCTTAAACCATGTGCCTTTATTAATTAATCTAAAATGCTAGTTTTCTATATACATTTTCAGTTCCAGATTATTTAAATGAGTCTTTCTGGTCAACTAACAAAACATGACTTTAATACAATCCATAGGTAAGTGTTGGTCTTTATATTAAAAAATAAGATGAGAGATGCTTTCGGTCAAAATGTGCATCGCCATCTTATATTGTTATCTAGGATAGAAAAGAGATTAGATTGAACATAAAAAATATCCATTTGACAATTTAATATTTTCATCATCCCAATCTTGCACAAGTTTAAATAATTTGAATATGTTAACTAGGTACTATAGAACTATAGAACTATGACCTATGATAGAAATATATCGGGTATCCTGGCCTGGGGTTCTTATTATGGTTTCACTCTTATTTGAATCAGGTAGACGGATTTTGTGAGAAAATCAAAGAAGTGCTACCAAAATATTTGTATATTGAAAACAATGAATGAAATATCAACCTT
Source organism: Berberis thunbergii (assembly GCA_003290165.1). Taxonomy (NCBI): domain Eukaryota; kingdom Viridiplantae; phylum Streptophyta; class Magnoliopsida; order Ranunculales; family Berberidaceae; genus Berberis; species Berberis thunbergii. The sequence continues at coordinate 161,403 of QNQO01000641.1, forward strand.
GTATTACGGTTCAAATGTATATAAAAACTCCCAAAACATGGTTAAGTTACTATTTCTCAATCATTTGTATTTAATTGCATAAACACAAGGGAAATTTTGCCACATGACTAAATATGAGTTTGGAAAATAAGAGTTAAACTTATCTTCCAGATTATTAAAATCCTGCAACTTTTGATGTACTTGAATCTGATTTTTGAAAATACCTATAAAACATCAATTTCTATTTATTTCATCGTCTATAAGCCACTTTGGCTATAATTCCTGATTCATTCACATTCTTGGGTAAGCACAATGGCATGTCATTTTCGAGTACATAGGTTGAATCATTTTGAAATCCCACTGATGATCAGCCAACTCTATTTGACAAAGTTCATATTGACACAGCCGTTTCTTAACCTTGGTCTACATGTTAGGTTGGAGAGCGAGGATTGCAACTATCTGGAGGGCAGAAACAGAGGATTGCGATAGCAAGGGCAATGCTAAAGAACCCGTCAATCCTGCTTTTAGATGAGGCGACAAGTGCATTGGACTCAGAATCAGAGAAACTGGTTCAAGAAGCTCTTGATCGCTTCATGATTGGAAGAACAACTCTTGTTATTGCCCACCGTCTCTCAACTATTAGAAAAGCTGACCTTGTAGCAGTGCTCCAACAGGGAAGTGTCACTGAGATAGGCACTCATGATGAACTTTTTGCAAAAGGTGAAAACAGTGTTTATGCAAAGCTCATTCGCATGCAGGAGACTGCACATGAAATTGCTCTCAACAATGCTAGAAAGAGTAGTGCTAGTGCAAGGTTAGTTTGACTGATTTATGTTCAAAATTAAAGTTACAGTAGATCAGTTCTCTTAATCAGTGCAACAAGAAGTCTTCATATGATTTAATGATAAAACCATTGCACATTGTTATAGTTTTTTTTTCCTGGTCAGGCCTTCTAGTGCTAGAAACTCAGTGAGCTCGCCAATAATTGCTCGTAATTCATCCTATGGGCGATCCCCATACTCACGCCGGCTCTCTGATTTCTCTACCTCTGACTTTAGCCTCTCTATTGATGGTTCACATGTCAATTACCGTCTTGATAAGCTTCCTTTCAAAGAACAAGCCAGCTCCTTTTGGCGTCTCGCCAAGATGAACTCCCCAGAATGGACTTATGCCTTGTTTGCCTCTATTGGCTCTGTTTTCTGTGGTTCCATAAGTGCACTTTTTGCCTATGTGCTAAGTGCTGTCCTTAGCGTTTATTATAACCAAGACCACGCTCAAATGAGCCGAGAGATTGGAAAGTATTGCTATTTACTGATTGGGGTCTCTTCAGCAGCCCTAATCTTTAACACAATGCAATATTACTTCTGGGATGTAGTAGGGGAAAACCTTACGAAACGAGTAAAGGAGAAGATGTTGACAGCAGTGCTGAATAATGAAGTAGCATGGTTTGATCAAGAAGAGAATGAGAGTGCTAGAATTGCAGCAAGGCTGGCACTTGATGCCAACAATGTCCGGTCAGCTATTGGGGACCGAATTTCAGTGATCATACAGAACTCAGCCCTCATGCTCGTTTCCTGCACTGCAGGTTTTGTCCTGCAGTGGCGCCTTGCCCTCGTTCTCGTTGCTGTCTTCCCTGTTGTTGTTGCTGCCACAGTCTTGCAGGTTTGTGTTTTCATGTGGTTCCTTTTTTTTTTTGCCAATTTACGACCTTCTTTACTAAAGTAATCTAGTCCTTGGGGCCATGCTTCATTACGTAGCAAAACATGTTTGGCTTAAGTTGATTGTTACTTGAGAATAATAATTGTTATCGTTTTTTTCTTGGGCAGAAAATGTTCATGAAAGGCTTTTCAGGCGATTTAGAAGCTGCCCATGCTAAGTCCACACAGTTAGCAGCAGAGGCTATATCCAATGTTAGAACAGTTGCTGCCTTTAATTCTGAAGAAAAGATCGTAGACCTCTTCACATCCAACCTTAAAACGCCTTTACGCAGGTGCTTCTGGAAAGGACAGATTGCAGGAAGTGGGTTTGGTGTAGCGCAATTCCTACTATATGCCTCCTATGCTCTTGGGCTATGGTATGCTTCCTGGCTTGTCAAACATGGAATTTCCGACTTCTCCAAAACCATTCGTGTCTTCATGGTGCTCATGGTTTCTGCCAATGGTGCTGCTGAGACTCTTACACTTGCTCCTGACTTCATCAAAGGTGGCCGTGCTATGCGTTCTGTTTTTGAGCTCCTAGATCGAAAGACCGAAATTGAGCCTGATGATCCTAATTCCACCCATATCCATGAACGCCTGCGTGGAGATATTGAACTTAAACATATTGATTTTTCATACCCATCTCGCCCTGATATTCCCGTGTTACGAGACCTTGCACTCCGTGCTCGTGCAGGTAAGACACTTGCACTTGTAGGCCCCAGTGGGTGTGGAAAAAGCTCTGTCATTGCACTCCTACAGCGATTCTATGAACCTTCTTCAGGTAGAGTAGTAATTGATGGCAAGGATATTAGGAAATACAATCTCAAGTCCTTGCGAAGACACATTGCTATGGTTCCTCAAGAGCCGTGCCTATTTGCTGCCACCATACATGACAACATTGCGTATGGTAACGAATCTGCAACTGAAGCCGAGATAGTTGAAGCAGCCAGCCTAGCAAATGCTCATAAATTCATCTCAGCATTACCCGATGGATACCAAACATGGGTGGGCGAGAGGGGAGTTCAATTGTCAGGCGGGCAAAGACAAAGAATTGCTATTGCTAGAGCCTTTGTGAAGAAAGCAGATATAATGTTACTCGACGAAGCTACAAGTGCACTTGATGTAGAGTCAGAAAAATGCATCCAGGAGGCACTTGAGCGTGCATGTTCAGGACGAACAACAATTGTTGTTGCTCACAGACTTTCTACCATAAGGAATGCACATGTGATTGCTGTGATTGATGATGGAAAAGTGGTAGAACAAGGTTCTCATTCACATCTAATAAAGCATTGTCCTGAAGGGTGTTATGCACGCATGACACAGTTGCAGCGTCTCAACCATGGGCAAGCTGATGGAATAGCACCTGGATCAAGTTCGTCAGTACGTGCCAAAGAAGTTGTTGAATAGCAGGATTGCAAATGGAGAATTTGGCTAGTTTGCTTACTGATATTTTTTTTATCAAATTTTGTTAAAATTACAAGGGAAATATATAATATAATCTTTCCATTATAATATCTTCTTCTTTTAATGTATAAGAATTGATACAATTTTCAGCATTTGGCCTTGATTGTTTTAAGATCGAAGAAGAATTTTCCCAGTTCTTTCAAAGGCAGGGATCCAACTTCTATTAGTACCTAACCATGCAGAGAATGTAATGGGATTGTTCCACATGATGGTGACCCTGCATGTGAGTCCAATCACAACCAGTTTTCATCTTCTCAAGAGAAAAAAGAAAAAAAAAACAGTGGGTATAGGAGATAATGAATGTATGATGTGGTCCTTTGTGGGTAACTTACCTTAAGGGATGTGGAGGGAATGAGGACATTATTGAACTGAGTTCATGATAGGGTGACCCTCACCATTGGGTGTGTGGAGGGAAGATGACATTATTGAGTTGAGATCAAGTGATAGGTGACCCCCTTAACACAAGTTGAAGGGAGCTTTAAACATAAAAGATATGGGAATTGGAAGCTTGCATTTGGTGGTTATTTGGAAATAGTGGTTGTGAAGAAGGACAAAGAGAAGAAGGTGGTCTGTTTATGGGGCTTGAGTTCAAGAGACTTTAAAAATAGGACCCCATGCCATCTTTAATCTTTGCTTTAATGGTGTTGACAAGATCACAGCTGGATTGGATTTGATTAGCTAGGTTTAAAGTATAAAGTGCTGTGACATTTTGGATGTTGATGTATTTCATCCTGTCTGTACTGATAATGGTATAACGATCACACGATATCCTATGGATACTTAGCAAGTAGCAACTCATGCTTTCAGTTGCATAACATGATCATTCTTTGGTTTTGGTTTTGGTTTTGGTAATGCCTTCACAGTGAATAATGTATGCAAAAGATTATCTAGTTCTACCTTTCTTAGCTTTTTCAAATGTTACTACGTTATATTTAAGTTTGAATAAAATGTGTGAGCTGAAAAAATGTGTATGATCTTGATTATCAGATAACTTGCATGAATGCTTGTATAAAATGAGCAAAGTACAATTCTAGCAAGTGACTGAACAAAGTCGTCTCTTAATTACAATTAAATCTTTCTGGCTGTAATTTTCTCCTATTTTTTAACCTCTGGTTTTGAAGACAAGTCAAAATGAAATAATTCTAACGATGTTAGAAAAATTAACTTTGTGGTCAATACATCATCCTCACAGCAACCTGAAAGGATAAAGCCAATTGCTTCTGCTCTAAAATTTAGATGCAGAAGGAAGAATAGCAACTGCCCTGACTCTACCAAGAGTTGCCTACATGAACTAGTCGCGGCTAGCTAGGTATGTGTTGCCTACAAGTCTACAGAAGTTAATATTGTGTTTACTTATAGGACCAAAGGTGATGGAAGGCGTGGTGGAGCAAATGTCGCCTTTCCCAGAAGCTGCTATTTTATCAATTATGAAGATCTCAGTGTAAAAAAACATATATTGTAGCTCATCGGTTCTAAGCAATGTAGAGGTTGTTCTGTCTGAAGTGTGGAGAGCATACTGGAGTCCTCGCTAAGGTGCATGATTTAGAGTAGGATTAGCTTATGTTTGGGTTCCATGATTTATACCAACTTTAAGTTTGGGTCTCAAGTTTGTCCAATTTGAATTTAAGTCTCGAGACCACGTTGACGGTTTAATTACTAGAGAGAGTTAATGACAACATGGTCTTAGGACCTAAACCAAAAATTGATACAATAGGACCCAAACACAAACCCTTCAGATTAATTCCATTTCAAGTGCAAAGCCACTAAATGCTTGAGGCACCTTTGGTAGTTGATACCATTAGTTGAGCTAGGAAGAAAACAAGAAATTCCATTATATATTTTCATATAAAACGGAAACCATTGCTAGTTCAACTTGTTTAAATATTTTGTTTTCGTAATCGAATCTTCCTCCTCGGAGTTTAGACGCCCTGTGCAAAGACTTAAACTAGGCCACATGTTTTATTTAATATATGTGTTTACTAAAAGCAATTGAATTTTGGGGCAATTCCAAATTTGGTAAAAAAAAAATTTCGTGCAAAGCAAAATTTGATATTTTATTTCAATGTGTAATTTGTTTGCTAAAATTTTTTTAATTTGAAGCACTATGGATATGAGGGTATTTTTACATACGAGGAAACTAAACATGTATGTGTTTAAAGTACCTATTTGGGTTAGGTTCCACAAACTCCCTATGCAATACTTCTGTTAAACGACTTAGTTACATTGCAAGTTTTATTAGAGTGCCCATCTGTATGGACAAAGCTACAACAGATAGGAGCAAACTTGTCTTTGCTAATATATGTATTGAAATTGATGTTAGTAAGGAGCTACCTGCAACTCCAAATTTTGTGAATGAGAAAGGGGAAAGGTTTGAAGTGTTATTGGAGTACCCATAAAAACCACAGAAGTGCAATAAATGTTGTCAGTTTGGGCATACCAATAACATGTGTGGTATAGAGAAAAACCTACTATCAAAGTTTGGACCAAGAAAGAATGACTATAATCAACAGATTGAATAGAGTAATAACCAACAAGTTGAGAAGAACAACATTGATAAAGGAAAAAATATTATGGCAGAGGGAAGAACATAAATAAAGAGTACATAAACCAAGTATGGACCAACAAAGTGTAATGGTTCATAATTCAATTGAGGCTTTGCAAAGTAATGGACTTGAAGAAGGGGATATAGGTCCCACTGGAGCAATTAGTAGTGTGTCTAATTTAGTATAATTGAATGTGACTCCCACCACTCCAGATGTAATAAGTATTGCGGATTTTTTTTTTTTTTTTTTAAATCTCCGATATGGAGAGGTAGCTATGGGATGTCAGACCTTAATTACTTGTCTTAAAACGGGATATAATAACAAACTTGGAAGGAAAAACAGAAACTAGACAAATATATCAAATCTAGACTGACCAAACCCCTAGATCAAAGTCTGTGCTTGCTGTTACGTTTCTTCATTCTAGATGATCTTCGAGGAAAAACCTTGAAATCTTTGAAGCAATCGTGATCCATTGTATTCTCTATTGTCATATTCCTCTTATCGAATCTTTTCGTTAATCGTATGTGGTCTTTCTTTAAACCTGACACTATTCTTGACCTGATGGTGTATTCATCCAAATCTTCTTCATCCGAGCTGTTGTCATCCGAATTGTTGATATCAGACTCCTGTTCATTTTCGCTGTTAGCCTGACGAACCAAATAGTTAGCAATAGACGGACTGAACTTCGAATCCTATTTTTCCTCCATTAAAACAAAACCTGAGTGCGCAATAGGCGCCTGCGTACTTTCAGAGTTCGACCCCTGCATAACAACTTTCAGTGCAAGCTTGCTGATGGAATAGCACCTGGATCAAGTTCGTCGATACGTGCCAAAGAAGTTGTTGAATAACAGGATTGCAAATGAAGAATTTGGCTAGTTTGCTTACTGATATTTTTGTATCAAATTTTGTTAAAATTACAAGGGAAATATATAATATAATCTTTCCATTATAATATCTTCTTCTTTTACTGTCAAATTGATACAATTTTCAGCATTTAGCCTTGATTGTTCTAAGATCGAAGAAGAATTTTCCCAGTTCTTTCAAAGGCAGGGATCCAACTTCCATTAGTACCTAACCATGCAGAGAATGTAATGGGATTGTTCCACATGATGGTGTGAGTCCAATCACAACCAGTTATCATCTTCTCAAGAACTAGTCTTCTCAAGAAAAAAAAAAAAAAAAAAAAACAGTGGGTATAGGAGATAATGAATGTATGCTGTGGTCCTTTGTGGGTAACTTACCTTAAGGGATGTGGAGGGAATGAGGACATTATTGAACTGAGTTCATGATAGGGTGACCCTCACCATTGGGTGTGTGGAGGGAAGATGACATTATTGAGTTGAGATCAAGTGATAGGTGACCCCCTTAACACATGTTGAAGGGAGCTTTAAACATAAATGAGATGGGAATTGGAAGCTTGCATTTGGTGGTTATTTGGAAATGGTGGTTGTGAAGAAGGACAAAGAGATCGAAGAAGGTGGTCTGTTTATGGGGCTTAAGTTCAAGAGACTTTAAAAATATATAGGACCCCATGCCATCTTTAATCTTTGCTTTAATGGTGTTGATGACAAGATCACAGCTGGATTGGATTTGATTAGTTAGGTTTAAAAGTATAAAGTGCTGTGACATTTTGGGTGTTGATGTATTTCTTCCTGTCTGTACTGATAATGGTATAACGATCACACGATATCCTATGGATACTTGGCAAGTAGCAACTCTGCTTTCAGTTGCATAACATGATCATTCTTTGGTTTTGGTAATGCCTTCACAGTGAATAATTAATGTATGCAAAAGATTATCTAGTTCTACCTTTCCCAGCTTTTTCAAATGTTCAACGTTATATTTAAGTTTGAATAAAATGTGTGAGCTGAAAAAATGTGTATGATCTTGATTATCGGATAACTTGCATGAATGCTTGTATAAAATGAGCAAAGTACAATTCTAGCAAGTGACTGAACAAAGTCGTCTCTTAATTACAATTAAATCTTTCTGGCTGTAATTTTCTCCTATTTTTTAACCTCTGGTTTTGAAGACAAGTCCAAATGAAATAATTCTTACGATATTAGGAAAATTAACTTTGTGGTTAATACATCGTCATCACAGCAACCTGAAAGGATAAAGCCAATTGCTTCTGCTCTGAAATTTAGATGCAGAAGGAAGAATAGCAACTGCCCTGACTCTAAGAGTTGCCTACATGAACTAGTCGCGGCTAGCTAGGTATGTGTTGCCTACAAGTCTACACAAGTTAATATTGCGTTTACTTATAGGACCAAAGGCGATGGAAGGCGTGGTGGAGCAAACGTCCTTTCCCAGAAGCTTCTATTGTATCAATTATGAAGATGTCAGTGTAAAAAAACATATATTGTAGCTCATCGGTTCTAAGCAATTAATGTAGAGGTTGTTCTGTCTGAAGAGTAGAGAGCATACTGGAGTCCTCGCTAAGGTGCATGATTTAGAGTAGTGTTAGCTTGTGTTTGGGTTCCATAATTTATACTAACTTTGAGTTTAGGTCTCAAGTTTGTCCAATTTGAGTCTCGAGACCATGTTGACTGTTTAATTACTAGAGAGAGTTAATGACAACATGGTCTGAGGACCTAAACCAAAAATTGATACAATAGGACCCAAACACAAACCCTTCAGATTAATTCCATTTCAAGTGCAAAGCCTCTAAATGCTTGAGGCACCTTTGGTTGTTGATACCAATTCATTAGTTGAGCTAGGAAGAAAACAAGAAAGTCCATTATATATTTTCATATAAAACGGAAACCATTGCTAGTTCAACTTGTTTAAATATTTTGTTTTCGTAATCGAATCTTCCTCCTCGGAGTTTAGACGCCCTGTGCAAAGACTTAAACTAGGCCACATGTTTTATTTAATATATGTGTTTACTAAAAGCAATTGAATTTTGGGGCAATTCCAAATTTGGTGACTTTTTTTTTTTTTTTTTTACGTGCAAAGCAAAATTAGATATTTTATTTCAATGTGTAATTTGTTTGCTAAAAAAAAAATTGAATTTGAAGCACTATGGATTTGAGGGTCTTTTTACATACAAGGAAACTAAACACATATGTGTTTAAAAGTAAGCATTTGGGTTAGGTTCCACAAACTCCCTAAGCAATACTGGTCTGTTAAACGACTTAGTTACATTGCGAGTTTTATTGGAGTGCCCATCTGTATGGACAAAGTTACAATAGATAGGAGCAGACTTGTCTTTGCTAATATATGTATTGAAATTGATGTTAGTAAAGAGCTACCTGCAACTCCAAAATTTGTGAATGAGAAAGGGGAAAGGTTTGAAGTGTTATTGGAGTACCTATAGAAGCCACAGAAGTGCAATAAATGTTGTCAGTTTGGGCATACCAATAACAGGTGTGGTATAGAGAAAAACCTACTATCAAAGTCTGGAAACCAAGAAAGAATGACCATAATCAAGAGGTTGAATAGGGTAATACCCAGCAAGTTGAGAAGAACCGATGCAGGAGGATTTCTAGAGTTCCTAATTTGAGTTTCTAGGGTTCCTAATTTGGGTTTCTAGGGTTCCTAATTTTGCTCTCAAAGTTATTTCAATTTAATTAGGAGTCTTTCTATATTCCTAATTCGTAATCTTTCAATTTAATTAGGAGTCTTTTTAGTTTCATTTTAGAATTAGGCTTTATTTCTTCTTTTAGGAATAGATTGCTTGTTATTTTAGTAGTTTTATTTTTCTTTATAGTAATATTTCAATTATAGTTTAGGAAGTGATTCTGAGCCCAATTTGGGTCAGATTCTTGGCAGATTATTTCTTTTATTACGTATTTCGTTTTAGCATGATTATTGAGGTGTTTCCATTTTTGGTAAAATTCCAATATTGATAAGTTTTAGCTATAAAGCCCGGCTTGTGGGCTGATTTTGAAAAAAGACATTTGATTTTAATAATTTGATTAAACATTAGAGTTATTTTCTCTGTGTTTTGATTAATCTTCTTGTGTTATTCCATGTCAATTATCTGTTGCTATTTGCCTGCAGAATAATCGCTATTCTGCCCGGCATCAGTTGGTATCAGAGCTTCAACATCTTCTTGGGGTGAGATTTCATCAGTTTTTATAGCTGGTGGTCGTGGTGGCAGGTTCCGAACGAGGAAGCTCCAAACCGGGATTGTCACGTTAAGAATATGATGATTAAGAATTTATAGGGGCAAGTTGTAGAGTTAACCCAACATCTAATGGCGCAGGATTTTGGTAATCGTGAAATGAAATATCACGATTCTGATTCCAGTTTTGAAAATTCGTATCACAATCATGCTCGATTATGGGAGCATAGAGAGCATGTCTATGATCATGAGAAGCTTGGAAAGCCTATGTATGACAATGAGGAGCTTGAGAAAAACGTGGTAGACGAAACTGAAAAGTTTGGAGAGCATGTGTATGACACTGATAAAGAATTGGATATTGTTGATGCAGATAGTTTACAGAATGGGGATGTTGGAGTTATTATTGAAGATGGTGAAGTTCACGAAGAAATTGATGGGGAAGGAGGTTCGGACCTTAAGGACTTGGAGATGCCCAACCAGGATCAAAATCCCATAGAAACCAATATAGAGTTCCCAGTTCTCGAAGCAAGATCTCTAGAAGAAGCTTTGAGGCAGGTGGGGACAGATTTTAAGTATTATTATGCTCATACATGGTTCAGGCAGAAGGATAAGTTTGGAGAGCTCTGATACCAACTGACGCCGGGCAAAATAATGATTATTTAGCAGGCTAATAGCAACAGATAATTGACAGGGAATAACACAAGAAGACTATCCAAAACACAGAGAAAATAACTCTAATGTTTAATCAAATTATTCAAATCAAATGTCTCTTTTCAAAATCAGCCCACAAGCCGGGCTTTATAGTTAAAACTCATCAATATTGGAATTTTACCAAAAATGCCAACACACCAATAATCACGCTAAAACAAAATACGTAATAAAAGAAATAATCTGCCAAAAATCTGGCCCAAATTGGGTTCAGAATCACTTCCTAAACTATAATTGAAATATTACTATAAAGGAAAATAAAACTACTAAAATAACAAGCAGTCTATTCATAAAAGAAGAAATAATGCCTAATTCTAAAAGGAAACTAGAAACACTCCTAATTAAATTGAAAGATTACGAAATTAGAAACTTTGAAAGATTACGAATTAGGAAACTAGAAAGACTCCTAATTAAATTGAAATAACTTTGATAGCAAAATTAGGAACCCTAGAAACCCAAATTAGAAACTCTAGATCGAAACTCAAATTAGGAACCCTAGAAATCCTCCTGCATCAAGAACAACATTGATAAAGGAAAAATATTATGGCAGAGGGAAGAACATAAATAAAGAGTACATAAACCAAGTATGGACCAACAAAGTGTAATGGTTCATAACTCATTTCAGGCTTTGCAAAGTAATGGACCTGAAAAAGGGGATATAGGTCCCACTGGGGCAATTAGTAGTGTGTCTAATTTAGTATAATTGAATGTGACTCCCACCACTCTAGATGTAATACGTATTACAGATTTTTTTTAATTAAATCTCCGCTATATGGAGAGGCAGCTATGGGATGCCAGACCTTAATTACTTGTCCAAAAAGGGATATAATAACAAAGTGGTAAGGAAAAACAGAAACTAGACAAATATATCAAATCTAGACTGACCAAACCCCTAGATCAAAGCCTGTACTTGCTGTTACGTTTCTTCATTCTAGATGATCTTCGAGGAAAAACCTTGAAATCTATGAAGCAATCGTGATCCATCGTATTCTCTATTGTCATATTCCTCTTATCGAATCTTTTCATTAATCGTATGTGGTTTTTTTTAAACCTGACACTATTCTTGACCTGATGGTGTATTCATCCAAATCTTGTTCATTCGAACTGTTGTCATCCAAATTGTTGATATCGGACTCCTGTTTATTTTCACTGTTAGCCTGACGAACCAAATAGTTAGCAATAGACGAACTGAACTTCGAATCCTCTTTTTCCTCCACTAAAACAAAACTTGAGTGCGCAATAGGCACCTGTGCACTTTCAGAGTTCGACCCCTGCATAACAACTTCATTGCGTGGTATATCCTCAATGATAGGATCGCAAGTAGCCAATTCAAAATCCCTGCTAAGTGCTGTCTGTGGACCAACTTCAGAATCTGACTCACGCTCATCACTATCATCAATAGTACTCTCAAGAAATGATGATAATATAGTTATGGACAACAATTGCGAGGATGTGGTTATCCTAAATGCTCCAAATGCTCAACAACAGGTTGGTCCCATTAAGAGTACCATCTATGGGCAAGGTAGTCCAACAATAGCTAGGCCTCCTAATTGTGGTAATGAAGATAACAACAACAATGGAAATGACGAGGACAGTAATGCAAGTCAGAAAATGGATGACTATGAGGAAGGAAGTGAGGAACTGATGCAGGAGGGTTTCTAGGGTTCTTAGAGTTCATAATTTGGGTTTTTAGGGTTCCTAATTTACTCTCAAAGTTATTTACTAAATAACTTTGAGTAATCTTTCAATTTAATTAGGAATCTTTTAGTTTCCTTTTAAGATTAGACATTATTTTCTTTTAGGAATAGACTGCTTTTTAATTTTAGTAGTTTATTTTCCTTTATAGTAATATTTCAATTATTATTTAGGAAGTGATTCTGAACCCAATTTGGGGCAGATTTATTTCTTTTATTACTTATTTTGTTTTAGCATGATTATTGGAGTGTCGCCATTTTTGGTAAAATTTCAATATTGATAAGTTTTAGCTATAAAGCCCTGCTTGTGGGCTGATTTTAGAGAACCTATGATTTGAGTAATTTAATTAACATTAGAGTTATTTCTCTGTGTTTTTTTGGTAATCTTCTTGTGTTCTTTCCTGTGAATTGTTTGTTAGAACTAGGGGTGGGCATCCCATCCCGCGATCCCGTTTCCGTCCCGATCCCGTCCCGTCCCGTCCCGATTTTTCCGGGTCTTAATGGGATTGAAAATTTTCATCTCGATCCCGTCCCGTCCCGATCTAGAATGGGATGGGATGGGATGAAGATTTTCAATCCCGCCAATCCCGTCCCGTCCCGTCCCGAACTGATTTATTAATATTAATTATTAATATTTTATTTAATTATTTATTTTAAAACTTATCAAATTTGCTCCTATGCAAAGAATACATGGTGAAGGCCTATTTCTCATCTCATTCAGACAAACGTGTTTACTCCTATGCAAGGAATACATTCTCATGAGAACCACAGATGTATGATTGTATGTCAAGGGCAGGCTAAGGCAATGACATTGATCCAGGTCTCTACTGAATTTTGTGCATTATACGAATCTGAGTACAACAGAAATTATATAAAAGAATAACGGGCATGCATGATTTCATTCAAATGGCTCCTCTTAGGATTCAGAGAATATGAATTACATATATTCAAAAATGTGATCTAGGGATTACAAAAATTTTAGTAATGCAACATGAAGCAGAAATAATCATAAAGATGAACAGAGCCTTTGAGCCAAAAAGCAATCTCGCACCAAACTAAGAGATTGCATATGGGGATTGTTCAAACAAGTTATAAACTTTAGCATGTCTGAATAACTAAACCAGCTACTTAAATAATATCCAAACTGCATGTAAGACTGTGGGTAATGACAAAGTAACTTAAAGACATGGATCATTACCACATGAATTGGAGATTTTTCAAGAGAAATCACATGAATTGTGTAAAAGGTTCAAATTTTAGATAAAACCAAATAGCCGGGAAGCAAATACACTCATCACAAACCATGTTCTGGTTCAGAACAAGAGCTACAAGTTCAGATTGAAGAAGATTGGCATGCTGATCCCGTCCCGTCCCGTCCCGTCCCGAACCCGTTTGGGATGGGACGAGGTCGGGATGGGGTTTTTCCCATCCCGTATGAACGGGATGGGATAGGGATGGGTATATCTCGTCCCATCCCGTCCCGTGCCCACCCCTAGTTAGAACTAGCCTGCCAGATAATCGCTATTATGCCCGGCATCAGAAATTAATAGAAGGGTTTTCTAGAAAGTACACTAAAGCATGGAGCCGGGATTTCAAAGTAAGTCCTCGAAGATCCACTCGAATTAGGAAAGTAAACAAAAAATACATGGAATATGGACCTCCCACCGAGTATGGATCACTCACTCCCACAACAAAAAAGAGTAAATTTTAAATTACCCCATCCTAATGAGATAGAACATGAATCGCCTTTACCAAATGACTATAATTGAGTCTCACAGTAAGAAGACTAAAATAGTCCTAGGCTTTTTTTTTTGTTAAGCTTTCTTCGTGATTGTTTTCGCCAAGAATATTTTATTTTTAAGAGATCTTTATTTTTCTTTTATATAAAGGTTCAGGGGTCCTTAAAACCATGCTTGCTTACTTTTCAAAAAAAAAAAACACATATATGTGTTTAATTATATCATACTGATTCAGAAGTAACTTTAACCTATGACTTTCTCTAAAAAAAATTAATAATATTAAAAAAAATAATTGTACGGAATAACTCACTGCTATGACCTTTTCAAACAAAATTTAGGCTAATTGTAATTGGAGCAATGAAATCATTTGAATAATTTTTAGGGTTTGTTTGGTTAGCCATTTTCTTTGGAAAATGTAATCCATTTCCCTTGCTATGTAGACTTTTGTTGTTTGATTGTTTATTTACTACAGGAAATCACGATTCTTCATAAGACTGTTTCCCACTACTCATGGGAATCCAAGTCCAAGGGGAGGTCTCATAATCGGTTTCATGGAAATAATTTCAATTTCCATGTTTATTTTCCGTGCAACCAAACAAACCCTTAAGCAAAACGTGTTTTCAATATATTAAATGTAAGAAATATTAAAAAAAAAAAAATTGGGGCCTTTTGGGATCGAGCCTCTTGCACATGCCCAGGGTCTGGCCTGTTTGGTTGTCTCACAGTGGAAACCTAGGTTCATTTTCATACCTTTAGCCAAGACGCAATTTGGTCAGGCCGTCGAACCCAATCCTGATTTGCCAAAGCCTTGCTCAAGCCCAACCTTACATTCGGTTTAAAATGTTCAATTCAAGCCGAAACCCCGCTCTTTCAAGTTGAACAGGATGGCTGGTTTAATTTGTTTCTCAATTGGAAAACTCGACTCTAACATTTAAAATTTATAATCATTTTAACATTTTAACATTTGAAAAGTCAAAAAATGTGAACTAATGAGAGCACGTCAAATCATCAATGTCAAAATGAATGTAAATTTTAAATGTTTTAATAAGACTCTTATTAGTTTTGTCAAAAATCTTCCTTTCAATTCACATTAGCCTTTTTGTTTGTCCTACATGGCATGAGAAAGTTTATCTCGGTGGTCACCACTTAAGTGAAAAATGTTAAAATTTTGAACTCCCGACTCTTAACCTCCCACTCTCTCAAACTCTCCCTCATCCCAAACTCTCCACTCTCCACCTCTCCAAACTCTCAACCCACCTCTCCACCTCTACATCTTCAAGTCTCAGACTCTACATCTCAACATGTCTCCACCTCTGCTTCTCCATCTTCTCTTCTGCGTAAATGAGTGTTTTGTTGCGTGAAGGAGTGTTTTGCTGAGTGTTTTGCTGCGTGAAGGAGAGTAGAAGAACAAAGCTTCTTGATTTCTAGCTTCATGAAGGAGGATCTGTCATCTGATTCTGGTAAACAACTCCTCAATCTCCCATTTATCCCATTTTACACGATCTTGCTCTCTGTGGTTTTGATGGGGTAATCAACTCCAGTTCTTCTTCTTCTTTGACTTCCTCATTTTCCATTTAAAATCTCTCTGTGGTTTTCATCTTCTGGATGCACAATGTATGTTTGATGAAATTCTTCTTTGAACAAACTCTGTTTCTTCTTTATTTGAACAAACACTATTAAATTCTTCTTTATTTGAAATATTAATGAAGTTGAGTGAGGATAGCATTGTTAATTATAGCATTTTCATGTAGATGAAATTACTTGGGGATAGCAATATTAATCTGGCATTGTAAATTACCATTGTGAATTGGTTTGTTTGATTTGGTTGTTAATCTTCATGTTTGAATGGTTTATACTATTTTTAGTTGAGAATGTCATCTTTTGAAAAATCAAACCTTGAATTATAGGAGTGTCGTAGGCAGCATGCATGCTTGCTTGCTTAGTGCTCCATTTTTTGTGTCAATAATAATCTGGCAAGTATAGCATTTTCATGTAGATGAAATTAATTGGGGATAGCAATATTAATCTGCCATTGTTAATTACCATTGTGAATTGGTTTGTTTGATTTGGTTGTTCATTTTCATGTCTGAATGGTTGATATTATTTGTAGTTGACAATGCCAGCTTTCGAAAAATCAAAAACTTGGAGTATAAGAGTGTCGTAGGCAGCATGCATGCTTGCTTACTTGGAGGCAGGCAGGCATGCCACTTGCTTGCTTAGTGCTCCATTTTAGGTGTCAATAATAATCTGGCAATAATAATTCATTTTCATGTAGATGAAATTAATTGGGGATAACAATATTAATCTGGCATTGTTAATTACCATTGTGAATTGGTTTGTTTGATTTGGGGATAGCAATAGTAACCTTTCTCAAGTGGATGGTTTTCGACAGGGTGGTTTTCTTCAGTGGGTGGTTTTCGACAGTGGGATCTCGACAGTGAGGGTGGTTTTCGACAGTGGGATGTAGTAGTACTTTCGACAGGGTGGTTTTCGACAGTGAGGGTGGTTTCGACAGTGATTTTCGAGGGTGAGGGGGTTTTTGACAGTGGTTTTCGAAGGTGAGGGGAATCTCGCAGGGGTTTTAGATAGTGGGATCTCGCAGGGGGTTTTCGACAGTGGGATCTCGCTTGGTGAGGGGGTTTTCAACAGTGGTTTTCGAAGGGTAGGTGGTTTTCTAAGGCGAGGTGGTTTTTGACAGTGGTGAGGTGGTTTTCGAAGGTGAGGGGGATCTCGCAGATGAGGTGGTTTTCGAAGGTGAGGTGAGGTGGGGTGAGTGGTTTTCGAAGGTGAGGTGGTTTTCGACAAGCTGGTGAGCCTCTTCCTTCTTCTCGATCTGCCATCGCCAAGGCTTGAGGGTGGTGACCGAGGGCTTGTGACGGCGGTGAGCTCTTTCTCAGACTTTGGAACAAATTTGGCAATTTTTTCAACAAAAAGTAAGATCTTTCGGTTATTTCTAATCTTCGTATTGTTATGATGCTTGTATGCTGGTGAAATTGTGCTTGTATGTTTGTAATTTTGTGCTAAATCTTGAGAGAGATGGAGTTCAAAGAAGGAAATCTTCGTTTGTTGAAAATTGATGGGAAAGAATTTGGGATTCGAAAGTCAAGAGAAGGTTTGTTGTTACTTGAATTGAGCTCGAGGGTTAGAATCAAAGTTTTTGTTGAATTGCAGATGGGATAATGGATTGAATTTCAGCTTAAGAAAGCTGTGGAATCAGGCTCTAATGCTTTCTCAGCCAGTTGAAAAATCAACAATAGATGAATTATGATGGTGAAAAAGAGGCCAATAAAGGAGGAATTTTCCTTTCTATTTTGGTGGGTTGGGGTTCAGGGTCCAAAACTCTTAGGGTGCCAGCTGGCATGGAAGGGACAGGCTGGAAACAACTCGCCCAAGCTATGAAGGAGATGGTTTTAAATAAGGTGCCTTAGCCTTATCCTAAGCAGCAATTTAGAAGAGATGGGATCTCAAGTTCTCAACTCTGCCAGGTAATAGTGATGTCCCACCCTTGCGCAACAGAACCTTTGTGGAGGTAGTGGCCACTAATCCCTCCGGTATGAGCCCTACCTCTATTGCCAGTAAGGGCCCCATTGCAACAACCTCTATTCATCGGGACTCTCCCATTGATTTCTTGTTCCAAGTATGGGGCAATCATCTTCCTCCAGATCTCGTTGCAAGAAAGAATCTTGCAAGGTCGTTGATAGAGTTGCCTGAGTTAGTGATTCAGTGGACACCTGTTGCTAGGGGTGGGCACGGGACGGGATGGGACGAGATATACCCATCCCTATCCCATCCCGTTCATACGGGATCGGGACGAGACGGGATGGGAAAATCCCATTCCGACCTCGTCCCATCCCAAACAGGTTCGGGACGGGACGGGACGGGATCAGCAGGTACCCCATTTCAATTCAAAGGTACCCCATTTCATCTTTTTTTTTGGTTAACTTTTTATCAATAGACATTCTCAATTAAATAAATAGCCAAATGACAATAGAAATGAACAAGAAGCTTAGAAGACAGAAGAGAAAAAAAAAAAAAAACTACAAAACAATACAACAGTAGTGTAACTTCTATCTTTACCTGTAAAAGAAAGGAAATAAAAAATAATAGTTTAGTAATGGAAAACTTCATAGAAAAACGTGTACAATATAGTAGTCCTTTCAACTTAACGAATCAAAACACGGGTATTACTCTAAACTGAGATGTTAGAGCACAAAAATGCAAAGATATCAACTACATCAACATTCAATAAACAATTAAGAATAATAGCAAGATTCTTTTCTCAGATAATTCTTTGTAATTCAGATTCAGATATATCTTCATCCTATTCAAATTGTATCCATTGACTTACTGATCAGACTTCTCTACTATAACAAGGATTTGGGGTGCAACTGAGAGAAAAACGTGTCTGTCAAATTTTGTAGTGGGCCAAATGCTAAGAACTTTTCAATTTCCCTCTAACAAAATCCTTTCAATCAAGTCACCACACCTACAAATAAGTTTTAACACCACCCTCGGCCACTGCATCATCCATATGCCAACCCAAACAAACCCCAGCTCTTAAATGCAATATCATATATGTGAAATCATTTGAAGGATCAGAAACTACATACTGCTCACACCCAATGGACATGCTAGTTGTGCACCATGACAAACTCAACCACCACCTCTTCATCTATTTTTTAAAAGAAAAAAAATGCCCCTCTTCTAGCTCAACTTTTGTTTAGTAATAGACACCAACTACTCAACTTTTGAGTATAATAGCTCAAGAAGAATCGTAAATTTTTTAATAACATTATAAATTTATTATAGTAAGTGAGATTCTAAATAAAAATAAATAATTAAATAAAAATATTAATAATTAATATTAATAAATTAGTTCGGGACGGGACGGGATTGAAAATCTTCATCCCATCCCATCCCATTCTAGATCGGGATGGGACGGGATAGGGATGAAATTATTCAATCCCATATTAAGACTCGAAAAAATCGGGACGAGACGGGAACGGGTTCGCAGGATGGGATGCCCACCCCTACCTGTTGCTCTTCCGTTTGGACACACAGCTTTCTTGGTTTTCACTAACTTTCCATAGGGATGGCAGTGGGGCGGATTTTCATGGATATCCGCCCCACCCAATCCGTTTGGGGCGGTTTTGGTTATGGCTGAATGGGTTTTTGGGTGATTTCGGGAATCCAAAAAACATCCGTTCACTATTCGGGGCAGATACGGATTTGGCCATATCCGCCCGCGGTTATCCGTTTATCCGATGTTATTACCAAAATACCCTTGATCACTTAAAAGAATAAAAAGACCCTAAAAGAAATTTCTCCTTCTCTTCTGCAATTCTTTTTTCCGCCTCCTCTCCACGTCTCTGCTTCCAAAGACCTGTCTCCATCTCTGAAAGAACATCTCTTTTTCTAATCTTTTCTCTGCTTCCTCTTCTGCTTCTGCTTCTCCTTTCCTTTTGCTAATCTTCTCCCCGCAACTGTTGATGCCAAGAAATTCTTGATCTATGAGGTGGTAAAGCGACAAATGAGGAGGATCGAGAAGAGGGTTATATGATGAGATCTGAGATCTGCGGTGTTATATGTTGATCCCTTCGAGCAACTTCTTCTCTCTCACAGCGAAGGCCGCGAGCGACCTACCTTCGAGCGACCTCCCATCGAGCAACCTCCCTTCTTCTCTCTCACAGCGAAGGCCGAACTCCGAACTCTCAGATCTGATCAGCAAGTCTAAATCGAAGCTCCCACCTCATCCGCCTTCCTCTCCCCATCAGAGATCTGATCTGAACTTTGATCTCAGATCTGATCTCAGATTCTGTAGATCATTTTTTTTTGCAATTTATTGTATGTTTTTCTGTAATTTTTCTCTCAGATTCTATAGATCAATTTTTTATTTTTTTTTGCAATTTATTGTATGTTTTTTGTAATTTGTTGTATGTATCTTTCGATTGTATTTTTTGAAATTTATTGTATGCTTTATTGTATGCAGAAGAAAAAATTTTGTATGAATTTATTGTATGCAGAAGAAAAAATTTTGGGTTGTTGTTTGGGTTAAATGGGGCGGGGCGGGATATCCGCATATCCGCCCGGGGCGGGGATGGTTTAAAAAAAAATGATAAACGGATATGCGGGGTGGTTTCGGAGACCCAAAATCCCCAGCGAGGCGGGGATGGATTTGCACAAATCCGCCTCGTTGCCATCCTTAACTCTCCACACGTGACCTCATGCGAAGCATACGAACGCCTCCTAGGTTGCCGACACTGAGTGATCAGTCTCCTCAGCAATACCTAACGCTTCCCCATTCCCCTGCTTCTCGTGTCGTTTCAGCGGGTAAAGTTGGTAACTCGATGTCTGACTCAGCCCGTCCATCCCAGCAGGATAAAGGTAAAGGTATTGTTGGGCCTTCACCTGGCAAAAGGCCCAAGCCTCTTTCGGAACATAATTTGGCCAACTCTAATGCTTAAAAGACATCTAGCAATTATTGGCGGGTTTTAGAAACAGTGGAAAAAAATGTCTTCAACTTGGACCCCCTTTTGACCAAGATGTCTATGCAAGCTCGCAGGGATCGAAAGCTGGCTAGAAAAGCACAACGTGATAGAGCCGCTGAATTGGCTAATTTTTCTGTCTTTCCCACCAGATCTAGGTTCATGCTTCAAAAGAGATCCAGCAAATCAAGTTCTACCAACAAAGCAGGGCAGGACTTAAAGGATGTAGTGCCCCTGCTGGGCTGACAAAGCACTACACCAAAAGGGCTGATTAGCTACACAGGGGTGGCCACGGTTCTAAGCCGTTGGTGTGTTTGCCACGGCTAAAAACCGTTGCTATAGTCCCCAACGGCTTAAAACCGTTGCTAAAAAACGGCTTGGCCACGGTTCTAAACCGTTGGCGTGTTTGCCACGGCTAAAAGCCGTGGCTATAGTTACCCACGGCTTAAAACCGTTGCAAATGTGCACGTGTATTGCACGTGGGACCTGTGGAGAAGTAGGTCGAAGGCTCGCGGGCGAAATTTTGGGAAAATTTTTTTGCTTCCCGCGTTCCCGCTCCATCTCCCCCTTTTCAATCCTTTGTGAAAAAAACCCCCAAATTTCAAAGGAGAGGGAAAGAGAGAAGGAGAAGGAGAAGGAAAGAGAGAGGGAGAAGTCGAGCAACCCAAGCAGTCAGAAGAAACAGAGACCAAACAACAACAGTCATCACCAGCCATGGCTGCAGCACTCGCCATGGAAGGAACAGCTGTAACAGCACTGCGTTCAGTGATGCAAAGGGTGCAACAAGCGGCGGAGAAATCTGGGCGAAGAGCCGATCAAGTCAGAGTGGTGAGTGTGAGCAAGACCAAGCCAGTCTCCCTCATTCGCCAAGTCTATGATGCTGGGCATCGATGTTTTGGTGAAAACTATGTACAGGAGTTCATTGAAAAGGCACCCCAAGTCTTCTTCTTCTCCTTCTCTATTACCCCTTTCTATGTCTCTCTATTGTTTGGTTAGGTTTGGGTTTCATTTCTCTGTAAGTTGCAAATTGGGTGATTTCTCTCTTTTGGTTATCAATGGGCGCGTCAGAGATTGGGTTCTTTGTATTTGCGGTGAGTGAGCTTTCAATCTCGAAGCCTTAATTGCCTTTCCCATTTCATTAATTGATCATTTTCTTTCTTTTTTGTTCTGATTGAGCTTAGTTTTTGTTCTTTCATTGCTCAACTATGGTGTGTGTTGGTTAAAGATTCATCAATGTTTTTCTTTGAGTAATTTGGAATAATCAGTCAAATGGGGTTATCTGTCTATACGACTTCTTTGAATCCTGTGATGTTTGAGTTATTTGATTTCGTAGTGAAATGGGTTCTCCTTTGAATTTGGATCTCCTTTTAGTCACATGATAGATTGTTTTTACTGTTGTTGTTGTACTGGAGGTTGATGCATTTTCTTTGTTTTGCCGGATTTTCAAGTAAATTTGAGTTGTTATACTGATTAATTGCTCTTCAATAATTCTGGATCAGTGGTTTTCATTGTTTTTATATATATTTCTACAGATTAATCTTGAGAATGTAATTGAAATTGATTTTTGGTTTAGTTTAGTATATCCCTTTTTAGGGAATTTACAAGGAGATTTCGAATTTGGGAGCTGCGAAATTAAGATAGTGTTTTTTTTTTATTTGTGACTAATATACGACCGTCGGATAGTGTTCATTTAACTCTGTTTTCCTACAGGTTAGGGCACGTTGAGAATGCCCGGAAGCAACTATGTACTCCTGGACAACAGCCTGTTCCTGACGAGTTACAAAAGTTGCGAACTGTTGAGGAACATCTACGTAAATGTGTCAATGCCAAGAGGGATGGCGATTGGAAGGGCATACTGAAGCAATGTGATGATGCCATTGCTGCTGGAGTAGACTCTTCTCCCCATGTAAATCGTCATACCTATTTTTCTTTAATTTCAGTTTCATAAATTGAACAACAATAGAAGAAATGACAAGTTTTAACCTAAAATATATGAAATGGTTGAGGATCCACATGTACTTCCTCAATATTTTTTCTCCTTTCTTATCAGAACTAAAAATTTTCAATGCATAGAGTACAAATACATCTATTAGCATGAATCCAATCTCTGCCTAATAAAGTTAAAAAATTAAGTGCACCATCTATGATAAAGAATGTTTTCTCTGAATGGTTTACTCCTAACTAATTTCAAATTTTGTGCACGCATCTTGAGGAATCTGACGTTCTGAATAAATTACCCCCGTATAATAAATTACTGAGCAGTAACTTAACCCTTTGATGGGCTGTCTTTGTTTTTTCTCATTTGAATTCAGAGTTGGAATTGATCTTCCGACGATCGAAGTCAGATATGAACATCTAAATGTGGACGCAGAAGCACACGTGGGAGGCAGAGCTTTACCAACACTCTATAATGCAACTATCAATGTGATAGAGGTAGTTAATTATAAGTTCAAATCATTTGGCATAGTTTTTTTGTAATATTTCTTCATCTCTTAGAATTATGAGCAACGACTTGCATGATAGTTTCTTCTTATATTTTAAAGGGGTTCTTGAATTATCTCCATGTCCTTCCCAGTCGAAAAAGACCATTGTCTATCCTTCATCAAGCCTGGAAGGTAAGACAGCAATCTCCATTTGAATTAATAAATGGAAGTTCACCTGGTTTTGGTTTAATTTCTGTTTCATAGATTCTGCGAAAGTTTTCTCACATTTGGCAGTCTCAATCTACAGATTGACACTACTTTTAGGCCCCCCAAGCTCTGGAAAGACTACATTGCTATTGGCTTTGGCCGGGAAGCTTGATTCAGATCTTCAAGTGAGGATATTGCATACTCTTCTGATTACATTATTGATGTTTTAGTTTGGAATAACTAAATGGGTATTTTTTTGGACATTAGGTTACTGGAAAAGTAACTTATAATGGTCATGGAATGGACGAGTTTGTCCCACAAAGAACATCTGCATATATCAGTCAGTATGACCTCCATATCGGAGAAATGACTGTTAGGGAAACCTTGGCTTTCTCTGCGAGATGTCAAGGAGTTGGAACTGGCTATGGTACGTCATACACAATTTGCTTCAATTTATAGGGTATTGCAAACCACCATTCCACGTAATCTGAATCAATTGTTTGAATCTTGAAATCTTGCAGAGATGTTGAAGATGCTGAAGTTTTGAAGGTATGATATTTCAAGATGCTGAAGTTTTTAGGGTATGACCTCCGCTTTCTCCGAATCTCATTTCAAGATGCTGAAGTTTTTATTTCTAATAATGCAGGCTGCTGCAACGGAAGGACAAGAGACCAGTGTAGTTACCGATTATTATTTGAAGGTATGATATTTTGTAAAGACGATATATAATTATTTAAGACTCTTGAGAACTAGAAATATTAAGAAATTCGGAATTTTTTTTTTTCATGTTGGAAATTGTAGATTTTGGGGTTGGATGTCTGTGCTGATACAATGGTGGGTGATGAAATGTTGAGGGTATCTCTGGTGGACAAAGAAAAGAGTTACCACTGGTAAAAAAAAAACTCATCATTTATCTATGCATCCCTTTCAGCTTATATTTCAATTTATTAGCGGAAAAAAGAAGAAAAGCTCAAGTTTCAATTAGATTTTGAACATATATAAATAAGCTATTTGATACATTACAGGAGAAATGTTAGTTGGACCTTCAAAGGCATTGTTCATGGATGAAATATCCACTGGTCTGGATAGCTCGACGACTTTTCAGATTGTGAATTCTCTCAAGCAATCCATCCAAATTCTCCAAGGGACAGCACTTATCTCCCTTCTCCAACCAGCACCCGAGACTTATGACCTCTTTGACGACATTATTCTTATCTCTGATGGGCGGGTTGTGTATCAGGGTCCTCGAGAACATGTGCTTGAGTTCTTTGAATCCATGGGATTCAAATGTCCGGTAAGAAAAGGAACTGCAGATTTTTTGCAAGAAGTCTTCTATCCAGCCAAAAAGAAGGGAAAAACTTTTCTTTTGAATTATGTGTAGGTCTCCTGCAAAAGCTTAACTTGAGTTTTGGTTGTCTGGCAGGTGACATCTAGGAAAGATCAAGGACAGTATTGGACTTGTCACGATGAGCCCTACCAGTTTGTTTCTGTCAATGAATTTGCAGAGGCTTTTCAGTCATTTCACATTGGTCGAAACTAGCAGAAGAGCTCGGACACTCATATGACAAGAATAAGAGCCACCCAGCAGCATTGACAACCAAGCAGTATGGCGTTGGCAAGAAAGAGCTTCTGAAAGCTAACATTGCACGAGAATACTTGCTGATGAAAAGAAACTCATTCGTCTACATCTTCAAGTTGTCACTAGTGAGTTACAAACCACTCAAAACACAGCTCTCGAATTCCATATCATCTATACTAATTATATGTACGTTTCAGCTTATACTCATGGCATTCATCACAATGACAGTGTTCCTACGTACTAAGATGCCTCGTAATAACACAACCGATGGAGGGATATTTATGGGAGCACTGTTTTTCAGTCTTGTCATGATTATGTTTAATGGATTCTCAGAACTTGCCATGACCATTGCAAAGAATGCCCGTCTATTTCAAGCAACGGGACCTTCGATTCTTTCCTTCATGGGCATATGCGATCCCTACATGGATTCTAAAAATTCCTGTTTCGTTTCTCGAAGTCGCTGCTTGGGTGTTCATCACTTACTATGTCATTGGGTTTGATCCTAATGTTGAACGGTAAATGGAGCCCTTTGACTAGGCAGCAGAAGCTCTAGGAGCAATTGGTTTGGAAGGTAACATCCCCCTTTTAGAGAAGGCTTTGACATCAGAATTTTTGGTAGGATTCAGAAAAAAGATTACTGTTTTTGTTTGGAACATGTTCACATTTTAGTTGGTTTGTTTCTATGATTATGTATACAACAATATCTGATAAATATGTCCGGGATATGGGGGGTCCTTAAAATTCAAAACTTTGGCAGTCCGGGATATGGCGATACGCTGCGAGCAAAACTGCTGCATGCAGGGGATGCTGCTGTGCTGTGTAGGCAGAGCACTCTGTCGCAAAACAGAGTGCATCTGTTTTTTTTTTCTGCTGCTGCTTCATGCTGCTGCTGTTTCATGCTGTTTCTGCTGCTGCTGTTTTTTTTCTGTGCTGCTGTGCTGTTTTTATGAGAGCTTCCACTCTATATTGTTAGATTAATCCTGACTTGCATTTTTTTCCTTCAAAATCTGTGTACTTGCATTCTTGTATGCTGTTAGGGCTTCAAATTTATACTTAGCAAACCATTGCTATGTATTCTGATTATTAATATACAAGTAAACGTAGTTGCCAATTTGGAAAACATCAAGGTATGTAGGATCAAGAGGTTCCAGGACTTCTGGTCATTGATACCCCAGGGCATGAATCTTTCAGGAATTTGCTGTCAAGAGGTTCAGATTTATGTGATATTGCAATCTTGGTCGTTGACATAATGCATGGATTGGAACCGCAGACAATTGAGTCACTGAATCTTTTGAAAATGAGAAAGACTAAGTTCATAGTTGCATTGAATAAGGTAACTCTGCCTATTGTTGTTAGCCTCTCATGAACCTTAGAATTTTCTTAATTTGTTGTGTGATTTAGTTTATAATTTTTTTTCTGTAAATATTTGGATGTCAAGGTTGACAGACTATATGGTTGGAAGACTTGTCCCAATTCACCTATTGTGGAAGCTATGAAACAACAATCCAGGGACGTCCAAAATGAGTTCAAGATGAAGCTTATCCAGGTCATAGTACTTCCTAGCTTGTTTTGTGTGGTGGAAGTCGATATTTGGTCTCATTTGGTTAGGTTCTCTTAATTATACTCGCAGATTGTTACACAGTTCAAAGAGCAGTGTCTGAATACAGAATTGTACTACAAAATAAAGACAAGGATAATTATTTCAATATTGTCTCTACAAGTGCAATCAGGTATGTTTTATGATTTATTTTTTTTTTTTAAATATTTCCAACTTCCAAATTATTAGCTATAATCTATACTTGATGATATAATCTGAAAAATCACTGGTGATGTTGGTCTTTTACTTTGTGTTTACACATAATGTAAAGCATATGATTTAATCATTTGACCGAAAAATTGATTGAGCAGAAATTACGTTTAAATGGAATAGATGTTATCTTAATTTTGATGTTGGTCTTTTACTTGTTACAACAAAACAGTGGTGAAGGCATTCCAGATCTTCTGTTGTTATTGGTGCAGTGGACTCAAAGAAATATGGTCGAAAAGCTTATGTTTAGCACTGAAATAGCAACACTTAACCATTTTCCGTGGTTGGCCAGTGGGTAACAGAACATCTTCCTTTTTATTCTGCCCTTTCTCTAACTTCAAGTGTTGTCATCAGTTTTACTCTCGACAGATTATAGTCTCTAGACCCTAATGATTGATGACCAATGCTAACGTGAACATGGTCTCAAAACCAATTCCCAAATACCCTGGGAGTGAAAACTACTCCAGGCAGGCATTTGTAGGGAAACTTTAGATGAGATTTCGAGTTTTATGAAGTCATCTTTTGTAAAGAACTAGTTTTTTTACGCTCTTTCTTTCGTTTTATTTAGTTTTATGAATTTAGAACTTTGTGTTTCTCATCTGTAACCTCAACTATGAAAATTGTGTAATGTTGTATATGCTAAGGCACATTTATTCATTACAATATTTCATTGATTGCACGTACGAGCTTGACCACATATATCAGCATTCTAATATCTCAATAACCCTTCTGAGTATCCCCACCCCACCTGCACACATTCTTTTCTGATCAGATTCTGCTTGCAATGAGTTCAGGTAGGCACTCCAATTTGTATCCCTTCTCGGGAGTTTATTGACATTGGACGGATAGCATCCATTGAAATAAAGGGCTGGATTGTTTACATGACGATAAACATTCAGTCTCTACAGATGGTTTCTAAGCAGTTGATCATTCTTAAATTTTCACTATGTTCATACTTCTTACTTGAATTCTTTGATGTATGCTGAACTAGGTTGGGTGCATAACAAGGTTGGTTCCACAGAAGGGTGTCCATCTCATTAGGCTGGATTGTAAAGAATACCATCAGTTCACAAATAGTGATGCCCATAAGGTTAGTATATTTTTCTACAAAAACAAGCATATTAAAGTAATAAATTTGACAAAAGCTAAAATGTATTCATTATTTTTCTGTCTCAGTGGGTTAGTCATCGAAACCATAGAGGTAACATATGTGGGGTGGATTTCATATGGCTTCTCAATCCAAATAATCCTCAAAAACCATTAAAGGAGAGCTTCATTGAAGCTATTCTAGGAAATATCAAGGTATGTAGGATCAAAATTTCCATTTTGTTCTTCACATATAATCACTTACTAATTGGATCTTGTTTTACCTTCAAACATTAGAACCATCTTAGAGAAGTATCAGCGACATGTACAGATCAGATACAACTTAAAACCCACTTCGAACACAACACTTTCATCACCTATCCTCAATTTTATGAAGCTTTTAATTGTTTAGTGCTTATTTTATACCCTAGCTTCCCCATTGAAAACTTCAACATCAGCCTTGGGTGTAATTCAATTCTCCCTATCAACTCAGATTTTAGTCTCATTTCTGTAATATTGAACAACTTTCCAAATCAGCATAGTACCTTTATAAGATTATAAACCTGAAAAATTTATGTTTCCATTGTGACTGTGGCTTTGTAGTGGTTTTGTATACAAAGGAGGGTAATTCCACCTTATCAGCTTATAGTTCCTGGTGATAATCTTTTGCAGTAGAACGTCCTTCGTTATTTGTAGCATCAATGGATGATTGAAATAACTGGGCTTGCTTTGTCAGGTAAAAGGACATTACATAACACGTCCTTGAAGGACACATCTAGAGTGAAATATTTGGATGGTTATATTGGAAGTTTGCTAGATGCACTAAGGTATGCTAGTTTTCGCTTTTAATTATTATTTGTATCATAAACTTTTAATGGGTTCATATCTTGATTCGTGGTTTCGAGGATTATTTGTATCGTAAACTTTTAAGGTATGCACTAAGGTGGCTGCGAGGTTTGGGGATTATGGCAGCTTTCGCAGTCCGGGAAATGGCGATATTCTGCGAGTCTCTCTGCTGCTCGCAGGGGCAGATGCTGTGTGGTTTAGGCAGAGCTCTCTGCTGATCTGCTGTTGCTGTTCTGCTGATCTGCTGCTGCTGCTGATCCGCTGTTGCTGTTCTGCTGTTGCTGATGCGCGGTTGCTGCGCTGCGTGTTGATGCGACGGCTGCGGTGCTATTTTCTGCTGCTGCTGATGCGCGGCTTTGTTGCTGCTGGGATACATTGCAGTTGTTTTGTCGCAGCGTTGACATGCTGAGATGCGGCGTCATGTGGTTGGCGCGTGTGTTCGCCGGTTTGATTTAGGCACTACGGTGTCATTTCGGGATTTGTCGCAGAAACGCGCGGGTGCCGCGTGTGCATTGGCAGCTGGTTGGAATGTGACTCTACATGTTGCAGATGGGGACTGCAATGGAGAAGTTGAATGATCTTTTAAGATTTGTGAACCAGGTACGTACATATTATAAGGGCACGTTGCTTATTGTGATAACAACTAATTGATATAGCACCATAAAATATATTCTGGAGCATTTTCTTAAATCTTTTAAAGAAGTACTTGCTAACAAATTAATCTGATATTCTCAATAATAGGGAACAATTGTTATGATTAGGCATACGAATTCTGCAATCTCATGATAAGTTTATCTATTAATATTGCAGAAAGATAATGTTGAATTGAAAAAATGTCAGGACCTTGCAAGACTTTCAACTTGAAGGTTTTAGAGTAGTATGAGCTAGAAATAGTACTTCCTAACACCTGATTATTTATTTATTCTCTGTTTAGTTTTTCTTCATGGACCATAATCATCTGAGAAAATGCAAGATACTAAGAATGTTATGCTATTTACAAAAGAAAAATTTAGCTCAATACTTGCAGACAAAGCCCAATTTAACAGAATAATTGACTTAGATTTACTTAACTTACGGCTTCGTGATCAATTCGCTTTTTCTCAAGACTTCAAAAATGTTAACACTTGAATGTAAAGCATTCAAACTGTCATTTTATTGAACTTGTACTTGGTCTGTAGTTCAATTCACAAGAGGTATGGCTAAATAATATGACAAGGGTGGGGGACAGTTTTGGTACAAGCATGAGTAATATTTTTACTGTTGAACTCCGAAAGGGTACTTTCTAATGTACTAGGCCATCTTTGGTTGTTGAAAACTATTTAGGAACTCTTTTGTAAATCTGTTGGTGAAATGTTGTTGTGTTATGTCAGATTGTCTGATTAACTATTGAAAATACTGATTGGTGGCTCATCATATTCAAGCAGTAATAAGAGGATCAAATAGTCAGGTTTTTGCATATAGAAATTTCCCTTTGAACTAGCAACTCCCTTCTTTCAGCCATTATCTTCTTAAACCCCCTTTGGTTGTAATTTGGCTGATTCTTATTGGTTATTGATGCTGAACAGGCAGACAGCCTTCGCCATATGACCTTGCAGCAGATGGCTAAAATCCTTACTACCCGGCAGGCAGCCAGAGGCTTGCTTGCCTTGGGGGACTACTTCCAGCGCCTTCGGACCCTAAGTTCAATCTGGTATGCTCGTCCTCGTGAACCAACCTGATAAAACTCAAAATGTACAAGTTTCACTGTCTTAAACAATAGGAATTATACCTCATCAGCAACGATGATGTTTTAAGCTTAAAGGAATTCTCTTGCATCTAGAATGCTGCGTAATCTGAGCTGCTGAATATTCTGAAGCCGTCTCTGATGAAGGAGACAGAGTTGTACATATGAATCTTTGTAGAAGAGGAAAAATCATGGCAGGAGGAGCAGCTCCAGCACCCAAGCAGGATGAGTTGCAGCCGCATCCAGCCAAGGATCAGCTGCCTAACATTGCTTATTGCATCACCAGTCCACCTCCATGGCGTGAGTTTTTTTTTTTTTTTTTTTGTTGTTGTAACATGGTTAATTGGTTTAGCTGTTAGCTGGAAATGGATCTGAATTCCACATCTTCAATTTGAGTTCTCTTTGGGAATTTGACAGTTACCAATCACAGATTTACAGCTCCAATTGTTTGCTTTCTAATTATTAGTCTATCTCAGATTGTATTATCTTTCCAATTATTGTTTACTTAAGTGAAACCTAATTGCCTATTTGGATGATCATCTCAATTTGTTGGTCTTCTTCTTTAGTAATTCTGGTCGTATTAATTCCACTTATTGATTATTCTGAAATGTGCATGTATTCTCAAAGTAAAATTAACACATTAAAAACATAATCTTCTCTTTATTATATGTTGTTTAACTTCAAAAATACTTCTAAAACAATTTTGACTCAATGACTCAAAGTCATTTGATAGGAAAAAAAAAAAAAAAAAAAAAAAAAAAAAAAAAAAAATTAATTATTAAAAAAAAAAAAAAAAAATTTGCTACGGTTTTAAACCGTGGCTAACTATCACAACGGCTCAAAACCGTGGCTACATTGCCACGGCTTAAAACCGTGGCTAAAGTTAGCCACGGTTTAAAACCGTTGCTACTTAATTAGGCACGGTTTAAAACCGTTGCTATTGTCCACACCTTATCACGGCTTGAAACCGTGGCTAATCTTGCCACGGCTAAAAACCGTTGCTACATTCTTAGCCACGGTTTAAAACCGTTGCTAAGATCTACACCTTGTCACGGCTTAGAACCGTGGCTATTTTTGCCACGGGTTAGCAACGGTTTATGGCCGTTGCAACAAATTTCGCGACGCCTCTGTAGCCAACGGCTCTTAGCCGTGGCAATGGGTTACGCCCACGGTACAGAACCGTTGCTAAAGGGGCTTTTTGGTGTAGTGAAGGGAGAGTCTTCCAACCAGACCCAAGATTGTTCGGTATCTCTCCCTTACCCCCCGGGCTTCGATCCACTAGCAGAACAATGTGTAGAAGTCCATGGTTTGTCTACAAAACTATGTGTTTCTCATGCGGAGAGTTTCTCATCTACACCAGACCACGTAGGCGCTCCCCCAGGCTTCGAGGTCCCACAGACAAAAAATTTTGGGTTTCTACTCCATAGCTAGCAGACTTCTGGCAAGTCTCCAGGTCTTGTTTCTAGGGTCAATGATAGCGTGGAGCCTTCTGTCTCTGACTGTCATTCGACTCACGAAGAAGCATTAGATCGCTCGGCTTTCAAAAAAATTGGCTTGACAGTGGGAGTGGACCTCAGTTAGGATGAAAACAGGGCTTTAGATATGGTTCAAGCTGCAGCACAGGGTACAATATCTGACAAAGCAATGGACAAGTGCAACAACCCCGGGGTTGAAGGTCTTTCATGAACCTCAAAATTCTTTCGTGGAACTGTAGGGGGCTCGGGAATACTGAGCGGCAAAGGGGTTGTCGTAGATTAATTGCAGAGAATCGTTCAGACCTTGTTTTCGTTCAGGAAACGAAATTGGAGAGATGATCTAGAGAATTTATCAGAAAATTGTGGGGTGATAGCTCTTTTGATTGGGCTATGGTGGAATCCATTGGCAGCTCAGGTGACCTTTTAGCTATTTGGGATGCTGATCTTTTGCAGATGAGGGAAGTGTTGAAAGGAGCTTTTTCCCTTTCTATTCAATTCCAAATGATCTCGGATTACTCAATTTGGTCAGGGACTAACATTTATGGTCCATGTGATCCTTCGCTTAGAGAACACTTCTGGGAAGAACTATATGACATTGCTGGTTGAGTGCAATCGCCATGGGTGTTAGCGGGTGACTTCAATGTTGTCCGTCATATGAATGAAAAAAAAGGATGCAGGAGGAGGTCCATGAGCATGCAGAAATTCAATCAGTTCATTAATGAGGTGGAACTCGCCGATTTCAGTCTAAAAGGGAAAAATTCACATGGTCAAATCGGAGAGATCTTCCTATCCTTTGTCGACTTGATCGATTTCTAGCTTCGGTGGATTTGATTGACAAATTTGGTGATAAAGTTGAATGGCTCAAGGGTGCAGCAGGTTCTGACCATCACGCGATTTTGCTTGCGAACTCGTCTGTTGGTGGTTGTACTCACCTTTTTTCATTTGATAATGAATGGTTTGATCGCCCTACCCTGGCAGAGGAGATGAAAGCTTGGTGGAACAACTCCGTAGTCTCTGGCCACCCTAGCTACTGTTTATGGTGGAAGCTTAAGGCTCTCATATGCAATCTCAAAAGTTGGAAGACTAAAGTTTGGGGTAAGACAAATTTATATATTCAAAATATTTCTGTTTTAATTGCCAACATTGATGTTGATGAAGAGATCAAAGACCTAACTGCTGAGGAGAGATCTTGTAGAGTGCAGCTACATCAAGAATGGGCAACATTAACCAAAAGAGATGAGGAGCTTTGGACCAAATTTTTTCATACCTTGGCTAACAGACGCAAACTTTTTAACTCCATTGAAGCTCTTAACATGGGTCAAGAGTTGGTAGTGGATGAAGTCAATATTAGAGAACTCTTGAAATCTTACTTCAAGGAGTTGTTCCATGAAAAGGAGGAGTGGCGACCTTTCTTCTCGGGGATTACCTTCAAGTCTATCTCCCAGTCTACAGCTACCGCCTTGGTAGATAATTTTTTGGATATGGAAATTAGAGCGACAATGGAAGAACTAAAATCTGAAGTTTCTCCAGGTCTTGGTGGTTTCTCAATGGTGTTCTATTTGAAAATGTGGGAGGTAATCAAAATTGATTTTTTGAAAGTTGTTGAAGATTTTAACTCGAGAAATTTTCTTGATTGGCAGTTGAACACCACTATCATCTCGCTTATTCCTAAATGTGCGGGAATGCGGACAGTAAAAGATTTTAGACCTATCAATATTTTGAATGGGGCCTATAAGATCATTGCCAAGGTGTTGGCTAACAGATTGAAATTAGTTCTTCATTCAGTCATTTCTCCTTTTCAAAGTGCAGCAGTCAATGGCAGACAGGTGGTTGATAGCCTTTTGATTGCCTTGATTCTAGGAAAAAACAAGGTGTTCTAGGGCTCGTTATCAAATTAGATTTCTCCAAAGCCTTTGACAACGTCTCTTGGAGATACTTGGATTTGGTAATGGCTCACATGGTGTTTGACTCCAAATGGATTCATTGGCTTCACACTTGTAGATCTACAGCTAATTTCTCTCTGAAAATTAATGGTCAGCTGCATGGGTTTTTCAATAGCTCGAAAGGCTTGCGCCAAGGCGATCCCCTGTCTCATCTTCTTTTTACTATAGCAGCAGAAGGTTTAACACAAATGATTCTTAAAGCGGTTGATGCTGGCCTGGAGGGTAGTCCGCTTGTTTATATTCTCCAGTATGCGGATGATACTATCCTTATTTGTGATGCTTCCGCTTCTCAGGTTCTTGCTCTTAAAAGAATTATGCTTTGGTTTGAAGTTATTTCAGGTCTGAAAATCAACTTTCACAAATCAAGGGTGTTGCCTATTGGAGATGTTCCTCATCTGCACCAGTTGGCGAGTTTATTGGGTTGTTCAGCGGGTCATCTTCCAATTAAGTACTTGGGCATGCCTTTGGGGGCTAGTTTCAAAAGTAAAGCTGTGTGGGATGAGACGATCTAAAGGATGGAATCGAAACTAGCGTCTTGGAAACGCAAATTTTTCTTTAAAGCAGGCAGACTAGCTCTTGTAGAATCCACATTAGCTTTTATCCCGGTGTTCATTCTGTCTCTTATCAAGGTTCCATGCTCAATAACAGCCAAGATGGAACAGATCATGCGCGATTTCCTTTGGGGTTCTACTCATAACTCTAGAAAGATGCATTTGGTGGGCTGGGAGAAAATTTGTTGCCCTAAATCTCAAGGTGGTTTAGGCATTCGTCAGGTGCTCACTTTCAATATTGCATTACTTTCTAAGTTGCTTTGGTGATTTGCAGAAGAAAATGATAATTTATGGAGATCTCGCATTATTGACAAATATGGGCGCAATAGATGAGTTTGGGAAAAGAGAACTAAGTACACTTCCTACGGATGCTCTTTGTGGAAGTCCATCTCCCGGTGCGCAAGTGGCTTCTACCCTCACACCTCTCTCCAATGTGGAAATGGTGATCTCATCTCTTTCTGGCATGATGTTTGGTGTAGTAACCAATCTTTGAAGGATCTGTTCTCAATGTTGTTTAATATTAACAACAATCAATATGGGAGTGAACAATTTTTGGTCTAACGACAATTCTTGGGACACTACTACAAATATTAGCTTAGGTAACGTCACTTAGATAGCGCTTTTTTAAAGAGCTATCCAAGTGGGCACTAGGATAGCGCTTATTTGTCTTTAAAAAAAAAAAAAAAAAAAAAAAACGCTACAATAGCGCTTTTAATTTTTTTTTTCAATTAGGCGCTATCTTAGTTATGTCTTAAATAGCGCTTTAAAAAACGCTATGAGAAAAAACGTTACCAAAGCTACCATAGCGCTTTTAAAGTGCTTGCATAGCGCTTTCAAAGCGCTATGCTACTTACATTTAGGATAGCGCTTCGATTTTAATCCAATATCAAATTAAATCTCATTTTTTCAGATCTTGATACGATCGGACGGTTAAGATCACAAACCCTCATTTTTTCATTTTTTCTCATTTTAAAGTTCTCGTCTTCGTCTCTTTCCCTTTCTCTCTCCCTCTCTCTCTCTGCAATCTGAGAGCCCATCCCAGAGACTGAGAAGAAGAAATCACTCTTCAATGCAATCCAAATCCTTAGTTAGGGCTTTGAACCAACTTGGATAGCACTCAGACCCCCGTTTGAGTCAGTCGACTTGCTTCCCCAACTGAGATTTCAACGAGGGTTTTTTTTCTTTTTTCTTTTTTGGGTGTTTGTTTCTTTTGGTTTCTCCAGTCGTTTACTATCGATCTGAATTGGTTCGATCTGAAGAAGAAGAGGAAGAATAGGATGGATTCGCGAGATTTGGTGTCTTCGGGTTCTTCTTCTGCTAGAGATGGGGGGTCTTCTTCCGGAGGAGGTGATGAAGATGGGCTTATCTCTGTCACCGCCGGCCTTGCTAAAGAAGCTGCTCTATTGTTCCAGTCTAAGAGGTTCGGGGAATGTTCATCCAATAGATGGGAAATTATTTTTTATGAAGTCTTATTTTATATATGCACATTTTTTTATATCCTTGTGGTACTCAACTTTCCTCAGATGTTAGGAGAAACAAAAGGGTTGTTGCAAACTGCCGAAGAGAAAAGGCTAGCTTCAATTGCAGAGCTTTCTTCTAAATATCAAAAGGTAAACAGAAGATTGTGAGATGTGTATCTGTTATTCTTAAATTTTAAAAAACATGTGGGAGCCAGTAATTCAGTTTTGGCATTACCTTTTGGGTTATGATATGATATGATTTTTTCTATAGCATATAGAAAGCTTGGAAGCCCAACTTGCTGATGCATTTTCTGATAGAGGCAAAGCAGCTGAAACGATTTCTTCTCTGCAGGTAATTTTTTGTTTTAATAACATTGTTTCCAGTAAAGTGAGGGCCAGGAAACAAAAGAAAAATTTTGTTTGGCTTTTGCTGTTTGTACAATTCCGTGAGGTTGAACTTACTAAGAATGATTCATCCATGGCGTTTGATGTTACTGGGCCACAGATATTTCTTGGAGGGACAATTTGTCGTAGAATTGAAAATACCTACCAAAATGATTTTTAGCACAACTCCAATCAAAATGGTAAATTAGGATATCCAGGATTACTCACCCTTGCCTCCCACTTCCCACTAAAAATGCATCATTAGGTCATAGTTTGGTTGACTGCATTAAACTGTTATTGGCTGACAGAGGACAAGTTTGTGCTTGATTTATTCTTAAAATGACAAACTCCCTCCCTCTCTCTCGCCCTGCTCCCTATCTCCATTGCTCTCACTCTCTCCATTGCTCCCCCTGCCTCCCTCACTCCACCGCTCTCACTCTCTCTCGCTTTCGAGCTTTGGCTCTTTCGAGTTTTGCTCCAAGGTATCATCCATCAAAGAGGAGGAAGCGGAAGAAGAAGAAGCTGTATCCATGAAAGATGATTCGGCGGAGGAGCCCTCAGTGTGTCCTGCAACTGTGTTTCGTATCAGTCTCAAACAACCCCCCTCCAATCGTAAGCACAAGATGAGCGTTCCAGGTCTTTGTAGAAATTTCAGGTCACACCCCTTCGTCATGCTTTGTTTAATTTGATTAATTTTGGGGTCTTTGGAGTTTAACGTGAAGCAATTTGGGTCTGTTTTAGTTGAATTATGGTGTTCCCAGTTGGCTTAAGTGATCAGTTTTGTAAGCATTGCAATGGGTTTGCTTCAAAACAAGAGTTTGTCTTACAGTTGGCTGAATTGTAAGACCTACAAGGATATCGATGAAGTTCGAGTGAATTTTGACCTCAATTTGGTGCTCCGTTGGAATTGTAGACAGAGTTGGGGTTTTCTGCTAATGCCCTAAGCTTTAATCAGACTATTCTTTTCATTATTTATTTATTCAATCTAAAATCCATTTAGGAATTGTTGGCTATTTTCGTTATGTGAGTTGGTGACTGAAAGGTTACATGTGTAATTTTCAGTGCTGTTTCTTGGTGTGGGAAGCTGAATTTAATTGCATGTGCTTCAGAAACTTGTGCAAGAATTCCAAGGTGTGTATTTCATACTAATTTTCTGTTTTATCACACGGTGTGATGAATTTTTGTAAAATTTGTATGAAAACATTGATACAAACCTTCATCTTTTTCCCAAGAATCACTTCGTCAGGATTGTACCATTTGTATGAAAGTGGATTCTTGCTAGTAGGTCCCTGAATAAGTAAAAGAAAAAAAAATCATAAAAATTTGATACTATCTACAAAGTTTAACATGTGGAAAATACTCAGTTATATTCTTGAACTGTTTTTGCACAAATGGATCCGAATATAGTACCTCATACTTGATTTTAGGGATACCAGGGAAGAATTCCTCTTCCCATTCATCGGAATCTTTACAACCACCATCAAGATTAGCTGGACAGGTTTGGGGAACAGCAGAAATCTAGCATTGCAGCGGAAGAATAAGCAATTCATCAAAAATTAATAAAAGCAATTATAACTTATATATAGTATATTATATACGAAGTAACAATATTACAAAAAGCTAAACACTAAGAATATTATGAAAAGTAAATACAGATAAATAATTAGGACTTACAACTGCTAAGAAAACTACATTCAGCAGAACAACTATAAGCAAATTGCCTGTTTTCATCTTTTCCCTCAGTTAGGAACTTCTGCAATCAATTAAAGTAGATTATTAAAAGGAAACAAATAAATATACGGCGGCTGCTCTAGGTTTTAATTGTTCAATGGTGGATATTGTTTCCCAAACTCTTGGAACAGTTAAGATTGAAAGGATTCAATTGAGAAAAAATTCCAGTAGTACCCCTCAAATCGCCACAGAGCAGAGCTCTTTTTCCTAAGGACCCCACTTTCTCATTTAACATGTATCCCTTTGTAGTATGTCTGTGAATAAGTTGATATTTGCAAGGATGATCTCATTCTAACAGTGAGATCTTCACATGTCCTATAAGCCCCAAGAAGTGTCATCCCCTGGGAGCAGATGTCATATTAACTTGGCCTCTACCCTCCATGTATTATGCTTTTATATATCATCATTGTGACTATCCTCCTGTATTTCTATTTCAGATAAAGTTGATCCAACTGTTTCCACATATTATTGCTTTCATGCAGGGTAGTTAGGATACGCCGGATGCGTGAAGTAAATCAGGAGGCGGTTCTGCTTGCATTGTTTTCCAGGACATTCACTTCTAGAGTGATTATCTTTAGGTTTGATTCCAAAAGTTCAACATTTTATTGTCTTTTTTTTATGTTTCCCAAGTAGCATGTTCAGTTTAAATGCTCATGCTTTAATCTGTTAGCAATGGACTAATGCCTAATATAGTTGAGAAAATATATATGATTGGATAGCATGATCTTGAATAGACGGGTGCTAATCAGGCTTCATGGAATTAGACTACTATAAGTGTAGTTATTGATGTCTGATCATCCAACCTATTAATTATTTTCTTCCAAAGAAAACATTGTCCTAATGAATTTATGCAAGCAGCCAATAGAATTTCTTTATTCATTTATTGTGTATTTTAGCTACCAACTCATTCAAATTCTGACAGTATGCTTTTGATTTAATGTGCAGTGGAACAAAACAAGCTGCACATAGATTAAAAATTTTGTTTGGATTAGCTGGTTTCAAAGCTGCTGAGCTTCATGGCAATCTTACTCAAGTTCAGCGTTTGGATGTAAGTATCCTTATCATATAATCAACTTATATGCCACATTTTTATGGTGAACATAGTTTCTAGAATTATCTAGTTTCAAGTATTGATGTTATGGAGTTAATTTGTCTGTTGGGATTCCCGATCTGTCTCCCTTCTGATGAGCACATTCACAAGAATAGAAAAGAATATGTTAAAATGATGTTTGCTGAAGAATTCTTTTTTCACACAACTATCTTGATTTTATTGTAGTTTTTAATATTGATTTTCATTTGGGGCATGCGTCATTGGGATAGCCTATTTGGCGTTGTATTCTTGTAATTCTGTTCTACTAAGCTATCTCATCGTTTTTATAGGCTTTGGAGCTTTTCAGAAAGCAGGAAGTGGACTTTCTTATTGCAACAGATTTTGCTGCTTGAGTAAGTAAATTTAATTTGGCCTTTTCGTTAAGAAAAAATGGTGTTACTTAAATCTTAATAGAAGCCTCACCGTTATTTGACACACATGCACATGCATGCCTTCATATACGAGTGAGTTTTTGTTCCATGAAACACAATATTTTAACTGGATATCATCCTTTTTTTTGGAAGAAACTATAATAGAAAAATTAACTGGATATCTCTTGAATTGGCTGTTATATCTGTTATATGCGAGCTTAAGAGTTATTGATAGCTTGTATGATATTTATTGAACGAAAGTTTAATTTGTGCATTCTGTTTCTGCAGGCCATTAATAGGTTTCCTTTAGTTCCCGGAGTTCTTGAGCTCGTTGGAATTGGTTATTCTGGGGTAAGTTCCACACCTATTACTGCTACTATATATATATATTAGTTGAGAAGGATGCTATCAAGAAATATAGTTGGACCTTTAGTCATTTACATTTATCTTACTGATACAAACCCTTTGTGTTTGGCAGTGGTTTGCATATATATAGTAGCAGTAATAGGTGTGTCCTTGTATTTCAGGTTAAGATTTATATACCGACTTAGTGTGTGTGTGTTGTTATACTTATACAATGCCATGATGCAATTTCAGGTTATGCGAGGATACAATTTGAAGTGGCGGTAGAATCTGAGAAACATTCAGCGGTGCCGCAATGTACAGACGAAGTTAGGACTGTAGGAGAAGCTGTTGGCCATTTCATTTCGTGGCCAAAAAAGCTGGTGTATATATATGATAGCATATTAACAATTTTGTATGAATGCTTAAATTATATTTTGAATGAATGAGAAACAGTTAGTTATCATGTTGTGTCTTTATTGATTGATTGAACGTTGTCATTATTATATTAAATATTATATAAAAAATATTATATGGTAGTTAATAAAAAAAATTCACCAAAATTAAATAGCGCTTTAGAAGCTAATTAAAAAAAAATCAAAAAAAAAAATCAAAAAAAAAAATTAAAAAAAAATTAAAAAAAATCAACAAAATTAAATAGCGCTCATAAAAGCGCTATGCAAGCTAATTTAAAAAAAAAATTAGCGCTTACATAACGCTTAATAAAGCGCTATCTAACGAAGCGCTATTCAAGTACGCGCCTTGCATAGCGCTTTTTTGAGCGCTATCTAAGCTACCATAGCGGTAGCTTAGATAGCGCTAAAAAGCGGTAGCTTAGATAGCGCTAAAAAGCGCTATCTAAGCCTATTTTTAAGCGCTATGCAAGCCTATATTTGTAGTAGTGGGATCTTTACTTTTGAATACCCCTAAATACTGGGGAGCTAGAAGAGTTTGCGAATCTAATGCTTCTGTTGGATAGACAAATGCTCTCAGAGGGATATGATAGTTTGGTGTGGAAGGGTAAAGATGTGGGCTTCTCGGTGAAAGAATTTTTGGACATGTTGGCTGCATCTCACTATGAGACCCACTCTAACCCCTTCATTTCCTCTCACAAAAATCTGGTATGGGTGAAAAACTTTTTCCTCGGATTAATTTCTTTAGTTGGTCAGTATTGCATGAGAAGATCTTCACTAAAGATAGGTTACGGAAAAGAGGAATTCACACAGGGAGTCTTTGTGTGATTTGCAATGAAATTGACGAGACGCTGGACCATTTGATGCTTCACTGTTGTTTCTCCAAATCCATTTGGAGCAATTTCTT
Source organism: Berberis thunbergii (assembly GCA_003290165.1). NCBI lineage: Eukaryota > Viridiplantae > Streptophyta > Magnoliopsida > Ranunculales > Berberidaceae > Berberis > Berberis thunbergii. Next base: position 202,119 of record QNQO01000641.1, read on the forward strand.
GATAGAATTTTGTTTCAGTTTGATGTTTCAAGGCTCCATTTTAGATTGGCTAAGTTGATGGTCTCAAGCTAATCCTTCCCGTCGGGGGAGTGGTTATGGCGTAGGGTCCCTCGCGTTCTCATGTGGTGTGTGTGGAAAGAAAGAAATAAAAGGGTATTTGAATGACTCAACAGATCATAGCACTCTATCTTTATCGAGATTAGAGAATTGTTGTGGAGGATGGGTTCGGCTTGTAGTTTGTTTAGGGATTTGGGTTTTGACACTTTCATGGTGTCTTGGCTTCCTTGATATAGGAATGTTTTTCCTTGTTTTTTGTTTCCTTTGCTTTCATTAATAAACATCTTCGTGTTTGATCAAAAAAAAAATTGGTTGTTAATCTGATTTGTTTGATTTGGTTGTAAATTTTCATGTCTGAATGGTTGATACTATTTGTAGTTGAGAATGTCAGCCTTCGAAAAATCAAAACTTGAAGTATAGGATTGTCGTAGGCAGCATGCATGCTTGCTTGCTTACAGGCAGGCAGGCAGGCCATCAGCTTGCTTGCTTACAGGCAGCGTGTTTGCTTGCTTAGTGCTCCATTTTTGGTGTCAATAATAATCTGGCAAGTATAGCATTTTCATGTCGATGAAATTAATTGGGGATAGCAATATTAATCTGGCATTGTTAATTACCATTGTGAATTGGTTTGTTTGATTTGGTATTTAATCTGATTTGTTTGATTCGGTTGTTAATTTTCATGTCTTAATGGTTGATACTATTTGTAGTTGAGAATGCCAGCTTTCGAAAAATCAAAACTTGAAGTATAGGAGTGTCGTAGGTGGCATGCATGTTTGCATGCTTGCTTGCTTGCAGGCAGACAGCTTGCTTGCTTAGTGCTCCATTTTTGTGTCAATAATAATCTGGCAAGTATAGCATTTTCATGTAGATTAAAATAATTGGGGATATCAATATTAATCTAGCATTGTTAATTACCATTGTGAATTGATTTGTTTGATTTGGCTGTTAATCTGATTTGGTTGTTAATTTTCATGTCTGAATGGTTGATACTATTTGTAGTTGAGAATGTCAGCTTTCAACAAATCAGAACTTGAAGTATAATGTGTTGTAGGCAGCATGATTGCTTGCTTAATGCTCCATTTTTTGTGTCAATAATAATCTGGCAAGTATAACATTTTCATGTAGATGAAATTAATTGGGGATAGCAATATTAATCTGGTATTGTTAATTACCATTGTGAATTGGTTTGTTTGATTTGGTTGTTAATTTTATGTCTTAATGGTTGATACTATTTGTAGTTGAGAATGTCAGCTTTCAAAAAATCCAAACTTGAAGTATAGGAGTGTCATAGGCAGCATGCATGCTTGCTTGCTTGCAGGCAGCATGCTTGCTTGCTTGGTTGCTTGCAGGCAGCATGCTTGCTTGCTTATTGCTCCATTTTTCTGTGTCAATAATAATCTCGCAAGTATAGCATTTTCATATAGATGAAAATAATTGGGGATATCAATATTAATCTAGCATTGTTAATTATCATTGTGAATTGGTTTGTTCGATTTGGCTGTTAATCTGATTTGTTTGATTTGGTTGTTAATTTTCGTGTCTGAATGGTTGATACTATTTGCAGTTGAGAATGCCAGCTTTCAAAAAATCAAAACTTGAAGTATAGGAGTGTTGTAGGCAGCATGCTTGCTTGCTTAGTGCTCCATTTTTTGTGTCAAAAATAATCTGGCAAGTATAACATTTTCATGTAGATGAAATTAATTAGGGATATCAATATTAATCTAGCATTGTTAATTACCATTGTGAATTGGTTTGTTTGATTTTGTTGTTAATTTGATTTGTTTGATTTGGTTGTTAATTTTCATGACTGAATAGTTGATACCATTTGTAATTGAGAATGCCAACTTTCAAAAAATTAAAACTTGAAGTATAGGAGTGTTGCAGGCAGGCAGGCAGCTTACTTGCTTGCTTGCTTGCAGACAGCATGCTTGTTTGCTTAGTGCTCCATTTTTTGTATCAATAATAATCTGGCAAGTCTAGCATTTTCATGTAGATGAAATTAATTGGGGATAACGCTATTAATCTAGCATTGTTAATTACCATTGTGAATTGGTTTGTTTGATTTGGTTGTTAATCTGATTTGTTTGATTTGGTTGTTAATTTTTATGTCTGAATGGTTGATACCATTTGTAGTTGAGAATGCCAACTTTCGAAAAATCATAACTTGAAGTATAGGAGTGTCGTAAGCAGCATGCATGCTTGCTTGCAGGCAGCATGTTTGCTTACTTGCTTAGTGCTCCATTTTTTGTGTCAATAATAATCTGACAAGTATAGCATTTTCATGTAGATGAAATTGATTGGGGATAGCAATATTAATTTGGCATTGTTAATTACCATTGTAAATTGTTTTGTTTGATTTGGTTGTTAATCTGATTTGTTTGATTTGGTTGTTAATTTTCATGTCTTAATGGTTGATACTATTTGTAGTTGAGAATGCCAGCTTTCGAAAAATCAAACCTTGAAGTATAAGAATGTCGTAGGCAGCATGCATGATTGCTTGCAGGCAGCATGCTTGTTTGCTTGCTTGCAGGCTTGCAGGCAACATGCTTGCTTGCTTGCAGGCAACATGCTTGCTTGCTTGCTTGCAGGCATGCGGGCAACATGTTTGCTTGATTCCTTGCATGCAGCATGCATGCTTGCTTAGTATTCCATTTTAGGTGTCAAAAATTTTAAAATTTTGAACCTCCAAGATTTTAATGGAAGTGTGATTTTGAACGATAGTAGATGAATTAAGTGTATTGATCATGAGATGATTTGATTGAATGGTCGGTTTTGAATTGGTTGAGACATTGTGCTTATGATCTAACAGACATTTAATTAGTGCTTTGAGTTTTGAAGTGTTGGGGTTTTTTCAACATAGTTGATGAAAAATTACAATGGGAAAATATATGATTGAAAGAATAATGTCAATTCCAGAAGCTTAATGTATGATGGATATTTTATAGTCCCCGATTTTGGTTAAATTGATGGTTGGATTGCTTATTGAATTGATGGTTGGTCAAAAAATATAGCTCAATTGTAAAGCTTTTATTGCAATCTAAAAACATTTCATTTTTCTTTTTAGGGCTCCCTAACCTTTCATTGTACCTGACCGTAACTATGGACCACTTAGTTCAAAATCCACCGTACTCCGAAATGAAGATTTTCGGACAGGTACTATAGTAGGTTGATACTACTACATTTTACTTCGAATTGGTTGTCTCATATGTATGACACCTTTTTTGTTTGCAGGTGGATTCAGCCGTAAAAGGAACTGTAAGAAAAATACATAGTTTTTCCACCATAATTGGACAATTTTCACCTTAAAATTACTCACTTACTTATATGTTTGCCATAGATCAAAATTCTAGAAAAACAAGGCGTCACGGCTACAGTTCGTGATGAGCAAGTTGATTCAAACTTGCCGAGGACAGTAAGAAATATTTTGAATTTCTCTTTTCACTTAGTTTTTAATAAACTAGCTAATGATTTTAACATGTCATCCTTGTATTAGGAGCAATTTCTTATAGACAATGGCCTCAGGTCCAATGTTCCCAACCAACAAGTATTATTTCTATTTATTTATTTTTTTCTTTTCCACTATTTCTAACAATAAATAGATACATATTTATTTATACCAAGTTCTCTGTTTTTTATTAATAAAGCCAAATATGGATATGGGAAAGGGAAAAGAAAATGTCCTTGTAGACAATAACGTTTCCAATCGTGCGATAGGCCAACGTTTGCCTCGAGAGAGAGAAAAAAATCAACCTAAGTTAGACACTACCTTGACTGCTAATGTGAATACTACAAAATAGAGAATATCCAAACTCCAATGCTTTGGGGTATGTACATCTATTTTTTCCTAACAAAATTTATATTGGTGTATGTTTCTTTATATAAGTATGTACAATTGCTTCTTTAGCCTTACACCTTCGAAAATTTATTTTATATTTGTGTGTGTGTTTTTTTCTAGGGAAAAGGAAAAACAAAAGTCATACCCAACAATCACACAATACCATTAAAAGGTATTATCATAGAAGGGAAAGATTTTATAAATGCACCATCGATTTATAATGTTAGTGATCAAAGGAGGAAATGAAAAGCCACAATTGCCGAAAAGGGGAAAAGCAAATTTGTTGGGATGTGTACAACATTCTTAACATTCAATGCGTGTGTTGATCTGTGTACTGCATTATTTATATTAATTGTTTTGTAACAGGTAAAGGCAACAAACATAACGAACAATGTAATCGAAAGGTGATATAATAGGGTCTGCCAAATCTCCTATTGCTTAGGGAATTGACGAACTTCCATATATTTTGGTACATTTTTAGAACTATATATCTCCAAATGTATGTTTTTCAAAATCCTTATGCTTATTTGCTTAAGTTTTTTATGCAAGGGAAAGAAAAATTCTAGTTCTATTCAAAAGGGTAAACAAAAAGTGGTATTTATCCAGGTATGTATAAGTGCGTTACTTTTTTATTATTATTATTATTATTATTATTATTATTATTATTATTATTATTATTATTATTATTATTTTTACTTTACTATACTAGATTCAAAGTTTGTCATGTATGTGTTATTAGGCCCCTTCTTATTTTTCCATTGTCTATGCACGTTTTCATTATTCAGATTATATGCATGCCTTAATTCTTTTAGTGTGTAATCATTTACCATTTTAAATATATTTTAGGATGACCACATTGTTCAGAATAATAATTCAAAACGTGCATCCGCACAACGTTTGCGTCGAGAAAAAGAGGGAATTTTATGTAGGACGCCTCTTGTTCAAATACCTTTTCCTTCTTTCACACCCAATGATCGCGCTTTTCCACAAAAGCAGTGGCAACAATCACGAACGGCTGTGCTCAATATCATCTCTCCCCAATGCATGGATTATGAATTTTTTACTATGTTAGATCAAAATGTGTTGCCACCACAACAACCAAGGAGGTGTTCATTTTCACCGCCTAACGCATCCCCAAATGCACCAACAAACATGTATACTTCTTTTTTTATATTTTCTCATATAATTTTACTTTATCAAGTATTCTAAATTTTAACTCATTATATTCTTAAAATTTGTTTAGGCTAATTACAAATGACCGACTTCCTAATGACGATACTTCTCGTCATAGTGGTTTGGATTTTCGGCATGAAATTACTCACAACCTCATCAAGAAGAAACACGTCATTTCTTAGGCAAAATGAATTTTTTGTGTCCTCATTGCTCAGCACTACATTGAAAAGATGAAAAATTGAAGGCATCTTCGTTAAGGAATCCTTTTTTTGGAACATGTTGTTTGCAAGGAAATGAGAAGTTGCCACCGTTATCTACCCCTCCACCATTGCTTCAAGTGTTGTATGAGGGAGATGATGTTCAATCAAATAATTTTCGTACACATATTCGCGAGTATAATGCTGCAAATGCATTTACGAGTCTTGGTACTAAATTTGAGCCAAGGGTACTCAATGGGAGGGGTCCCACAAGCTTTATTATTCATGGAGAATTACGACATCAAACGGGAGCGTTAATTCCGCAACAAGGCCAAGATGCAGTTTATTCACAACTTTACATTTATGATCCCTATTCAGCATTACATACCCGCAGTCGTCGAAATCCACCCTTGAGATTAGATGTGCTCAAAATCATTTAAGATGCTTTGTTGCCGTATAATGTGTTTGTGGAAAAATACCGTCAAGCATATGAGATTCTGAATCAAACAAATTTTGTTGACCAAAACATACATGTGTATTTACACTATAGTTGTCATAAAGATCGGCGGCTTTACAATCTATCTTCATTAAATGAAATAGCAATTATTTTGCCTGGAGATGTCCCTGAAGTAAACACAACTAGAGATATTGTCGTATATTTGCGAGAAAATCAAGAGTTGATGAAAATTAATTAATGTCACCCAGCTTACTTACCGCTTCATTATGTGTTATTATTTCCGTTATGGCGACTTAGGTTGGGAACCTGAATTAACTCAATGGGATGTTACAACTAAAAGGTGTCCAAATAAACGACTTACTCAAATGGATTTTTACAATTATCATTTGTTCAAACGATCAACTGAGTACTCAACAATTTTGAGAGGTGGCAAATTGCTCCAGGAGTTTTTAGTAGATGCTTGGGCTTCAACAGAGCAAAATCGATTAATGTATGTGAGGAACAATCAAACAAAGCTCAGGTCTGAGCTCTATGAAAGTCTTACGGACATTGGGCCCAATGGGTTAAGACCAGATCAAGTTGGGAAACGACTTATTTTGCCGTCATCCCATCTTGGTAGTCCAAAACACATGTTTGAGATATTTCAAGATTCAATGGCTATCACACGTTACAACAATCATTCAAATGTTTTCGTAACCATGACTGCAAATCCAAAATGGCCTGAAATTATGGATGCTTTGTTACCTCACCAAAAGCCTACAGATCACCCAAATTTAGTAGCTCGAGTTTTTGAGTTAAAAAGAAAATGTCTAATGGATAAGATTATCAAAAGAGGCACATTCGGTGATGTTGTAGCTCATGTCTTTACTGTTGAATTTCAAAAGCGTGGGCTACCTCATATGCACGCACCTATATTCCTTCACCATTTACAAAAAATTCGCACTACCTCTCAGATTGATAAGATCGTGTGTGCAGAATTTCCTGACCCGAATACAAATCCGATGTTATTTCAAACAGTTTTACATTGTATGGTGCATGGACCGTGTAGTGCTCGAAATTCTGGAGCACCATGTATGGAGAATGGGAGGTGCACAAAAAATATCCTCGTGAATTTTCAGAAACAACAACAATGGGCCAAGATGGATATCCTATTTATCGACGCCGCAATACTGGCCTAGTATATAATGTGAAGGGGCCACCAGTTGATAATAGAGATGTGGTGCCATATAATCCATATCTTTCAAGGATGTTTGATTGTCATATTAATGTGGAAGTGTGTGAGGGAATTAGATGTGTTAAATACATACACAGGTACATTTATAAAGGTCATGATAGAACAACAATGGTACTAGGGCGAGTAGATGAAATCCAACAATATCTTGATGCTCGATATATTGGACCGCCTGAAGCAGCTTGGCAGATATTTGGTCATCTTTTACACGAAGAAAATCCTATAGTGGTTCGATTGGCGCTTCATTTACCTGGAATGCATCATGTTGTGTTCAATCCTTACAGATCAAGCACAATCAATTTTACTTAGAGCTAGACACCAAATGTCGACTTTAACTACATTCTTTGCATGTTGTGTTGTAGATCCGTTTGCACGTACATTTACCTACCAACAATTCCCCCAACATTTTGTTTGGCAGAAAAAAAAAATGTGGACAAAAAGAAAAAGGGCTATGCAATTGGAAGAATGTACTTTGCCAGTCCTCATGAAGGTGAAAGGTTTTATTTGCGACTGCTTCTAACGGTTGGGCCACAATCATTTGAACATTTGCGCACATATGACAATGTTTTACACGACACCTTCAAATTAGCTTGCACCTCACGAGGACTCTTAGAAGATGATGATGAATGGATTCAGTGCCTTGAAGAGGCTGCGATCATGAAAACTGGGAATCAGTTGAGAAGATTGTTTAGTGTGATTCTAATGGAATGTCACCCAGATTTTCTATGGACAAGGTTCTCAGTGAATATATGTGATGATCTTTCGCACCAACTTCGAACAAGGTTCGGTATTTCAAATCCAACAGATGCTCAGATTCTGGATTATGGTTTGCATCTCATAAATTAATTTCTTCAAGAAGGATGGAAGAATCTGACGAATTTCCCACCTATGCCCCTACCAATTGAAAATTGGGACATGATAGTTGGTAACAAACTCATATGGGAACACCGACAACTTCAGTATGATGGTCAAGAATCCGATGCACAATCATCCGTCAATCATTTTAATGAGGCACAACGTTCTGCTTATATTGCAATAGTAACTTCAGTTCTTGAAAATAAAGGAATTCGTTTTTTTGAATGAAGGTGCAGGAACAGGTAAAACATTTTTATACAACGCCATTGCATCAAAATGTCGCAGCCTTGGACACATTTGTCATCACCGTTGCATCATCTGGTATTGCGGCGTTACTATTAGTGGGAGGTAGAACATCTCATTCAATGTTTCGTATTCCACTGGATGTAATGGAAAATTTAGTGTGTGGGTTTAGTAAACAGTCATTGCATGCTGAGTTATTCAGGGAAACCAAACTAATTATCTGGGATGAAGTTCCGATGCAACATAGATATTGTGTTGAAGTAGTTGATCGTGCATTACAAGACGTTTACAGCACCAATAAGTCATTTGGTGGTATTACTGTTGTTCTTGGGGGTGATTTTCGATAGATATTGCCAGTGATACCCAAAGGCGTCCGCGCGCAAATTGTGGTTGCATCTTTGAGGCATTCTAAGCTTTGGTTAAACATACAAGTTCTGACTTTGAGTTTAAATATGCGGTTGGACAATGGGGTAGGCAATGACGGGTTTACGAAGTTTTTGACTGAGGTAATGTTTTTGTGTAAACAATTCTACCTTTTACTACAATGCAATTTTTTTCATTACTGATTGATTTTATTTTATATTGATTGGAAGCACCGCACAAGATGTTATTCGTATTCCACCAACGGTGCACAAGTGCAAAGATTTAAGTGAACTAATTTCTTTGGTTTATCCTCAACTAAATGTAATAGGCACAGCGTCTCCGAATTATTTGACAGAGCAAACAATTCTCTCAGCAAGAAATGACGATGTGTGTGACATTAACAAAGCTGCATTATTTGATTTTCCAAGAGAAATCATTATTTATTTAGCCGCAGATAAAATGGCGAAACATTTTGAAAATGATCATTCCATTACCAACCGTTATCCAGCTGAATATTAGAACTCACTTAATCCTTCTGGATTACCGCCATTTAAGTTAGAATTAAAAGTAGGTTGTCCAATTATGTTGCTGAGAAACATTGCACCTAAAGATGGACTTTGTAATGGAACTGCAACGCGTATAATTGAAGCAAAAATCTTAAATGGGGATAAGGCTGACAATTTAGTTTTCATTCCTAGAATCTCTTTAACGCCATCATCTTCTAAGTTTCCCTTCAAAATGAAAAGGCGACAATTTTCAGTGCGGTTGGCATATGCAATGACGATAAACAAGTCGCAGGGACAATCTGTGAAATACGTTGGAGCTGATTTATGAACACCGGTATTCAGCCATGGCCAACTTTATGTTGCATTATCTAGATGCACAGCTTCTAATAGAATAAGTGTCCTTTTACCTCAAGATGTGCTGGATTCTACGACCAATATTGTTTATCCAGAAGTTTTGTTGTAAGATTTTTTAAAGTTATGTTTTAATAAATTTTCTATTGATTTTTATATTTTTCTTTCATAAGATATGAATCTAATATTTATTATACATTTTTGTAGAATTGTGATATCATTGTCGAGGAGTTCAAAAAAACCATTAAAAACAAAAGTATAATGGTGGGCGTTATTGGAAATTGGCAAATAAAGTAGTTTATCTCTAAAGATGATTGAAAATAGCTTATTTTATTAACATTTTTTTCTAATATTGTGTGTGATAAATTTGTAGATTTCAGTCATATTCCTTCATTGCTCAAAGTTGGTGCATATAGACGCCGAGTCATTTAATAATGTGATGCAGAAGATGTTTGGAGCAGTTGGTGATACATAGTTTTGATATACATATGCAGTTTAACCCATTTTTGTATATTGAGGGTTCCTTTTGTTCTCATTTTTTTAAAAGAGAAATGGTGAAAATCATGCTCTTTAAATGCGCATAGGTATAAATAATGTATGGCTCTGATGTACTTAAATGTTTTGATATTATTTTGGCGTGTGGAGATATTATTTGGTGTTCATGGCATTGATTGCCATTATAAATTTATATGACAGGTTCAGACAGGTTTCAATATTGAAAAATACAAGGGAAACTCTGTCGAAATTTTGAGTTTTTTATTCTTATGACATGTTCAAATAAATTACTTTATTCAAAAAATGACATTTTGGATATAATGATATTGTGTGCGTGTCTCTTCGACCACCAAAAAAACTTTTTTTTAATACTGAAAACGGTGAATATATATTGCGCTGAGACAAAAAGTTTTTGTGAATGCCAAATTATATGAGATACGAATTTTTATGACAAGTTTAAATATTGCAAAAGGGGAAGCTCTGTCAAAATTTTAAATTTTTGTTAAATATTCATCTTGATATTTTTCATAATCAAATATGTCATTCTGTTTGTCCTAATTAAATTATGTTTCTTCAACTGCTGCTTTACTAAATTGAGCATCAATTTCATCCAATACTCACTTCGACAAACATGAGATATTTCTTTCTTATTTTTAGTTAAACTGACATTTGGTGGAAATTAAATTCCTTAGCTCATTGGTTGCGTTTACCAGTTTTATTAACATTGTTTTATTTTTCAAGAGTATTAACTTTTACAAAATTAATTCATCATAACTGTTGTAATAGACAATTATGCAAGTGTTTTTAAAAATTGAAATAAAACCCCAAATTTGAGTATTCAACATAGCCGAGAAAGTATGATGTAATCTGCAATAGTGCCAACGGCACGGGTATTACACTAGTAATGTTACAAGTTACGAGTATATTATAGAACTCCCATGAAGAAAATAGATGAAATGGTTTTCAAATCCCTACATTGTTTCAAGATAAAGTTGGACTGGACAATCTCAGCTTTGGTTATGCAGCTTTTTTTTTGAGATATCGAAACAATGAATCATCGTATAGTTGCTCCCTGTAGTAATGTTTTGCACACTTACAAATCGAATTCATCACCCTAAACCCAAAAATCTATACCTGAAGGGTTATCGACAACAAACATAAGTAGAACTTTATCAGGGTGATGGTAGTTGGAGTCAACTAGTAGTTATTTTGGTCTATATGAGGAATAACGCTACGTATACAAGTAGTTCTTTTAGCAACATGCCTTCAATCCCTAAGCTTTAGGTTGATTGTCTTGTTCAAGGCAAGAGAAAAAATAAAAGCACTTCTAGGGTTGTCAATAATGTATTCCATGGATATTTATTTTGTTAAATTTACCACTGCCAAATCCAAATTGAGGTTAAAATTATCCAATAATAGGTAAATCACAAATCTGATAAAGAGGTACTGAACATCTGATTGATATTCCTACTGGTCTCCTAGGGTTCCCTCATCCTATAAGTTGCGCATGTCAAAAGGAAGTTCCATTTTACAAAAATACTAGTTTATCATAGTTTCATAGCAATTAATTAATCACAGATTTTCAAGTTTACATGTAAACCTACTACATTGTGTAGTTCACTGAAGTCCCTAATTGAAGAAAATTCTTAGACATTACAAGTAGTTGAATGAGTAAAAAAAACTCCATGGGTCTTTCCATGAGCAGCAATGTTGGTAGCTGAACTTGAACCGCTTCACGAGTTGGCAGAGGTCCCTGGTGAGCATGAAGCACCACCTGATAACCAGAATGAATAACAACTTGGGAAACATTAGCCTCAATGAATAACAACGCAATTTTGTGGTAGATTTGAAGAGAATATTAGAAAATATTTATTCTGCCCATCGAAATCTCTGAGAATGCCATTGCAGGACATCCTAAGAATTAGGGTACATTATTTTGGTTGCGCAAATTGAATTCTCATGAATGCAGGAAGATAGTAGATGATATAACTGTAAAAAGAGGAGAAGAGAGAAGTGAGGTTGAAGATGATCATCCAATTATCATTCTTGTCGGCATTAGATTCTTTGGTCGATCCATCCCAAAAGTTCCCATACAGTAATACATAAAGAGTTTTTTTTTTTTTTTTGTTAAAGCAGTCGGCATAATAGATTATGAAATACATAAGAGTTGATAAATTCAAAACACATGGATACTTAATGATTGGGGAGTGACCAAAGAATTTGGTGCCTATGAAATGAGAATTGGATTGTCATCTTCAACCTGATCACTTCACTCTTTCACTACATTAAATTGGCACTTTTGTAACAACTCTAAAAATAGTATCACTTTTGAGATTTTACAATCCACCAAACAGTTTTAAAGTAACACTAAATTTAGTCTAAAAATGAAATAAGTTGGATCACCACGAATAATATCACTTTTAAAACCATACTCTTCATGGTGATATAATCATTGTATCATTTTGTCGGTGAAAATGCGTAAAATTGTTGTGTAAATTGTTACACTTTAAAATTAATACTATTTTTGAGATTGTTACAAAAATGTCAATTTGATGTAGTGTTTCTCCATTTCTTTCTCTCCCTTATTGAGATTTCCGATCTACTGCAACCAAACCTAGTAACCCTATACATCATAAATCATTCCTTATGTTTACTGATACAAATAAGATGGTCCTTGTCGAACTTAAGGTGGACTTTACAAGTTCAAGCTTAGGTGTCTAATATGGGTTTAATCTGACACTAGTGTAAGTATTTCAGTAGACATTCACATATGCCCATGCATGTAAGTCCAACATTAATAGTGAGTACTCTAAGACCCTAAGATGATCATCTCATGGCTATAGAGAACCAATCAAATCAGATGGTTCTTTTTCTTAATCTCTCTGACTTGTCGTGTAGTCGAAAAAATTGAAAAAGTCAGTCATTCACAACAACTGATGGACAGAACCAACAAATCAATTAATAAGCCAACTCATGGTTGACCTTCAAACAAAAAGCTCCAAACAAAGCCATTTGAGCAACACAAAGACAATATTACCTCAAACAGATTGCATGAGTTACCTATACCTGTGATCTTTTCAGTACTCTTCTTCAACTTTATCTCCTCCAAAACATGCAAACACAAGTCAAGATGGCATAAATCTGCAATAACACCAGCACCTACATCTCCTTCTCTCTCAAAGGGTCTCTTGTCTTGCTTGTTTGATGAGAGAGTTCAGACATTCACTCACTTCAGTGACTGAAGCATATTGGAGGTGCAGGTGCAGGTGCAAATGCAGACTTATGTAAACAACTTGACCATCCATCCCATGCCTCCAACATAAAACATTTCTCACTAGCCACACAAATTTGTACTATATAAATCAACCAAACAAGCAATACCTCTATATATAGAGAGATGGTCTCTCTTAACTTACATGAAAGAGATTGGATCAAAAACTTTATCGTATGTTGGAGTTCTAAGAGATGTGCCCACGTGACACTAAGTACCATACACGTGGGCTAGTTACCACCTGGCCAATATGATAAGGACAAGTGGCAATCTGAACCTGAATGTCCCGTGAGCTCCTGACCTTGTGGGCCTTTAAAGTCTCACAATTTGATTGGTAAAGCAAAAGTGAGTTTTTAAAGGCGTGTGATTTAGACCTGAAAGTTGGCCTACTTTTATAGCACAAGGCCCTCTAACTTTGATTGCTCATCTATAGGACTTTCATCTAAAAAACAGATATACACTTTGTGTACTGATGACATGGGTAGAGTGTCGTACCTTTGGTATAGTGTCCACACTCTTTTTTTATTAAATTACCAACTATAATAAAATATATATATATATATATATATTATATATATATATATATATATATTTGTCATTGATAGCAGAAATTCACTTGTTTCGTTATAAAGTAGATAATGTTTAAAACAAAAGAAAGATAGATACATATAAAGAAATGTATGGTGTAAATAAGATGATGAGGTTTGTTAAAATCTATGATGCACCGACTCAGATATGTGTGTCGTGTCAGACACGGATACGACATGGCGATTTGATAATTTTCAAAAAAATAGGACTCAGTGACACGATAAAACTTATTTTTTTAATATATTTTTTTAACATATACATGACTTCGAATGCTTACATGCAAATAAAATGAGCAAACACTGCATAACTGCCTAGTAGAGTTGTTTCATGTGTCATGATTTTATTGGAGAGTGACACAAATAGTAAAAGGTCAAATGGGCAAAACAAAAATTCTTCCAAAATCATACTTTAGTTTGGATAATCTCTATGTCTTATTTATTTAATTATTCCACTTCCATATAGTTTATCCTCTTTCCTTCATTTCACAACAGCAAGGTCTTCCTCCCAACTCAACAGATCTCCTCCATGACTTTCTCAATAACAAAAAAATCTCTAGATCACTCCACCATTCAGCCACACACATTTTCTGAATCGAACCAGCCATTCTCGACACCACAAAAAGAGAAATCGCAGGGAAAAAAATGAAAGAAAGTAAGATCTCTCCCTCTCTCTTTGTCGAAATCGATTTCTCCCCCTTTCTCGATCGATCCCTCTCGACAGATCTCCCCCTCTCTTGATCGATCCCTTTCGACAGATCTCTCCCTCTCAACAGATCGATCGATATCCATCGATCTTTCAACGTGTCTGGACCGTGTCCAAGCCGTGTCCAAGTCAGTCAACGAATTTTGACTGTTGACCATATGTCCAATACGTGTCAGGCGCGTGTCGTGCAAATTCGTATCCGACACGTATTTGACGCATGATTCAGAGGTTTTCTGAAGAGTCGGTGCATCAGATGTTTAAAATCTAATTGCCTGAATCATATGGTGATGACTATTAAGATAGTTGGGCTTAATACCTTGATATGATTGATTTTAAAGTAGATAAGAAATGACATTTTTGAAATTTGGCAAATGAAAAGAGCATTTTTGTAATTTAGCCACTTATAATACAAGTTTCTTTGCCTCGTCTGCGGTCAACATTTTAGGGGAGGCGATTGCTCGGGTTGCATGTCCAATTGTAGGGAAGGTGATGGACAATACTATAGCAAAATGCCATGCGATTGAGGTGGCTCTTCTTCTCATCCAAGGCAATAAAGATCACTACAAAAAAAGCAAAATTAGCTACGGCAATTAGCGACGGTTTTAAAAAACTGTCGCTATTTAAACGGTTTGCGACGGCAAAAAACCGTCGCTAAAATTTCTGCTACGGTTTTGGGTACATAAATTAACTTAACCGTCGCTAACCGTTTGCGACGGGTAAAAACTGTCGCTAATACAAACATTAGCGACGGCATTCCGACCGTAGCTAATGTTAGAAATTTTTTCGCTAGCTACGGTCCAAAAACCGTCGCTAACGTGATTTTTTTTTTTAAAAATTTAAAAAAACAAATCAGCGACGGCCATACAACCGTAGCTAATGTTTCTGTGATTTAAAAAAAATATATGTGAAAACACCTTAGCGACGGCTTGAAAACCGTAGCTAATGTGATTTTTTAAAATAAAAAAATTAAAAAAAAAGATTAGCGACGGTTTTCTAACCGTAGCTAACATGATTTTTAAAAAAAATAGTAAACTAATTAGCGACGGCTTGAAAACCGTAGCTAATGTGATATTTTAAAAATAAAAAATTAAAAAAAGCTTAGCGACGGTTTTTGACCGTAGCTAACATGTTTTTTTAAAAAAATAGTAAACTAATTAGCGACGGCTTGAAAACCGTAGCTAATGTGATTTTTTAAAAATAAAAAAATTAAAAAAAAGCTTAGCGACGGTGTTTTGACCGTAGCTAACATGATTTTTGAAAAAATAGTAAACTAATTAGCGACGGCTTGAAAACCGTAGCTAATGTAATTTTTTAAAAACAAAAAAATTAAAAAACCTTAGCGACGGTTTTCTGACCGTAGCTAACATGATTTTAAAAAAATATATATAGTAAACTAATTTGCGATGGTAATACAGCCGTAGCTAAGATTTTTTGTGATTTAAAAAAAATATTAAAAGACATTAGCGACGGTTTCAAAACCGTAGCTAATTTGATTTTTTAAAAACAAAAAAAATTAAAAAAACTTAACGACGGCATTGTGACCGTAGCTATGGTTTAGAAATTTTTGTTAGCTACGGTCTACATACCGTCGCTAATGTGATTTTAGAAAAAAAAATATTATAAGAAAACAACGTACCGACGGTTGTAGGGTCGTAGCTAATGTTTAAAACTGTCGCTAATGCATTTTTTTAAAAAAATTATAAAGAATCAATATAGCGACGGCAATAGGGCCGTAGCTAACGTTTACAATTTTTTTTTTGTTAGCCACGGTCAAAATATCGTAGCTAAATGTGAATTTTTTTTAAATTATATATAAATAAAACTCAGTAGCCACGGTTCTCTACCATAGCTAATTCTTTTTGTTTTAATTATATAAAAAAATAGATATATATTTATAAACTGGATAAAATCACCAATAACCCATTACCTTCCAGTCCGGTTAGGAGAACTGGCTTTTACTCAGGCGACCCGGGTTCGAATCTCGCCAATGAAACGTGTCGTGGCTAATGAGTTTGATATATTTTTTATAAAAACCAATTAGGCACGGCAATTGGCCGTAGCAAATAAGATCAGATCAAAGAAGATCATAGAAGATCAAGGAAGATCAGATCAGATCAGATCAGATCAAAGAAGATCAAAGAAGTTAAAAGTAGATCAAAGAATATCAGATCAGATCAAAAAAAGATCAAATAAGATCAGAGAAGATCAAGGAAGATCATATCAAAGAATATCAATACGATCGAAGAAGATCAACGAAGATCAGATAAAAAAAAGATCAAAGAAAAATCAAATAAGATCAAAGAAGATCAGAGAAGATCAGATCAAAGAATATCAAATAAGATCAAAGAAGATCAGATCAGATCAAATCAAAGAAGAACAATGAAGATCAAAGAAGTTCAGAGAAGATCAGATCAAAGAAAATCAGATCAGATCAAAGAAGTTAAAAGTAGATCAAAGAGATTAGATTAAATCAGATTAGATCAGATCAAAGAAGATCAAAGAAGTTAAAAGTAGATCAAAGAAGATCAGATCAAAGAAGATCAAATTAGATCAAATAAGATCAGATCAGATCAAATCAAATAAGATAAGATCAAAGAAGACCAAAGTAGATCAGATAAAAAAAGATCAAAGAATATCAAAGACGTTCAAAGAAGATCAGATAAAAAAGATCAAAGAAATCAAAGAAGATCAAATAAGATCAGAGAAGATCAAGGAAGATCTGGGAAGATCAGATCAGATCAGATCAAATAAGATCAGATAAAAGAAGATCAAATAAGATCAGAGAAGATCAAGGAAGATCAGATCAAAAAAGTTAAAAGTAGATTAAAGAAGATTAGATCAAAGAAGATCAGATAAAATAAGATCAAATCAGATAAAAAAAGATCAAATAAGATCAGAGAAGATCAAGGAAGATCATATCAAAGATTATCAAATACGATCGAAGAAGATCAACGAAGATCAGATAAAAAAGATCAAAGCAGATCAAAGAAAAATCAAAGAAGATCAAAGAAGTTCAAAGAAGATCAAAAAAGATCAGAGAAGATCAGATCAAAAAATATCAAATAAGATCAAAGAAGATCAGATCAGATCAAATCAAAGAAGAACAACGAAGATCAAAGAAGTTCAGAGAAGATCAGATCAAAGAAAATCAGATCAGATCAAAGAAGTTAAAAGTAGATCAAAGAGATTAGATTAAATCAGATTAGATCAGATCAAAGAAGCTCAAAGAAGTTAAAAGTAGATCAAAGAAGATTAAAGAAGATCAGATCAGATCAGATCAGATCAAAGAAGATCAAATTAGATCAAATAAGATCAGATCAGATCAAATCAAATAAGATAAGATCAAAGAAGACCAAAGTAGATAAGATAAAAAAAGATCAAAGAATATCAAAGACGTTCAAAGAAGATCAGATAAAAAAAGATCAAAGAAAATCAAAGAAGATCAAAGAAGATCAGAGAAGATCAAGGAAGATCTGGGAAGATCAGATCAGATCAGATCGGATCAAATCAGATCAGATCAGAGAAGATCAAATAAGATCAGATAAAAGAATATCAAATAAGATCAAATAAGATCAGAGAAGATCAAGGAAGATCAGATCAGGTCAAAGAAGTTAAAAGTAGATCAAAGAAGATTAGATCAAAGAAGATCAGATAAAATAAGATCAGATCAGATCAAAGAAGATCAAATAAGATCAGAGAAGATCAAGGAAGATCATATCAAAGAATATCAAATACGATCGAAGAAGATCAAAGAAGATCAGATAAAAAATATCAAAGCAGATCAAAGAAGATCAAAGAAGTTCAAAGAAGATCAAAGAAGATCAGATCAAAGAATATCAAATAAGATGAAAGAAGATCAGATCAGATCAAATCAAAGAAGACCAAAGAAGATCAGATAAAAAAAAATCAAATAAGATCAAAGAAAATCAAAGAAGATCAAAGAAGATCAGAGAAGATCATAGAATATAAAAAAAGATCAAAGAAGGTCAGATTAGAAACAAAAAAAAGAGCTAATGTGATTTTTTAAAAACAAAAAAATTAAAAAGAGCTTAGCGACGGTAATCCAACCGTAGCTAAAATGATCTTTTTAAAAAAAATATAGTAAACTAATTAGCGACGGTAATACAGCCGTAGCTAAGATTTTTTTGTGATTAAAAAAATATATATTTTAAAGACCTTAGCGACAGCTTGCAGACCGTAGCTAATGTGATTTTTTAAAAGCAAAAAAAAAATAAAAAAAGATCTTAGCGACAGTTGTATAACCGTAGCTAACATGATTTTTTTTTAAAAATATAACAAACTAATTAGCGACGGTAATACAACCGTAGCTAAGATTTTTTTTGTGATTTAAAAAAAATATATTAAAAGACCTTAGCGACGGCTTGAAGACCGTAGCTAATGTTATTTTAAAAAAAAAAAAAAATTACAAAAGAGCTTAGCGACGGTTTTATGACCGTAGCTAACGCGATTTTTTTAAAAAAATATAGTAAACTAATTAGCGACGGCAATACAGCCGTAGCTAAGTTTTTTTGTGATTTAAAAAAAATATATGAAAAGAAGTTAGCGACGGCTTGAACGCCGTAGCTAATGTGATTTTTTTAAAAAAAAAAAATTGAAAAAGAGCTTAGCGACGGTTTTATAACCGTAGCTAACATGATTTTTAAAAAAAAATATAACAAACTAATTAGCGACGGTAATACAACCGTAGCTAATTGGTTTTTAAAAAAATTATCACCGATCCGTGTGAAATCTCATCTCAACCGTTAATAACACCAAAAAAATTTAGCTCAATCCAACGCACTAAACCAAACCACGTCATCGATCCGCGTGAAACTAACACAACCAATCCCCTTCAATTACATTTCTCTATATAAATTTCAATTTTTTCTACAAACCAACTTAAACAAAAATTTTCTCTCAAAATTTTTTTTCTCTCATCTTCCAGAGAAGAAACCCACTGAGGAGAAGTCCGTCGCTTCCTCGACACCGATCTCGGCCGCCTCTCTCTCCCCTCCCTTCATCCGCCGCCGCTCTCTCGGAGATCTGAGATCTCTCATCTCGGAGATCTGAAAAATCTGAGATCTCGAGATCTGAAAAATCTGATCGGATCTTGGAGATCTGAAAAATCTGATCGGAGATCTGAAAAATCTGATCGGATCTTGGAGATCTGAGATCTCTGATCTCGGAGATCTGAAAAATCTGAGTTCTCGAGATCTGAAATATATATATTTTTTAAAAATCTCAGAGATCTCGATGAAATCTCAGATCTCGGAGAAATCTGATCTTTTAAAAAAAATCTCGGAAAAATCTGTTATTTTTAAAAAAATCTCGGAGAAATCTCAGATCTCGAAAAAATATATATATATATATATTTTTTTTTAAAAAACCATTTAGCGACGGCCACAATGCCGTCGCTAGAATAAAAAAAATTTTAAATTTTTTTTTAAAAATCAGTTAGCCACGGCTAAAATGCCGTCGCTAAAATAAAAAAAATGTTAATTTTTTTTTTAAAAATCAGTTAGCCACGGCCAAATGCCGTCGCTAAAATAAAAAAAATTTATTTATTTTTTAAAAAATCAGTTAGCCACGGCCAAAATGCCGTCGCTAAAATAAAAAAAAAAAATTTTTTAAAAAAATCAGTTAGCCACGGCCAAAATGCCGTCGCTAAAATAAAAATAATTTAATTTAATTTTTTAAAATCAGTTAGCCACGGCAAATATGCCGTCGCTAAATTAATAAAAAATTAATTTTTTTTTAAAAAAAAATCAGTTAGCGACGGATATTTTACAATTTAGCGACGGTTTTATCCCGTGGCTAATTAGCTACGGCAGTTTTGCCGTCGCTGAATCAATTAGCGACGATAAATCTAGCTACGGGACAGCGACGGATGTGGTGCCGTTGCTAATTCCTTTTAGCTACGATTTTAGCTCAATCAGCGACGGTTTTTAGCCGTCGCTAATGTCCATTTTTTTTGTAGTGGATGATCAACGGCACTCTAGGACGACCATGGATTGGGTATAATGCACTATCATCAGCAGTAACTGTTTACTCTCCACACATTTTGGTTTTACAATTTTATCTGTACGGTCCTCAATTACGAGGCTCTTAACCTATTTATTAATCTATTTGCTCTACACTTTTACCAAACAAAAAATGATACCTTGATGTATCGATATTGTCTCGGTGTAAATGTGAAAGATTGACGTTTTGATAACGGGTTTTAAGCAAGTCCAGTGCTCTACGAAAAACTTATTTTGATTGATATTGCGATCGATTTGGAATGAAGTGGGATCTGTGATTGATTGATAATTGTTCTATTTTGGGAAGATATTGTGCTGAGAGGACAGATGATCCTAAACCAGTTGTTTGAGGAAACTTTGTTTTGGATTGATAATGAAATCAGTTTGGAATAAAGTGATATTGTGATCGATAATTGTTTTGTTTTCTGAAAGATATGTACTTTGTTGTGGACTTCAAAAGATCTTCAAAAGATATTTAGGGATGAGTCTGACAACCTTTACTAGTATATGTTTACAGGCCAGCTTGATATTCACTGCGTAAAAATTACAGTGCTCATCCAATTTATCACTTCTGAGTTGAACATGCATTTGCATGGAGACAACGATATATTATCACTTCTTTTTATGTACGCACTTCGCCATCTCACACCTGCGATGCTGGTACAACTTGTCCTTACTTGATGTGGGTGGCAAAGATCTGAAACCTAATTTGAATCATGACCGTGCATCTGTGATGCTTTATCTGGCTCAATTACCGACACTGCCGCCTGGGGTGCGCACGCACTTATTAAAGAGATTATCATCTTCTTATTAGCCTTTGTGACAACTCATCATTATTTCATGTAAAACTATTCAAGCTAACACTATCCTAATAATCTCAACTTTTTGCGCGAATCGTCATACATTCTACAATCCATTCACCGATCTGCAACATCTCGAAATACACCTCTTCTTCAAGTCTTATGTGCAACCACGATCTATGAATAACAACAATTTTATCCCAAACTTAAATACCACCTATCAAACCTTTCATCCGGCCTCTTTCCCAACATCACTGTCAGTCTGTGGCTAATGTGGGGAGGCACTCATTCATCTTGGCTAATTACTTTACACACTATACATAATTCAGACCTCAGTTCACTGCTCATGCTTGACACTTGCTTTCAGTATTCCTGGAAGAGGGGGTGGCATAGGTGGTCTTCCCATAGCATCTAGTCTCAAGGGATGTGGCATGCGGGGTGGATGCATGCTGGAACCTTCGCCTGCGTCTGGAGTAGAGTCATGGGCGCCATCTTCACTTTGTGTCTATCGCAAAATCTCATAGCCTTGAGAACATAGTTGTCATCGTGTAATTCAAAAGTGGTACTACAATGAAGTTGTGATTGATAAACGAAGTTAGCAAATGCTATATAACCCACAGAATCTCATTGGTTATGAAATGATTGTCATCTTGTAGTTCTATAAAGGCGTAGTGAAATCGCCTACATATTGCCAGATGCACATCAATATCGTTCTTCTCGGCACGGTTAGAGAGCATGTTGTTCTCCTAAGTTAAATAATACGGTTGCAACTGCTGAAGACTAAAAAAAGATAATTAGAGAATTGTATCATTGTTTTGTTGTATTTTTTTTCTTGACTGAATACAAACTTATATAAGCTAATTTTACCTAACCTTATAGAAATACGAAACTTAAAACTTTTTATACAAAATATTCTTATTGTGTCATATTTCTTATTTGTTAAAAAATAGAAGTCTATGTTACAAAATAGAAAAGTGTTACATAATAAAATATGTTAGGAAAGTCAGAATAGAATAGAAGTCTTAGGTTTCCTATCTCCATAAGGTCAGGTAAGATTTAGCTTTATAAGCTTGTACTCTATTCAATGAATTTACACAGTGATATTACAATATAATAATATTTCAATACAATTTTTTACATGGTAGCAGAGTATAAAATTCTTAGGTGACCTAAAACAACTACGGGGACTCAAGCTCTTCCCCACCTCCGACGACTACGCACATGCACTTTGACCGTAGACACAAGAGGCGGGGAAGGGAAGTGACAAGTCATCGCCTTGCTTAATTTCCACACGCACAACCTACAATCAGAACAAAGTAATTGCTTGCACCATCAAAATCATCCTTCAACAATTGCAAAACCAATTGTCACAAAAACAACCATCAAAACATCATAAAAAACGACCAAAACCCTAATCGATTTGTCTCAGTGATCGATTAACGCCCCCTTCCAGCAACATCCTCGACGCGACGGAGATCGCTGTGGTGGAGGTAAAGGAGATGACAGTGCAATCGTAGTCAAAGTCGGTGAAGGAAACCACCCCTCCTCCGCTACCACCTCAACGGAGACTGATTCAATCAACATTGCTTCTATAAAATATTGTTGTGTTGTATCATTGTATAAATTCATTGAATAAAATACAAGCTTATAAAGCTAACTCTGACATAACCTCATGGAGATAGAAAATTTAAGACTTCTATTCTATTATGACTTTCCTAAAATATTTCATTTTGTAATACTTTCCTATTTTGTAAAATAAGTTGACTTGTATTCTTTTAACACATATTCTTGTACTTTCTTATTCTTGTACTTTCCTTCTTGCAATCTTAAACTTAAGTTTGACTATGTTGATACAAACCCTACATATTCTAACAAAGACGCCATCATGAGATCATGGCCATTCTATATTACAACAGTAGCGATGAAGACTGGGCTTTAATTGTTGATGGTTCATCAGGGAAGATGGTGAAAGCCAAGGTGCGCAGAAACTATATCGACGTCCTTTAATCAAATTCACCAATGGAAGGTGAGTGTTGTCAGGGGTGAGCAGGATTTCATGACTGCGTTTACTTGCAACCTGGGTCAGGTAGCTCCACCGAACATAAGTGTAAGCGTATGATATTGCCTTGGACTCCTTGGAAGAACGTAAAAGGCATTCCCTATCCTCGATGCACACATTCCATGAACAAGTACATCATGTTACCGCTGCTCCTGTGGTTACAGCTATGGAAGGCAAGTACTGAAGTATACTGATATTGATCTGATGCATATTGATTGCAGGCTGTTCAATCAAAGATGTTTCGGGGTTCATTACTGATTATTTCTCGCTTTTCTAGTAAACCACGCTTGCTTGGGTGCTATGTAATAAGTTTGTTAATCCTTTCACTGTTTAGAATAATGGTGCCGTGCCCCTGTTGGCACGGCAAGTTTTAATTCAGTAGAAGTGGAAGGTCTTTTTATAATATTTTGAAAAAAGTCAAAAAGTGTGAATTAATATGACCACGTCAAATCATCAATGTCAAATAAATATAAATTTTGAATGTATTATGAATAACGAGTATTTCTATAGAACTCGCATGAAAAAATTAGATGAAATGGTCTTTAAATCCCTACATTATTTCTGGATATAGTTGACTGGAGTGGACAATCTCAGCTTTGGTTATGCTGCTTCCTTTTTTATCTCACCCTTTTCCCCTCCATTATTGAGATTTCAATTCTAGCTACCCCATAGATCAATCCATATGTTTACTGATACAAATAAAATGGTCACTACTGTTGAACTTAAGATGGACTTTATGAGTTCAAGCCTAGGTGACTAGATATGGAGTTAATCTAACAGTAGTGTAATTATTACAGTTAAACATTCACAATGCCCATGCATGTCTAGGACCCTAAGATGATCATCTCACTCATCAACTTGTCTAGAGAGTCAGGTCAGGCCTGATACCCTCCATCTTATAAATGTTTATAATGCTCCAATCGAACACATAGAGCCTCCATGGCGCTGTCGGCTGTCCTGAGGCTAGTGGCCTGGCTCTCTAGATTTTTTGCTCATAGTTCAAATCAGATGGTTCTATTTCAAAATCTTTCTGACTTGCTCCTGCAGAACAATCCAAAAAAATTGAAAAAGTCAATCACATCCACGATTGATACAGTACCAACAAGTCAATTAATACGCCAAACTCATAGTAGACCTTGGAACAAAAAAGCTCTAGACAAAGCCATTTGAGTAACACAAACACAATATAACCTCAAACATATAGCATGAGTTACCTACTACTTACCTATGTTGTATCTTCAGTACTCTTCTTCAACTTATCTCCTCCAAAACAATTAACTCATGCAAACACTACAAGTCAACATGGCATAAATCTGCAATAACACCAGCACCTACATCTCCTTCTCTCTCTCAAAGGGTCTCTTGTCTTGCTTGTTTGATGAGAGACTTCAGACTGATAAGAGAGAACAAAACATTCACTCACTTCAGTAACTGAAGTATATTGGAGGTGCAGGTGCAGGTGCAAATGCAGACTTATGTAAACAACTTAACCATCCATCCCATGCCTCCAACATAAAACATCTCTCACTAGCTACACAAATTTCTACTATATAAATCAACCAAAAAGCAAGACCTCTATATATAGAGAGATGGTATCTCTTAACTTGCATGAAAGAGATTGGATCAAAAACATTATCCAAAATGGAGTTCTAGATGTGCCCACGTGACACTAAGTGTCACACACGTGGGCTAAGTACCACCTGGCCAATAGGATAAGCACAAGTGGCCTTCTGAACCTGAATGTCCCGTGAGCTCCTGACCTTGTGGGACTTTAAAGTCTCACAATTTGATTGGTAAGCAAAAGTGAGATTTTAAAGGTAGGTGATTTAGAGCTGTCAAAGAGGCCAAGGTACGATATGAATGAAAGTTTGGCCTACTTTTATAGCACAAGGCCCATTAACTTTGATTGCTCATGTATGGTATTTTCTTCTAAAAAACAGATATACACTTCGTGTACTAATGACATGGGTACATGCGTGGTCGTATCATTGGTATACCGTTTTGGTCTTTGAATCGCGACTTCAGGGCTCCCTAAATAAGTTATTAAATTATCAAATATAAAAACAAATTATCTGTCAGAAATTCACATGTTCTTGTTATAAAGTAGATACTGTTTAAAACAAAAGAATGGTAAATATCTATAAAAAAATGTATAATGTAAATAGGATGATTGGGGTTTGTTAAAATCTAATGGCTTAGATTATATGATAATGACTATTGAAATCGTTGGGCTGAATAAAGTAGTTAGACCTAGTACCTTGATATGATTGATTTTAAAATGGATGGAGAATGACATTTTCAAGATTTGGCAAATGAAAATGGCATTTTTGTAATTTAGCAAAATGAGGAAGAGGGTCATTTTCAAGATTTGGATATTGAGGATAGGAGGAGCATTTTTGGTATTTGGTTAACAGGGAGGGTAATTTTGTAATTTGACAAATGGAGGATATTTTCGTAATTTGTTGAATGGAGGGTCATTTTCGTAATTTAACAAATGAGTAGGGGAAATTTGTCAAATAGGATGGGATGGCATTTTGAAAATTCTAAAATTGACGGATTGACACGTGACATGACACACAATTGAACAGTAATTTTCAATTCTAGTTATAGATAGAGAAGGTGGGTGGTGGGAAAAAATGACAAACATCTTTAAATTGGAAGAGGGCATTTTGAAAATTCCAAAAATAACGGATTTACACATTGAAAAAGAATTGAATATGATTATAATTGCCCTTCTAAATAAGTTTTTATGACAAATATCAATGGTAGGCATTACAAATTGACGTTTTTGATAACAGGTTTTAAGCAAGTGTACTGCACTACGAAAAGTTTGTTTTGATTGATAATGAGATCGATTTAGAATGAAGTGGGATCCATGTTTGAAAATTGTGCCAATGATAGCTCAATGGTTAGAGTTTGACGAATGGTACCACAAAGTTATGATTTCAAACCCAATTTGCGGCATCTTTAGTGGGCTCAAGGAAAGATTTGTTTAATTGATAATGAAATCGGTTTGGAATAAAGTGATATTTGTGATCGATAATTGTTCCGTTTGTGAAAAAATATGTACACAGATAGTTGTTGCGGACACTTCAAAAGATCTTATGGTAGAAAACAAAGATCGTTATTCTGAATGTTAAGCGAAACAACTAAATTTAGGGATGAGTCTGACGGTCTTTACCAGTATATGTTTTACAGACCAGCTCGATAAAATTACAGTACTCATATAACACTGAAGAACACTATGACTAGTTTGCCATCTCATATAACACGAAGAAGCAATGACTTCACACTCCATTCTGTTTGATAACCATGATACAAATAACCTGGGAGATGCCAAGTGAGTTCCGCAAAATATATACAAAAACCACTGCCATACCATAACACCAATAAAAGTTATTCAGATGCCTTTGGTCCTGTGTACATAACTACATCGCTCGCAATTACAATGGTGAGTCGTTAATCTTAAATCTAGAAAACTGACAGTCTTGACAAACCTTTTCAAAATCATGAAGAGTAAAACCTCTTATGATGTCAATCTGGCTAATATGGGGAGGCATTCATTCATCTTGGCTAATTACTTTACACACTATACATAATTCAGACCTCAGTTCACTGCTCATGCTTGACGCGAGCTTTTAGTATTCCTGGAAGAGGGGGTGGCATAGGTGGCCTACCCATAGTATCTAGTCTCAAGGGTTGTGATATGCGGGGTGGATGCATGCTGGAACTTTCACCTGCATCTGGAGTAGAGTCATAGGCGCCATCTTCACTTTGTGGTCTATCGCAAAATCTCATAGCCTTGAGAACATAATTGTCATCATGTAATTCAAAAGTGGTACTGCAATGAAGTTGTGATCGATAAACGAAGTTAGCAAATGCTATATAACCCACAGAATCTCATAGGTTACGATATGATTGTCATCCTGTAGGTCTCAAGGTGTAGTGCAAATAAAGTAGTTAACACATGAGAACACAAATTGGTTTGCTCGGGTAGTTTACATCGATTACATTTGATACTAATGTTAGACAACCACACTGAGTTTGTAAGAAAGTTGCTACAATCTCTGTTCTCCGGGATCCTTGATTTGTGATTTTCGACATTATTACTCTGCAAACCAAAGGTGGGAACCAAATTCATTTTGGAATAATTGGGAGCAAAGGCAGAAATCGTTCGGCCTTTGGTAAATATATCAGTGAATCCGGGAGGGAATATGTAGAAAGTGAACTTCGATTGTGTTTATCACAAGGTCATATAATATTCTATATGTTCAAAATTAAATGCTATTGGGCTTTTGGGATATTTTGATATTGTTTGCATCGAAGAAGTTCAACTTATCAAAGTAATCAAAGAAGAGTATCAAGCAAGGTTTTAGCATGTTAGAGAATGTTCAAGTGTCAGAGGGAGTCAAAGAAGCTCAACAAAGCAGAACTAAAATCACTGGATCAATCCGAATTTGATCAGAAAGACAGGTTTTCAGGTCAAATCAATCAAAACTGAATCTGATCCATAGTTCAAGAATGATTCTTGTATGTTTCTGAAAAATTTCGTATCCTCCTCCTTATGTCCCGTAGAATTAGTCTTTTCAGACAGTTTTCATGAGATTTGTGCTTGAAGTTTTCTTTGTATGTTTGAATTGCAACTTCTGTGAGGATGTGTTGCAAGTTTGCAACTATTCATGGAACTCTCGATAAAGATCTTTCAAGATTTGGTTGAAGAAGTTTTCAAAAGTGACAGTTGTTACAGCCAATTTTACTCTCTAAAGACTGATGTTGGGGTTCTTTTGTGCTTTGTAATTGTTTATCAACATCATTGTCCTACTATTTTCTGCAACACCTCAAGGCATAACCATCTAGAGAGGTCCATCACAACTATATTTAAAAGGATATTTTATGTACTCGGGGTATGCATAGACTCCACTTATGAGTTCAACAAATGCCTGGTCCACCTTGAACGACATACAAGCTCTGCACCATAAAATATGCCACATAGAAAATTGTAGCATCATCCGATCAAAGGTATGGTAAACTTGCAGTGGAGCGAGAAATCAGTTGTGAAACTTTGGGAAAGTGGAAGTTAGATAGAAGCACAGAATGGTCTGGATTCAGGTCCTTTGTATTAGAAATGTCACAGAATGGTCTCATTATTACCAATCATATTTTAGCTAGGTAACCAGGCTTATAGCAGATTTTACATTGTACGGGGCAGGAATCAACAATAAGGTGGACAGCTCAAAATGAGACTGTATTTGGGGGTTGAAACCTTATGAGAGTCAGCGTAGTCGGTCTGTTAACCATAGTAGAAAACAACCATGACTAATGTAGATTTAATTGTTCGATGATTGAACGCTTGATTGTGACCAACAGAAATGTGGGTGACTTAAGGAGCGGTGTGTGCATCAGACTGGCCCAAGATTAGGTGGAGAGTCCATATCCTAAACTTGCTTTCAGTTCATTAATGGTACCGGTTGGGCAATAATTTTCTACATTAGTGATGAATGTGATGAAGTTGGAATCTGGCAATCAAGTTGCAGATGTGAAGTCAATGCTTTGACTCGTTTGCACGCCTCAAAGTGCTCAACCTTTCTCAAATATTGGTATTTGGGTTTGTACTTTCGTCCAGTTCAAAAAAAGTGTTTGATTTTGGGTGATCAAACTATCAATATAGCCCAATGCATTTGTTGGAACATAAATAAAAATGATAACCAATGAGCAAGTAGGTTCACTTACCTATTAAAATCAAAATGCACCAACTGCATATCTTCCGAAATCTCCACTTCAACAGTTGCCTGTGGACGTGTCTACAGTAGAAATACACCAAATAAGGAACCAGAAATAAGATAAATTGAGTTACTAGCTTTTTCACAACAAACTAGGTCATCATAGCTAAGAAAATTCCATGAACTAAAGTTAATCAGATACCGAGTTTCAGGAGACTTCAGTTTTGAGATTCAAAAACAACCAGACCTAGTTTTTGTATTTAAGACACTAAAAACAAATTCTACTTGAATCAGTGATTTTTTTTTGCCACTTAACCTAATTAAAGGTCTGAAATTCTTAAAAAAAAATGTGCAATAATTTCACAAAAGTGAGACATCTAATCAAATTATGATGCCAAAATAAACACAACCTTGGTCTCAAATTTTCTACCATCCGCTACCACAGTGCTGAGGCACTTATTTATAAGAAAAGACAAAGGGTTAAAGCCTCCATGTAGTCATACCTGCACTAGAATGAAAGGTAATGCCACTCCACCTGTAGGAGTTTCTCCTGAACCATATAATTCTTCATTCCGTTCTATCAGATTCTGAAGACCAATGTACTTTGAAAAAAGAGGAGAAGATGTCAGTGAACAATGCCACTAATACTTCGAGCTAAAAAAAGCTCTCGACATAAATACTGTTGATGACTATAAAACATACATTATTAAAGCAGCACCATATAAATATGGAAATCGAACACGGTCAAAAATATATATCAGAGATCTTACTTGTTCTTCTAGTTCCTGCAAATAGGTAGCCTTCTTTTGGACCCTAGCCCTAAGTGCAGCACGCTCAGCCTGCAAGAATTAAATTGGGAGAATAGGATCCATTAAAATTCCTGTATATAGCAGCTACCATAAATTGCATCTATCATGTTCACGTGAAAATTTCGGACAAAAATAGTTCCCTCAAACCTTTAGATCTTCAACATCACTCAATGTAGTGCGAGGGAGACCTTTCCATTGTATTTCCTTCTTATCCTTAGAGATAATATCCATTGCCATGAGAACATTAAGAGCATCATATACCCTCCGCCTAATATTTTTCTCATCATATTGTTGCTGTCAAAAAAGGAACTTATTAGACTTTATATATTTAAGGTTTGATGAAGTCGATACACTATACACCATCTTACCTGGTCTGGGGATGCAACAGTACTAATAGGATCGGCAAATTCAGACACCAGTTCATCTGCTACCTGGTGTAATGTCAAGGACAAAAATCAGGGAACATTATAAGAAATCTCAAGTAATCCATCTTGAGAATCCATCTAGAAAAATAAGAACGCAATAAAAACAGCATTTCAACAACGCAACAAAAACAGTATATCAACCCTTTGTATGACCTAGTTGTACCAAAACTCGCCTCCGAAAAAACAGCTATCACTCGTGCATTACTTATGCCTTTGTATGGCCTATTTGTACCAAAACCCATCTTCACAGTTCTCCTAATAAATGCCAAGATCACTGATTCAGTTCATGGATGAGAGGGGAAAACTTTGTGATTCCTAGGCGTATGAGAAACTTTATGGAGTTCGTCCAACACTCTAATCTTGTCAGCATTTATGAGAGGGATGGAGTATTGGAGTTCACTTGGTCAAATCCTTTTAATCGGGAGCTTTACAAACTTGATAGGTTCTTGGTGACTCACAAATGGGTGGATCATTGAGAATTATAGATCTTCAGACATTTCCTAGAGTGAGTCTGAGCAATGAGCATTTACCAATGTTACTGGGTAGTGGTTCAACCAATTGAATCAAAAGGGTTGTTCAAAAGTTTGAAATAGCATGGCTTGAGGAGGGAGAAGCACTTTGTTGGATTTGGACGCTATGTAAGAAAGCACCTTAAGTTGAATCCTCACAGATTGAGTAGCGAACCTTTTATACATTTGGAAAGGAGGGCGATTTATGTTATGGAGGACTGAGGAGACAGCAGAGTTGTTCTGAGCCCATGCTTGGTAAGATTACTCAAAAGTCAAAACTGATAAATGGCAGCTCTACCTTATATGTCATTGTGTATCTGGTGATCAATTTCACACAAGCGTTACTTTTAGCCAAGAACCTTTAAATTGGTGTTTTCTTACACATGTTTGACCTTTACGCCAGACGAAGTGGTGCACTAATACGTACCTTAAAATTGTACAATTGCCCAATGGTCAATAACTGCATATGAATGTCTGCTTTTCGAGTTTGACATCTCAGGCGTACACACTAAGAACTCCAAAGCATTTATGAAAACAAGTTTTCACCAATGTATTTATAGAAAAACACTGGTAGCTAACACCATATCTTTGATAAGAAACCAGCAATCACATTGTTAATAGCTTTTATAATATGGTCTAAAGCCACTCAAACTGTGCCTTTCAAAATAAAAAACGACTAATTATGTATAAGACTATAAGGGGCTGTGGTCGATTGGTTAAGGCTTTGTGGACTTGTTCCACAGATCCTTGCTTCGAGACCCACTGGAGGCATCTTTATTTCGGGGTGGTATTCGACCCGTAGGTCGCATCTCGGGACTAGGTTACGGATCCTAGGCTGAAAAAACCGGCTTGCCTTTCAAAAAAAAAAAAAAAAAGACTATAACCAACAAAAAAAAAACTCTGCAATTCATTATAGTAAAGACTATAATTTTTTTCCCTTTACTCTCTTTTTCTTTTCCTTCTTTCAAATATATAGTTTTAGTTATTCCTCACAGAATACACCCATCACAGTAGATTATAGATAACACGGGAATCACACAAAGGGAAAAATAGCAATTGTTTTTACCTCATTGTAAGTGGTTCTGCCCTTACTTTCCACCTTTTCACAGACTAGAAACAACATAAACATACAAGAAGAAAGAAGTCAGTATGAAGTCCTTAACAATAACCAACTAGCGAGCAAACACTGCCCATCAATGAGAACGAAAAAACACCCCTTGTTACACCAAAATCGAAGAAATTCTTATAAAATCAAGTGTTTAGGATTTCGCAAGCACATGGCACATCTATCATCTATGAGAATTTTCAAATTTTTAAAAAAAAAAATCACCTTTCATGCTGAATTGTCGAAGTCCCCTATTTTTGTCAGCTCCCACTGCCCGCTGACCTCTCTTCTTCTTCTTACCACTGCTCAGTAATAGATAAATATTAACGCCTCAAATATAACAAGTTTTACAATGCATTAGTTTGAGGTTTTAAAAGGGGTGACGGGGTTCCTTCAGACAGTAACATAGAATATAAAAATGGAAGAACTCTTCTTATCAAGGATAGTGAATGCAGTAACATCAACAGGTTCATAAGCATAACTAACTCTAGGGTTTCATTACTTTCGGAAACAAATATTCCAAAATTTGACACTTCCCACCCTAAAAATCAAATCACATTCCTGGGTTTTCAGAAAATTATCAAAAACCTAAACTTTAGAGCTGAATCTCAGCTATATTAAATGGATTCCTTCAATTTGCCTAAATTCTTGATACATTTGAAGACTTTGCATAAATTGACATCAAACTGGATTCATTAGGGTTTAGAACCAGACTCCATGAATTTCAAATTACAACTAAAATTCGACTAATTCAATTAAAGATACTCACTTAGCAGCATCTTGAGATCCGGCATCATCTCCGTGAATATCTAGATGACTCAACCTAGCATTCTCATTCACAAGCATGACTTTTGATGGGTCGCTTCTCGTCGAAGGCGACCCCGCACTTCCCCCACTATTATTCGACGCCGATTGCCCAGAAAGAGTCGTACCCCATGACTTGGTAGCTCCTCCTGGTCCTGCCCCAGGCCCAGGCCCTGCCTTAGGAACAATGCCTGGTGGGTTGTTGTTGTTGGTGATGGTGGTGGTGGTGAGGTTAACACCATCTTGAGTTCTAGCTTTACCTAACATAGCACCACCGCCTCAAAGAGAGGGTTTTGAGGCTTTGGAGGAAAAGGGGTGCTTGGAATCTGGATCAAAGAGTGAGATCTCGATCAGGAGAGAAACCCCAAATTGGGAAAGAAAGGATTTTGAGATATGGGTTTTGCTCTCTGTATCTCTCTGTTTGATGGAACTCAGGGCAGGAAGTGTGGAGATGAGATGGGGGGTGTTTGGGTTTCTCTTCTTTTGTGTGTGTAAAACATAGAGGGAAGAAACGGAAGCAAATTGGGATTTTGATTAATTGATTGTTTGAGATTGGATCGTTGAGAGGCGAGGGAAAGTATATCGTTATTGGGGCGCGTAGACTACCCAGTTTGGGTTTTGCCTTCTTGTATAGCTCATTCTCATCCATGAATTCCTCTTTATACCACCACCACAACGGGAGATGTGATTTCTCGAAATTTTTACTGTTACCGAGTTTGTTATAATTTTATTTTAGTATCAAAAGTTTTATATAAATCATTATTATTTAATATGTAAGTCTTGAGACTTTTTTTTTTTTTTATGTATGCATAACTTATATTGTTAAATTCGAAATTTAAATCGAAATTTTTTTACGTTTTTTATACATAAAACAAAATATTTCTTAAAATTAGGAAACCGAAATTAACTCAAAAAAACAAAATCACAATCCTTGCTTGGAGCATATTCACCGTTGTATTGTTGTTGTTGATGTCGTGAATGTCTCTTAGCATTTAGTTTGCAGTCTGATGTCTTAGATCTTCCAATCATACCAGAATTTTACTTAGGGTGTGTTTGATTGCATGGAATCCTAATGTGAGAATTGGAATCACATTTCATGGCATCTCATGTCATGGACTTGACCAACTTTGATGTTTGGTTGCCCATGGGAATTCCCATTGTAAGTGTTTGGTTGTCCAAAACTAATCATGAGAACTTTTTTTTTAAGTATGAAGATCCCACAATTCTACTTTTATATATAAATTAGAATATAGTTTTGATTTTGCTTCTTGCAAAACATCAATATAATTTTAAACCCAACGGTTGCTTAAATCTTTCAATGAAAAATCAATGTTCAATACTAGTATTCAAAATTCTAATAAAAAAATTTAACAATATATATTTTGACTAAAATTTTCAAAATGAAAACATGTTTACTGCATAAACATAACAGGTCAGACTTTTGTTGTCAATTAAACAATAAAAATGTTAAAGACAATGACTAATTACTAAACCACATGCTCCCAAACACCAATTAAACAAAATCCAAACTTTCTAACTCCTTGATTACTAATCAAAACACATAAAAAAGGTTAAAGACAAAGAAGCCAATTATTTTTGCTCTAAACTAATTCTCCTCTAACTCTGCAAGAACCCAACCCTCCCTTGTTTCTTCGGTCAATCCTAAAAAGAAAGTACCAAGCTCTACGTTCCCATTGAACTTCCTCATGATTTTCAAAATTTGACATTGGATAAGTTTGCAAGGTTTTGCCACGAACTTTCTTTGCTTCCTTGTGTACTTAATTACTGTTAAGAAATACAATTGAGAAAGCAATTTAATTTAATCAAAAGATTAGAACAATCAACAAAATAAAAACAGCTGAGAAAAAGTTTCAATAAAGATTAGAAAATGAGCATTCTCAATAAATTTAGAATTGTTGCACATACATTCCTCATGCTGATTTAACAGGTTGACATGATTATGACACAATGATGGTTGTTACACACACAATCCAGATCCACTAATGTCACTACCATTTTCCAGTTGTGTTCAAAAGATAATAGAATCAGTGCACTTCAATGATACAACCAAGAAAAAATTATCCATTCCGCCAAAACATCCATTCTAGAAACATTGTCCGACTTTAGAAGAAGTACATCCATTTCCATACACCTGCACAACCCTAGTCCTAGGTTTACTGTCATTCAAGTATTTTATCTAGTTAACGTTTCAGACATCAGTCCGTCCCTCCAACGGTAATAGCAATTAGGATTGCAGCAAACAAAGAACATCTTCATACCTTCCTTGCCTTTTACATTTTGCTACACAGAAAAATGAGAAACAGTCAACATAACTGCATGAGTTTTGCAAATTCCATATGCATTTGCAGATCACTGGATGACAGATGTGTATATATGCCTAGAAAACCTACTCTTGCTCTTTGCTTATGAGAAGGTAAAGATGGCAATGCCATGTAATTTAACAAATTCAATCAAATTTCAAGGTGACAGTTAAGAGGGATTGTACATTGTGCACAATTTGGATTTGTTAAAAACATATTTGTCAGTAAAATGCAGCAACACTTCAAAAACTAAATTGATAGTCTACACATTATCAAAAACAACAAGAATATCGAATAAAAACTATAGAGTATGATTGACCAAGATAACAAATTCAGCTCTACTTTGATATATGATGTCACAAACACTGAATACCCACACCTTGTAAATGGACAGTAAAATATACCACTACCTCAGTTCAGGCTTCATATGGAATCCTATTCTCAATGTTTCTGATTGTTGATTTGCAGACACAGTAAAAGAACTTGCACAGTACAAGCAATGCATATGCAGGCAGCAATACCATCCACAATGGCTCAACTAGTATGAGGAAGTGCATACACCAGCCACCCACTGGAGTCAAACCAAAAGGAAGTTTCCATTTATAACCTAGTGTTCAAAACCAAAACAACAACTAGCTCAAACAAAACACCACTCATCAATAGATGAAATTGAATAGAGAAATAGAAAACTCATTTTCTACAATATATCAACATGTATTAAAGCTTAAAACTGCACAAACATAGTAGAAACAGAACCACATCATGTGCTTAATACTACTAAAACGACGAACAGATCGAGAGCAACGAAGAGTTCATCGAAGAGGAACTCGGGAGGCAGAGCAAAAACGAACATGAAGAAAATGAGACCCGTGAAATGTTTTCCCTGAGGAAGGCGATGGTGGGAATCTATGACACGAGATGACATCCCATGCTCATCAGTAAAATCTCAATCAAACAAACACACTGTGTGTTTCAATTTCTAATATGTGGAACTAGGTAATGACTATGGATGCTGTTACTGGTTTGTGAGCATCTGAGAGTCGAGGAAAACAGCGAGGCGGGTACCGTCCATCCCCCAAGATGCGTACTTGACTTTTCAATACACACATCTCGGAGGATGGACGCCCAGCCCCCCTCTCGCTGTTTTCCTCGACATTTAGAATTTTTTATATTGATACTTGTTAACTTCAATGTCAAAGTCATCACTGTTTAATCTTTTTAAAGATTAGTGCAACTACATGGTCATAACTTTATGCAGATGAGGTAGACCAGTTTAGCACGGACATTGGTTCATGACCTTGCCAAGAACTCTGCATTCAGTTGAATAACTCTTATAGCAGGTAATGTATTAGTCGCGTTGTTGGCGCAAAATGTCAATGCAGGTGGACTAACGCAAGACAAAACAACAAAGTTGACAACCTCCATTGGCAACCAAAGTTTAGCAGCTGCACGTTTCTATATTTCAATATCAGAGAATTAAATTGTTGGAGTGAACCAGTTTTCCACTGCCATTGTCGATGTTGTAAGTTCAACAAGCTCCCTTAAGTCTCAGTCATGGGAGAAGCTCTTAAAGAATTCTTGCACAACTAAAAATGTGAACACTGCTTTCTATTATTAGCAAACAATAAATGCCATCAATATCAACGACCAATCAAATAGAAAAATTCACTGTAATCACTCTAGTCTAAATCATCAAATTTAACATCACATTGTTCGTTTGTAGCAAGATTTTTTACAACAACCATATCCTTCTGCCATTCGGACTTCCCAACCAAGACCAATCTGCTTGCATTGATCCGTGCTGCACGCTTGAACACCCTGAAATGGCAAATGTGAGAAAATGAAGTAGACAGGATTATCATTGCAGGACACCATTTTGGATTGATTGACGTGGCTCATAAACAATGACCATATGTACAAATGACAATGAGGGATGTACTCAGTTAAGCTAGAGTACCACTTGAGAGGTTTGTTCTCCAAGACAAGGTCAACACTTTGTCCTTTTAGTCTGAGTTTGGTCGCAACCATGGCCGCTGCTCCTTGCAGCTCCTGATCCAGAGGGCACACAATGTTCTCTACCTTGGGGCCGAGTTCTGGTAGAAGTTTTTTTTCCTTGAGTAACTGCAACAAGCCCCCCATGCCACCACATTGTTCATTGTAGGGACAATATTATAGAATAAGCATAAATCAGTATTTGATACGTAAATACCGGGTTTTTTGTTCAGCATTTATCACTTCTAAAATTAGGAAGAGAACTGTTAACTAGATTTTATAGCACTATAGAATCACATTTCCATTTTCAGTTTAATGGATAATTTCCTATCAAGCAAAAACAAATTTTTCTTACTTCAACTATGACAGCATCTCCAAATCCAAATCCACAAGCTGGTAGGTCATCACCTCCAAATGTAGAGAGTAGCCTGTCATACCGGCCGCCACCACATATTGCCCTTAGATTACCTGCTCTATCAAATCCCTAAAAGACCGAATCAATGATGTCAGAAACTAAAAAGTTAGTATACAGGTATCACATTGCACAAACAGGAGTCAAGTAGATTAAGTATGTCATGTGTGAAAGCATTATTAAAGCCTTGTGAGTCCCTCACTTGACAAATGCTTATCAGACCCAAACGCCTTCAATCTCTAGTATTGATGATACAGTTGTCAACTTCGATTGTCTTTCCTTTACGTTGTCGATATTTTATCAATAGATTAGATAACTGATGATAAAAACTGTTAACAATAGACTTTTGAAATTGAGTATTAGCCAATTACTTTTCTTAGCAAGTTATGCAAAGAGCAACACTGGCTGTAACTGAAGCAACAACTTGTAAACATAGGCAAAGACACAACTTGTAAGACAAAGACAAATACAGACAAAACACGGATGCCACAGCTTCAGTTTTATACGCAAATTCTGTGTTTACTGGTCAAATAATAATATCAAAGAAATATCCTAACCTCAAAAACAATTCCAGTGTAATAAGCAAGACCACGGACAATAGATGCATCAAACTGAATCCAATCAGAATAACCGAACTTATCAGCAAGTGAGAAAAGTTGTTTCAACTCAATAACAGCATCCCCTGTCACTCCAAGTAATTCTGCATATCCAAAAATATATTCAACTTTAGAGATCAGTAGATCACACAAAAACACTCCTTCCTTTGACAAGAAATATTTGGTGCAGCATATTGTCAGGTATGCCGTTGGTGAGCAATGACAGCTTTACATATGGAATTCAGATGTTCTCATCTCGGTTTGATACTGTTGTCACATTAAGTAAGACTAATTTTCCACAGCACGACAGACAATAAAGGTTTAGCTGCATCATCCTTTTGAATACGCACATTATCTGTGAATATGGACCAAAAACGAGAGTAAAAGAACGAGCATACAAACCTTCCAGCTTGGACAATGATTTAACAGATAGAACTTGTAGCAGTTGCTCAATAACTTCTTCTGATAATCCAAGTGTTTTCAACTCTTTCTTCATCTCGTCCATGTGAATTTTTTCCATCTATTACAATAAAACACATGAATCTCAGTAACTTATATGACAAGCCCATGATTGAAGCATTTCCAAGGAATATATTCTAAAAATAAATTGAGGATCTCGCCTACAAAGTCACATCATGCTCATAAATTATACGTACTATACTTCTTTTAAAAACTAAACAAATAAATGAAAATAATTGCATATAGATGCGTGTATAAGAAATAATATAGATGCATGTATAAGAAATAAGACGACTCAACCGTCCTTTTTTATTTTTAATATTATTGACAAAGCAAAGAGTTTGATTGCTTCAGGACCACTATTAAAAAGATTTCAAGGGCATCACGAATTCCATCCCAGTTGTACAAAACGTGATTCAAGCTGAAATTGCACAACGGATAGGCCAACTCTTGCTGTCATATTAGACTCTTGTAGAATATGCAAATGCCTTTTAACCTTTTAAAGACAATAATCCATCATTCTAGCAGAACGCAACTTACCTTGTCAATGATAACACAGACTCTGCCAAATAAATTTTCTGGAATGGAATAAGACTGTAGTACTTCTTGTAATACCTGCAAAATGGAGATATTAAATCAAGGATTAGCAAAAGTTATTTTTCATAGAATTGTATCCACTAAATATGTTAAATGAAGCTACAAAGAACAATCCTAAATACAAAAGCAAGCAAGGGCATCTTACTTTTACTCTAGTTTTATCCATGGGATATGTGGACCTTCCTGTATACATTTCATTACTTTCAAACAAAAAATCTCAATATAATATTTTGTCTTTTGCTTAATAAATCCTTTTTTTTAAAGATTATACAGTTCAGGGATATAGAGAACAAAAAAGGGTTCTTATTGAGAGTTTGCCAAATCCATCACCTCACCATAAAGTATCAATGCTGAAGTGTTGCCCAACACTTCAAACTATATTCCTTCTTTCTTTCATTTTTTGCGATAAATGAATAATTGTAAGGATGTAGTTTGTAAGTAACAGATCTCCAAAAAACATTCTATAAACCCAGCAACAATGTGGAGTGCCAATATAACTGCCATAAAATAACGACCTGCTTACACCTTTCGGCTGGAAACTTTAAAGCCCACGTCGGATGAGGTAATTCCAAGTCGCTTGAAAAAAGTGACAATAGAAGAGATAAGCTCTGCTTCAGCCTATAACAAAAAGAACAAGTTAGGATTAAAAAAAAAATTTAATAAAAAATAAATATAAAACTTGATCAAACAAACGATCAACTCATGAGTATATAATGTGTTTGATTGAGTCTGTATTTCACACCATCTTTTGATTATATGCTACCAGGATTGAAAATTTATGAAAATTAGACCGAAACTTATCAGCCATTAGACTCAGAGATATATAAATCAAAAGCTGACTCTTCATGATATTGATCTCTTTACTACATCGAAATACACTAGTCCAATCAACCCATGTCAATGCCTTTTATATTATTGTCAGTAGGGGTGGGCAAACGGGTCGAGGATCCGCGGGTTCAAACCGAACCGGACCGTTTTGCTCTAAACGGTCCGGATTTTATATATGAATTTTTTGGTACGGTTCGGATCGGTCCGGATCCGTTATAAAACGGTCCGGTCCCGGTTCCAATTTTTTAAAATGAAACGGTCCGGGTTGGACCCGTTTCAAATTACATTTTTTTTTTTTCTTTACTTTTACTAAAACCAAAACCCCCCTCTCTCTCTCTCTGACTCTCTGTCCCCTTTCAATTAAAAGTAGTAAAAGTAGTAGAAGAAAAGGAAGAGGAGTTACCTCCTCTGTCTCTCTGTCTCTCTCAATTAGAAGTAGTAGAAGAAAAGGAACTTCTCTGTCTCTCTCAATTAGAAGTAGTAGAAGAAAAGGAAGAGGAGTTACCTCCTCTGTCTCTCTGTCTCTCTCAATTAGGTCTCGATATCAACCAAAGAAGAAGCAACAAAGAAGAAGAAGCAAAGAAGCAACAAAGAGAGACTCCTCTGTCTCTCTGTCTCGATATCAACCAAAGAAGAAGCAACAAAGAAGAAGAAGCAACAAAGAAGAAGAAGCAAAGAAGCAACAAAGAGAGACTCCTCTGTCTCTCTGTCTCGATAAAGAAGAAGCAAAGAAGCAACAAAGACCCCTCTCTCTCTCTCTCTCTGTAAGAAGAAGAAGCAACAAAGAAAAGGAGAAGAAGAGAAGGAAGAGACGCTGGGAGATCTCCCTCTCCTCTCTCTGTCTTTGTCTCTGTCTCGAGAAGGGGAAGGAGATCGCCCTCTCCTCTCTCTGTCTTTGTCTCGAGAAGGAGATTTCCCTCTCCTCTCCACTCCCTTCTCTGTCGAACAGGAAACCGAGCTTGATTTGAAGTTATGGACCTATGGTGAAGGAAACCGAGCTCAGCGAGAAGAAGCAGAAGAGATCAGCGAGATCAACACTCGCTGAAGAAGCAGATCAGCGAGGAAGGAGTGGAGAGATCGATGATTTCTGGATCTTGGATCTGTTGTATGCAAATTTTCTGGATCGATGTTTATTTTTCTGTTTTTTTTTTTTTTTTTGAATGCAAATTTTTCTGTTCTTGGATCTCTTATTGTATGATTTCTGTTCAATTTTTTTTTGTATGAATATGATCTATTTCTGGAATATGATCGATTTTTTTGGAAGTTTGGAACCGTTTGGAACCGTGGAACCGAACCGTTCTAAACGGTTCGAGTTAGGTTCGGTTCCTATTATCAAAATGAAGGGATCCGGACCGGACCGGATCCGTTAAAATGTAAACGGTTCGAGTTAGGTTCCTTCAAATTTGGAACCGATCCGGACCGTGCCCACCCCTAATTGTCAGTAAGAAGCATTGAGAATCAACATGAGAGTTGGTGAGATATAAGGTTGAGTAGAAAACACACCGTAACATCAGGAACACCAATTATATCCATGTTCCATTGGTAGTGCTCACGGCGCCGTCCCCTTGTCATCCGCTCATAACGCCAACACTGACCTATAGCAAACCATTTCAATGGGAGGGAGAGAGATTTTCTGAATAGAGAAACAAAGTAAATCAAATATGAGGCATCTGAATTTCTCCTCCATAAAACATTACAAAAAAAAAAGGATGGCAGTATAATCAACGAACAAGTTTTGCACATTCAGCTTTTGAATCATGAAGAATCAGCAAAACAACGACAGACAGTCTCCATGTTTTCCTAAATAGATGTGGATATAATAAAAACATCGGAGTAAAAGGTTTCAATACCCTTTTTGTATCACAAGTCGAGCTAAAGAAGGAGTCAGCTCAGGTCTCAAGGCAACACGACGATTTCCACGATCCTCGAAACAATACAGCTGAAAAGAAAAAAATGGAGAACTGTATAAATGACAAGAGAATACTCCATAGTCCATAGATCATAAATACAAAGGTAAGTCATGGAATAATACACCCAAAATTACATATCGTGTTTGTGCAATGAAAATGTAGCTCTCCTTCTCCTAGTTTTCATGGCATTTGATGTATTTCAAGAAATCAAATAGCTACATAACAAAACTAAGAATCCTGATAATTTGTCTTTGAGACAAACCTAACTCCAGTTTGGATTAAATATTTTTTCCCAAAGTCAATCTAATTACGAACTCAGGATATAGAAATATGAAGAATGAACTTAATTTTAATTGTGGACGCTAAGCCTGTTTGGCATTCTAACAAGAAGAATTATGTGTGGGTAGCTTCATCTTACATAGGTCCTTCACTGGAAAACAGTTCCATAAACCCTAAACTAATTCATTAAGTTCTTAAAGTTTTTGGCATTTTTTATTCCTGGGCCCTCTTTCCATCTTAGTTGTCTCATTTTCTTTCCAAAATTTTGAATTTTGTTGCCTACACATTTTGCTTGCTTAACTAACATTTGTGTGGGAGGATACATCAATCTAGTGACGAGCCCCTGGATCTTGGTGATCTAAATGACTTCAAGACTGTCTTAGCTTCTATATATGCTAACGCTGCAACGATCATAAGTTCTGAGCAAGCCCCACAAAGCCTACATTATATTTGGATGATAACTGAAACCAAAGTTGAACAGTGTCATTATATACATTGGTCAGTCATTATTGGCATACATTATATAGAAGAAGAAGAATCCATAAACCTTCTAACATGCACTGTGTATCTCTACATTAGCTTTCATTTAAAAATATTAATACCTGGTCTTTAATTTCCTCCCCAGCTTTCCTAACAAAAAGCGCCTCCGACTCAAGCACCGGATAATCCACCTCTTCGAACCCAAACATATCCGAAACCTTATTCAACCAACAAACAATCATCAACAAAGCCATCACATTTCCATCGAAAACACAAAAAGATAAAACTTTAACCAGAAATTGCAAAACCCATCACCCCAAACTCCTCTTACCTCTCTGAAATTCTTAAAAAGCCAGCTTCTGAGCCTCATCTCCTCCGGGGGAAAATCCCTTGTCCCCTTCGGCGGATTAACGTCGATCCTCTGCATGGTCTCCACCACCGGAGGCCCTGAAAGCGCCCCAGACCTCTCTCCGCCTCCTTCGCCATTGTTGTTCACGGATTGTACAGAAAACGAGGAGAGTGAAGAGTAAGTTCTAGGGTTTGGGGTGGGGCGAAATCGAGGTGTGAAGAGCTTACGAGGGGTTCCGCGGGGATAAATAAGAGATGGGTATGAAGGGTTTAGGGTTTTGGAGAAGTGTTTGAAGTAAAGGTTGAGTCTTGGGTGGTGGATAAGATGGGTTGCGTTTGCAGGCATGGTGGAGAAGACGCGCGACTGAGACCAATCGATCTTCTCTGGGTATATAGTGGGCTCTTTTAAGGGCAAGAGATTGTGGGCTGTGGAAGATGGCCTTTTCTATTGTTGAGCCCACGGTAACTTCATGCTGAATTTAAAGCCCCGCTTGGTAATTGGTATACGATAAAAGATTGTATGTGCAAAGTTTACGGCTATTGCATAAATTTTAGGGCTGAAAAACGAACGGTTCGGTTTTTCAATTAAACTGTGAACCGAACCGACTTAGATCGATTTTAAAATTTTCAAACTGAAATCAAATCGACCATTAACAAAATCGATTCGAAACCGAACCGATTCTAATTTATACAAACCGTAACTGAATCGACTAAAATCGAACCAAAACCGAAATAAAACCGAACCGACTGACTATTTTAAACCTATTGTATTATTTATATATAAAATATATATTATTTATTATATATATTCGGTCGGTTCGGTTTGGTCGGTTAAAATCACATAGAAACCGAAAATTGAACCGACCACTTCAGTTTTGAATTTTTTGAAACTGAAATCGATCCAAACCGATACGATATTGAGGATAGTTGTGAAACGTTTGGGCTTAGCAAGTTGTAAAAGTTCGGGTCCATTTGGCGTACTGTATCAGGCAGGCTTAGAACCGTTTTGTCCGATCAGTGTTGGGCTGATGCTCGGCCCCATAATTCCTTTAGATCATCATGATCCGTGTATGACTTAGTGTTGTGATCATTTTGGTGTATCATCGACTACCAATGTCTGTAGTAATGAATTGCAAGCCTGTAGTAATGAATTGCAAGCCAATGAAATGCGAATACAATTGCATCAATTTGCAAAATGAATTGTTTTATAGTGTAGAGCTCAAATGAATGAAAATTCTCTAACTCAAGCAACGCATCTAGGAATCTCCGAAAGTTGACGATTTGTCTAAGTGATCTCCTTGAAGAATTTCAAGGGAAAATACTAGTTTGTTTGTGAAGTAGTTGGAGCCCATGGCATTTGAAAAGGAGAGGTTAGTAGTATGTTTTCAATATAGGTGAAAATTGGAAATGTTATCTACAATCTCGCTTATAACTACATTTCTTCTCATTAGTTTTATGTTTCTCATTCACTTTCATT
Source organism: Berberis thunbergii (assembly GCA_003290165.1). NCBI lineage: Eukaryota > Viridiplantae > Streptophyta > Magnoliopsida > Ranunculales > Berberidaceae > Berberis > Berberis thunbergii. Next base: position 246,393 of record QNQO01000641.1, read on the forward strand.
GTAATAAAAATGACGACTAAGGGTGTGATTGATTTTTCTCATAGAGACCCATGAAAATAGTTGAAATGAGAGAGCAAGTGAGAAAATTTTTCGTCAAACGACGATGAAGATAACCATGTTTTTTGAGTTTTTTGTGAAAAACTTTTCTTAGGCCTTCCTATAGTGTTTTTTCCCCCATGATTTTGATAAAAAGATAGCCTGGGGAGGTCGTAAATTTAATGCTCACTCCCCTCCCTTCTCTCTTATGTTTCATGATCTCTTCGCTAGTTTAAGATTTCCATGAAAAACAAAAAATCAAATACACCCTATTTCTAATTAAGAATACAAGTTTCATCAGCCTAACCTTACCTGAAGGTGAGGTTTTTTTTTAATGATTTTTTATTTTTACGTCCGCTTCACACATCACATTAACCTGAAAACACTAAATAGTAATAAATAAATAAAAAAAAGGCCATTCATTTTTCACACGAATGTCACACAGCAACAACAATTTTATAAAGACTAAAATCAAATGTCCTAAATTAAAGTGTTTTTCCAGCTCCCATTTAACCTAAAGTGTTCAACATTTTTCCTTTCCCACTCAAACAAAATAATAATAATAATAATAATATATATATTATATATATATTTTTAACCTTAACCCTCCCTACCTCATGTCACCGGTTGAGTTCGAATTTATGACGCGTGATTCCATTCACCGCACTAGGGCTAAAAACCGAACCGACTTAGGTTGGTTTTAAAATTTTCAAACCGAAACCGATCCGATCATTAACAAAATCGATCTGAAACCGAACCGATTATAATTTATGCAAACTGAACCGAGCCAAAACCGAACCGACCGACTTTTTTAAACATATTGTATTATTTATACATAAAATATATATTATTTATTATATATACTTGGTCGGTTAAAATCACATATAAACCCGAAAAACCGAACCGACCACTTTGGTTTTGAATTTTTTAAAATCAAAACTGATTTGAACCGAACCGATTGGTTCGATTTAGATCGGTTTAGTCGATTTAATCGATTCTTTTTTCAGCCCTACACCACGCCTCTAACAATTCTAGCTAGCACATCTTTTGGCGATGATAAGATCAATAACCATGAAAGCAAAATAAAAAACAAAACTGATTAATCCTAATAGCAAGCTATCTACATCATATTAGGTTCATTCATATTCAATTCAAAGTAACATTTATCACTATTTGCAAATTGCAACTCAATTATGACTTTTTCATTCAATCGTGCATCAACTCAAAAACCTACATCATCCATGCACTCATTCAATTTGACAAAAAACATGTCTTTATAACTCGTTAACTCAAAATCAAAATCATCTACAATTGAACAAAAAAATGTCATTATATCTTGAACTAGCTGCCAAATTTGACACTAACATGTTCTCTATCAACTGAAAGACATACTTACGGGCCAAAATTAATTATGACAAATTTCGTGTGTGAGCGATAACAAGTTTGTAGTTGCCAATTTTTAAAATTTTATTTGAAATTATACTTTTAGAGTCTCTTTGATTAGTTTTTTTTTTTAAGAATTTCTTGTTATGAAATTTTTTGTTGTCTATTTACTAACAGAAGATCGATTATTCATAAAACAATTTTTTCATTACTCTTGAAAATCTAAGTCTAATAGGAGACGTCAAAATTAGATTCACCAAAAACAATTTTCATTTCCATGTCTATTTTCTGTGCAATTAAATAAACCCTTAGTGTAAATAATATAAAGTGTATTTTCACCAAAATTTCAATTAATTATTCAACAAAATTAGGCATTTATCACACTACTAATTTCATAATGCAAATCACCATATGGAGATACGTCCGAATATTTTGAACAATGGTATCAACACAACCTACCACCCCAAGGGTTCATCTAAAATTTTTGGTGGAACCATCAACCGAAACGATTTAGTCGGTTAATAAAATGGTAAATTGAAATCAAATGTAACATAAAGAAAATTGAACTGATCTTCATTCATATAAATCGCAAATTGAACTTACCGCTCAAAATATTACTAAAAACGACATAAAACCGAACCAATTGAGTAAATTAAACATATTATATTATTTTAACATATCAATATACTCAATCAATTTCCATTTTATTGTTTAAATCACTAATAAAACCAAAAACCAAACCAATCATATCAATTTCAAAATTTCAAAAACCAATCAATCCTAAGCTGAATCAACCCTTTTAGCTGGCCTGACTTTTTACATTTTTGTCCCTTCATTTTTACATCTTTGCGATTGTGTTTAAAGAGGGAGAGGCAAAAAATGTAAAAAAAAACCCTCCCAAACAACAAATCCAGGCCGGCTAGAATTTCTGAAAATGAAGTGATCGGCTCATTTGATTTAATCGATATTGGTTGATTCCTAAACAAGATAAAATTTAGGGGTAAAATGGTCATTGTAGAGTCAGCTAGACGGACCCACGAGAATGCCAAGACTGCGTGACTTGTTTTTTCAAACTGTTAAGTTAGTCTAACACGGCGGCAACGCTACTCATATTGACTACGGACTCTCCCTTAATACCCATCCTCACACCATACACCATACATACATCCCACCTCCCACGCATCACCCATCTACCACCCACTCATCCATACATACATTCACCACCAACACCTCACCACTATATAAACCGACTCTCCCCTCCTCTTTATAGAATCCTTCAACTGAAAGAAAATAAGAAAATCTTTTCAAATATCAAACTTCCCAAAACCAAAACCGCCCTTTGTGTGAACACAAACACAGAGATCAGGAAACAAAGAAAGAAGAAGCAATGGAGAGGTGCGTTAGTTTCTCTCAATCAATCAATCTCTCGTTAAGTCTTTTCTGTTTTTCGATCGAATTCATTCGATCTAAATTGGAAAATTTTATTTTCTGTCTATGCAGAAAGAAGGCAAGAGCGAAGGAGGAGAGAAGAAGAACCAGGACGGAAAGAAAGAATCCGGAGAACTCACTGTTGTCTTGAAGGTCGATATGCATTGCGACGGTTGCGCCAAGAAAATCAAACGCTCTGTCAAGTCATTCGAAGGTAATAAATTTTGGTTTTCACAGAGTTTCCGGCGCACGATAGCGTACGCAGTGGTGTTGTGGCGCACGTTAGCGTGGTTTTCTTGGAGTTATTGTTTCTGATTGTTTTGTGTGTTTTGTTTTGTGTTTCTGAAGGTGTTGAGAGTGTTCAAGCGGACAGTGCGACGAACAAGTTGACAGTGAAGGGGAAAGTGGACCCTGCGAAGCTTCGAGAGAGAGTGGAAACGAAGACGAAGAAGAAGGTGGACCTCATCTCGCCGCAGCCTGCCAAGAAAGAAGGCGGTGGCGATGATAAGAAGAAGACGGAGGATAAGTCGGAGAAAGAAAGCCGGAGGAGGAGACGAGAAGAAAAAAGAGGTATTGTAACTTAACCTGCGCACCTTTTTCGCACGTGCTATCGCATTTTAGTGGTAAGTAGAATTAAAGAGCAGTTATTGCAACTGATCCACTGATCACGTACACCAATAAAGTTGTTAGAGATGGCAATTACTTGCCACATGGCGATGATACCCTAATTTGACGCTTCAACAACTATTCTTTTCTGGTAGACCAACCAAGCAATAGAGTCAATAACCAACAACCACACTTTCTTACAAATCTGGCGCCATGTTAGCAATACTAGTGTACGTTAGCATGGTTGATTCGGTCTTTAATCTTGTTTGGTTTTGCAGCCTCAAGTGACAACAGTGGTGTTCAAGACCAGGCTCCATTGCGAAGGGTGCATTCAGAAAATCAAGAAATCGTCAAGAAATACAAAGGTATACAATTTGTTCGAGTCGAATCGAATGAGTTTTGATTGTATGATCAATGAGAGTGTGTCGGTGTGCATGTTTTGCGAAGTTAACGGAGAATTTACATGTTTCAGGTGTGCAAAGTGTGGCTGTTGATTCAGCTAAGGATTTAGTGACTGTGAAGGGAACCATGGACGTAAAGGAGCTTCAACCATACTTGAAAGAGAAGCTGAAGAGAGCAGTAGATATTGTGCCTGCGAAGAAGGAAGAAGGCGGAGACAAGAAGGACTGCTGGTGGTGGTGGTGGTGGTGGTGGTGGTGATAAGAAGGATGGTGGTGGTGGTGGAGATAAGAAGGAGAAAGAAAAGGAAAAATCCGGCGGAGGTGGTGGAGAGAAGAAAGACGGTGGCGAAAAGAAGGAAGGTGGTGGTGGTGCTTAAGAAAGAAGAAAGTGCAAAGGTTGAGGCTAACAAAATGGAGTACTATGGGCATGCAGACCCCTACGGATTCATGAACGGGTATGGGAATCCCGGGTATGGACACCCCGGGTATGGGTATGCCGGGTATGGGAACCCTGGGTATGCCGGGTATGGGAACCCTGGGTATGGACACCCGAATGCAAGCCCGAGTGGCTATGCGAACGAGTATGCACCACCACCGTGTACCCGGTGCAATACGCACATGCACCACAGATCTTCAGTGACGAGAACCCGAATGCATGTTCTATAATGTGAGAATTAAAGTAGACAGAGAATGTAAATAAGATAGAACAAATTATAGATGAGCTGTCCGAATCAATCGGGACGGTCGTAGTGGGTGGTGTTAATTGTTTGTTTAGGTGTCTGTATCACAAATTCTTGTTTGTTAATTCAAATTTTGGTTTATTTGGATCTTAATTAATTTTTGATTTTAGGAGTGTTTAGTGCTTTAGAAGGTTACACGTGGCAAGTTGTTAATATACTGGTGGCATGTCAACTACAACGTTTTGTATTACGAAAATGCCCCTGTTAGATATACTTGATTTTGGAACTTCAGAAAATGAATGTAGTAGATGTGTGTGTGATAATTCAAGGCTTAAAATCAACCAATACTGAATTAATCGTATATATTGTTTAATTCATTTTAGCCGTCTTGGATAGCATTGTTGAAAGATACATGGAGAAATTGACATTTTCGTGCTTACTTGAAACTATGACGTTGATATGAAACTAATTTTTCAATTTCTAACCAAATGTCTCAAAATTCATTAATACTTGAATGTTTGATAATGAATCTGGACGACAAATTCAGAAAATGAAATGGTCAATTGTGTTTTCGCTAGTCAAGCAATTCCTTTTGATTTCACTCTCATTTCATTTGTCATTGACACTATTGCACGGGTGTTAACTATTTTTAGCGTGACTTATCTTTCTGTCGTGTTTTTCACGACTTTAACTATGTTGAGAATAAATAATTTCTATACTATAATTACTCACTAAATTATAGTTAATAGTCTTAATTAACTCGTAAGAAGTCTTACTATGATGTTAGCATCAGAAGATTCAGAACCTCTACTAGTCCTCTCTGAGTTTTCTCTCTGTTTTTCGCAGCCTTCTTTGTCAACACAACGACACCACTTTTTTCACACCTGAACCTTCTTTTCTTCTTCCCTCCCTTTGGTGTCTAATTCCTTTTCCTCAGTCTCTGTATATGAGATCACACCTGATTTGCTGGTCCACATTTCTAGAGTATCAACCAAGCCATAGAAGAAAAAAACATCTTTCCATGTCACCATGGGCCATGCAATGTTTGCCATGCATGTTCGTGCACCACAAATACCATCACTAATCATTCACCATGAGTTGTATATTCTCTCATAATCAAGATCAGTATTGATTAATCATATAAAATTAACCATCTTAATAGAGACAAAAACTATGGGGAAGTTGGAATATTCTACCTAATCATTCTTGTTCAATTAATACATAAGCAGCACTTTGTATTCTACAGTTCAAAGTGGCATGGACTTTATAGAGAAGAATAGTTTATATGAGATAAGATCATAATTATTAAGCATTTGATATTGGTGTGGAGAAAGGTTTGACGAGTGGGTTCTCTGAATGATGATTTCAGCCAAACTTTAGATGAAATCAAGCTATCATTAAGACTATGGGCCATATTCAATTAACCCATTGAGTAAGTGTTAGAAAATGGTGGTCTTATGATTGGGATGGGTCTGGGGTGCAGAAGATTCCAGGAGATTCAATTGGAAATTGGATAGATATGGTGCTTTTTCTATACTAATCTGATTTATACGGTATACCCCGCTCTTTTTTATTTAAATCCCCACAAAAATAATTCAATTACTCACATCACTTATGTCATGCTCCAATTTTCGAAAAAAAAAACAAAAATTCTAAAATTTACGTAAATTATTCGTTTTTTCAAAATTTGAGACTTAAAAATTTAATAACAACATAAACAATTAGTAACAACAAATAAAACATAATTTATAAAATTAAACAAACTAAAAATAATTTAACCATGAAACTCTGACGTCGCTAGCCCTATTAATGAAACTCCATTAACGCTGTTAATAATCTTTAAACATGTGAAAGACTAAATGACTATGTTACAATAAGAACATTACTTCGGTCAGCGAGGTAGCTGATATGAGTAATTTTCATCCTTATAAATAAAATAGTTACATGCCTTAATATGAAAATTTCATAAATAATAAAATAACACTCAAAGTCTTGTAGTTCTTCAACGAGGCAAACATGTCATACTACAAAGTTTTATCATGCTTTAAATATATTTTTATTTTACCAACACGTACAAAGTGAAGATTGGACGTGGTAAGTTTGACAAAAAAATGTTACTAGACTTACCATCCTGTACAGAATGTTTTAAAAATAAATGAATTGAATTTCTAATTTATCGTTTCTCATAAGTACGATTATTTTTAAATAAATACAGATCATGCTCATAATCACCATTATTTAAATGTCAACAAAATACATTTTACCTTTAAGGAGGACATGTAGTTATCGTTCTAAGATTGATTGAGCATTTAGTTTCTTCCATTAAGGCAATCATGCACATAAATGAAAATCTCGATTCTTTTCCACAATCGCATTACCCTCCTCATGCCGAACACACCTCACCCAAGTGTGTCTCCTTTCCCTTCGAACCCACTCGGAGCGTACATGTTCCAAGTGGGGTGCCACATCGAATAACATGTCATCTCACCTGAAGTTCGATCCATGACAAGTATTTCCTAAATACTACACGTACTACCGAACTCACATGGAACGTCGTACCGATATGCAAGAAGGTCTGCATACCCAAAATTATATCACACGTATACAAGGAAGTTTGTATACAGAAGAAAAAAATTATTTTTTTTCACATTTTTTTTCGGAGTTTTGGAAAAGAGCAAAAAATCAATTAATCCTCAAAATTCTTTTACGGTGACACTTTTTCAACCATAAACACATCGACCACAAATATTCACCATTTCTTTTGGGAAACAAATAACATTTTTATAAATAAATTTTTTTTTCATAACATAAAACAGGGATCAAACCCATTCCATATAATGATACTCCTTAGCAAGAGAATTTGCATATCAATCAAGTGCAAGTTTATCATATGATCACATACTAGCCACGTATTTCAAGTCATAACGTAAAATTACAAATACTAACTACATAATACTACTAATACCCAAGTTTATTTACATGGTGAAACTCTAGCACACCCAAATGAACCTAGTAGCTAAAACCACCTAGCCATGCTAATTAGCCCCATTAGATCAAAACATGATCCTTAGTTATGACTGACCATGTCACCATGAACATAACAATGTACACGAACGCATTATCGAAATGGATAAGTATTTGATAACTTCTATATAAAATACACTCATATTATATAAGATATGTTCGTACTGTATAAAAATCACCATCCATATAAGGTCATATAAGAACAATATACATGAAAATATTATCAAAATGATAAGTACTTGATCAGCTTCTATATAAGATGTGCTCAGACCCAATGAGTAATATAGTGATGCCTTACTGATAATACATCGTTGCCTTATTAGAATACACTACACATTCCAACCACTTTCATTATAGCTAACAAGCTCATGTGTGAATTGTTGTAAGGTGAGAATAGTGCAATCAATGTTGCTAGTATATGAACTAGATGGAGAGATACCCTGATCTAAGTTTAAGTTTTATTATTATTATTATTATTATTTTTATAGTGAGTTCCTTCAAGTCAAAAACAGGTAATGCAATGGGTAGTTATAACCAGGACCCTAACGCTGACATGATGAACCATATAAATCTAAATGTAATTTTTTTGTTCAAAGCAATGTTTATTTAGGCAAAGATATTGTAGTACTTGCATCAAGTACCAATTACATCAGTAAAAAATAACCCACAAACACAAACAAATGACTGTATGATTGTTCTAAAGATATTCATTGGAAATGTAGGTACAGCTCCATAAACACGATCTGCTAAGAAAATCTAATGTCACACGTACCATGGGAATTTATCATGCAAGACATTGTAGCGTAGAACTCACAAATTTTAGATGTAACTCATAAACCAAACATTTTTAAATTCACACAATTAATATAAGAGATGGGAGAATCACTTACTACTAACCTCTACTACTAAAATTTTGTTATGCAAGGGTTTCTAAAATTTGATAAGTGACATTTATCTCTACCTCAAGTGAGATCTAACCGTTGGATAAACTCCAAACCAGCTGTATGTTTTCATACGTGTGTTATGAATCAACGAATTTAATTTGAAAGTATTATGACTTCTAGAAGATTTCAATTCACTGAAAATACTAAGACTTCGCAAAACTGTCTTTGTTACGGGATTTAAGTAAAAACCTAGTTTATGTGTTATCTTTCAACTCATCTAATTCTTATAAAAATACAATAAAATTTTCATATTTAGGATTTATACTTGTATTCAACCCTAATATTAATCAATTGATTAATCAAAATAAAATAAAAGAGAACGAAGAAGACTCACCTTTATATATCCAAAATACTAACAACATACATAAAAAAAAAAAAATCGAATAATAATCAATATCAAAGATTGAACAATTCGATAGAGTTTAAATCACTATTTTGTCGAATATCACAAAGTTGAAGCAAACTTTATCTCTTCGCATTTTTTTTATTCTACGTAGGTTTTTCTTTTCTTTTGTATGTGTATTGAAAGGGAAGAGGTGGCTAGGATTTTATTTTTTTAGATTTTAATTTAGGGATTTATTAGCTCTAGCTAAACACACACACCATTCATCTTTTACCCACCACCAATCGAAACCTAGGTCTCAAAATTCATATAATAAAGTACTTACATATTTATAAATAATACCAATTAATAAATATTATTAATGATTAAAATAGTAATATTATATTGGCAAGTGATTTGGCGGGTATTACAATATACACACCTTAAAATAATATTGTCTCAAGATTCGAAAGGTAAAAGAGTCATGCGAATATTAAAAATGACATGGCAAACGAAATGAGATTTTAAAATATATTTTTAGCAGCCCTTCTAGGGGGTGAGGGAGGGGGGTTTTACCACTCACCCCTCGAGATTCGTGAAGGCACGCATATCTTTCCTCGCCATTTAGAATTATTATATTTTCATATAAAAATTTCTCGAATTTATACTAATATAAAATTTCACATCAAACAAAGCAAAACATCAAACATGCATACACACTAGGCTACTTCATGTATATACATATATTATTTTAACAAAAAATTAAAAATAATAAATTGAAACAATATGTACAAAAATATTATTAAGGTCAATGAAAAATACGGGTGTTACAACTTAATAAAAGTTTTGTTACTTAAACCCATACAAACCCCATGTCTATTTCCTCACTTTTAATAGTTGAACCCCATTAGACATGAGATTGTGACAGTCACAGCCTTATGAAAAAATTCGCAGACACAGAGTTGTAACAATCGCAATATTATGACATAGAGGAGCTATGTTTGTAACACCCAAATTAATGATGTGAACATGAGAAATTCTTTAAACACTTTTTGAGAGTGTATTTAAAGAAGGGGGCGAAATTACATTCTTAACCCCCCCCTAATTCTCGTTGGCCTGGGAAAACCAACCTGGTTTCCCGCATCATCTTTAAACACTTTTTTGAGCTTTGCTAAATGTCGAGGGATTGAGCGAGGAAACCAGCGAGGGAAATGAGGTGGATGGGGTGGAAACCGTCCACCCCTCTCGAGATGTGAGCGTTGAAGGTGGAGGGAGTGGAAACCGTCCACCCCTCTCGAGATGTGCGAGCAAAAAGTCAACGCTCACATCTCGAGGGGGGTGGACGGTTTCCACCCCTCCACCTCATTTCCCTCGCTGGTTTCCTCGCTCAATCCCTCGACATTTAGAATTTCTGTTTTGGGAGTGTATTTAAAGAGGGGGACGCCCCAAGGCGGGAAACCATTGAAAACATCACCATGCTCCTCACCACTTTACCATCATCACCATGTTTACCATGTACCAATACCATTATTCTTCAACAACAACCAAAACTTTGTTTGGAATTTCATGTGATTTACGATTTTGAGGTCTTGATTTTTTGCGATCTAAAGCTTCATCTACATGCTTTCAATTTCAACTTTTCTTAAACCCCTAGATGAAAAAGATACGAACAATAGATTTGATAAAACCATCATTATTTTAGGTCCATACTTACTAAAACATCATTATTTTGGCAGTGAAATAAACAATATTTGTTTATAGGTTTGATAAAAACATCATTATTTAGGTCCATACTTACTAACTCCGCGATGATTCTCCAGTGATACTATATATCATGCGCGCCTTGTTTTTTAAATATGCATCGATAACATGTTATGAGCCTCGAGTGTTATTATTCATTTTATAAATTAATGCATGTAGATGTGCTTGATATATATAATAGGATTTCAATCATAGTACTTGTCTTTGTTACGAATATCCCAAATAGTGATGTAATGTTAGTTCTAGATAACCCTACCTAGTCTCCCAACTTTTGAAAACAATGGCGGATGAGAAATTCTAGGGTCGAGGGACTGGGAGCGACGGATGGGTGTAACTATCCATCTTTCTCGAGATGAGCGTCTGTGTGCATCTCCAAGACAATGCACTCATCTCGAGGATGATGAGTGGTTACACCCATCCCTCGCTCCTTTCCCTCGACCCCTAGCAAAGCTCGGGCAGATGAGATGAAGATGAGCTTGACATAATAAACTTGTGTTTTTGTACCAACCTAAAACATTGTCTCTTGTTGATGGTGGGCGTGCTGCATGACTTTCATGGCATCAGGTTGGCCCTATTAATCAAAGACTATTTATGCACTTTTATTGAATTTTTCGAGTGCTCTTAAAGTAATAATACATCAATTGTCATGTTTGAAATTTTGTAAAGCCATCATATATATAGTCAAGAGTGTGACTTCCGACAAAACTTAGATCACACCCTTTGAAAAACTTAGGTGATATATAGTATTACACCAGATAAAACTTCAAATTCTGATTTGACGACTGAACCTGTAAAACTCCTTGAACGAGCAATTAGGTTTTCATTGTGCTGAACAGCCAACATCTGGTTATGGTTTGAATTGAAATATAGGAATTGACGACTGCCAAAACCATGCGTTCCTTTACTAGCTCCACTAATAACTTTTGTTTTTGTGACATGATTATGGCCTCGTATTTGCCATGCAAACGTAGAGATAATATGTCACTGAGTAGTATTTAATTATGCTGTATTCCAAATTTTCTGATAAAATATGATCACATTATACCCTTATTTTGCACTATAAATTATCCTAAATAGTGATGAAATGTTAGTTCCGGCTATTAGTCTTCCAGATAACCCTCCATATACTTCGAAAATAATGGCAGATGATTGAGCTTGACATGAAATTATTTGTCTTCATACTTAAAAATCACTTTACCAAACATTGTCTCATACATACATTCATTTAGTTTTCAGAATTTTCTTTCTTGTCTTCAAAGCGTGCTGAATGATGTATTTGCTTACCTCAGTTGGGGCCATATTTGTGTTTGATTAATTAGAACTGCTCGAATGCCTTTTTATCACAAAACTTATTTGTAGTGTCCTTAAAGCAACGCAACAATTGCCATGGTTGAAACTTTGCAAGCCATCGTAGTCGAGATCGAGATCGATGTTGACTTTCAATAAAAAAAAAATTAGATAATACCGTTTCGTAAACTCAGGGGATCACACTGCTATTATACCAAAATATACAATTTACGGCCCTTTACATACACTCTTGATTTGACGATAGAATCTAAAATTCCATTGTTATTTTCAAAATTTGGTCTCATTTATTCATGCCATTTCGATTCTATCTATGGTCGCTAATTTAACTTGTATTGCCTTGTGGCACGATATGTGACTTGGCAGCTTGCACCGGAGATGCTCTGATTGCGTCGTTATTCAATATTCTTTTGGATGATAAAAAATCGTCTAAGTCAGTGCAAAACTATATTGATCATTGAGTGACATTAACAATTTTTATGTATAACGAAAATTCAAAAGTGTACGCTTCCAAGCCTAATGAATATAATACATTTTTATAATATTTTGGGTAAGATATGTTTTATTTAAAAAAAATATGAAATTAGGATAATAAATTATAACTCTGTAATTAAATTAACGGATACACATCAGCCTTATAGTGGGAAATGAGATGTCCGGTTCATGCATCTGACTCATCCGCGACTGACCCGTGCACTGGCTTTTTGTGTTGCATACATCACCATGTATATACACATACATACACATTCATGCACACATGCATGTATCATGGTCCATGGCATGATATAAATGTTGAAAGAATTCGCTGTAGCGAATGCGACAGCAAATTTGACCAACTAGAAGAAGATGACCGTCGGTCTGTGTGGTGACTAATTGCAGCGTCACCACAAACGTTATCCAATTTGAGACTTTTTTTTTTGGCCAATTGAAAGCTTAACAAAAATGTAAAAATATATTATAATGAAAAGAATACTAATTATAAATTATATGAATTCACAATATTTAAACTTTTCATAATTATATATATAGTTTCGATCAATAGACCATGGGCAGGCACACAAGCGTATTTTTAAAATATATGTAGCGGCATTTGGTCCGGTTTATACTTATCACATTACGCATGATCCATATTAAAAATGCAAAGCATAATAGATAAACTCTATTAATGTATTAATTAGCTCAAAGATTATTGGAGTAGAGCTTAGGATGTGTTTGGTTGCACGGAATTCTATGTCATGGAAATTTATGAGGGGACCACTATATTTTAAGCTAATTGATATATCACTCCACATTTACCATTTGATTTTGTGATCAATGGTGGGAATGAAAGTCTCATGAACATGAGAATCACATGCCTTGAGGGGCCAAGGAGTGAGATTCTCATGTTCATGGAACTTCCATTCCCACCATTGATCACAAAATCAAATGGTAGTCAAATGGTAAATGTGGAGTGATATATCAATTTAGTCTAAAATATAGTGATCCCCTCATGAATTTCCATGACATAAGATTCCATGCAAGCAAACACACCCTTAGGGTCTTTGCGATGCATTTGTACTTAATTTCATGTGGGAGTTAAATACTTTTAAAGGGATAGAGTGATTTGCATTTAAAGAAATTGAACAAGAGATGGAGCAAAAATTTTGATGGTGGCACATATTTAACAGATGATCCTTCTCCTTTTTCCATCAACAATTTAGATTCATTGGAACCAAACATACCTCGAATATATTGCATGTGTAACATGTGGACTTCTAAAAGTAACTAAAATCTAGGGGTTTTGATTGGGAAGAAGCCTAAACTTTCATCATTTGGTCAAGCACTAGAATGACCTTGCGTTGTTCTTGGCAACTTCCTTGGCATGAATGTGATAAAAGCCCACTGAGTGCAGCAATATAGGTGGCCATGTGACGAACCCCAATTCTATGATTGAAGCATAAAAACAGTATGGGGTAATAGGTGAACGTGGTTGTTGTTTTATGGGAAACATGGGGGAAGGTTGAAATAGGGATGATGGTGCTTTTTATGTTGACTAGTGAAAAGTGTATGTGAGATGGAGAAACTAGTCGAGGTGGAAACTGGGAGGAAATTACCTACTCATCAGCTCATCCTTGTGCCCGGTGTTATGGCCATAAGCGAGACTAGTAAATTTTGCTTTGATATATCAAATAAAGATAGTCAGTTTTACTCACAAAAAACTCATTTAGACTTTGAAAAACTAAGCAAGCTAAGAACACACAAGAGAGCTTAAGATAATTAGAACTTGTATTGCTTGAATTTTTTGAGGTGATTACAATAAATGAGGTTTTAGCCTATTTATACAACTCCACCTCTTCAATGGACGGTGGTGATCAATTTGATCTAACGGTCTACAGTAAACTTCTATTCACTTCCTTATAAATATCTAAGGACTAGAATCCTATGGAACTCTATGAAATTTTATGGAAGGTTCTAGAGAACTCTCTAGAACAATGTGAAATACTCTACATTATTTACACTTGCCAACCTCATTTGGCTAGACAATAAGATAGTTGTGACATTCTCCCCCAATTAATCAGGCAACGTCCTCGTTGTCTTCAAATCCTCGTACGCTTTGATTTGCTCCTTGAATTGCCACAAATATTGGATTGGCTCCCAACTAGCTTCACTTTCTAGCAATCCTTACCACTTGACGAGTAGCTCATGTGTGGGAGGTTGGTTGGAATGACGCACCACACGATCTGACAAGATAGTCTCTGCTTCCTTGTCATGTTGGATCCTCATGCCCATTGGTGCTCTTTGTGAAACTCCTCTGTTTGAATCATCATGATCTTCCTTATACGGTTTCAGTAGGTTCACATGGAAGACTAGATGAAACTTGATCCTCGGCGGCAACTCGACCTTGTGGGCTTGCTTTCATACTTTCTTGACTATGGGGAAATGACCAGCATATCTCCTGATAAGGTCACGATGCATTCCAGAAAGTCTGGCATGAGCATGCATCTTGACAAGCAATAGGTCTCCAACCTGGAACTCTAGAGGCCGTATTTTCTTGTCGGCCCACTTTTTCATCCTCTTGGATGCATTCTCCAGGTAAGCTCAAGCTTTATCAGCTTGATCATTCCATCAATTGGCAAACTTATAAGTTGATGGACTCACTCCAGTGTAGCCAATGACAATAGAAGTCGGGGTCATAGGTTGTTGTCCCATGACAATCTCAAATGGGCTATGACCCGTCGCTTCACTCTTCTGCAAATTGAAAGAAAATTGGGCAACATCTAGCAACTTAGCCCAATCTCGCTGGTTGGCACTCGCATAGTGCCTAAGATATACCTCCAGCAAGGCATTCATCATTTTCGTTTGACCATCCGTTTGATGATGAAAGCTAGTAGATAAATTAAGGTCTGTATCCAACAACTTGAACAACTCAATCCAAAATTTATCCGTGAACCGAGTATCCCGATCACTGATGATAGATTTGGGTACACCCCAATACTTCACCACATGTTTGAGGAATAAATGTGTGGCTTGTTCGACTGTGCACTCCTTAGGTGTGGGAGTAAAGGTGGAATACTTCGAAAATCTGTCCACGACCACAAGTATCCAATTGCAACCTTCCGATGCGGGTAACCCAACTATGAAATCTAAGGAAACACTCTCCCAATGTCTCTTTGGGATGGGGAGGGGTTTAAGTAAGCCGACAGGTGACTGTTGCTCCACTTTGTCTTGTTGGCATACAAGACAAGTCTTCACATATGCTTCGATATCATCCATCGTATGTGGCCAATAATAGGAATCTTCCACAAGAGCAAAAGTCTGATGTATATCTTGATGTCCCGCCCACTTGCTATCATGGCATTATTTCAAGACTTCATTCCTTAAGTTGTCATGAGGTGGAACATCAATTCTCCTTCCTTTAGAGTATATCAAGTTGTCCTCCACCCAAAACAGTATTGTCTTCCCATCATTGACAAGAGCTACGATGGTTTGAGCCATGGAATCATGTGTCAATCATTCCTTTATGCGTCCCTTCAATTTGCTTTGAGGTTGACTCATGTCAGCAAGTTTTCCTTTTCTACTTAAAGCATCCGCAACAAGATTAGCCTTGCCAGACTTGTATTCCAAAGCGTAATTGAACTCTGCCAATAAATCTTGCCACCTAGGTTGTTTTGGTGTGAGCCTCTCCTGTGTCTGTAAGTAGCTAGTGGCAACATTGTCGGTCTTGACCACAAATTTGCTCCCAAGCAAGTAATGTCGCCATGTTCGCAGGCAATGCACAACCGCAGTCATTTCCTTCTCTTGTACTGTGTACTGCCTCTCAGTATCATTGAGTTTCCTATTTTCAAAGGCAATAGGATGCCCTTCTTGCATCAATACTCCACCAATAGCAAATTCGAAACAATCCGTATGTACCTCAAAATACATAGAATGGTTGGGAAGTGCTAACACTGATTCTTCCACAATTGCCTTCTTCAATCATTCGAAAGCTTGTTGGCATTTTGAACTCCAATCCCAACTTCGTCTCTTCTTGAGCAAGTCCGTCAATGGAGCGGCTATGGAAGAGTAGCATTTGATGAACCTTCTATAATAGTTCACCAAGCCAAGGAAAGATCTTAACTCGGTGACTTTGGTCGATGGTTCCCGTTCTTGGATGGCTTGTACCTTGGACTTGTCCATACGAAGCTTGCCTTTGCCAATTATATGACCCAAGAATGTCACCTCCTCTTGGGCAAATGAACACTTATCCTTTTTGACATAGAGCTCGTTCTCCTTCAAGGTTTGGAACACCTGCCTCAAGTGATCCACATGTTCTTCCAATGTCTTACTATAGATCACAATGTCATCAAGGTACACAACTACGAACCGATCAAGGTAAGGAGCTAGTACCTTATTCATTAGAGTGCAAAATGTGACTGGCGCCTTAGTTAAACCAAATGGCATGACTAAAAACTCGTAAGACCCGTACCTTGTAACACACGCCGTCTTTGGTTCATCTTCTTCGGCTATGCGGACTTGATAATATCCCGAGCTCAAGTCAAGCTTGGTAAAATACTTTGCATCACCAAGTTAATCAAAAAGATCCGCAATAAGTGGAACCAGGTACTTGTTCTTGTTAGTAACCTTGTTGAGTGCCTGATAGTCAATACAAAGTCGTAGGGATCCATCATGTTTCTTTTGAAATAAGACCGACACACTATATGGAGCTTTGGAGGGTTAGATATAACCAACATCTAGTAAATCCTTCAATTGTTTTCTTAACTCCTCGAGCTCAGGAGGTGTCATACGATAAGGAGCAAATGCTGGTGGCTTTGTTCCAACTTCTAACTCAATAACATGATCCACCTCTCTCCTTGGTGGAAGCTTCTTAGGCAACTCGGCAGACATAACATCCTTGTACTCCTTGAGAACATCTTGGATGACCTTAGGTATACATTCACCTCTCCATCCATGGGACCTACGTCTTCCTCGAGGGTAGCCAAGTAAGTAGGCTCATTCCTCTTTACTCCTTTAGAAAGTTGGAGAGCGGACACCATTCTCTCCTTACTTATCTCTCGTATCACGGGCACAATACAAGGTTGTCCCTTCTCCATGATGCACATGGTGTTGGCATATGGGACCAGGAACACTTTCACCATGTCCAAGAAATTTATACCCAAATAGAACTTGTGATCATCAATTGGAGCAATAGTTATGTCGGTTTTTACCTCGCCATTGTCCAAGCCGAGTATCGGTGCCACGAGCTATTCCTTCAATTGGGAGACTTTTAACATTGACTCCCTTGATATATCATTTCTCTTTCGTATATGATAGGCCAATTTCTTCAGCAATGTCTTTAGCCATGTAGACTGTGTCGGCTCCGGTATCCACCATGGCTTTCAAAGTCTTGTCCCCGATCTCAGTCTCCACGTACTTCCTTCCACGTGGTTGTTCTTCGACGTTAGCTTGAACGGGACTTGGGAGATTCATTGAGGCAATCCTCCTTTCCTTCTTTGCTTATTCCTCCATGACAAGTGCGACAAGTTTCCATTGGTTGGGACACTCAAATGCCCGATGGAGTTCACTACATAAGAAACAATATATATTATTGGGTGATCAATCTCTTTTCTCATTCCCCCTTGACTTTGGAGTTCTTGTGTTTCTTGGAGGACTTATCTTTGTCTTCCCCACCTTGCCATCATTACTCAGCCTTTTCCCTTGCTCATTGGATGAATATTTTCTCTTGAACTCAATCAAGGATTCGGCCACAGCCATCGCCGTTGCGAGGTCTTGCACACCTCGCCTCTTTAATTCCAACTTGGCCCAATCCGTTAGGCCATCAAGGAAGCTAAACAAAACATCATTTTTTCCTATTTCAGGAATCTCCAAGAGCAACTCCGAGAACTCCTTCACATACTCCCTTATGTAGCATTCCTTATGTTGAAGGCGACGACCAACTAGAAGAAGATGACCGTCGGTCTGTGTGATGACTAATTGCAGCGTCACACAAACGTTATACAATTTGAGACTTTTTTTTGGCCAATTGAAAGCTTAACAAAAATGTAAAAATATATTATAATGAAAAGAATAATAATATATAAATTATACGAATTCACAATATTTAAAATTTTCATAGTTATATATATATATAGTTTCGATCAATAGACCATAGGCAGGCACACAAGCGTATTTTTAAAAATATATGTAGCCGCATTTGGTCCGGTTTATACTTATCACATTACGCATGATCCATATTAAAAATGCAAAGCATAATAGATAAACTCTATTAATGTATTAATTAGCTCAAAGATTATTGGAGTAGAACTTAGGGTCTTTGCGATGCATTTGTATTTAATTTCATGTGGGAGTTAAATACTTTTGAAGGGATAGAGTGATTTGTATTTAAAGAAATTGAACAAGAGATGGAGCAAAAATTTTGATGGTGGCACGTATTTAACAGATGACCCTTCTCCTTTTCCATCGACAATTTACATTCATTGGAACCAAACATACCTTGAATATATTGCATGTGTAACATGTGGACTTCTAAAAGTAACTAAAATCTAGGGTTTTGATTGGGAAGAAGCCTAAACTTTCATCATTTGGTCAAACACTAGAATGACCTTGCGTTGTTCTTGGCAACTTCCTTGGCATGAATGTGATAAAAGCCCACTGAGTACAGCAGTATAGGTGGCCATGTGACAAATGTATGATTGAAGCATAAAAACAGTATGGGAAACATGGGGGAAGGTTGAAATAGGGATGATGGTGCTTTTTACGTGACTAATGAAAAGTGTATGTGAGATGGAGAAACTAGTGGAGGTGGAAACTGGGAGGAAATTACATACTCATCAGCTCATCCTTGTGCCTGGGGAGGACGGTCGGTTTGTAGCTGAACAAAAAAGTTGATCAAAATCGAATTGGAATCGAATCGATTGGTTTGATTTGGATTGATTTTAGTTTTTGAAAATTTAAAATCGAAGTGGTCGGTTTGGTTTTTCGATTTTTATGTAATTTTAATCGATCAAACCAAATATATATAATAAATAATATATATTATATATAAATAATATAGTATGTACATAATAGTCGGTCGGTTCGGTTTTATTTTAGTTTTGGTTCGATTTTAGTCGGTTTGATTTCGGTTTGAAAATTTTAAAACCGACCTAAGTCGGTTCAGTTTTCAACCCTGTCAGTATGTGATTTCCAACTTTACCTCTTCCTTTATAGGGTTGGAGAAGACCAATAGAGTGGTAGAGTTAGCATTTATTGGGCTCAACGTCTCTTGGGCCTATTGGGCTCCAACCCTCACCCTCATCTTTAGGTACGCACACTCCAGAGTCTCACAGTCCACTCCCTTGGAGCTCAACGTCCTCGTTGGCACATTAATCCAATGTCCACGTCGACACACTTCTGGCTGGGTCAGGTTCTGATACCATTTTGTAACGACCAAATCCGCGCAGTAACAATATTGTCCGCTCTGGGCTCAACCGGCCCGCACAGCTTTAAAACGAGTTGTGTCAGAGTATGCATAGCAGACTACAGACCCTACCTACAATATCGTCCTCTTTGGTCCGCTAGGTACTCCAATACCCCGACCTCAAGGCTTTGTTTTTTTCACTCACCTATTGGGGCTCCAAACACATTGTTACTATGGGGATCCAACTTCGTACATATGTAGCACATCCCTCTTTCGCACCCAGACGATGTGAGACTATGTCCCTATTTGTAGCTCGTCCAACTTCTTTCGGGCTTTTATTGAACTTCAACCCTCACCCTTAAGTCCACCCACTCCAGAGTCTCACACCTAGGCTCGAAAGAGTTGGAGGTTTTCTATTTGGGACTTAACAGTGCCTTGGTAGTTTAGTTTCAATCTTGGACTCCACACATTCAAATGTAATCAACATGATCCAATGAACATGACAATTTATTCTTTTACGAAGTTTCTTCGACCATTTTGACATGTGAAAAATTGTTGAATTACCTAAATTTTATGTTTTAAGAGTTTTAGAGGTGATGTTAGTTCTTTTGGTTGTCAATTGCATCCTAAATCATAACGAGAGTGGTTAAAACGAATAAAAAATTCTAATAAACTATGTCTTTGACAATCAGGATGACACGTCATAATTTGAGGAAGATGATAACCTACGATCATAACATTACCTAAGTTGAAAAACTTACTTCCCTCGCAAGGGGGAGAAGAAGGGTCGTCCAACTAAGTGAGAGGGAGGATAAAATTGAGGGATTTATGAATAGAGGAATTGAAAAAAGGAAAACTACGGCAAATTAGATGACCCTATGGATTGTAGTTTGAAACTCATCCAACTTACCTGACACTGGCAAAGTCTAGTTTGGAACATGTCCTTCACGGGTAACAATTTATTCAAACCCAATAAACTTTGGATATATTTGATTACATGGAATTCATTTCATGAAAATTCACGAGATGACTATTTACATCTAAACTAATTTGAAGTTCACTCACTACGCCAAGACATATTTTAAGCGTATTAAAGCCAAGACCTAAGTGACACAAGCATTGGGATGAATTTGGCCCAACATAACCAAATGGGCCAAAAAAAGTCCATGAAATCGAAGAGTAAAGAACTCTGTTGTCTTCTCCTTCAATGAGTTTATCTTCACTCTCCCGCTCTAACTACAACCAGATTTTTTAGGGTTTTAACATAGAGAAGCGAAATCGAAGCCTCTGAAACTCTATTCAATGGCTCAAATTCCTTCCTTAGACAACGCACCCATCAATCTTACATCTCTCAGGTACGCAATTTCCGTCACATCTCCACACACGATCACGAAATCACTTTAATCGAATTTTCCCAAAATTTTCTCGAATTTTTATTCAATTTCACTTTCTTGGAATCAGAGAGCAGTCTCAGAGGGATCTATTTAACATCATCAGGAACGTAAGTTAAATCTCTCCAAATTGACCATATTGCGTGACTTGATTACTGATTTGACCCCAATTGACCCCTTCCGTTGCCATTCTCAGTTTCGAGGAAGGAAATGTTTGGTTATTGATCCCAAACTCAGCGGTTCACTAGCATTGATCGTTCAAACATCGTTACTTAAAGTACTATTTGTTTATGGTGAATTAAATGACTTGTTTATAGTGTAATTAGGTCCATTTGTTGAATTTACGATATTCGGATTTTTTTGAAGGAATATGGAGTGGAACTACGACACCTAACAGGGGAACCAGTTCAAACTGAATGCGCCAAAGTAATTTACCTTGTTCGGGCTCAGCTCGATTTGACCAAGGTTATATCTTCTCACATTCATAGTGATATTTCTAAAGGAGTTCAGAAAGAGTACACAGTTTGCTTTGTTCCTCGTCGCACTGTTGCTTGCGAGAAGGTGAGTATTGCTGTCTCTTTGGAATTTTCATGAAAAACTTTGTTACATATTTTGCATAAGAGAATTTGCTTTAACAGATTGGGAATTGAGTGTCCGTGTGTGTGGGTACGCGTGGGCTTTATATAACACAATGTGTAATACTATTGCATCAATCTGAGGCCACTTAAGAGCGGAAAATTTAGTCATTATGTTTACATTTGGCTTCTATTGGACTTTTGGAATCTTTGTGACATTTTACTAATGTTGATCACAGCAAGTAACTAGCATTATTTATAACAATACTATTTCCACAAAAAAAAGGCGCGTCGTCGGCTTGGTTAAAAAAAAGTCGTGAAGCTACCATTTGAGGCTATGGTTAATGAATTGAGGCTACGCCTCGTAAGTGTTTCAATAATCCATTAAATCAGTTGATCAACTGTTCCGAATAATTGTTATTAAAGAGTGAGGCTTACACCTCAATTGTCATGAAAGGCCAAGCCTCAAGTCCCGATTAGAATGTTACAACCATATTCTGGCGAGTTAGTAATACATGATTAACAATATTGATTTACAAGTGAATGAATATGACTAATAATTCAAAGTTCATTGCTGAAAAAATAAATAAAACTAAATTATACAAGCATGTTCCCAACGTATTCCGTGTTATGTTTTTGGCCGACATGTCTGACACTTCGTATCCCTCCATGTAGTTGTTGCATAGCTAATGTTACAACTTCAATCGAATTAGAATCCATTTACTTAAGAGGCCAAAAAATAACCACTTTAATTAGTATGTAATTGATTAATTGGTACTACGTATGCATTACTTGGTTTGTTTTCAAGTAAATTTTTTTCTTTTCAAAATGAAGTTCTTAACTGATTCTGCAGATTTTTGAAGAGGAAAAGATTCATAACTTACTTACCATTTTGGAGTTTCCTCTATATATGGTTCCATTGGATGAGGATGTCTTATCATTTGAGCTTGATCTCGCTTATAGAGTATGTCAACTCTCTGCTTCTTGAGTCATTCATCTTTATTTCTGTTTTACTCTACTGAGCCTATAATATCCAGCATTTAGTGTTTGGTATATAATAGGAATGCCAAGTTGATGGTGATACAAGCTCCTTGTGGCATATAGCGAAATCCATCCATAAACTTGAGGTTTGTGTTGTTCTTGTGCAACCTTTGTAAAGATTGCAAAAATACATAAAATTCCATGTTTTCCATCAGAGTAGTGCTGTAAAGTTTCTTGTTGAATTCAGAGCCAATACTCCCCGTTAGACATGAACTTTCTCCACTTCTAATCTTAGGGGTTTGCATTTGTTCTAGTTTTCGTTTGGAGTGATACCAAATATCAGGGCGAAAGGAAAAGCATCAGTGCGAGTTGCTGACATCCTTAATCGCATGCAACTAGAAGAGCCAGTTAGCTCATCAGATGTAACGAGTCTTTATCCTTGGGCTATGTTTTAATGGGATTCTGGCTTGACTAGTACATTCTTGATTTCTTGTTTTAGCCTTTCTAATAATCACTTTATATTTTTTCAGTTGGGGTCCCCTGAAATAAATACACTCATCATGCTGGATAGAGAGGTAACTATGTTATGCTTGTCTTAATTTTATGAAGAATGCAAAAAATTCACTCGAGTCAATCTTAAGTAGTATGATTTCATTGTGGCTATTTCTATTCTATCTAAACTATTATAAATGCAGAAAGCACTGAAGAACAGTAATTTGTCCTCAATGTCTCGTCATGTTGTTTCAGAATTACTCTCATTTCAAGGGGATTTTCTCTTGAATTTCCTTTTGGACTGTGGCTCAAGGATATTGAAATTGTTTTGATTTCTTTTCTTGTAACGTTATTGTTGAATCTTAGGGTTAGATACACAGAAGAATGAGAAGAAAAAAAATGTTGTCTCTATGAGAGACCTCTTATTTATAATAAAGATTTAGGGTTTATAACACCCAAAACTATTACATGATACCGCATGCATAACAATATAATAACTTAACTCCTAACACTCCCCTTCAAGCTGGGGCATAGATGTCAAATATGCTCAGCTTGAAACTTAAATCTCAGAATGTGGAAGAGGCCAATGGTTTGGTAAGAATGTCGGCCAATTGATCGCCAGAACGAACATGAGGAGTAGTAATCTGTTTACTCATAACCAAGTCGCGAATAAAGTGACAATCAACTTCAATATGCTTTGTTCGCTCATGAAAAATGATTGTTGGCAATAAAAATGGCAGCTTGGTTGTCACAATACATCTGCATTGGAGCTGGAACAATAATACCCATATCAGAAAGTAAGTGACAAACCCATATCATCTCGGAAGCAGTATGTGCCATGCTATGCAGTTAAATCAGAAAGCAGTCACGGCGCGGTCTAAGATCGAATTACGATTAAGCGGGATTAATCGGATTTAATCAGTCTACTTTAAATATTAATATATATTTTAATTTTTACTAATTTACAGCTGAATTTGATTTTGCAGGTACCTTAACTTGTTTAGGAACAACCAACACAACACAACAGCGCAAGTAACAAGTGATAGCAAGTTAGCACTTAGCAACATCACTCTACCAGTAAATAGCAATATGCAAACTCAAAAACTAACATTCAATCATAATAAACCGATATAAGTTATATCAGTAAAACTAATTTGCATTAAAATTATTCATAAATAAACCAATATAAGTTATATTAGTAAAAATAAGTTACAGCGATAAATCGGCAAGTCGACTGCGCCGATTAATCGGCGACTCGCCGATTTTTCGGAATCCGCTAAACCCCAACCGATTTTTACCCAATTCGGTTCAGTCAAATCGCGAATTACGATTAATCGACAATTTTTCACCGCATTAATAACATAGGTGCCATGGCGCGATATTCAGCTTCAGCACTAGAGCGAGCAACCACATTTTGCTTCTTACTGCGCCAAGTAACAAGATTTGTACCCACAAAGGTATAATACCTAGAAGTAGACCGCCTATCAATGCGACTACTTGCCCAATCAACATCACTAAATCCAGAAGTAGTTAAGGTAGTAGGACGATACAAAAGTCCCTTGCCAGGATCCTTCTTCAAATAGTGAAGGATAATGCATACAACATGAAAGTGAGGCTTCCTAGGAGCATGCATAAAGCGACTAACAACACCCACTGCATATGTTATATTTGGTTGAGTAATGGTAAGATATATCAATTTACCAACTAGACGACGATAACGCCCAACATCCTCAAATAACTCCCCTTGTTCATCATCAAGTTTAACATTAGGATCCATGAGTGTGTCAACATGTCGAGAACCTTAAAGACCCGTCTTTGACAAAAGATCCAAAGCATACTTTCACTGGGAGAAAGTAATACCTTGGCGAGAATGAGCAATCTCAATTTCAAGGAAATAACGAAGGTGGCAAAGATCTTCGGTATGAAAGGTTCGTGATAAATAATATTTCAAAGCAGTAATCTCAGTAGAGTCGTCACCAGAAATAATAATATCATCAATATAAACAATGAGAACAATAGTGCATTGAGTTGAGCGGGTTACAAAAATTGAGTGGTGACAAGAAGAGCGATGAAACCCATAAGCAATCACAGTTGAACTAAATCGATCAAACCATGCACGAGGAGATTGCTTAAGACCGTAAAGGGCCTTATGTAGTTGGCATATTAGGCGAGAGTCAGTAGCATAACCCGGGGGTTGATCCATATAAACTTCTTCCTGTAAGTCACCATGAAGAAATGCATTCTTGATATTTAACTGGTATAAAGGCCAAGAAAGACTCACAGCAATAGAAAGAGTTAAGTCGAGCAACAGGAGAAAAAGTCTCAGCATAATCAATCCCATACGTCTGAGTGTAGCACTTGGCAACCAGCCTTGCCTTGAGGCGTTCCATTGAATCATCTAGATGATACTGCACTGTATATACCCAACGACACTCAACTGGTTTTTTTTTCCCATGAGGGAGAGAAGTAAGCTCCCGTGTGTTATTTTGAGTTAATGTTTGCATTTCCTCATCCATTGCAAGTTTCCAACTAGGTGAAGACAATGCTTCTTGGTAAGAAGATGAAATAGAAATAGTGGACAAGGAAGGGGAAAATGATTGTATATTTGATGAAAGGTTAGTGAACCCAACAAAATTAGCAATAGGATACTCCGCGTGCGAGAAGCCACAAGTACATGTATTTGCATTGGAACATGAACCATCGGCGAAGAAGATGATGTAGTTGGCCCAGTAATGGGGGAGACAATTGTCTGCTTGCGAGAGCGTTGATAAACCTATAATGGCTTTATTGATGGAGTTGAAGGGTTTGAGATGGGTATAGGTAATGGAAGGTGCTCCCCCTCATGTGAAGACACAAAATCTATGGAAATGGCTTGACCGGTTGTGAAAAAAGAAAGCGGTTGATTAAAAGAAGATGACATCCGCACTTACAAATAATGTAGAGACTTGGGATGATAGCATCGATACCCCTTTTGAGTGCGTGAATAGCCAAGGAAAACACACTTGCGAGTACGAGGAGATAATTTTTCAAGTCCCTGATCCAAAATGTGAACGAATGCGACACAACCAAACACTCTAAGAGTAAGAGAAAAAGGGGGGAAACCCCTGGATAGAGAAGAGACCAAGGAATCTTATTCCTAATAACAGAGGAAGGCATGCGGTTGATAAAATGATTGACAGTCAAAAGTGCATCTGATCAATAAACTTTAGGAACATGCATGTTAATAAGGAGAGTACGAGCAACATCTAACAAACGACGATGTTTGCGCTCGCCAACACCATTTTGTGGAGAAATATGAACACTAGTTTGGTGAATAATACCACGGGCATCACAAAAAGAACTCATGATATTTTGAGCATACTCCAAAGCATTATCAGATCGAAGAATTTTGATGCACTTTTCAAAATGGACAAGGATTTCATTATAGAATTTATGAATAATGTGAGGCAATTCTGAACAATTTTTCATTAAAAATAACCAAGTCATTCGAGAATAATCATCAACAAAAATAATAAAATACAAATATCCATTCAAGCTAGGAGTTCTTGATGGACCCCAAATATCTGTGTGAACCAAAGCAAAGGACTCAGACTGATGCACTGAATGACTAGAATAAGAATTTCGATGATGTTTTCCTAACTGACTTGCCTCACACTCCAAAGTTGAAACCGGACTCAAATTGGGAAGAGCTGTGCACAACTTTTTTATTGATGGATGTCCTAAGCGATAAGACCAATGAAGAGGAGAAATCGTAGCATTCAAGGCGGGAGAAACAAAACTAGGAGGTTTACCAGGGTCTAGATAATGAAATCCATCTTGCTCAAACCCCGAACCAATCATCTTTTTCATCTTCAGGTCCTGGAAAACACAAGTAGGAGAAAATGTTACCGAGCATTATAAAGATTTAGTTAATTGACTAACTGACATCAGGTTAAAAGGAAAATTGGGGACATATAGGCTGAATGACAAGGAAATAGACTTGGTAGGCTGAATATCACATTTACCAGTGACAGACTTAAAGGATCCATCGGTTAACACAACACTATGTTTAATAAGAGGCATATTAGAAAAGATAGATGAGATACCAAACATGTGAGTGCTAGTGCTAAAATCAATGACCCAGGTAGAGGGAGACCTAGCCACACATGCAACATTACCTGAGTTGGCTAGTATAGCAGTGGAAGATTCACTGTCTTTAGAGTCTGTAGTATTTCTTGCAATTGAGCAGTAATATTTGAAGAAACCAAAGTATTAGACTTGGATGAAGCGGATGCAGGAATAGACTGAGAAGATGTATCCTCTGAAACTTGATGTGCCATTGTCGGTTTTTCCCATTTCTGCCAACAAAACTGTCCAATATGATTGGTGCGACTACAATACTCACAAGGCTTGTTACCACGACCTCCACAAGGTCCACCAAACCGACCACCACGAGATCCACCATAATTATTTTTAAGTCCACCACCACTACTACTAGACACAAGTGTTGATGATTCTGAAGATATATGAGCATTTTGACCAAGAGAAGACCTCATCAATCGACAGTAAGCATTAGCGACGGCATGTAATTTTTCACTTGCTAAGATATGCTCTTTATAGCCACGAAGAGCAGGATCCAAACCAGATAACAAGGAAGCTATCGTAAACTCCTCCCATTGCTCTTGTTGGGTTTTTAAATTTGTAGTAAGGGAACGATATTGCAAGAGTTGTTCTCACAACCTCTTTAGAGAACTATAATACTTGGGAAGGGACTTCCCATTTTGCTTCATGCTGAAAATCTGCTCATGTAATTCATATACTCGAGAAACATTATTCTTATTGGAGAATGAATTAGCCAAAGAATCCCAAATGTTCTTGGATGAGGTACAAAAAGTAACTGTTTTGGTAACTTGTGCCTCCATACTGTGCCACAACCAACCCATAACTATTGAGTCTTCACACATCCAATCCTCAGGTGTGGGTGGATTTTCAATCAAATATTTTAACTTTTTCCTGCCTCTTAGAAGAGCTTCCACTCCATGTTTCCATTCCAAGTAATTTGTATCATTTAATTTTGCAGCAGTAATTGAGCAAGGAATTTCATCATACATCTTGGGTTCAACCATAGTTATGTTAAGTCAATCAACAAACAAGTGTGTGGGTATCAAACATGGACATAAGAGAATAATAATCAATACCAACTTGGAAGATTTTCCAATGAAAATAACACTAACCAATTCATTTAAGCAGTGCTAAGAATGAGATCATATCAAGTCTGTCCATAGTGATATCTGAATAAGAAGGGACTTTGTTGTTGATCAATACATAAAACTAGCGAGAACAAGAGGGACAAACAATCAGCTACTCGTGTTGCTCACTGCTGTTAATTTAATGGTTAAAGGTGGTTAAAGGTACAGCTGGAGGGCTAATGGCAAGGGAGGGAGGAGAGGAAGAGATATGGTGGGGAAGGAGAGGGAAGGGGAGGGAAGGGGAAGGAGATGGATCTAAACCCTGAACCCTAAGACTCTGATACCATGTTGAATCTTAGGTTTAGATGCACAGAGAAGTGAGAGGAAAAAAGTGTTTTGTCTCTATGAGAGACTTCTTATTTATAATAAAGATTTAGGGTTTATAAATACACCCTAAACTATTATATGATACCGCATACATAACAATATAATAACTTAACTCCTAATAGTTATTAATATAATTTCATCTCTTCTCTAA
The DNA here is from genome assembly GCA_003290165.1 of Berberis thunbergii. NCBI lineage: Eukaryota > Viridiplantae > Streptophyta > Magnoliopsida > Ranunculales > Berberidaceae > Berberis > Berberis thunbergii. Next base: position 275,304 of record QNQO01000641.1, read on the forward strand.
AATAAGACTCTCTAGTCTCTACTGAAGGTATGGGGTTTTATGGCATTGGGTGCAATATCTCCTCTGCTCCCTGGTTTGAACTTTTTAGTAGTTTCTCCTCAATCAGGACCAAATTATAATGTAGCCGTTAAACACTTGTGCTACTTGTACATCAGGCCTATTTTGTAGTTATCTCTTTTATCAATAAATTTCCACCTTATCCAAAAAATAACAGAACGAAAGAAAATAAACCTGGTTTTTATTTATTTATTTATTTATTTGTGCATATGAATCTTTTTTGAACACTTTGTCATTATGATCTAATGATCTATGCAACTGTATGTGTTTATTTATATCATCTGCTTGATGTAGATAGATATTAAATGATTTGATATGTAGTTTTTTTATGAGTTTCTCATGGTTGGGTGCAGGTGGACATGGTTACACCTATGTGTACCCAGTTAACATATGAAGGACTAGTGGATGAGGTATTAGTTCACAAGTAAACCTCTGGTTCTACTTTTCTTTCACAAGATAATAATATCACTGATTCACTGAAAACTGAAAATGAGATCCAACTTTATTGACGAAAACTTTAGCAACACATAAATGTAAGAATTGATGTCTTCTTCCACAAAGTGATATATGTAATTTACTTTTTGTTTATTCGCTACATACAGAGGCATATTCACATATTAGCATTGTTGCATAATAAAATTCACATTGATTTGGTGATAGGTAACAATTTGACATGGGAAAATGCCTTCCCCCTCCTCCTTTTCCTGTGGAGTATTTAATACCGTCTTATTTAGACTAGCAGATTATATTGGTTGTATTTTAGATGTAGATTTTTTATTATGAATCCTGAAATAGTTTGGCTGCAGTTTTTGCGTATTAGTAATGGTTCTGTGGAGCTTGATGCATCTGTCATGGGTGACAAACAAGAGGGGAAAAAGATGAAGGTTCCACTAAATTCAAGGTAAAGAACTTTTGCATCGTCTTTTGAAACTTCATACATGAATGAAATATCTTTTGTGATGGTAACAAAACTTCACTTTTCCGTGATTCTAATAACATGAATTCCCTAGGTTCAAATGAGTGCCATATGGAAGTGGTCAAAAGCTTGAAAGTTCATCGTTAGTCCCATGCTATTGAGTGGAACTCATACTAGCAATATAAAAGGCAGTCCTAATTTCCTGAAATTTCTACTCATGATCTTCATTTTGAATTTGAAGATTACGAATAAATTTCAACACACTAACCTTCAAATTTTGTTGATTCATTTCTTTTCTTCTTTTAATGGCTGAAATTCCGCTGACCTTGATAAAGGTATAATGTAATTGTCGCTGCATACACATATAGATATCGTAGGAGAAATATATGTAAGAAAGCTGATCATGATTGCTATTATTTGAGAGAATTTTTCAGGTCCTGTAACCGTTAATTGGCTTAAATTTTACTCTGGGTTGGTTTCATGGTTGGTTCTGTACCAGATGTTAGGACTTCATAGTTATACTTTGTCATTCAGTGTGTCACTTTTGGGAAACTGTTGACTTTTGTCACTCATCTTCTTTATGTTTACAAGTATGTTTACCTTATTAAGTTTATGAAGTATGTAATTAACTAATTACGTTACACTTTCCTTTACCTTACTTCAGTGATAAGCTATTTAAGGAGATACGAGATCTCAACTTCGAAGTTGTCGTGCAGGTTGTTAATTCTCACTTTTTAAATTTTAATTTTTCCTTTGTGTCATCTTTCTAAATTGTAACTATAATTGATTTTCCCATGCCTGCTTTTGTCCATTTCACCAAAAAAATTGAACATTTGCGCATATGCTGATCCTGTACTTTCAACGTATGTTAGCATGTCTTTAGCCTTACCAATCACGTGTATTGCAGGTGTGCACTTTTCGGCCATTTTTGAGTAAAATTAGAAACAAATAACCAAATCAAATTACATCAATTTTGCTAGACTGTCAATCGAACCTAACCAACCTATGACTAAAACCATACTGAAACTGAATGGATTATGAACTATCCTATTACCAAACCTAATCCAGACTTGCATGCTGTTAGCTGACTATAACCGAATTGAATTGCAAATAAACCTTACTCCATTTTATTCCATTTACTTGTTGTTTCTTTGATGACACGTGAAAAGTGTGGGTTTGGTTCAGTTATATACTGCCTTGAAATTTCACAACTGCCAACCGAATGAAGTTGACTGACTGAACCGACTACTTTTAATATTGTTAAACTCGGTTCGAGTGATTTTGTTGGTTCATGCCGTAGGCATCTCATCTGTTTTCAACACTATCCCCCCTGGAAATTATATATTAATAACAGAATTAGTGATATTATTTCAAAGATCTCAACAAAATGCTTTCTAAGAAATAAATGTAGATCAAAACTCGAGATTTCTAAAGTTTGAAATGCCATTGACTGAGAAAGTGAATCTCAAACCAAAATCTATGATCCATGCTCATGCTTTGGAATCTCAGCCACCATGTCCATAAGAAGATATATCTCAACCACTGTGTCCTTCCAATATGTATTTTCATGTGAGAGATATTTTATTTAATTTCTCTATTGGAGTTACACATCTTTAGTAATTATCTGTGCATCAATGCAGGTTCTGCGCCAAAAAGCAACATCCATGAAGCAGGATTATACAGAAATGTCAACTACTGTAAGCCAGTGAGAAATCACTCAAAGTCTCATTTTACTTGCTGTATCTCTTCACTGCTGTAACATGATATGTAACTGCTAACTATGTCCGTTATGGATGCGATATTCCCATTATTCGTGATGAGCCTTTCAACCTTGTTGATTCCATTTTACCGACATGCTTACTCTAGCTAAAGCTTTGTCACATCGAACATGACAACATGCTGCATATAATATTAAAAGGATATACACTCTTTACAAACTTTTCAGTGTGTTACTATTAAAATTGCGAACTGCATATTACTTTCTTCCTCTTCTGACAATTGGTATTTGAAGTGCTTCTGGTTTGTGATAGAACAGTTTTTGGATGAACATGTAACTGATGTGCATTTCATGTATACAGAACCAAACTGTCTCTGAATTGAAAGACTTTGTAAGGAAACTCAATTCATTACCAGAAATCAGTGTAAGTCTGTTCTTTGATGTTATCTGTTAATTTGGTTTGAGTAGCCTCATGAATCTTATGCTGCACCTGCCACTTAATTGTCACAGAGGCACATAAATCTTGCTCAGCACTTGTCTACATTTACATCGAAGCCTTCATTCCTTGGACGACTTGACATGGAGCATACTGTTGTAGAGGGGGAGAGTTATGACATGTGAGTTGAATCATAATAAGAATTTCCTAACGGAGTGAGTGTATCCTTCTTTTTATTAAAATAAAGTGAAATTTTCATTGATGCAGATGCTTTGAGTACATTGAAGAAATGATCCATAAGCAGGAACCTATTGTCAATGTGTTAAGGCTGCTGATACTGTTCTCTATCACAAATTCAGGATTGCCCAAGAAACACTTCGATTATTTGAGGTAAGATTTGCTCAGTCACAAAAATCTGTGTATTGCCTGTATGGTTTTTCCTCTAGTCATTTGACGTAATTACTCAAGATATGGATTTGTTTTTTATTTTATTTTATTCTTGTGGTTTAGGAGAGAGCTACTTCACAGTTATGGATTTGAGCATATTGTGACATTGAATAATTTGGAAAAAGCTGGATTGCTAAAGAAGCAGGTGGGTTTTCATTGAATTTGGTTTAGCTTGACAGTGAACTCGCTAGTACACGTGGATCTACCCATGTTTTACATCATTTAGTTTTGTAACTGAATAGGCTTATTTCTCTTGATTTATTTTTCTATTGATACATTGCACTGAACCGTAGTTTCTTGCAGGAGATGAAAGGGAACTGGCAGACGGTCAAGCGTACTTTGCATCTTGTAGTAGAAGATACCGACACTGCCAAGTATTCATTCTTTTTAGTTAAATGTTAAATATGCAAGGCTATTTTATGTGGTGAGGAGATCTAAAATACAGTTTGGATACAGTGGGACAATTCCACCCAGGGGCATATGCAGGGAGCGGGTTTAGCATTGGTTGTTGATGCAAAAATTTCAATTTCTAAATGAGGGGGCAGTTCAGAAGGGTCCAACCTGTGACTTATGTTGGCACCAAACAAATCTCAGGACTGGCATGTACAAACTTAATATAACATAGCCAATGTTTATAATTGGAATTCACACAGTTTCACGGAGTCTTTTTCTCGTGAAAATTTAAAGGAAGTCTTAATTCTAAAAGGAAGACACAATTTAAAAATTAAGAATGACTTGATCTCCACGAGAGTATGTCAACCCAGTGAAGTTTGAGTCGAATTGTATAGTTTTCAGATAATGTCTTGACATATGTAAGTAACTCGTCAACTATTTGTGCAGTACGAATTTACTTTTTAACTTCATGTACTTTTTGTATAGATTTACTAAAGTTTTGCATTTGTTTGTCCACAATGCAGCCCCAATGACATCTCATATGTCTTCTCTGGATATGCACCTTTGAGCATTCGCCTAGTTCAGCATGCGATAAGATCTGGATGGTGAGATTTCCTTAGATTATGAACTTCTATGGTCATTCTTTCACAGAACAACGTTGTTTATGTTGTATGAATCTGTTGGCCTTTTCCATACTACATCTTAGCAGCTTGAAACGAGGATTTAAAACCTTTTCTAATTTGTGGACACCTTCTTAAGTATACAGCGTCAGCGTTTCTACACTTTGCAGACAAACGCTATACTTATGTTTTTCTCAACTTATTATTTGATTATCATATAGTTTGAATTGATTTTTCTCTTCATTGTGAGTATAACACTGGGTGCTATCATTCATCTTTGTGTTAATTTAATAAAACCCATATTTAGATTTTTCCTATATTTTAAAAATTGTGGAGTAATACAGAAAATTAGTGTTTGTTTACGCTTGAGAATTATAGGTTGAATTTCCTATGAATCGTGAAGGATATTGAATAAAAATTTAATTGACATGGAAGATCATGATATGAAATTGAGTGGTGAAGTATGTATTGATATGTTTTACAAGTAATGGGATAATGTATATTTAATGAGCTTCAATTCCTCAATCTGGAAACGCAGGGGATACCTCTTGATGGATAGAATTTGTGGATAATGCTGTGTAGAGGGGTTTCATTAGGCAAGCTGTTCACCTTGCACTTTGGTCAAGGAAGGCATCTATTAAGTATAATCTAGTAAGGGGGTTACACTCTACACAACCACTAATATTTTACTTTTTATGAAGTACTTCTCTTTAAAAGTTTTGACTACCCTGTTGGTTCTTCTCTGCCCCTTAAGCTATTAGCGAAGTGGTTGTGGAGATTTAGCACGGAGGAAAATTCCCTGTGGAGGCAACCAGTCAGAGAAAATATAGGTCATACAATATGAACCTTCCTGAGCATGAAGCAGAACTTGGAATCAAACATCTCTTTTTAAGCAAGTAATGGGAGGAGATTAAATATCTGAACTGACAAGTGGCTCGCAGACCAACATCTAGCAGTGTTCAAACACATTCACGCAATTTCTCTCTAAGGAAGTGGGTTGCTATAGTAGACTTCGCTATTAGCAATGAGTCTTCAACTAATTGGGATTTGGTACCAAGGAGAGGGATGCGAGATGTGATGCACCAGTTAGTTGAGCTTGTGGGTTTGCTAGAGCTAGCCACAGTTGATGCTACAGTGCTATGAAACAAGTTCATCATTATAAAAAATAGATAAAAACTAGAATCTGCTCAGTAAAAGATATTTTCAGAAGTTCATGCATCAGTCTATATTGCAACAATCTACTTTCTCTGACCTCATTTTCTGAGAAAGCAAACTCCTCCAAGGCAAAACTTCTTGTGGACTCTAGCCCATGGGAGAATGCTAACTGTAATGGGGTAAGAGCCTTGATAATCATCAATTGGTGTGCCTCTGATGAGTGAGACTGAATTTTTATTTTTTTTGAAAGGTTAAAATTTTATTTCGCAATACTTGTGGTATTACAATACAGTAACCTAAAAGAGTTAAGGTCCCGAGACTAAATCAACCCAATTAACAATAAAGCTCTCAAAGAATATACCCTTGAAAGATGGCAAATGACACACCCATCCCCAAAGAATGATAAAAACCTCCATAATTACACTCAATATCCACCATCTTGTCACAGAATATCCTATTATTACATTCCTTCTATATTGTCCATGACACTACATTAGGAAGTAGCCTCCAAATCTATGTCCCTTTCGTAGATAAGTGGTTTGGGGTTCTCCAACTTTTTAGTAACATCTCCATGGTTCCAGGCATCACCCAACTAATGCTAAGCATTCAGCAAAAATGCATGGAATATGGCTGAAACTCCATCGCCTCTGAACTTCTTCTCAACTGGGAATACACCCTTTTAGGAGATCAGCTATTCATATTTTCAATCTTTAGTTGTTAATTGTTAAGCTTTTATTTTTCCCTGAGCTCCTCGTGCACTTGTAACGATTTCCCTTAATGCAATGCCAGTGTTTTATTGATTTTAAAAAAAAAATCTGAGGTAATTATCCGTAAATGCTTCTTTACATTCTCTCCTGATCCTAGTGCCTTAGAAATGTAGGTAAACTTTCCTGTTGGCAGCATTTCATCTTGATAGGACATAGACTGTCAAGGTGGTTTGAGATTGCTAGGATTTGCTTGAACATGGCAGCAGTTTGCATTTGATTCTTATATTGCAAATTTACAGAAATAAGTAGATGGCCTCCTGATTATTCGCTAAAATATTCAAAGGCTTGGTACTATGTCAATATTAGAATTTTGGTGGGATATTATTCGGTTACATTATATTCTCAGATATGTACACGGCTATAAAAAAGCTTTGATCATCAATATTAGAATTTTGTTGCTAGCAAAGCCAAACATAATCCATGTTGGAAATTCATATGAAGGATAGTTTTATGTTAGTATTTTCTTTCATCGCTCATAACACTTAAAGGAAAGAACAACATCTCTATGTTTGTTGTTAATCTAATGACTAATCAAATTGACCCTGTAGGCGTCCTATCGATGAGATCTTGAAGATGTTGCCCGGACCACATGTGGAATCAAAAAGAGTAAGTGCTGATTTTCCATGTCAATTTTTTGTCATTAAATGATTCCTAGTTCTCTTTTATCATCTCTTCTTATACCATTCTGTGTGTATATTATGTTCCTTTGATTAGGGCGGATACTCCAGCAGTCCATCATTTGACGCTCTTCCTGGCTCTCTAGCTAATCTTAACAAGTATGCCTCAGTTGCTATTTTAGTTTATTTTCCAAGATTTCATATTAGTTGAGGTCTTAGGTTGGTTGTTCTTGTACTTTGAGGTTATAGTTTTAGATGATATTCAGAGGTGTAAGAAAGGTTTTACACAATTGAGAAAAATACTTGTATGAGTTAAGTTGTATCTGGTTTTGCCTAAACCTAGATGCTTGTCTACCCAGTTTATGGAAAAGGGGATTCTTTTTTTATCTAGTACGAACAGGTATAACTGCACTCTTGAATGAGTTGTTAGCTTTTGTATTTTAGCTGCTTATGCTATGTGCTATAAGATTTGAAAAGCAGCTTATAGTTCATGCCAGGCACATGCATACTTGGTCTCAAATCTCATAATATATGTAAACACCATGTGACAGCTTATAATCTGTGCTCAATTTGAATTTTAGTTATTTCTTATTCGATTGCATATCATGATTACAAATGGAGACAAATACTTAGGCGATGCATATATGCCCGCTTTCCAACTTGTTCTAATTATCTCATTGATCTTTCCCCCTTAAGAGTATATAAGGTTTTAAGAGTTTCTAGATGCCTTTTCTACTTCAAGTTTATGATGTTTCTTAAAATTTTAACAGGGTAGTAGATGGGCGACGGTCTCTTGTTCTAGTTGTATTTATTGGAGGCATAACATTTGCTGAAATTGCAGCCCTTCGTTATCTTAGTGCCCAGGTAACATAAATCTTCATTTTCTTTGAACAGGCGCCGGCAGTGGCTGACTTGTTATTAATATTATCCGGTTGGTTTAGCATGACATTGCTATGTTTTTACTGGTCTAGTGATTTCTATTTTTTACTGGTCTAGTGATTTCTATAATCCAATATAAAGAGTATTTTGCAATGTAGTTTATATTTTGCTTTTCAGCATTAATTTTCGATACACCTAGTTAAATTTTGATGAGATGACATTTTAGTCTTGCTGCAAGAATTTTCTGCATTTTCATGTGCAAGGAGTTGAATTCAAAGATTGACTTTATAGGTCAAAAGCAAATGTCCCCAAGTTCCCTGATGAGAGTGTCATTTGAAGGAAAGGCACTTGCTTGCATCATTTTCATTTTTTTGTTCCAGTGCTATTGAAATTATTGTTACAACTTTTACCTGATAAAAAAGCCTATATATGATCAATAAATATCATCAATAAGAAAATTTATTATGCTTTGCTCTTTCATGCACAACATTTCACTCCTACTTTTCGCTAGATATATCAAAGTGTCATACTTGTTTACCCAAAAAAGGGCATCTATTTACCGGCTGTAAACATCCATATGGTTTCTTTATGTAATATTGGGTTATTTTTGTATTTATTTTATTATAGGTTTGGTCCATTAAAAGCTCAAGTATGTGTTAGAAGTTCATTGGGAATTAGGTTTAGGATTTTATTTTGGTTAAATAGGCTTAGTTAGAAATTGTAATCAGTTTAGTTTAGTTGTGAGAATTTATTCAAGCTGTATGAAACTTTGTTTATCAAGTTTTGGTTGGTAAGCTTTCGCTGAACCCATCAACTTTGGTATCAAAGCATTAAGATCTTGGACAAAGATGTCACTAAAAGTCACGTTGATTGGGAAACTACATGTGTTTGATGTGATGAAGGGTATACGATTATCCACAAGACATTGCGTTCTTAGTCTGAAAAACATCACAAAGTTTTTGCAGGTTTTCATGTGATAGAAAATCTAAAAATGAAGAATTTCTAAAAAAACGGGGTGGTTGTCATGAACAAGGATTATGATAACCCAAATTTCCCCAAGTCTTCGAGTCAAAAATTACAATTTGCAATATCACTGGTCAGCAAATTGAACAAAATTTTGTTGAAAAACCTAACCCCACCCAAACCCAACCAAGAAGAAAATAAGAGGCCAAAATTGATGAGGTGAGAAAAAGAACAAATCCAACAATAACCACCTCGACAAAAACATGCCTTGCAACAAAGCACGGTCCATCACTCGCCACCAGTTTGACCTGAAATGCTGTCGGAAAACCTCCTTCGCTTGCCTAGTCATGGTCAGTACATGCATGCATGGCACAACCCCACAAACCCCTTGTTCTAGGCGCAGGGTAACGGCGGTTTTCGACCTATTCATAATGGTGGTTTACGATCTGTTCATGGGTCTGTACGTGAAAATTCTGTTTGTGAAGAAGATTTAGGAAGACAAAGTTATTGGCACCCCCGCCATTTTTCTATACCACCACAACTTCATTCATATGTGGTACCATCAGAGTTTGTTTGTTACACCAGTCATGTGATTCTTCACATTTTGAAATTGAGTGTATTTCCGACCACAAGATAGCTTCTTTACCACCTTGTCATAGACTTTGGAATCCGATTTGAGACAATTTCATGGCTAATTTTGAGAAAATGTTTGCACACAATATTTAAATTATGAAGTGGATATCTTGTGAACCTCGGATTCATGTGGGATATTATTTTTGGCGGCAACACTTTGATTTTTTTTTCCACTGATAAGTGCAATTACCAAGAAAAAGTCCAAGGTCGGCTCTTAAGTGTCGCATTTTTCAAGGATACCATCCTCAAAGCTGAGGACTAGCTTTTCGAAGTGGGGAAAATGATGTACAATTAGGTTTTTTATATTTATGTTATTATTGGATCGGTCCATTAAAGGCCAATTATGAGTTAAAAGTCCAATGGCAATTAGGTTTAGGGTTTTATTTTAGTTAATTAGGTTTATTCAAAAGTTATAATCAGTTTAGTTTGAGTTTTGAGAATTTATTCAAGTTGTGTCGAGTTTCGGTTATATGTTTGGTTTGTTTCCGCTGAACCCATCAATTTTTGTAGAATTGTGCTTGTTTGGTGGCTAGCAAGATTCTCATCTATCTGGTTGACAATTCAACTAAGTGCAGGGCTATAGACTATGGTGCCGGGTGCTTATTTAATTCTCTGAGACTCCCCAGCTCCCATTGCATGCAGTACTAATTCGTCTTTCCAACTACTGTTTCACTTATGCCATGCATGTCTGATTATCATCCTAGCTTTTATTAAGTACTACTGAACCATTATTGACTTTCAGAGCAAAGTAAAAACAAGAAGGAAAATTAAAAATCAAAACAGTGATGTTGTTAATGAGATGAGACTATTGTTAGTTAGCTGACTACAGATTAGTAATTGGTTTTCTTTTATATTTATAGTATTCTTAAAATGATTCTTTGGTGTTGTTTGTATTCACAGGAAGGGATGGCATACGATGTGATTATTGGAACGACAAAAATGGTGAATGGGCACACAATGGTGGAAACATTCATGGAAAAACTTGGATAAACAAACAAATGGTACAGAAACTGATATTCAAACTGAAACCTGCCACACGATGGAGCTCATTCATACACTGAACATCACTGGCGCCTGTAAATAGACATGCCTCTGCAGGCTTGGTAGCAACAATTGGTTTTTTCTGGTGTTTGAGAGCCAACCAAGAGACATGACTGCATACCGGTGTTCAAGTCCTTGGTTGTGGTTTATTTGGTGAGATGTGCTTGTGCCTTCACAGTTTTTGTTTGTTTATTGTATCATCATTTTGTAATGGTTTCTGTGCACCGGTGGAAAGAAATAGATTGAAGTTGAACACCATTTATTGAGGAGGGTATGGTTAATTTTTATATCATTAGGGTTGAAAACCGAATTGTGAATCAAACTGATTTTGGTCGGTTTTAAAATTTTCAAACCGAAATTGAACCGATCATTAACAAAGTCGATTTAAAATTGAATCGAATCTAATTTATGCAAACCGTAATTGAATTGAATCAACTAAAATTGAATCAAGACTGAAATAAAAACGAATCGATCGACTATTTTAAATATATTATATTATTTTTATATAAATTATATATTGTTTTTATATATTCAGTTTGGTCGGTTAAAATCACATAGATATCAAAAATCGAACCGATCACTTTGGTTTTGAAATTTTTTAAATGAGAACCGAATTTAAACTAAACCAATCAGTTCAATTTTAATTGGTTTATTCAGTTTTTTGTTCAACCCTATATATCACCGTTAATGAAAGATTGGGATGTAAATATTTCTATAGGAGCTAAAATAATGAATTGAATTGAGTGGTTTTCTCCTTAGCTGATTGACATTTTGTGAGATTTTGTTGTCAAGAAATTAAATACTAATTGTGCTGATGGTGAGTGGCGCTTGTCTCAGTGATTGGTATTCTGATAAGAATTAAATATTTCCATTTTTCTATTTAGACTTGACAGATATCAAAATTTGGAACCCGTCTCACTATGGAGGGAAATGGCGATGAAAACAGCGACGGGTCCATCAAACTCGAATGCGCGCAAGAAAAGTCACCACACGCATCCCAAGGGTGTAGACGCTCCCCTCCCTCGCCATTTCCCTCAACAGTTAGAATTTTTGCAAAATTTGAGATTTTGGCATTAGAAAAATTAGTTGTGATTTGGTATTAATTCATTATTATTATGTGATACTAAGTTCAAAAAAACAATAACTGATTGAATTTTATTTCTGTCAATGTGTCTATTTTGAAGTTTCACAAATGCGCACATAATATCATTAAACAATTCAATCACATGTCATATTAATGCACTATGATTGAATTCATGTTTGCTTTTCAATTGATCTTTCAACTTGGGGTTGTGCTTTTAACCACATAATTGAACTTTATTTACTTAAAATTTACAAAGTTTCAAATGAAAGAACGAAAGTGTCAAAGACACGATCCAAAGATCAGGGTGACGTGCATGTTAATTGAGAATTCAGATCTAATCGTAATTAGTATTGTATGACGTAATATCATGTTGTGGGCTAAGTAGGCAGCTGAATTCTTAATAAGAAGATTCTTAGAGCATCTCAAGTGACTTATTTGAAAAAAAAGAATGCAGGGGATCTTTTTAATAGTAATTATCTTTTAAAAATACTTAACCAAACCATAACAAACAATCAAATAGAAGTTTATTTTCATAATTCACTGGCAATTGACGATGAAAATTCACAATCACAAGAAAAATGGACAGACTGTGTGTAAGCTACTTTCTTGATCTTTCAAAGGGCGTGGGAGGTTTTAACCTCTAGGTTAAAGTTAAACGCGTTGGTTTAGATTATTATTGGTGAATATCTATTAACATTATTACATTAATGAAAGATGGCACTTTTGGATTGTTGCAAAATAAAGAAATTTACAATGTAGCGAGTTTTTTTGTGAGAAACTGTGAAACAAAATATGCTTTGCTCGATGTGATGTTTTTTAATTATTGTTAATTATTTAACCGAAAGATATTTACCAAGGATAATATGTAATAAGTACACCGAGTAAATCTAGGCAGCCATGGCAATCAACCATTTTTTATCAGAGTTAAGCTCTTTTACATTTTTACTCATTCTCTTTAAAATGCAATCACAAACATCAATTATAGAAGGGGTACAAAGTGTAAAGAACCCCAACTCGGATAAAAAAATGATTGGTAACCCTGACTCTCTAGAATTGGGGAAGCACACCATATGAGACTTAAATTTGACACACTGTCAAAATCAAACTTTTGTTAAGCTCCTTTTAAGTCGTGACCAAGGGGTATTGCAGCTAACATGTGATGCACAAGTATACATTGTTTCCTGATATTGTCGCGGAGACCTTTTCATCCTTTCGGAAGACAAGTTACATGCACTGCTAGCTAGGCATTTACTGTCTCTGATATGCACAATGTTTAAGCACACTGTTCTTTCTGAATAAATACAGGTAATAATAACACCACCAAGAAAAGAAAAATGCAAAAACTGGGAAGTTAAAGTTCTTTACATTGCAGATGTACAATCAACCAAAAAAATGGTTATCTGAAGGGTTTATGTATACATTACAATTCAACGAGAATTGGAACTTGCAGTACACAGAGAAGACTTGTTAAGCATTTCAAGAGGGACTCTTAAGCCAACAGCCTGACCAACAACTGATAACCAGGATACCAAATATTGTTGGACTACTTCTCCATGTTTAGTTAGTGAAACATCGCCAAGCAACATAAGCTTCATCCATTCATTGGTACCACATGGGTGAAGTGTGAACCATGGCCGGTTCAGGTACGGATGTTCCTAGTATACAACACAATATGGAACTTCATATGGTTGTAAATATGGTATAAATCTCACAAGCCTAGTAAAGGCCACACCACTTGGAAGACACTTCATCACAAAAATAAAAATGGAAGAACACCCAGCCATGAGATTTAAATCAATGTCAAATAATCTTATTTCTTCCAAGTCAATCTTTGTTCAGGAAGAAGATTGTTTTTTGAGAAGATCTAAGAAATAAGATTTCTCAGAGTACTAATTTAATGGTCTCTGGATCACACCATAACCTTGGAATTCAAGATTTTACTTGTGGGTTGGTGTGGTTGTAGAGTATGGATTGGAATGGGGTTTCCTATGAGTTGATGTTCTTCTCACCTTCAAGGAGGAATATACAAGTGGAGAAGCAGTCTGTGTGAAGGTGGTTCAGAATCAAGGGAACATCTCCTTCTTTGATGCCCTTTTGCTCAAGAAGTTAGAATCACTTTTTCAGTTTTTCAGCATATCATGGGTAATGCGTAGCTTATATTAGCACTCAAACACGCAAGTGTATGTTTTCTTGGGAAGAGGTCCAGGTGCTCTTTGAGCTCTCTCACTTTGCAACATGGAAGTTATGTAATGTGAGGATGATAGCATTTTTAGAGGAAAGGGTGCTTCAGAGACTTTTGGTCGATGCTGTTACTTTTATTTGGAATTAGCCATTCATTAAGCTTTCTCTCGAAGGGGTTGGTATTGGAGATCTTCTTGTGAATTATGTTTCATGATCTCTTATCTCTCTTTGGAGATCTCTTGTAAATTTTCTACGTTTGTTTTTTGTTATAACTCAAAAATATAAGTTTTATCCCTCCTAAAAAGAGATCCCTTGTATTTCCTTCCATAAACACTATAGCACTGGATGATGGACTCTCCTCCATGGCTTCCAGTTCAGTAGCCATCATGTCAGGCTGCTAAAAATCAGTTTTTGGCCTTTTTGCATATGAAATTCCCTCATAAACCAAGCCCTGGTAGCCTTAGAAACAAAGAGCACATAAGTTTGTTACGAGGACACATAAACTGGCAATGGTGAGTGACTCTGGACTGCTGACCATACAAAGAAAAAGGCACCACGAGGAATCCTCTTAAACAGAGCCGAGGAGTGGCAGACAGAAAGAGTACTATGAGTATATATCCCTCCGAGTCAGAATGGCAATGGTTTACCATTATCTTGCCACACCCAAGAGTCTTCACCCCCATCAAACGACTTGGATCGCTACAAACTCAGCAGCTTGAGTACCTGAACTATTTCCCAATCCTAACTGTCCTTAGGCCCCTAAAAAAAAAAAAAACTGTTGCACTTCATAAGTGGAGATTCCAACTCAAGTCAAGATCCAAGAAGCATCAACCTGAAATTTGGGTTTATGCAAAGAAATTTGACTTCCCCTATGTATATATTTACCCATGAATTGTTATATGGTCAAATATTTTGGAATGACTTGGTTTTTTGCATGATCTCCTCTATATGTTGATGGTAGATCATCATCAAAAAATTAGTCAAATTCCGAAACTTGACCCCTTGAACATGGCCAACCATGAGGGAATTAAAGGAATTCACTGCATCGGGGCACCAACAAAAATTCGTAAATTTGAGGTCCCCAAATGTCTCATCTATTTGACATGATGGCCCCCAATTCTTAATACTTTTGTTTCAGTGCTGGTCCTCTCTCAATACTTACTACAAGAACATGATTTTCTATTATCTATAATGATTTTTTAGTCACTAGCATCAAGAGAATTACGTAATATACTATTTAAATTATTTACGTTAATATAGGAGGACCCCATTGTTGGAGTCCGCATCAGGCCCCCAAACTCTCAAGACTGACCTTGCCCTTGAAACTACTCTTAAAGTTAACACTGCAAAAAAAACAACCTATAAAGTACTATTTTATCTTAGGTTTCGCTTGGTACATTGTAAAATAATGCATTTCGCAAATTGATGCAGATGCATTAGTTTGTAATGTTTTACTTTACGGATGCTTGGTAGTGACTAAAGAAAATCAATGCAAATCAGACAAATGATTGTGGGTGGTGTTGATGATGGTAGTAGTTGTAATTGTCGAATGGTCATAGTGGCGGTGATTGTAATTGTGGTGATGGTGATTGCGAATGTGGACAATGATAGTGGTCGTGGCGGCGATGGCGGTGGTTGTTAAAATGGTGGTGGTTGTGTTGGCGATCATCGTGGTTATGGTGGCTATGGTGGTTGTGACGGCGACAACGATTATGGTGGTATTAGTGACGTTGGTGGTGGTGGTGGTGGTTGTGATGGTTTTGTTATGGTGATGGTGGTAGTAATAGTGGTGGCTATGGTGGTTGTGGTAGTGGCAATGACGGTGGTAGTTGTTATGTTATGGTGGTTGTGGTGTCGTGGTGGTGGTGTGCGATGGCGGCGGTTATGGTGGTAATAGCGAGGTGGTGTTGGTTGTATTGATTATGCTATGGTAGTGGTAGTCGTAGTGGTGGAGGTGGCGGCTACGATGGTAGTGGCATGGTGGTGGTTGTGATGGTTATGGTATGGTAGTCGCGGTAGTGGCGACAAAGATGATGATGAGAGTTTTGCAAAGTAATGCGAGAGATTTTGTCCCGCAAAGTTTTGCAGAATTTTATAACTGGGAGATGCAGAGGTGTTGAATTCGAATTCCAGTAACCGTTTTCCGTAAAGCCAACCAAGAACCCAATTTGCACTATACATTCTTTTACCGTATACCAAGCGGAGCCTTAGACACAACTCTTTAGGGCAACAAATATCAAAGCCTAAATTTGAAAAGGGTGAAATAAAATGTGAGAAGAACATTCTCACAAGTTATCATGTCACGCGTAAAGGCTATAGGTCAAAATACAAAAGTAATCCTATTTTATGTACTTTTTTAGTTCTTTTCCTTTCGATCTATTACACATGCTAGTTCTTTTCTTTTTCCCCCCTTTCTTTAGTGGCCCTTCATAAAGCAGGGTCTGGTTCTACAATGAATTTGAGCTATTAAAAAAAATATGGAGAAATGAAAACACTCACTGAAAGAATTTTGTACCTCTTGAGTCATGAAGGTCCATTTTGAATCCCGTAGTTTGTTCACGGAGTTAGAAGGAAGGTCTTTTTCAATGTCCTCCGATGTCAATGGGTGTCCATCTAATCCCAAAAGACATTTCAATAAGTAAATTATGTTCTTTTAGATTACACTCGAAAATTAAATTTAAAAAAAATGTAAACTATAAAGTTTCAAGCATTTCCCTATATGGATGACTTGTTCCTTTCCATCTAGACCAACAACCTTTAAATTGGAATAGGATTTTAAGGTTTTTTAGGAAAAAAAAAACTAGAAGAAGATAATAAGAATGAAATATTCTACTAAGCACATGATTGTAAATGGGATATACCTCTCTCAATGACCATATGATGATGGGCGCTAAGGCCTAAAGGGCATGTTGTACACATTCCAAGGACAAGGAGTGTACAACCAGATCCGAATCCTACTTGATCTACCTTTAAAAAATAAAATCCAACTCAATCTGAGACAAAAACAACGTAGCACCAACACCATGTAAAGGAGGGTAAATGAATCCCAACACCTAGGAAATCATGTCATCTGAATCCAATCCACCACCACGATGATCCCTATGCGAAATTTTTTTTTCCCAAAAAAGTTTTCAATGTCATTAGAGAGGAGTCAGATATATTCTAAGATCATTTCCAATGTGCGACTAATACCATATGCCCCTAGCACCTCTAGTAGCAACCATTGCATGGTCATCAAGTGGACTGTGGAATATCAAAAAAGTCCATCTAGCTTATGTTGGCATGAAAATAAACAAGTTTAAAAACAACCAACTTAGAGGCGGGGAAGAGCAAAGTAGAACAAAAGAGAGTACTTGACGTTAAAATGTCGATGTTTTCTAAAATTATCAATAAACATTTATCCTCACCCCAAACACACAGTATACGAAATTTTATATGCGTGATTATGTGAGAACTCTCAAACCAAACACAACCTATGAAAAAAAAAAAAAAACTAGATAGAGGATACAGTACACCCTAAAACTTCAAAGAATAAATTGCATCGCATCACATGATAAGTAATTGCACTTAATGGTATGTGCACATGGTATGATGTAAAAATATGTACATTACCACAGTGATAGCCCCGGAAATAGAGCACAGGTACCCGATATGAAGTGCTATATAGTATGTGATAGTCAAAGTAATGTACTTCCTCATCGTCCCTGTGAACCTTACAAATAGGATCAAACTTGGTCGCCATTAATAGAGACAAGATATAAGTGGGAGAGAAATGATACTCGTTGTTCTAAATCTTGGGCCTATATATTAATTAGCTAGGGTTCCAATAAATTTACAAAAACTGATGAGTGAACAAACTACAAGCCTTCTTATGGGTGGATAAACAATAGCAAATTACTGTAATGTAACATGAAACAAGACTGAGAACATACCAAGGTTGCATCATCAGTAGACTCTTCTTTCACATTGTAACTATGTGCTTCTTTATCATCACAATGCTCTTCCTGTAACTATAAAATTCCAACAACAAAAAATATCATTTATGCAGTAAAAATCTAAAATTTCAATGAAATATGTATCATCTACCTCATTACACCTGAGATGGCATAGGTTTTCTAGAGATAAATGCCCTTCAACCTGAAGTAGAAGAAACAAAAAAAGTAATATGAAAAAAAGGAAGATACAGTGCAGGTGCAGGGAATAACATTTTCTTAATTAATTAAAAAAAAAATCAAGAAGTACCAAAAGAGGAATGAAAATAAGTAATGACTGGCAGTGACCTTATGGGCAACAACACCAAATGGCCGTGTACATGGAACCCATTTCCAAGGAGGGTACGTTGAGTTGGCTATTCGCCATTTCTCAGACAGGGTTCTTGCAGCATTGTAGAAGTCAGTTTGTGAGAGTGTTCCATCCCAATGAGAAGAAATATCCATCTTTGTTTGCTATGGAAACAGCTAGGATCTACAAGAGCTCCAGTTCACATAAATAAAACCGTGAGAAACGATTGCTTTCAAATGACAGTTGATTAAATCAAATGCTAGCCATGTCGGTCCATGATGTTAACAGCCTTGAATATATCATTAATAACTAAAAGATTTTTGGATAATTTCAAGTATAATTTTTTAATAAGCAAGACACACGAGATAATATGCTTTTCACGTGAGTGAGAAACTCACAAAGAGGCTAAGAAAGATATAGATGAGGATTAAATTATCGATTGATTATACTGATGTAGTTTCCCGCTATTGATGCACAATTTTTTTAGTGAGAGACGAGAAAATGAATTTATTGCATTTATTTTTCAAGCGAAAGATATGAAATAGAATAAGGGACTTCGAGTTTTTTGTTGATCAGGCGACACCCAAATTTTAACTAGGGAAAAAGGATTTCTAGTCCTTTGCCTTACAACTAGGCTATGCCACCAAAACAATATATTAAATCAATGGAATTCTTTGTTCTCAACTCTCACGTTTCTTATTGTCTTTACTTTGTCAGTGTCACTTTAAAATTTCAAGGATAGGATAAAACTCTCGTGACTTCTAGATAGGCCAACGCCTAAATGATCTTTGACGTCTTTTTTTAGGAAAGAACCTTTAATGTCTCAATGATCCTCCCTAGTAGTTCGAGGAATAATTGCATATGTCTATGAATTTTAGTGTCTTTTATTCTAAGTAATTTATAGTTAACTGTAATAGTGGAAGAATCATTGATCAAGAAACACCTAGTGCTTATATTTTAGAATAAATTGGATAGTTCTTCTCGTTGGGATGGAACACTCTCACAAACTGACTTCTACAATGTTGCAAGAACCCAGTCCTAGAAATGGCGAATAACCAACTCAACGTTCCTTCATTGAATTTATCTCTAGAAAACCTATGCTATCTCAAATGTAATGAGGTAGGTGATAGATATTTCATTGAAATTCTAGATTTTTTTTACTACATAAATGCTATTCTTTGCTGTTAGAATTTTATAATTACAGGAATTCAACACGAACTTGCTATCCTAATTTACCAGCACATAAATAAGATTTCAATTTCTAACCTATAATTATTTCCTTCCTTCAAAGGAACGATTAATGATGAACAACATGGAACAAATATCAGATAATAACCAAAACAAATCCACAAATTTTGTCAAAAAATTCAACATGCAGTACATCGCGAATCGAAACAAACATCAGATTCAACATTTAACCTAATCTCAAATAACCAGATCTAACACTCGTCATATTATTACCTTCAATTCGACTTAGACGAAGACCACGATGTCAATTTTTAAAATTTACTTGTCGATTATCGATGATAATAGGCAAAATCGCTCTGTAAATGAACAAAAATACAGCTAATTTCACACGCATATCCGATGAGATCCACATCTAAATAGTAGAATCGATATACAACATATTGATTTTTGGTCAAAATTTACGAAATAGTGAGATTCGATTCAAGAAAATTTGTGGCTTACCTTGCACTTGCACTTCGTCCGAATAAATACGAAACTTTGAATCGAAATTCGAGAGAGAGAGATTGAAGAATTGAACGTGCTGATTTATAATGAATTGATATCCCAATTCCGTCCCGCAGTCGCAGAAAGACGAACAGCAATCAAGTCTGTTATGTTATTCTAAATGCACTGGTGGCTCCCAGGCATATCTCGATGTAAATGGACGGTGCATAGTCTGTTGTAAGTAGTGCTCGTACACGAAATATTGTATCTTTCGATTGAATTTAAACAAAAAAAAAATTATAATAATAAATAATCATTATTTAAAAATGGCAGCAGCTTTTTAAGATAGCATGTTGCATTGTCATATAACACCAAACTATTTTTTTATTTGTTTTTTCACATCTCAATTTAAACCATTATTTTTATCTTCTCTCTCGCTCTCTTTCCTTAACAACAACAGCATGGAAGGAGGGTAGCGAGGAAGGGGGCAATCAATTGCAAGGGAAAGTGAGAGATGATTAGCGACAGTCGATTTTCTTCTTATTCCCTTCACTGTCCCATCTATCGCAACGTCTGACCAATTCTCCAATTATCACCCGTCCATCATCATCTCATTTTTTTTTCTTTTTCTCCCACACAGCCACAACAGCCATCATTGTCCTTCTTCTTATTTTCCTCATTCTCATTCCCTTTTTTGTTTTCTTCTCTGCGACTGCGAATTTTCCATTCGCATGTATCTCCGCGAGGGTCAAATTTTTTTACCATCGCACGGACCGCCATGTGCGGAAAGTCCATCATCTCACATACCGCCATGAGGTCGAGGAAAAAATAGAAAGGGGAAAAAGAAGAAAAAGAAAATGAACAAAAAAATGAGTGAGAAGTATCATCGCGAGATCCAAAAATTTTAATTGGGAGAAAAGAATATGGGACTATGGTATGGAAGGAAGAAGAGGGAGTTGAGTGTGGAGATATTTTGCAAGTTCGAGTGAAAGTGGAACGGGAGAGAGTGTGTGGAACGAATAAGAAGTTGGGAGGGTGAGGGTGTTTGTGGAGCAAAAGATAAAAAAATTGGGAGGGGAGAAAGTTTGTGGAGCGAATATGAGGAAGTTGGGAGAGGAGAGGGGGTATCTGGAATGAAGAATATGAAGTTGGAGAGGAAAGCGAGTTTGAATTTGAGAGGAAAAAAATTTAGATTTTGTGTTTTATGGGTGGTGAGGAAGAGAAGTGGTGGTGTGAGACAGAAAATGAGTGGTGTGGGAAAGAAAAATAGATAGGTCGTGTGGGACAGTATAATTTGTGGTGTTAAAATGTCGCGTTTTTTAAATAGTCTCTAATGGTTTTCTGGTAATTTAAAGATCAATTTTGTAATATTTGTTCTAGGTTTATTTGCATTATTTAATTAAAAAATAATGGGCTCGAGTTTTGGAAGGCCTCGTAAGCGAGAGGGATGCGAAAGAGGAATACATGAGGACATCTGACACATTAGTGACCGTGAGTTGTGTGGAGGGGAGGGTGATAAGTCTGGTGAAGGTTGTTGAAGGGGACAACAAGGGTTTCTTCTTAATAGGGGTGGGTATCCCATCCCGCGATCCCGAACTCGTCCCAAATTTATTGGGTTCTTTTGGAATCGATCAAACTCATCTCGATCCAGTCTCGTCCCGATCTAGAATGGGATGGGATCGGGATGAAGATTTTAAATCCCGCCTATCCCGTCTAGTCCCGATTTTATTTATTTAATATTTATTATTATTAATTTTAATCAAAATATTATTATAAATTAAAGTTTAAGATGTGATGAAATTAAATCAATGTAAGATGAAATCTCTATGAAATCTAAATGAATTTAATCATTAATTCTAAATGAAATTTAATATTTATTTGTCTTATAATTTTTTAATATTTATTTATTTATAATCTATTATTATTTATGATGTAAGTTATATTTATATAAATTTGACATTATCGATGTGCGAGTAACGACGTGAGATAAAACTGTTTTTGTTATTTTTTATTGGATGACTATTTAGTACGAGCTTATCCCGTCCTGATCTTGTTTGAGATAAGACGAGGTTGGGATGAGGTTCATCCCGTCTCGATCCCGAATGAACATGATGGGATAGGGATTGGTCAATCTCATCCCATCCCGTCCCATGCCTAGCCTTAGTGGACACGGGACGGGATGGACACATCTCTATCCCATCCCGTTTATTCGGGATCAGAACGGGATAGACCTCATCCCATCCCAAACGGGTTCGGGACGGGACAACATCAGCATGCTCGATCTGTTGATAAATTATATTGACAATTTATAATATAATAAACACAATATGTAACATATTACAACATGTAACACAATAACATATTTCAACAAAACATAATAAACACAATCTCTAGCATAATAAACATAGTAATGTGTAAATGTTGTAATATAAAAAACATA
This sequence comes from Berberis thunbergii, assembly GCA_003290165.1. Taxonomy (NCBI): domain Eukaryota; kingdom Viridiplantae; phylum Streptophyta; class Magnoliopsida; order Ranunculales; family Berberidaceae; genus Berberis; species Berberis thunbergii. The sequence continues at coordinate 297,602 of QNQO01000641.1, forward strand.
TACTTCATTCACAATTTGTAACATAAACTTCATTCACAATCGGTAACATATACTTCATTCACAATATGTAACATAAACTTCATTCTGATTTCATTCACACTTCATTGATTTATTATGACTTCATTTACAAACATAATACAAAACCTGTAACATTATGCCCAAACTTTATATGGGCATTCAAACAATTGCAATTCTAAAATAAATATTTAAATTATTAATAATAAATATTACAAAATCAGACGGGATTGATGGGATTGAAAATCTTCATCCCATCCAATCCCATTCTAGATCGAGATGAGATTAATCAATCCCAATAAGACACAAAAAAATCGGGATGAGACGGGATCAGGATCGCGGGATGGGATGGCCACTCCTACTTCCTAATATATAGTTCATTAAATTTAACTATTTTGGCCTTTATGGAACTTTTAGGTTTTACTCTTATAACGAGAATTCAAAAGTGGAGTGTACGGTCCTATCCGGTTCTGTTGTATCCTAATTTTTGGAGATTTTTTATTTATTAATCAAATCCATCCCAATCTCGTCTCGTCCTGATCTAGAGCGGGATGAGATCGAAATGAAGATTTTCAATCTCGCTCACTCCGTTTCGTCCACAACTTAGATTATAACTCAACTTAAAAGTTAAAACTTTGTGGATGTGGAGGGCGGAGACAGACTTAAATTAGAACTTAGAACTCTCATCTTCAATTGTTCCTCTCCTTTCTGATTTTTTTATGTTATGCAATGCCAACGATTTGTCCCTCCATCGCTTTCGTCTCGTCTTCCTAATGAGATTAGATATCCTTTTCGAAGAAGCTCAAACACTCCAGTGATTCAATGAAGTTATCTCTCTCATACAGATTCTCGGAGCAGACCTCATCTTCCTCAGTTATTCTTCCTCTACCACAATGCAACTACTGGTTCGTCTTTTTCTATATCTCTCCTATTCGAAACAATATTTATTTGGATATAACGACTACTTGAGAGGCATGTTTATGGTTTCCTCTGTGATTATCTCGTTCTCCCTCCATTCGATCTCACTTTTAACCCTCGCCCTAACTGGAACACTTCTTTTTTCCACAAACGAAGACACGGTTCTCACCGATTGAAGTGAAGATCAAGTTGGGACACTTAACTGGGAACACTGGGTTTTGAATTTCAATTAAGACCCTTTGTTGGTTTTATTCAATTGGAGCATCATAGGTAATTTTCACAAGTTTGTATGTGTTCATGAATGTTTTCTAAAGTTTTCAAATGGTTTTTATGTGATTTGGCAAATTTTGTTTGGTGATTTTGTGTGTTTAATTTGGTTTTTATTGTTAGTGTTAGTATCTTTGAGGGGTTTCTCGAGGGTTTGGGGACTATTAGATCCTTAGTTTTTTTATTTTTATTTTTTTATTTAAATTAACCTTTAGTGGGGAGAGACAACTATGGAATGCCAGACCTTAATTACTTATAAAAAAAAATGACTTACAAACACTACAGGGGTACATTACAACGTTACCAGTGTGAAAGCCAAAGCAAAAACTAAAAGCAATGAAAGCCATTACAAACTTAAAGCAATCAATTGAAGTCAGCCCACATTCAGCTCCTAGCAACCCGGACAGCACCAGCAACCTATGCAATGTAGAGCAACTGAAACTACAGCGCACTCTACCTGGGTCTGTGCTACAGTGTTCGGATCACCAACGCAGCACTACGCGTGTTCCTTAGTTCACCCAAACTCAAATCCCCATCACATAGTTGCAAACTGGTCTCGTGTTGCGACTTGCAATTAGTTGACTCTTCTCAGCCAGCTTCAGTCCAAATCCCCAAATTTCAGCTGCTCGTAAGTCTCTCAGAGATCTAGACAACCAGGTAGATATAGCTCCAAGTTTTCAACTAGGTTTAACATTGCTGTTGTTGTTCATATTTATCCATCTAGTGCATCTCCCATCTCGCAAATGAAAGGTGTTATTACTAGGGGTGGGCAATGTCAGTTTGATTTTGAGCCCCAAATCGATTTCATTCGATTTGTCCAAAACCCAAATCGAAACCGAATTTTGTATTTGTAAACCGATGAATTCGGTTGAACCGAATTTTGGATCGGTTCGGTTTGGTTGGGCGAAAATTTCAGGCTCAAACACTTGAAAAACTTTCATTAAAACATGCCCAATTTTTTATAGACCCAATTTTTAGCCCAAAATTGAAAATTTTGAAAGAAGGGGGGCAATTCAGTGCAAAATGGTGCACTGCAGTGCATTTGTTACACTAATCAAGTATTGACACCTACTTGCTATTTAGTTATTTATATATATCTAATTAATCGGCCGGTTCAAAATCGTAAACCAATTTCTAACCGTTTATAATCGATTCGGTTCGGTTTAAATTATTTTCTTTCTACTCATATTTAGGTTCGGTTACCGAACCGAATTTGAAAATCGATTCGGTCGGTTAACCGAATTTCAATCGATTTTTGTCCACTCCTAGTTATTACTAGTATATCAGAATCTCAAAAGTGACCAATCCTCTACCATTAGGTGCTATTATTGTTTGCTGATCTTGTCCCGTCTCAAACTCGTTTGGGATGAGACGAGATTGTGATAATGTCTATTTCGATCCCAAACGAACGAGATAGAATGAGAATGAAGTCCATCCCATCTTGTACCCACTTCTAGTAGAATATACATACATGTCAATCAATTTATTTGAAATGCTAGTAAGCCCTCGGCGATTCCTCGTATTTACGAGCAAAATCAATAATCAATGAATAGTAACAAAGGATATTTGGTTAGTCTAATGATTAATCTATTTAACTCTCTAACATAATTTTAAAAAAATAAAAACACATTGAGCTTTTGAATTTTTTTAATTGTAAAAACCTTGTTTCTTTATTATTTTAAGAAGAAGAAAAGTCCGAAATGGAATGCCGACCGAAGAAAAAGCATAAGCACTCACCCACACCGACCCTAAAACACTGACACGTACTAACCTCCCTACTTATAAATAAGGAAACCTCACCCTCCCTCCTAAAACTCTCTTCAATCCTTCCAAATAGGGTTTCGTCTCTCTTTTTTAAAAAAACGAGCGAATTTTTTTGAGATTTCCAATTCCAAGAACACAAAAAACGAAGCTGAGCTAACGAAACCCTAGCTCATCGGTCGGTCGATCAGAAGAAGAAGAAAACCTTCACCATCTCAGTAGTAGATCTCCACTTCTTCAAAGGTAAAGTATATATTTGAGAGTGATTTAGATCAATTGATCGATTAGATATTCTCTATTGAAGTTGGGGTTTTCGATTGAATCTAATCGTTTTGATTTGACAGACAGAAAGAAATTATGGTGTCGGACGCAAGCAAGAAGAAGGCAGCGCAGAAGAAGGCGGCTGCAGCGGCGAAGAGAGGAGGAAAGGCAGCGGCTGCTGCATCATCGAAAGCGAATGGAAGTGGTGCGGCTGATAAGTTGAGTGATGGAGTTGGTTATCTTCAAATTTCGGATCGGACTTGTACTGGTGTTCTCGCTTCGCATCCCATGTCCAGGGATATTCATGTAAGTGCCATGCTTTTGATTGGTCAGATTGTTCAAAGCTTGTGTTTTTCTGTAGATAACAAATATTTGAATGGTTTATTTTGTGCGTGTGTGTGTGTGCTGATTGTTTATTTTTTTAGTCCTTGGAGTTGTAGGGATTTAAGTTAGGTTATTCTGATCTTAGTTGGGAGATAGAAATTACAAACATACTGTCATGCCCCAATTTTCGAGAAGTCGATATCCTAATCTTAAGTATCAAGATAGCCTAAGTTGGGTTAGAGCCCAGATCATATTTGATATAAATTCCAAAAAATCAAGATGATATTAACCTAAAAACTCAACAAAAAATATTCTAACTAAAATAAAAATTTCATTTTATCTATACATCTTAAAGACATTATTCTAATAAGAATAGTGGTCACACTCGCATCAAACGCCCCAACCAACATCACCAAAGGGGGATCGGAGCCGATCTACTCAGACTGCTGTCGAAAGCGAGTTCTTTTTTTCTTCATTACTTTCTTTTTGTACGTATGAGTCTTCTCTCTTCCTTTTTTTTATTTAATATATAAAAGATGAGATTGGTGAATCATTACTCTCTTTTAAAACCCTATCACTACCCTAATGACACATTTGCACAAGTCCAAAGTTAAAAAAAATACAAGCATAGTCCAATAGAAAATAATCCAAACTTATAATCTACCCCCCTAATCAATATTTTAATGAAAGAAATAAGAAATAACCCAAGTCCATTTTAATCAAACAAGGTCCAAAATCATGTTATAATCCAACATAGCCCAGATTGGGTTTCACAAATAATTTGTTAATCCACCCATACTTCCTACTTTTTTTACCCACTACAAATAAAACAAAGTTAATATATATAAAATTCATATTACAATTCAGAGTAGTGTTTTACTATTCATTGCTGAATGGGACAAACTAAAGATTGGAGAAAAAAGATGGTTAGGATTGAAAGTTTGGAAATGTGTTGAGGGTTGAAATTCATTTTCTATGATGACATGTTTGTAAATATAAAACATGTAGAGGGGTAAAGAAAATGAAAAGTTGAGAAAAAAGTTGGTGAAATGTATATGTTGCGGAAAGAGAAAATATTGTGTTTTTTTTTTCAAAATGAAAATTATCATAACTATCTATGTAGTTGTTAGATTCTGATAAACTTGGTGTCGGTGAAATGTGTTTTTTAAGATCAATCTAACTAAACCAGTGATAAATGCAAATACTAAATTTTTGAAACAAAATATTTTTTTATTAAAACATGAAAGTATTTTTAATATTTTTAATAATATTTATCAAAGAAATGGACAAACATTTTAATGAACATTCAAACCCCGAACATTCAATCAATTCTAATCGAAATTAACTCCAAAAAATTATTTTACATTTTTTTATATGGAATTGGTTAAGGCAATGGTGGCAAGGGTGTCCAATGCATGGCAACTAAGAGAAAAAAAAGGTATACGGAGTGCCAACGGCACGGGTAATATGCTAGTTATAATACATTATAAATTAATGAATAAATAATATTTATATTTATACAATTTGGTGGTATTACAATATATACACCTTAAAATAATCTCGTCCCAAGATTTGGAAGGTAAGGGAGTCATGTGAATTTTGAACAAAATTACAACTTGGCAACCAAAATTAGATTTAGAAATAAATTTCCAGATGAGAAATTATTCAAATCTTTTACTCAGAAAAATTCTACATCATACAAAGCCACACAATAAACATGCTTATCTATATTATTTTAACAAGAAAACAAAAATAATAAATTGAAATTTTATTTATAAAAATATTTATTAAGGTCATTGAAAATGTACGGCTGTTTCACATACGTACAAGACCCAGGGAGGTTAAGTTAGGTTATTCTGATCTTGGTGGGCATATAGAAATTACAAACATAGGTACAAGACCCAGAGGGGGTGGACTAATTGCGGGATGATTATTAACATTGCAATTTGTTAAAAAAAAATTTAGTCCACTTTTGGAACAAAAACGAGTTAAACATATTTTAAACATCATATGCTCAATCCAATATTTTTTTAAGTGGCTAAGTACATTCTACGTCCAGCTAACTATTAAATTGATGGACTTCCAAACTTGGTGGACTACGTTTTTGTTGGATAGTGAGATGCTTTTACAAAAAGTTACAGTATAACATAAAGTAGATAGTCATAATTGGAGTCATTTAGGTCCTTACTGTTTGTTAAGTTGTTGATATCGATGCTTTTCCCTTCACTACTTGGCGCTTATTTTCAATTGCTGCCTCCTACACAAAAAGGAAAAAAAAATGTAAAATTTTCAGCTCCGTAACACTGTCAATCCCTTTCTGTTTGTATCTTTTGTGGCTATTGTGCAAGTCCTGCATATTTGTTTTCCTTTTATTGTTAATCGACAAACTGGTCTGGCGCATCTGTGAATTTTTGCCAATTGAGCTTTAAAGGTAATCTTCACTTGGGTCGCCTGATCGTGTAAAACACACCTTACCCCTCGGGCACATTGCAAACCATCCTCCTTCCTCTCCTTGGGAGTCAGTGTCTCACATTAATTGCTCAATCTTTTCAGACATACTCCGTGGCTAGTACTTTTCCTATGGTATATCTTGTCGTTTATTTGTCTGGTTAATAATATTGGTTCTTTACTTGGAACTTGCAGATAGAGTCTTTATCTGTCACTTTCCATGGACATGATCTGATAGTGGACTCTGAACTGGAGCTTAATTATGGAAGGTTAGCTTTTGATTCAGTTTTTTTAGTGAACAGTAATACATTGTGCTCCTCATGTATGCATGTATGTTATGCAATATTAATTCATCCACACGACTTGTCTTGATTTCTTCATTTTAGGCGTTATGGTTTACTTGGATTGAATGGATGTGGGAAGTCTACACTTCTGACAGCAATTGGTCGTCGTGAACTTCCCATTCCAGAGCACATGGACATCTATCACCTTACGAGGGAGATTGAGGCTTCTGATATGACTTCACTTGATGCTGTCATGAACTGTGATGAGGAGAAAATGAAATTGGAGGCAGAGGCAGAAGCTTTGGCAGCAGAGGTATGTTAAATAACCTTATCAATTCAAAATCTTGTTAATTGGCCCTTGAGCAATTTCATCTAATTTACACTTTTTCATGTTTTTCAGGATGGTGGTGGTGGAGAAGCACTGGATCGTATTTATGAGCGCTTGGATGCCTTGGATGCAGCAACTGCTGAGAAGCGTGCAGCTGAGATCTTGTTTGGGCTTGGTTTTCGACAAGAAGATGCAGGCTAAGAAAACTCGTGATTTCTCTGGTGGTTGGCGAATGAGGATTGCACTGGCCCGTGCCTTGTTCATGAACCCGACAATACTTTTACTTGACGAACCAACAAATCATCTCGGTAAGTGTTTGGGGTTTTATGGTCAACTTCATGGATGTTATGTGTTAATAGTTCTGTTTAGGACTTTCTGTTTGCAATGCACTGGTTATTTGTTTTGGTCGTCTATATGTTCATAATTAACAATGCCATTTGTCCTCGAGGTTATTGTAACTTCATCATAATATCTTATTGAGAACACTTTTTGCATGGGCACATCTTCAAATTTTAGATTGTGGGCAAAACATATATATAACCTACTGTTAGTCGAGTGCAATTTGTGTTTTGCAATTAAGCTGATAATTGTATTTATGCTCTCTCCAAGATATGCCCTACCTGTTTTGTCGTGCACAATCTGGATGGTGCTTCTTACTTGAGATTAGTGGCTTAAATCCATGGTTGGAGAGAATTACTGAGCCTAGCATAGTGGCTTATAAATAATTTAGTTTTTTCAATCAGTATTTGATTGATAGATCTTGCCTCGCACGAGTCAATCTTTTAGAACCATACATACAGTTCATAAAATCCTGGATTATTCATTTGTAGTGCAAAAAGTTATATTTTACATTATATCTGCCTTTTACAGATTTGGAAGCTTGTGTCTGGCTGGAAGAGATGCTGAAGAAATTTGACCGCATCCTGGTTGTGGTGTCACACTCCCAAGATTTCTTGAATGGTGTCTGCACAAACATCATACACATGCAGAGCAAAAAACTAAAGATTTACTCGGGTAACTATGACCAATATGTGCAAACCCGGTCAGAACTTGAGGAGAACCAAATGAAGCAGTATAAGTGGGAGCAGGAACAGATTGCAAATATGAAGGAGTACATTGCTCGCTTTGGGCATGGTTCTGCAAAGCTAGCTCGCCAAGCACAGAGCAAAGAGAAGACACTTGCAAAGATGGAGCGTGGTGGGCTGACAGAGAAGGTGTCCCATGACAAGGTTTTAGTCTTCCGGTTCACTGATGTTGGCAAACTTCCTCCACCAGTCCTCCAATTTGTGGAAGTCTCCTTTGGTTACACACCTGAAAATCCCATTTATAAGAACATTGATTTTGGTGTTGATTTGGATTCGAGAGTTGCATTGGTGGGACCAAATGGAGCTGGAAAGAGTACACTGCTTAAGCTGATGACGGGTGATCTTGTTCCACAGGATGGCATGGTTAGGCGGCACAACCATCTAAGAATTGCACAATTCCATCAACATTTGGCAGAGAAGCTCGACTTGGATATGTCTGCACTGCAGTTCATGATGGGGGAGTACACTGGTATTGAGGAAGAAAAAATGAGGGCAGCAATAGGGAAGTTTGGACTGACAGGCAAAGGACAGATTATGCCTATGAAAAACTTGTCAGATGGTCAGAGGAGTCGTGTGATTTTTGCATGGCTGGCTTGGAGGCAACCTCACATGTTGCTGTTGGATGAGCCTACAAATCATCTTGACATTGAGACGATCGACTCGCTGGCAGAAGCTCTAAATGAGTGGGATGGTGGTTTGGTTCTCGTTAGCCACGACTTCAGGTTGATCAACCAAGTGGCCAAAGAGATCTGGGTCTGCGAAAACCAAGCCGTCACCAGATGGGAAGGTGACATTATGGGATTCAAGGAGCACCTCAGAAATAAGGCAGGCTTATCTGGGTGAAGCAGGTAGGAGAATGGGAACGTCGTCTCGTGGATACAATGTTTATTGAGCTTTTGGTTACATTATGTTTTGCAGTGTAGTCATTGCATTATTGTTCTCTTTTATGAAAGAACAGTATAGTAAATCAAGGCTGGGTAGTGTTGTAATTCCATAGGTTCGATTCTTTTGCTAGATCAGCTAGCATTTTTATTATACTATCTAGAAAGAGAAATTTCTAGAAATTTATCTTATACAGTTTTCTTATCCATAGTTCTGAGTAATGTCATTGAGAATTATGTTATGTTGTTTCATCGTATTCAAATAATCGGTAATGTTGCAATGATATTTATTTATTTTATGCCTCTTATCATTTTATTTTTCATAGCTTGTTCATCATTGTGGTTTTCATAACTTACTAATACCTGCAAGCAACCCTTATTTGCATTATGAGGTAGGCCAGTAAGTCTAGGGAGCGAGGGAGGGCCAACACCGCCCACCCTCTTCGCGATGCCCATCACTGCACATTTCGAAGAGGGTGAGCGGTGTTGGGCCCTCCCTCACTCCCTAGAATGGGCGGGGAGGTATGGATTGCAGTGAATGTATTTTTGCAATTCTCAGGTTGAGTGTATTGCCTAATAGGGTGCTTGTTCATCATTGTGGTTTTCATAACTTACTAATACCTGCAAGCAACCCTTATCTGCATTATGAGGTAGGCCAGTAAGTCTAGGGAGCGAGGGAGGGCCAACACCGCCCACCCTCCTCGCGATGCCCATCACTGCACATTTCGAAGAGGGTGAGCGGTGTTGGGCCCTCCCTCACTCCCTAGAATGGGCGGGGAGGTATGGATTGCAGTGAATGTATTTTTGCAATTCTCAGGTTGAGTGTATTGCCTAATAGGGTTCACTCAATAATTATGTTTCCTTGTACATCTAAAAACTCAAAACAGACACTGCCTCGAGTGTGTAGTGTTCTCCATAGATTCGATTTTTCTCCAAGATCAACTACGAGTGTTACAACTCGAGGTTTAGGGTACCTAGATGAGGACCCTCATAGTGGGGTGGGATGATGGGCTTCCATTATGGGCCCAAAGCCCATCAATCAACATCCCCTACCCCTACATCAAGGGAGAAGCAAGCTAATGAAATCTCTAGAATTGTGAAGTGATTAGGAACTACAAATGGCCACAACCCCAACAACCCTTTCTTCATCACTCACTCATTTGATCATCCACAGAACCAAAACCCTTCTCAAAGTTCATCCAAACACCACTCAAACTACTCTCTTCAAAACCCACCACCCCATTTCCAACTCCATCTCCATCTCCTCCATGAGTACAAATTCCCAATTTGAAACCAATTCAAATTCTGAACCAACCCCACCAAATCCAATCAAAACTGTAAGACCCCATTCACTAGTTCTTTCTAATTTTTCCTAATTTGTTAAAACTCATTGATACTGATATTGATATTTTGATTGGTTGATGTTTGTTCAGGTAAGGGTTGTGATAAAGGGGAGAGTGCAGGGTGTGTTCTATCGCAATTGGACAGTTGAGAATGCGAGGGGATTGGGATTGAAGGGATGGGTTCGAAATAGAAGAGATGGTTCAGTGGAAGCTCTGTTTTCTGGGGAAGATAAAGTGGTGGATGAGATGCAGCAGAGGTGCAGAAGAGGTCCTCCTGATGCACTTGTCACAGGGTTTCAGGGTTTTCCTTCTAATGATGATCCTGGTGAAGGGTTTGATCTCAAACCCACTGTTTGATTGGAAGAATTGAGATCTGTTTACACCTCCAGTGATCTAGATTGATAAATATTGCTCTAGTTTTTTTTTTTTTTTTTCGGTTTTATTGTCAATGAAAAATTATAATGTAAAACATATGATATGCTACTACTTTGTTCAATATCTCCGGATTGATAATAATAATATATCAGTGGAAATTTTGTATTGGGTTGTTTGATTGGTAGTGAAGCTTATTGAAATGTCCTGTAATCAAATCTTATGCTCCTGGTTAGAAGTCTACCACCTTACATCCATATGTATTCTTTGGACCAAGCACAACATCTCAAAATACAATTATAATCTCGTGAAATCATTTAATCTCAGGGTTGGGATATGGGGACAAAGATTCATGAACTAATTTTGGATCCAAATTTTATTGCACCCAGTTAGAAGTTTCGAAATATGTTAATTTTTGTTGAAATTTATCTCCTTAGATCACTTCTAAGAAGTTTCATCAATTTTAAAACTATTAACTTCATCAAATATGGCCTTTTAAGTTAATGGTGAAATTGAATGGATGAAAATTCTTCAAATTGAGCAACGCATTTAACCACGGTATAAATCTCCAAAGTGTTGAATTTTGTGGAAATGACCTACATACGAAGGTAGGGCTATCAATCTACCGGGTTTTATTCGAAACCTGACTCAATACGATCCGAGTAAATTGGATTTGGATTTGAATTTTTCAGATTCTGATAGAAGAATTGATTGCGGATGGATTATTGGACGAATGCGGATTTTGTTAAATATGATCCAGTAAGAATCCGAATTATATTCTATATTACAAATCAGAAGAGTGTTAGAGGTTGGAGATAAAAGACGGCTGAGATTTACCTATATACGAATCTAACGGATCATATAAAACTTAAAACACCAAGAGATAAGTTTCATCTAATGATTGAGATTTATTTTATCTGATGATTGATACTTAAAGTTAACATTTATGTTTTACTTTCAATCAATCCCCAATAACAGTGCATGTATTTGATTCTCATACTCAATATTTTGATATTTATTTATTTTTCTTCCATTGTTGATGATGGCGATTAAACTTTTATCGTGTCAATGGCAAGGGGAATACCCTAGTCTATATTACAAATCAGAATGATGTTTTAGGTTAGAGATAAAAGACGCTTGAGATTTATACAATTTCTCATATTTCAATATCTCTTACACTTTTTTAATTTCTCATTTATCAATTTCTGTCAACCCTCACTTACACTATTTTATGTATCTCACTTTAAATTTCTCATCTTTACAAGTTAATTTTTATTATTATTTTAATAAATCTATTTTAATTTGTACACATAAATTTACAGTTGAATTTTTTGAGTATTTACCATTGTGTATAACTTCAAATTTATATATTTTATATTGTGAAATACCTCTGTTCAAAGTTGAAAATTATCAACCCTATCAAACAATATGAGTGCCAAAGGCGCGGGAAATACCCAAGTCTATATTACAAATCATAATGGTGTTTGAGATCGAAGATAAAAGACGACTGATAAGTTTGTAGATAAACATAGTTCATGACTGAAATTCGTTTCACCTAATGGTTGAGACTTAAAATTAGCATTTGTGTCTTATCTTCAATTAATGCTAGAAAAATAAAGTAGAATTATTTTTTTATAATGTTAAACCTTTATCGTGCCAACGACACGGAGAATACCTTAATATTTTTACAATTTGGCTTAAAATTTTATAAGTTATGAGTAATAATATTAAAGAATGAAGGAGTTTTTTTTGGTGATTTTAGGACCTAACTATAAACAAATCCTAAAATATATCATATGCTTATTTGATTTTATTTAGAAATTTTAGTAACAATATAGTTTTAATTGATTTCAGATTGAACATAACTTACCGGATTCGGATATCATTTGTACTATATGAAGCAAGTTCCCACACACATTTCCTGATTTTCGAATGCCCAAAGTACATTCCCAATTATATTATATTTACAAGAAAAATCAATAGATATGTGAATAGTGACAAGAAGTAATTTTGTAATTTTAAATGAAAAAACTATTACACATAGTATCATTTTATCCTCTCAAATTTAGATTACTTACGATCAAAACTCACCCCTCTCAAATATTGTTAATTATACGTAAGATTCTAACATAATTTATTCAAAACCTATAATTATTTGTAAACTATTTATAGATCCTTAAAATTATTTTTTTAGAATTTCAATAATAATTTTTCTTACTATTAAAAAGTTGTAATAAAATAAAAGTAATTAAAACAAAATTTTATTTTGTCAGAAGTGGGATTTGAACCCACGCCCTCTTTCGAAGACCAGAACTTGAGTCTGGCGCCTTAGACCACTCGGCCATCCTGACAATTTGACAAAAAAGTTGTATATTGTTATATTAAGGCAAAGTACCAAAAGAACTCTATTTTTGTGCGCCTTTGAAATGGTTGCATAAGTGAGGCATCATAGCAGAGGAACAATGAAAATATTTGCCTTTCAAAAAAAAAAACATTTCGTACGCACAAACATTTAAATATATCAGAGCAGGTTTCGATCCGGGGAAGACAATGTATCCTAATAACAAAATGTTTGATGAAAATGAGATTTAATTGTGAAAAAATAATTAGTTAATTTTCTTTTCCATGAATAAATTGGGAAAAAATAACAAAGTGGTTGATGCAAATGAGATTTAAGTTAAACAAATTTTAAATCTTAAAAGTGTTTGATGTAGGGGTCGACATCGGACTGGATTAACCTCATTCCTATATCATCAACTTCGTTCGGGAACGAGACGCGATAGACTTCATCCCGACCTTGTTCCATCTCAAACGGTTCGAGACGGAATGAACATGTACTAAATATTTTTCAATAAAGAATAACAAAAAATTTCATCTCACATTACTCACACACCAATAATTTATAATATATATATATATATATATATATATATATTATATATATATTTTTCATTATGATAAAATTTCGTTCGCATTTCTTCTAATTGTATCTTGTATGAATGATATAAGTTCTCAAGTTGTCTTAATATAAATTCAAAAATGAAAAATATTGCTTATTGACCAAATTTTCAACTACATAACTCATAGTGCAAAACTAAACCAAACAATTATTTGCTTTTTATTTTCTACAAGAATAGTTGTTTTATAACCAATCTAAAATATAAAAAACATAAATTTTTATAGGTTCTATTTGACTTAAAATATTTAAACTGAAGTTTTTATCTGAGTATCAAATCAAGGAAGTTTTCAAACAATGAATGTTCTGATTTTATCAGCACATTCTAAACTTTCCTTTAGAAGAGTAGTTTGATTAAAATTAAATATTAAAAGAATAAGTTTGGGATGGGTGAGATTGAAAATCTCCATCCCAATCCCACTCTAGATCGGGACGGGGACAGGATGCCCAAAAAATTGTTTATTTATCATAGCGAGGTTTCGATCCTAGGTCCTGTGGGTCGCTTGATTTTGCGATAATAATCACCAAGTAATTAGTAGAGTCCAATATGAGAAGCGCAACTCAGTATTTCAAAATAAGTCATATTAGGGTTCAATAATATATGATGTATCCAAGTAATCTATAATACAACGTACATTGATATAAACAAATAAAACTAATGCATACACCAGATCACTGCATATCTGTAATGGGAGCTACAAAGCTGTTGAAGCTATTGTCTGTACTTTTATTTTAAATACAGTAACAACGTGGTTTACAATTTCATACATCGTCGACATCAGGTGTCAGCTGCAAGAGCTCTAGGAGATTTGCGGCTTTCCTCTTAGCCCTCTCAGTGCCATTCCCTGACAAATCCTTTAGGATCTCTTTGGCCCCAAGCTCTTCTGCGGTTTTCATTTGTTGCATATCATCCATGCAGAGTGACCATAACACAGCTGCAGCATTCTCACGGTTTCGTGGGGAGCCAGTCCTTATCACCTCAACCAACACTGCAATGGGCTCAGCCTGACCGATGGCCACCTTCCCTTCTTGGTGGCTAGCAAGTATGGCCAATATTGCAAGTGATTCATCCAGCATACCACCACTAGCATCCATGAGAAACTTCATTAGCGGCTCCACGATTCCAGCCCTCACAGCCCTCACCTTGTTTCCCTGATAGATTGAAAGGTTAAAAATTGCTGTGGCAGCATCCTTCTTACCTCTTGGACTACCCTGGCAGAGAAGTTCTACAAGAGCTGGTATGGCCCCTGCTGCCCCTATAGCCACCTTGTTCTCGTCCACAACAGACAGGCTGAAAAGAGTGGCAGCTGCATTCTCCCTCGCTTCCATACTTCCCTTCTTTAGTACATCTACTATATCGGGTATTGCTCCCGCATTAACTATACTTCCCTTGTTAGTATCATGAATGGAAAGATTGAGAAGTGCAGTAACTGCATGTTCCTGGGTTCTAGGATCCTGGGAAGACAAAAGTTCCACGAGAAGGGGAATTGCTCCTGCCTCTGCAATGCATATTCTGTTATCAGCATTTCTCTTAGCCAACAACCGAAGCTCGCCAGCAGCGGCCCTTTGCTCTTCCGTGTTCCCATTCAGTAATTTCTTCAACAAGATACCAATTGCTGTTCGATCACAATCTAAAACACTGCTTCCCATCTTTCTGTCTCTACAATTCCCTTGCTTTCTTGGTAGCTCAATTCCATTGCTCTCACACCACTGAGTAATTAGACTCTTTAAAACATAGTTGGGTGTCAGGGCTGTGTGCAACAGAGTTTGCTGTGTCTTGGGGCAGGTCTTGTGCCCAGAATCCAGCCATTTCTGAATGCAGGAACGTTCATATGTCTGCAAAAGCAAGTATATGGTTGTAGGGTCACGAGATACTAAAACAAGAGTCTCCAGGAAAGGAAAGGCAAGTCAAACCTGTCCAGTAGATACGATGACGGGATCTTTCATTAATTCAAGAGATATTGGGCATCGAAAATCATCTGGGATGACTGGTGATCTGTGCTTCATGAAGCTCTTTACGCTTTCCGAGGGGTCTTCATCTGGGATATCAGAGAGTATATAATTCTTTAGCTTCTTAAGTAAGGTTGACATCTCCTCGAGATATTCCCATTGATCTTGACTACTGGAGATCACCAATTCATGCAAAGCAAGCGACTCTTGTTTGAGATCACTGATGTTCCTCAGCTCCAACTTCTCTGAAAGCCTTCTCAAGATGGCAGCACTGGGATCTTTCTCTCTCTGTGCCATAAACATATCCATGTGAAGTTGTAAATCAGGCGAATCAATTCTTTCTTTTGCTCTCTTAAACTGAGCATGCACGAGTGCGACCTGGAAATAGTAAAAATGGTTGAAATAGTTGTCAGCACTTGGAAGTTTCACTCATCAAAAGAATAATTTACGAGCTTCAAATTTTAAAAACGAAATACAGATCAACTTCCTGCCAAAACTTGTAAGGAGATTGACTGTTGCAGTTGGAATAATTCAATTAAATAATTTGGTACTGTACCTGTTCTTGAACTTCTTCTGGTATGTCAAGTTTATCATACTGAATGCCGTCTAATGCTTTCTCAATTTTTTCCGTCGCCTCTTGGAAACTTTTAGCAATATTCTCGTCTTGTAGAGCCTGGAATATATTAAAGCATTGTAACATAATCTATTGTAGGCCGTCGAACTCAAATGATTAAAATGCATGCACAAGCACGAAGAAGAAAGTTACGCATCTATCATAGGAGATTTCTTTATTAAGAATAGCGAAACTAAAATTTAAACATGTAAAACAAACTTCACGAAGGAGATTGGTATGACTGAAATCTCATGTGAGAAAAGCCAGCCCTAGGACGAAAGCATACAATTTGAGTTAAAGAGGAGAATTGCAAATTATTTTGCTTTCCATTGATCTATGGTTCTTTCTCAAGTGATACAATAGCAGAATAAGAAGTCTGTCTTTCAACTGAAATAGTAGCATTTTCATATATCCTTTAATTACATTAAGAAAATGATTAGGCTACCCGTGTATGAGGACAAAAAATGCCTAGGCTATATTGATAGAAAGAGGGATGCCAATTTTCAACATGAGTTCACAGAGTATGATTCCGCAAAGGCGCAGACTTCAACTAGCAGAAATCATAACATCATAATGTGGATTAATGATTTCCAGAATCCGAAAAGAAAATGTGGATTAATGATGGAGCTAAATTCAAAATACAGCTTTAGACATTACTACACAAGAAATAAAAAATCTCAACTTCAACTCTTCTTTGTGGATAAAGACCAGATTGAATACTAATCTCTTAGTGTATGATATCGCACACATGTGTCATGAGCTCAAACCTAAAATACTTTCAAGGTGATACAAGGTTGGAATTGGCTCCAAAACCCTAAAGTTGATATTTAACTTAAGCCAGTAACACCTGCCGTAGCTCTTATATATTTGGTTATGGATTGTGATACTTGAGCTTATAGAAAATTCATAACCAAGGGTTTGCGAAAGTGATATTCTGCTCAATCCAATGAAGAAAACTAACATTCTCCACTGCGATAGACTTGCATTTCTGATATTAACATCCTTGTGCAATACATTCCAAACTTCCAAATACACTTCTAAAAGAAAGCGGATGTTCACATCCCAAATATGCTCATTCACTGATAGGTAAAGGTTTTGTGGAGCAGTTCATATCATTTGGTCTTGGAGCTTCCAGTAGGATCCACACGACATCTGTTGGATTAAACCATGGGGGTTCCACATATTGCTAATATGGGGCTCCACAGTATGATAATGCACAATTGAATATCCCAACTCAAAGTCAAGAGAGGCTTGGCCAAAGGAGAAGATGCGTACTTAGTTGTGGCAAAGCTAGAGATGGAAGATGATACTAGCAAAATCCCTGAGGAAGTTGCCCAAGTTATTGCTGACTTCAGCGAAGTGATGCCGAATGAATTGCCAAAGAATCTACCTCCCAGAAGGCTCATTGATCACGAAATTGAGTTAGTCCCTGGTGCCAAGCCACCCGCACGTAGTCCATATCGCATGAGCCCTCCTGAGCTGACCGAATTGAGAACACAACTAGATGGCTTGTTGGAGTCGGGATTCATTCGGCCCTCTAAGGCACCTTATGGGGCACCTGTTCTTTTTCAGCGGAAACATGATGGCAGTCTTCGCCTTTGTGTTGATTATAGAGCCTTGAACAAAGTCACTATAAAGAACAAATACCCGCTGCCGCTCATTGCAGATTTATTCGACCAACTTGGATCCGCCAGATACTTCACAAAACTCGACTTGAGATCAGGTTACCATCAGGTCCGCATTGCTGCTGGTGATGAACCCAAAACTGCTTGTTCTACTAGATATGGGTCATATGAGTTCCTAGTAATGCCCTTCGGCTTGACCAATGCTCCAACTACATTTTGCACCCTTATGAATGGCCTGTTCCGTCACCTTCTGGACAAGTCTGTGGTTGTCTATCTTGACGACATTGTGGTTTATAGTGGGACTATAGAAGAACACCTACATCATTTGCGAGAAGTGTTCCAAATCCTTAGGGATAATCATCTCTTTGTCAAGAAGGAAAAGTGCTCATTCGGCCAGACCCAGATCAATTTCTTGGGTCATGTTATTGGCAATGGCAAGATTCGGATGGACATGGAGAAAGTCAAGGCAATCCATGATTGGAACTCTCCTAAGAACGTGTCTCAACTACGTTCTTTCCTTGGACTCGCAAACTATTATCGTCGCTTCATAAGGGACTACTCTAAGAGAGCTGTTGCCCTGACAAATTTGTTGAAACAAGACCGAACATGGGAATGGGATAGGCAGTGTGAAGCTTCATTCCAAGACTTGAAATTGGCCGTGATGAAAGATCCAGTATTGCCCTTGCCAGACATCACTAAGCCCTTTGAAGTACAAACAGATGCATCTGACTATGCCTTAGGGGGAGTTTTACTTCAAGATGGTCACCCGGTAGCATATGAGAGTCGAAAGTTGAATGATACCGAGTCTCGTTACTCAGTTCAAGAAAAGGAATTGCTAGCCATTGTACATTGTTTACGGGTGTGGAGACACTACCTCTTGGGGTCTCAAGTCCTTGTTAAAACAAATAATGCTGCAGCAAGCCATTTCCTTACTCAAAAAATGTTAACCTCCAAGCAATCTCGATGGCAGGAAAAATTAGCAGAATTTGACTTAGTATTGGAATACAAGCCAGGGCGCACTAACAATGTAGCTGATGCACTCAGTAGAAGGGCAGACCTTGCAGTGCTAACCCATACTAGTCCGAGTCACACCATCTTGGAGAAGATCAAAGTAGGCCTACAGACAGATCCACAGGCAAAGGCGATTACAGAGTTGATCAAGCAGGGCAAAACTCGACGGTTCTGGATAAAAGATGGAGCAATACTCACAACTGGTAATCGCCTCTATGTTTCGAGAACTTCGAGTCTGAGAAAAGAACTTTTGAGAGAATGCCATGACACCCATTGGGCGGGACATCCAGGTTGGAGACGAACACTTGCATTGCTAGAGAGGGGGTACTATTGGCCGCAGATACAGGAGGATGTAATGGCCTATGTTCGAACCTGCCTTATTTGCCAGCAAGATAAGGTTGATAGAGATCGACCAGTAGGCTTACTAGAGCCCCTGCCTGTTCCAACTCGTCCTTGGGAAAGTGTTTCCATGGACTTCATTACGGGGTTACCGAAAGTGGAGGATTTCAGAAGTATCCTTGTAGTTGTTGACCGATTCTCAAAGTATGTGACATTTGTACCAACCGGACTGACTTGCACAGCCGAAGATACGGTGCAATTGTTCCTCAAGCATGTCGTGAAGTATTGGGGACTGCCCGAAAACATTGTTAGCGACCGTGATGCTCGCTTCACAGGAAAGTTCTGGAAGGAGTTGTTCAAGCTCTTGGGATCCAAACTTAATATGTCAACAAGCCAACATCCCCAATCCGACGGACAGACTGAGCGCTTTAACTCTATGCTTGAAGAATACCTTCGTCATTTTGTAAGTGCAAACCAGAAAAATTGGGTGGGACTACTTGATGTTGCACAATTCTGTTTCAACTTACAAAAGAGCTCAGCTATTCACTCCAGCCCCTTTCAGTTAGTCACCGATCAGCAACCATTGACACCACATACAGTGCTGACCGGTTACCAAGGACCCAGCCCAAGAGCTCTTGAATTTGTCAAAGCCTGGCAGAAAAACATTGAAGTTGCTCGAGCCTATTTTGAGAAAGCCTCCCGTCACATGAAGAAATGGGCGGACAAGAAACGACGAATCGACCCTTTTGCAGTCGGGGACTTGGTATTGGTGAAGTTAGATATGTTCAACAAGTATAAACGGACGGCTAGAGCACACAACAATCTGTTTCGCAAGTATGAGGGACCGGTACAGATTATTGAGAAAGTAGGCAAAGTCTCCTATCGCGTCAAGTTACCACATTGGCTCCGTTTCACCCATCCTGTCTTCCATGCAAGTAACTTGAAGTCCTACCATGCCGATGCCGCTGATCCCACAAGAAATGTATCTACCCGAGCATTGCCTAAGCATCCTACTAAGCCAGATCGAAAAGTGGAAGACATCTTAGCTGACCGTCTCATCAACAACACAGGCCCGGATAGAGAGTTTCATATAAATGCAGAGTTAGCTATTCTGACTTTTCTAAAATATCATATTTTGTAACACTTTCCTATTCCGTAACATAGGAGGACTTTCTTTACCACTCTCCCGCAAGCTGGACATGTAAATGCAGACGAAATGTGCAGCTTGGAAAAAACTTTGAAGTCCAATTTGGTGATGAAATCATGACTGTCGAGTGAAGCTACTAATGGTTCGACTCGAGACATCATGATTATCAAATTCTGAAAAATTTTGGATGATTCCTGTATGAAGAAATCATGACTCAATTCGAGTCTTGGTATTGCTCAATTCGAGTTAACACAAATTTTGGTAGTGACCAAAGATGGTGGGTGTGAATAGTATAGTGAAAGAGATTCAAATTTTTTTCTTTTCCCTCCATTTCTTGTTCTTCTTCGTTTCTTTCCTGCTGTGCGATCGAACTTATGATAGGGAAAGAGGGAGGACGAGAGAAAGATCTCGTGTTCTACATCCGTCTGGGTGCTATTGTCATGTGCGCCAGAGAGACGTTGTTGTTCTGCTGTGGTGGTACTGAGCGTGGAAAGAGATTTTCTTCTTCTGAATTAGGTTTTGGATTTCTCAAGTTTGTCTATCAATCACTACTAGTGAGAGTGATGGAAGAGGAACGCAAATTTGGCGATCGGTGAAAAGAGATGATGGAGATTAAGTTGATGCAAGTGAGAAGAGATTCCAATGGTGTCGAACACAGTGGTGGTGATGTCTTCAATGATGAGTTCGCGGTCGAGGAGAGTTGTGGATCGAGGAACCCTAGGTGAGTTGGAATGGGACGGTCTGAGTTCAAACCCGGCCAAGTCGAATGTGCGATCTCCGGTTGGAGATGATGAATTGATCGGTGACGATGATTGGTGATGATGATGAACTGATCGGTGACTATGATGTTGATGGATTTGATGATGATTGATCAGTGATTCCGACGATGATGATTAGTGATTGCAACGATACGTTGATGATGATCAGTGTTGATGATGATGATGAACTGATTGGTGATGATTGATTAGTGATTTCGATGGTGATGATGTTATGCTCTAAGATTGTTGTTCAACGGTTGATCGGTTGACGATGTTGATGATCGGTTGATGATGTTAAGATGATCGGATCGATTGCAACGTTATGAGATTGTTGCTCAACGGTGATGATGATCGGTTCGATGATGATGCTCAACGATGATGATGGACGCTGATGGTTTGCTATGATACCATGTAAAGAATTGTATTGCAATCATTGTTGAAATATTATTATTGTGTTGACTGAATACAAACTTATAAAGCTAACTCTGACCTAATCTTGCGGAGATATGAAACCTAAGACATCTATTCTATTATAACTTTCCTAACATGATTTCACATTCAAATTACAAAATTACACAATTCAACTCAAACACCCAAACAATCCAAATAAAAATCCAAACTTGAATGAAACGGTACAAAGGGGTTCCGAATTCAAACCTGATAAAGCTTACTCCCTTCGTTGATCGACCTCAGAAGCTCCTTCGCAGACTCCAAAGCAACCCTCAACACCCCAAGAGCACCCACTTCATCTTCCACAAGAACCCCTTCACTATCCTTCAATTCCTCAAAAAGGGGGCTCAAAAGTTTCACTCTTCTCACCAAATTACAGTACATCTTCTTCGAAGAGTTTCTGCATTCTGGGTACCCAGAAATCTCCTTCACCAGCTCGAACAATCGGTTCACGACTTCCTTAGAGTCTTCCATCTGTTCAATTGAAAGGGTCACTGGATTCTTAGAGGTTGAAGACAACGTTTTGGTTTTGGAGGTCAACTGATGAGAATTGGTGAAGCCATGGAAGAAGAAGAAGAAGAAGAAGAAACAGAGAGAGCTTTGTGAGGTGCAATGTTGAATAAAAGAACGGTAAAGTCTTCTCTTTTGTTCTTCACTTTCACTGTAGGAGTAATGATAATAATTACAAGGGAACGAGTTTCACGTTTTGTGCCTTGCTGTGGCTTGGCGTGAACTGAGTAATAATATGCGGTGCATTTAGCTTTTTATAGTCAAAACTCAAGTCTGACCTCAACACATCGATGACGATTTATACCATACTTAGTCTAACAATGAACTAGTATGCAAAAGTCCATTAATTTTGTTAACAATGTAGGTTTCTAGTGGTTGATGGGTCAATTTTGGCTTCTTAGAAGTCAAAATATATACTATGTATATTTGTTGGCAGTGTTGTTTGGGCATCCTAATGTGAATATCCATGAGAAATATTCAAGAATTTGCTGCAATGGACTGAGCTCTCTATAGTGACTTTAGGAATGTTGAAACTTTCCATATTCCCTTTTGTTTTTCCTGTGTGCCTGCCTGGCTTCAGTATTGGTTTGGTGGTGGATTTATATGCACATTTAGGGTGTGTTTGGTTGCATGGAATCCTATGCCATGGGAATCTATGAGGGGACCACTACATTTTAGGCTAAATTGATATATCACTCCACATTTACCATTTAACCACCATTTGATTTTGTGATCAATGGTGGGAATGGAAGTCTCATAAACATGGGAATCTCACTCCTTGGCCCCCCAAGGCATGTGATTCTCATGTTCATGGGACTTTCATTCCCACCATTGATCACAAAACCAAATGGTGGATGTGGAGTGATATATCAATTTAGCCTAAAATGTAGTGGTCCCCTCATGGATTCCCATGGCATAAGATTCCATGCAACCAAACACACCCTTACATCACTTCATCCTCACAAGTTCACAAATGACAAACCAGATCATTCCTAATCAATTCAATTCTGTTAGGACACTGAATATTGAAGCGATGTTAGCATCCTACCTAGCTACCCCGTTTTTTTTTTTTTTTTCTAGACTTCTTGTGCTCGTACACTCTCTGGATGCAAAAACATATAGACCAGTCAAGGACTTAGCATTAGGATCTTGACATTCCACCACTGCGTATAGTGTCACTGTCCATTGGATCTCATCCTGAAGCGGGTTCTTACCCTAAGTAGCCTTTTCGCACATCACTGAAGGGTACCATAATCACCTGCATGATAGATGAGTCAAAAGCTATGGTCTTAACGAATAGGGCCCTAACATATTTCTCTTGATAGTAGCAATGGAGATCTCTGTTGGGATAGAGTTGGCTTGAATAGTCTCACATCAACTAAGGTGAAGTTGTCATGGTCTATTCCCTAATAGCAATGATTTCTCCTTAAACCTAAAAAAATGTCTACATTTCAGGTTACAGCTTATTGGACTACACACTATCGAATTGTCAAAACCTGAATTTCCTAAAATTTAACTTAAATAGCAGTGTGTCACTACAAGAATCTTTCTATCCTCGAACTTTCCTACAATCTCTTGCATGGAGAGATTCCTCCTAATTTCATTAAAAAAAATCCTCTTTTTCATTAAGTACCTCAACCTCTCTCATAACAACTTCTCCAGGAACTTCTTGAGCCTTAAACTAAGTGATTGCGGCAATCTCACGATGCTCAAACTGTCTAACAACACGCTCACATGAGAATTTCCAAGCATCTTGAGCAACTGTAAAGTACTTAAGACTCTTGATCTCAACTACAATTCATTGCAGAAAGATTTTGTAGGCAATGGCGGATCCGGGACTTCACTCCAGGGGGCGAAATGAGATAATTTTTTTTACTAAAATAACATTTTTCAAAAAATATCTAACTTTTAAAAGTGATAAATTTAAATAATACTATTTACTAAAATAACTTTTAAGTGATAATTTACTAAAATAACCTAAGAATTGTTCAATGACACACCCCTTCTTGTCCACAAAATGTAAAACAACTGTCATTATTCTTTGATTGATATATCACGAGATTCATCAATCAGAACTGAAAATAATGCATCACCAAGATCTTCAAGAATAACATCGGTGGTTTTAATTGCAATCGCTTTTGTAGTATATTTCTGAACTTGGGGTGCAATCAACTTGTAATTTTCAGGAGCATATTGTAGAACAACTTTTTTTTATCTCTTCATTATGATCAGTTGTATACTTTAAGTCTTTAAAAGTTTAAGAAAGTTTCCCTTATTCTTTGAGTCTTCGGATTCGTCATGACCACGGAAAGCCAATCCTAGACGCAAAAGAAATCGAACGCACTCAATTGAAGCATTTAAATGCATCCGATACTCAAGTTTAGCTTAGTCTGATTGCTTAATGAAAAAAGTTTGGATATGTTGCTTTTGCTTCTTCAGATTTTGACTCATTGTATAAGTTTCATAATGAGTTTTTCCCAAATGAGTTTGGAGTTTTTGTGGTTCCTTCCAATTATTGAATCCTTCAACTACAAAAGTGACGCCACCACTTTGCTCCCCGAAATTTGGTTTGAAGAGATAGCAATGTAAACAAAATGCAACATCTTTCTCTATGCTATACTCCAATCAATCCTTATGTTGATCGAACCAATTTACATTAAAACGCCTCATCCCACCTATTTTCTTTTGTGGAAATTTGTGATTATTAGGCTGACGATGCTCTTCTAATTGTGTTTTCATCATTAGGATGATAGTCTGAGATTCGAGGTCTTGATCCGGGATTTGTCGGGAGGTTTGACATATCATAATCCATATGACTTGACTTTGATATTAGATCTAACTGACCACTCTCATTATTTTGTAGGCTAGGAGATGATGACTCTGATACATATTTTCTTTTTCAAAAAATTTATCCATCACTGGAAAAATAAATAGAATATTAATTAAGTAAATAAAAAACGAAGTATAACTTTCAAGTAATGTTATCATGGAAAAAACATACAAACTCTAAACTATTATCAACATTTGAACGTTTGTCAAATTAGTTAATTTACAATGGAAAAACATACAAACAAGAAGGAATAGCCTTTTGAAGAGAAGTCACGATGAAGCTTTTCCAAGGAATATTTTTGGCGTGAGTGAAAAGGAACAGAAGTTTCAGATTTGTGTGAGAGTCTGAGAGAGATGAAAGAACATGTGCTGGATGTGCGAGGATAGGAGACGAAACCCTAAAACCCCA
Source organism: Berberis thunbergii (assembly GCA_003290165.1). Taxonomy (NCBI): domain Eukaryota; kingdom Viridiplantae; phylum Streptophyta; class Magnoliopsida; order Ranunculales; family Berberidaceae; genus Berberis; species Berberis thunbergii. Next base: position 322,486 of record QNQO01000641.1, read on the forward strand.
ATTTCAATTGATTTTTTAGAGATGCGAGAAAGAGAAGACCATACAATTTTCTCTCTTAGTAATAGACCAATAGTCAACTATTGACTCATATGATTTATTTTTAAAAACTGAATCAATTTTATTTTTTTAAAGTTCGAGGGGGGGGGGGGGGGGGGCGCAACTGCTCCCCCTGGTCCCTTCACAGATCCACCACTGTTCGTAGGGTCTTGGGAAACTTGAAGAACTTGCAACATCTATCTTTGGCAAAGAACCGATATTCAGGAGAGATTCCCTGGGAACTAGGCTGGACTTGTGGTACTCTTAGAGAGCTTGATCTTTCTGGCAATAAACTCACACAGAGGCTTTCCGTCTAGCTTCATATCATGCACTTATCTACAGAGTCTCAATGCTATCGGGTGATTTCCTTAGTACTTACTACTGTCATTGGCAACATGTTGAGTTTGAAATACTTATATTCTCCCTTGAACAAAATAAATGGTTTTGTACCTTATTTTTTTAACCAACTTTACTCAGCTTCATGTGCTCGACCTTAGTGCAAATGGGTTGACAAGAAATGTCCCTTTTGGTTCTGGGTTATGCTCCTCTTCCTTGCAGCTGTGCAGTTAAAACAACATTAGAGTGCCGATATAACTTTTAACAGGGGGATGAGCTGTCACGTTATGACATTGTCACGTTATGGTATCACAGTTTCGATATAACGACGTTATATGACCGTTATTGAGATAATGTTTTTTTTTCAATAACTCGTTTTAATGTTTTGTTCTAATACATTAAAAAACAAAATCACCAATTTCATTCTCAATCAAACGAGAACCCTAGACTCATAGGAAAGAAAGATTTGAGCTACCCATCACCAATCGACAGAGAACCAGACCTCGCCGTTTGACATAGAATGAGAATGGAAGAAGGGAAGAAGACAAAGAGTCGATCGCACTATCTGTTGCAATCTCACTCTCAAACGAAGGGAATGTATTTTATTAATGTTTTTTTGTTTTTGAATTTAATGTTTTGAACATAATTTACTTTTTTAACTCTATAATACATTAATACTTTGTGAAAGTATTAAAAATATATTTAAAAAATTGTTCCGTTATATCCCATTATATCTCGTTATAACCTATAACGCTCTTAGACCGTTATGGATTCGCTATCCGTTTTAACCACATAGCCTTGCAGACAATCCTCTTAGCCAGCAACTTTATATAAGGGACAATTCCTGGGGAACTTGGGAACTGCAAGAACCTGAGTAAAATTGACTTTAGCTTAAATAGTTTTAAGTGGTTCCAATCCTTCAGAAGTCTGGGCACTTCCCTACCTTTCCGACTTGGTAACAGCCTCACTGGAGAAATGCTAGAGAGCATTTGTGACAGTTCAGGAAACTTAGTCCTTAATCCTGAACAACAATAATATCACAGGAACCATCCCAACATCCTTAGAAAGACGCACTAAGCATATCCGGGCATTGCTATCGAACAATGGGTTCAATGGGAAACTCCTCAGTGAGATCGACAACCTCAAAAACCTCACTATTCTCCACCTGGGTAATAATTCGCTCACGGGAGAGATCCCACCAGAGCTTGGAAACTGCCAGACTCGTGTGGCTAGACTTGAACAGCAATGGCCTAATAGGGTTGATCCCACCAGGACTTGCTAACAAAGCTGGCTCGATTATGCCTTCAGCCATTCCTTCAAAGCAGGTTGTCCTCCTAACAAAAGCAGGAAGGAAAGCTTGCAAATGGGTTGAACTACTGTTCAATAACAAGAACATTTGACCTGAAAGAATTGAGGATTTGCTGATGAGGTATTCATCTTGCACAATAAATAAGGTATACATTGTTACGACCTGATTCCTTCACAAAAGATGGAAGCATGCTTTACCTTGATCTGTCCCACAATTCTCTGCATGGTAGGATTCCAGATCGGTTTGGTTTCATGTATCATCTGAAAGTAATGAACTTGGGACACAACAGGCTAACAGGGAACATCCCTGATAGTTTGGAGGATCTGAAGCAAGTTGGAGTCATTTACCTCTCTGACAATGGCCTTGAAGGACACATACCATGGTCATTGGGAACAATTTCATCTCTCAGCGATCTGGATCTGTCAAACAACAAACTCGAAGGCCTGATTCCTTTGACAGGCCAAATGACTACATTCCTATTTCTAGTTATGCTAATAATTCTGGTCCATGTGGTATTCCCTTACCATCCTGTAAATCTGGCTCTGAACCCAGTTCAACAAATTACAATCCACAACTGCTGGCAAAGATGGGGCATATGGAAATAGGAGTTACCATCATTACAGGATTGGGATCCTCAGTGGGGTTCACAGGTTTCTACTTGTTTTGTTTCTCAAAAAGTCTTGGCGATCTGTGTGTTTTGACTTCACTGAAGACAGATATAATAGTTTGTCTTTGAAGAAGAGAAGATAGCTAGACCTACAAAAGGAAATTAAGAGACACCAACGTGAAATGTTGTGATCAATGTCCACTAACATGCTTTTACAGTGACAACACGGAGCAGTCCTAAGGAACCAATTGTTGCTGCAAATTACTTTGCAAAGCTTCTCAATTTCTTAAAGGTGGAGATAAATGCAGACCCAAGGGAAAGGGGGATTGACTTTGGCATCTCAAGGTGGATGTACCTAGAGGTAAGAAATATTTTTTATTTCTTGATGATACTTATCCATTCCTTGTACATAATAGCAGAAGAAAATAAAGAGCTTCTTTATAAAAATACAATGCTTCATAAGTACCTCTTGAGAGACTATTGCCGAAGGTGGCTAGTTAATATACAAGAAAATGGCCAAAGAAGAAAAGAATGATGGCACCTACACTTTTATAGTGATATTATCTGTCTGAGCAGTACAGAAGCTGTTATACAGATTACAGGGAATTCCTTCACTAAATGATAATAACTCTCCGACATCAAGAAACTGTGTGCACCTGACAATCTGGAAAACGGGAAACCAAACTTTGAAGCATTTTATTCACATAATGCGCATAAGATTGATTAATCAGGCTTCCTATCTGACCTGCATAATCAACAGGTTATGGCTCAAATAACCATGTAAAGACATTTTTTATGTGCTGATACAACTTAAATAAGACTCGACTTGGATCGACTTATTTATGCTTTTTCTCGTGTTTAAACTTTAGAGTGCTTTGGAATTTTCAAAAACATGAGCCAAGTCCCATATTCATTATGATCTGTGAACACATCTTCAAGAAATTGTTGTTAATCACCACTTGCAAGAGTCAACTACTTTTGCAGGACAACATATGACATGCATTATGTGTGTGCCCGCCCATAGCAAGTTTTATTTTTAAAGGAAGGGTAGATAAATGAAGGCTCCTATTCATTGTTGATATATTGTGTAGAAAAAAATAACCATAATAGATATGATGAAGCAATAATACCTGCATAAAGAAAATGGCTTTTGTATGTTGGAATCATCACTGCACCTCAGAGCAATTGTTCGAACTAACGGGTTCTCTCAAGCAGCTTGATATTGCCGTGACAGCGGCCTCAACAGATGCATCCTCACCCTGTTTCATTCACGGAATGGATCAATGCTACAAATAATGGAGATGATCTAGGAGAATAAAAATTGTCAAGAAATTCCTGAAAGAACTGTTCACCTTTTCTTTCCAATAAAACATATTCCCATATTTTCCTGTCAAACGACTCCAGAAGCTACGAGGAACATCTAGGTCAACTGTAGCTCCCACATTAAAATTTAAGATATTTCCTGAAGAAAGAGACTGTACATGAGAATCATACATGGAGAATGTTTGGTTTTAAAAGGAAATGCACTCAAGCACTTCACCAAATGTGGGATCAGCAACAAAGACGATCGTTCTGTCATCCACTTGCCAAAAATCTTTAATTGCTAAACCTGCAAGGGAGAAAGGAGACAGTTAATACCTGCTAAAATAAAAGATAAGTTTGTTTTGTTATTATCACAAATCTGTTAAATCACCAAGCTAAAAGTCTTACCTGGTGTATCAGGATAATTTTGAGCAAGAACTCTAAGCTTGAATCCTGTGTCCTTTTCAAGATCTGCAATCTCCTGGGCAAGCCGTTTCTCCTGCAAACAAGCCAGCCAGCTTCAGCATGCTTTCATCTCATCCTCTATCCACACTGTTTTAGAAAGAGGAACTATGTTGCCAGTAATCTATCTCATAACTTCGTTACATGTCAGTCCTTGTCAACCCTAATTCTTTGACACTTCAAAATCTATCCTGTTATCATTATCATGACACTCAATATTCTTCCAAATGTTGGCATCATGCAACCTGTCTGTAGTTCTGTACAATGTGGAGACTAAAATCGGTTTGAGAGGTTTTAAACTTAGCAAAGAGCTTTATCCGGGAAGTCAGAGGCAAACACGACAGCCCTAAAACATGCTCCTTAAACTCAATGCACTATTGTATAAACTAAGCATCACCAAGACAAAATAGATAGGGAAAGATAATTAGTGACACCTGGCCAGCAGATAGGAACCCAGCAACATCTATAACTGTAGTAAAATCTCTAGGAAGCAATTCTGGCTTGTTAACTCCAACTTTTGCCTCGACCACTCCTGCTCCTACATTATTCAATTTGCTCTCTGTTCAAGTTTCCTGTCTGAACCAAAAGTAAAAGTAGCCTCTAACATATTGCATAATCAAAGAGAAGCTCAAGTTTCAAACATTAGCTTTAGTCGTGACTCCTGAGCAATGAGGCTCAAGATTCCATGTTAGATGTTTAGGGTAGGCTTCATCATACTATCATTTAAATGCCAGATCTTAAGGGTCCTTTATTGTTGTCAAGAAAATGTTTTCTCTTTAAATAGTTTCAACTTTTATTTATAGCACTTGCCAAAAAAAATGCAATTTTTTATAATAACATATATGACAGGATTAGTTGTCACCAAAATGCTGATCTGAATTATTTACCACAGTCCTTCCAAGAAAATGATTTCTCATGGGATGAACACAAAGATAGGCCCACTTGCATCCACATAATATCAACTTTTAAACAGTTTTTTTTGTTTTGTTTTTTTGTTGAAGCATTATGCATATATTAGAATAAAGCAGAATTACAAATAAGTTTACCGGCAATATTAGCAAGTTCGTGAGCTTCGCCGTTAAGCTCACGTGGAATATAGTTACAGAAACATTGACTATGAAGTGAAAGTAAATGCTTAATGTTGCTAATAAGTGGTTGTCACATCCAGTATCTTGGTATCCCATGGTAAGGCTAGTCTGATCTTGAGAGTGCAAAAGAGATATCAGAGAGCTTGAATCACCGAGCAGAAAACATGTGTCCCAACGTCTACTCTAGATTAACTAAAGGGCCTCCTTTGCAGCAAAACACTCAGCCATAGTGTTATCTGCAACTTTGCCATAGATGGGAGAATCCTTGCGATGACTCTAGCAGTAGTATCTGCCGCTAAGACTCCAACTGCACCTTTTTGTGAATAAGCATAGAAACAAACATTATAAGTGACATCATCATATCCGGGGTAAGGTTGGGAGGAATAGGTCTAACACTTGTGCCCAAGTTGTTGAGGTGATGGTGTCTAATCGCCTGTAATTGAGCCTGAAAAAAGGCCAATTGGGGGGAGCTATGAGGATTCAGGTTTTGGAGGGGAGTGGGTTGGATGTCCGGCCATGGTTTGTCTGAGGCTCAGTAGAATTGTGGGATAGTCAGTGACGGCCGTTTCCAGGACCTGGGAAATGTTCATTGGATTTGGGGAAGTGAAATTGTTGTAGGTGTGTGGAACCATTGTTTTCGCCAAGTTTTCAAGAAAAAAGTCTTTAAGTGTGAAATGCTAAATTTGAGTTTATTGAAAATGATGTCATTGTGCAAAAGCCATAAGTTGTGGAGAATGGCTGGAGAATGGCTATGAACTGGGATAACATTTCCTCTTTGGCAAGACTGTGAGAGGACGTTGTATTCCACAAAAAAGAGAAGGTTGGAGGAGTCATGATATTGGCCCAAGTAATGGGAAGTGGTGTGAGATGCCAAAAATGTTTCATTCAATTTTGGATCCATCTTGCGATTAGTGAAGAAGTTGAATACCACCTCGATGACATCCTGTTTGACCATGGTCTAATAATGTTGAAAGAAAAAACATGAAAACCATCCGGTCTTGGGGCTTTATGGCTGCCCATGGAAAAGAGGGTATCCCAGATTTCATCTTCACTAGGGATGGTGGTAAGAATGTCATTGTCAACATGAGAGATAGTGGGAGGGAAAAGCTCATTGATGGCTGGGTGGGAGGTCTTGAAAATTGATTTGAAATAATCGTTAAGAACCTCACCGACCTCCAAGAGCGAGGAGTGCCATCGGTTGATCCCAATTTGCTAGTTCCCACCTAGGATTTATCAACTTGATCCCAAGAAGATGACTTTCTTGAAACAAGACATGTCATTTCCTTGGCCCATGAAGAGTTCAGCTTCAATTGAGCAACACCGGAGTATTATTTGTTAATTCCCAAATTGCATACTCGCACAATATCCCTAGAACAATCTCTTTGAATGTTAGCCCATCAAAATAATAGCATTATGTAAGCATCCAATTACTATAGTTTTTCTTTGTGTCAAGCAATTACAAATAATGGGTATTACTTATTTATTTCATTTTTTTTCCACTGCTTATATTCCTCTCCCTTGTACAGTTGTACTCGTCTATGATTCTTAAAGAATCAATCTGTTTTGTCGATGATCACTTTTTCGATGTTCATAAAAACTCGGAAAAAATAACAAAATTGGCTTCAACAATATATATCCATAGTAAAAGGGAAAATATTGATCATCACAGATAATGATAGTTTCCATTAACCTGCTTGTCTTTTTTCTTTCTTTTACTTATTAATCATACCAATTCAAAAACATAAAATAAATTTAAAAAAAAAAACACAATGAAGAACAAATTTGTAACATAAAAATTGTAAAAGCAATATTACCTAAAAGTCTAAAACCCCATCACTAGAAAGCATTACTGAAAACTGAAGAAACCCAAGACAGTAATTGCTTAAAGATTAAACCTTTCATGGTTTTCAGGCATCAATGATGCAAGAAGACTCACCGGACAGAGATAATCCCAGAACTAGAGCAGTGGCAAGCGCGAAATTCACAGATTTCGCACCAAATTCGGAGACCCATTTCGTGAAACTAGGAGGTTTTACTACTGGAGTAGTTGAAGAAGATAAAATGGAGACGTATTTGGTGGATTTCATTGTGATGGAGTTCAATCGGGTTCTTGCTTGAAATGGAGGGAGTGAAGAGAGGAGAGCGGAAGCCATTGTTTCTCTGCTGCTAGTGGCCTACTGAGAAGATCTCTGGATAAAAAGGACAGAGGGTAGAGGCCATACCGATTACAACCGTTTAACTGATAGTTTTTTTTTATTTTTAGGTCTTCGAAAAAAATGACTTTTAAAATCTATTTTTTTTTTACAAAATAGACAAATTATAAAACCTAATTTTATAACCAACAAGAATTATTTCATTAATCCAGGTTAACTCAATAATTTATTAAACATATTTACCCTTCATAAACAAATAGAAAACCTAATTTTAATATTTTTATGACCAATAAAGACTATTTTATTTTATTTTATTATTTTTACTTTTTTTAACCCGTAACCCCTTCCATTATTTATACAAATAATTTCTTTAATTGCAGTTTGAGTAATTATTTTATGTTATTTGTTAGGTACAAATGATTGTATTAATATTTTCATGTTATCATTTTTTTATTCATGATGGTTTTGTCACTCTGAATGTGTTTGTATTTGACTGGTTGTAAAGGTATATTTGAGTTTGAAGATCAATTTTTTTGTTTCAATTAATGTTGCTTCAATTCTATGGTACTATTTAGTTTACATGAAATTATCTTATTCAATATTGGTTCTCATTTTACCTATGAGGCCATGATTATGCTCTGTGGTAGATACCTTGTGACTAAATAGTGATTGAGAATAAAATTTATTATTTTACACTTACCCTGAATTGAAGAATAAGAAATCAAATTTCAATGGTGGGAAAATTGATTTATTAATTACTATTAGGAATATCTTTATTTTACCCAAGTAAATATTTCCCAGAATATGAAGAATATGCAGATATGATTTGAATATATGCAGATATGAAGAATCAGTCCACATACAATATCTGAAGTATCTTACTTGATATGAAGATATAAAGAATCAGTCCACATAACATTTGCTAGGATACTTTTATATTTTGTGTTTATTTTACTTGATATGATTCTAAATGTATTTATAGTGTAGGCTATATAAACTCAACTTAGGGTCTCTTGTAAAGCATCCATTCGATAATTTTTTTCTCCATATTCTAAACTTATTATGGTATCAAAGCCCTAGGGTAAACTAATTTTTTTTCTCATTTCTCCCGCCGCTGCTGTTGTGATTACGACCAAACAGTACACGCGGTCAATTGCAGTAAAGATTGGGGTGTCGATCTCACGAGGAAAAGCGATCTACAAAACAAGGTCAATGAAGAAAAAAAAAACTACGCGAAACTAAATGTAAGAAATTCTAACAATTTTAAAATGTGAAATTAAATTAAATTTAATAGAAATCAAGTTTAGAGAAATCACAAGGTTCCAAGAATCCCTCCTAGATTTCACGCGCCAACTAGTATTGATTCGTTATGATAACTCGATTACGTGTTTCACATCCCAAACAACGTAATTGGAAAAATACTCTTTAATGCACTAATATATTCTAATATGAATGAATTTTAGATTTCACTTTTTCTAGAAAACACAAAGGTTGGTCATATGTGATATCCTAAACTTACGATATATCCAGAGACAATAACGTAATAAATGACGATCATATATAACTAATTTACGGAATTAATTGATCCTTAAACATTCCACACATAAGAAAAACATGACTAAGCTTGTATGGAGAAGAAAAAGACAACCACCGGAATAATAATTTACGAAGAAATTTATGAAATCTTTGTCACTAAAATAACATAAATTCCTATATTAAATAAAAGTGAGAATCATAAACACCATTTTCATCGTGAAAGCATAAAACGAATCGAATATTAATTAAGTGTGTTACATCTAGGAGTTCATCTCTTCACCTTGCGTGGAGTTTAGTAACACATGGCGAATGTGATGACAGCAACAACAGTGTGGAGCTCGATCGGCATGGCAGTGCGTGGCTGGACGGCGTCTTCACTGCTGTTTTGGACAACGTTTCTGCTCCCTGCTGTTGTGCTGTGTTTGCATGCGTTCTCTGTTGTCTTGGACAACGTATGCGCTGCTGTCCTGCGTCTTCGCTACGGCAGCGTTATGTTACTGCTGCTGCCTTATGGCTGTTGCGTTATGGCAGCTTTTTGTGTTTTCTTTTCTGGAGCAAAACCTGTTGTTCTCGGCTGCTGCTGCTGCCTTCTTTTTCTTGTCAAGCAGCCCCCAAAAACTGTCTTGTGGTTGTGTTTATGGTGAAGAGAAACACTCCTATTGGGCCCAATTGGAAACCCTTATTGGGTCCAATTGAAACTCTTATTGGGTCCAATTGAAATATTTTTGTTAAACTAAAACTCCTTATTGGACCCATTCGAAAATCCAATACCTAATTGTAAACAAAAGGGATCCTCCCTGTTGATGGATTTCTTTGTTTTAAATTCTATATCAATAATGGGTTTGGCTATGTTCATCCATGTGACTTATTTGTTCAGCCAAAATTCAAAACTAAATTCCTTTATTTTATTTATTTGGTTCTCTTAATCTTTGGCTTGAGTGTCTCTCGCTCCACTTCGTCAATTTGTCTATGAATCACTATTATTCGTCACACTAACGCACTTTTGTCATTTAAACTCCAAATCCTACAAAAATACAAAAATAAAATAATTAAACTAAAATACACTATTTGAAACACTAACAAATATATATTAGGAGGTATATTTTGTTATAATTATGTGAACATCAGGCGCATCTGGAATTTCCCAGATCAATTCGTCCACGGTTTTTTCACGCTTCATCCTCTTTCAATCAGTCATGGTTAGCAGTTCAGATAAGTCAGAAGGGAAGTCAGACCTCACTAATCTCACATCACCATACTATCTTCATCCATTTGCCAATCCAGGTTCGGTTCTAACCCAGATCAAATTGAAGGGTAAAAACTATTCGTCTTGGGAACAAGCTGTTCAATTAACTTTAAACTCTCAGAATAAGGTTGGTTTTATAGATGGATCTATTTCTCAACCAAATAAAACTGATTCCCAGTTTGTCGCATGGGAGATTGTCAATTCCATGCTATGTTCTTGGATTGCAAATTCACTAGATAATCCAATCAGGGCCACGGTGTCTCGTCTTACTAATGCCAAAGTTTTATGGGAATGTCTCAAAACCCGATACTCAGTTAAGAATGCCCCAAAAGTCTATAAATTGTGGTCCGATCTCACCGTCACAAAACAGTCCGGGTCATCTATTATGTCATATTACACACAATTTCTTGGTATGTAAGAGGATCTTGTTAGTTTGTCTCCTTCAGAAACTTGTACTTGTGAAAATGGCTCTCTTATACTCACTTGGTTTAATAATCTCAAATCCTATCAATTTTTAATGGGATTAGATGAGTCTTATAATACTTTGCGAACCCAAATCATTAATATGGAGCCACTCTCAGACATTGACCGGGTTTATGCAATGGTAAGCTATGAAGAAAGTCATAAGTCGGAACTTCAGCCCCGAGAATCATCTCCGGCAATGGGTTTCGCGGCTCAGACGAAATACCCCACCAACCAGTTTCTCCTCTCAGCCGGGTCAGCCCTTTGTTCAGCACATTGGTCGACCGTACTGCACCCATTGTCAACGCCATGGTCATGTGTATGACCGCTGCTGGAGCCGCCTAGGCATCTCACCGCCACCAGGTCGCGGCAGAGGCCGCTATTCATTTCCAGGCTGTGGTGCATCAGACCCTGCTTTTGTTGCCGCCACCCCAGTATGTTGCACCTGTGTTTGCCGAGCCACCACCAGTGAGTTTTGCTTCAGCCACCATTCCCAGTTTTTCCAGTGAGCAGGTGCAGCATTTATTGGCCTTGATCTAGTCTAGCCCCGAGGGTGATTCCATGTTTGGTAAGGAAAATTGTGATAATTATTGGCTCATTGATAGTGGGGGCGTCTCATCACATGACGGGTGATTTATCTTTGTTGAATAATGTTCATGATATTGCTCCATCTCCGGTTGGTCTACCCGACGGTGACCAAGCCTCCGCGGTCAAAGAAGGGATTTGTATTCTTCACCATGGCCTTATCTTGAAACATGTGTTATTTGTGCCAAACTTACAAGTGAACTTGATTTCAGTGAGCAAATTAATTTGTGACGCCAATTATCTCGTGACATTTACCGATCATATGTGTATCTTACAGGACCGTACCACGAGGAGCCCGATTGGTCTGGGTGAGTCACGAGGATGGGTGTACCGCTTCAAGCCTGTGATGATCACGACGACTTCAGCTACATGGGTGCCAAAATCTTTTGATCTATGGCATCGCCGGTTGGGTCATATCTCGTCTAAATCGATGTCTTTTTTTTTTATCATTAATGGCAATAAGGTTGATTTTTCTGATAAAAACTCTATTTGTGATATTTGCTGTCGAGCCAAACAAACTCGCTCTAGCTTTCCTTTGAGTAATCATTGTGCTCCGAACATGTTTGAATTGATCCATTGTGATATTTGGGGTCCTCATCGTCAAGCTACTAATTCTGGTGCTAAGTATTTCCTTACGATTATTGATGATTTTAGCCGTGCGGTTTGGGTATATTTAATGCATTAAAAGAGTGAAGCAGACACGTTATTACAACAGTTTTGTTATATGGCCAAAACTCAGTTCACAAAATCCGTTAAAGTGATTCGGAGTGACAATCGTATGGAATTTATATATAAACCCATGACATTATTTTATGCCCAACATGGTATTTTTCACCAAACTAGCATAGTTGATACCCCTCAACAAAATGGCCAGGTTGAGAGAAAACATCGCCATATTTTAGATGTAGTCTGTGCTCTCCTTTTCCAAGCATCACTCCCAATTGAGTTTTGGGGGAGTGTGTTCTCGCTGCTACTCATCTTATTAATCGAACTCTTACCCCTCTTTTAAAAGGCCCCACCCCTCATGACAAATTATTTTCCAAATCACCTTCTCTGACTCACCTTAGAGTCTTTGGGTGTTTATGTTATGCTCATTATAAAGACCGGTCTAAGGACAAATTTGCTCCCCGAAGTCGTCGTTGTGTTTTCTTGGGATACCCTCATGGGAAAAAAGGTGGAAGGTCATGGATTTAGAGACCCAGACAATATTTGTGTCCCAGGATGTTATTTTTTATGAACAAGTGTTTCCTTTTGCTCAATCTCACTAGTCGTCCGCAAGTGTGTCAGTCAACTTTTATGGCGTCAATGATTGGTCATGGAACAAGTCTATTTTTGAAGATATTGGTAGCTCCTGCCACGAGTCAGGGGAAGCAGCCCCCAACCGCTTGCATTTGACCGATTCTAATGCCCAGTCATCACCTTCTATTTCGGTGATAAGGGAGGACTCGGTTTCAGTTGTTGAGCATCCTACTGTGCCCTCCAACGCACATGCGCCATCTAATGTCGAGCCTCAACTCGGCCGTGGTCAGCAAACTTGTCATTTGTCATCTCACCTTCACGATCATGTATGTCACACGGCTACTCTGGTACACCCCAAATCGTCTCGCTCTTCCTCCGGGTCCTCAGGTACGCGGTTCCCTTTAGCCAATTTTGTTACATGTGATAATTTCTCCGCTTCACATTCTAAGTTTTTGGCTGCCATAACTGCTGGGGTGGAACCCCGTACTTTTTCTGAGGCTGTACAGAACCCAAATTGGCGTCAGGCTATGCAAACTGAAATCAACGCATTAGAAAATAATGGCACTTGGACCATCTCCGACCTTTCTCCTGGCAAGAAACCAATCGGTTGCAAATGAGTCTTCAAATTAAAGTATAATGTCGATGGTTCTATTGAGCGCTATAAAGCTCGGGTTGTTGTCTGTGGTGATACACAGGTTGGAGGTGTTGATTATGAAGAAACCTTCGCCCCGGTAGCCAAACTGGTTAGTGTGAGACTTTTTATTGCGGTTGTTGTTATTAAGGGATGAGAAATACATCAATTGGATGTTAATAATGCTTTCCTCCATGGTGATCTTCATGAGGAGGTATATATGCGTCTCCCACTGGGGTATACTTCTTCTAATCCCAACAACGTCAGTCGCCTTCGCAAATCATTATATGGGCTCTGCTAATCTCGACATGACTGGTTTGCTAAGCTCACGGCTGCTATGGTTTTATCCAGTCTCGTGCCGATCATACTTTGTTTACTTACCACAAAGATGACATATTTTTATCTGTCCTTGTCTATGTTGATGATTTTATTGTGGCAGGGAATAACTCTCAAGCATGTACTTCCTTTAAACAATATTTGAACAAGTGTTTTTAGCTCAAAGAACTCGAGCCACTCAAATATTTCCTTGGCATCGAAGCTGCCCGCAGCTATTCCGGTCTCTTCCTGTGTCAACGAAATTACACACTTGATATCTTGAAGGAAACTGGTCCTACGGGGGCCAAACCTGCCCCCACTCCTATGGAGCAAAACCATCGCCTAGCTCATTCCACTGGCCGTGTGTTATGAGATCTGGAGCGGTATCGATGCCTTGTGGGGCACCTCGTATATCTATCCATAACTCGCCCGGACATTTGTTATGCGATACATATCTTGACCCAGTTTCTCCATTAGCCTCGGCAGGACCATATGGATGTTGTCTTTCGTGTTTTGCGGTACTTGAAAGGTTCCCCGGGTCAAGGCATTCTTATCCGCTCAGATAGTTCTTTGCAACTGTATGCCTTTGTGATTTTGACTGGGCCGCCTGCCCCATCACTGGACGCTCTCTCACTGTGTATTTTGTCCAACTCGGCTCCTCTCCTATATCCTGGAAGACCAAGAAGCAGCCCACTGTTGCTCGATCATCCGCCGAGGCCGAGTACCGAGCAATGGCTGTCACAACGTGTGAATTGACTTGGGTTAAGTCATTCCTTTCTTCTCTTGGCGTGTTCCATACACGACCAATGCGGCTATTTTGTGACAACCAGGCAACACTTCATATTGCTTCTAATCCGGTTTTCCATGAAAGAACCAAACACTTCGAAGTTGACTGTCATTATATGCGAGAACAATTACTTGCGGGCAACATTTCTACGTCCTATATTCAATTATCACAACAACCGGCTGGTATCTTCACTAAGGCACTTGGTCACCAGCAGTTTCACTTGTTACTTGGCAAGTTGGGTGTTCGGAATCCTCACTCTCCAACTTGAGGGGGAGTATTAGGAATATCTTTATTTTACCCAAGTAAATATTTCCCAAAATATGAAGAATATGCAAATATGATTTGAAGATATGCAGATATGAAGAATCAGTCCACATACAAGATCTGAAGTATCCTACACTATATGAAGATATGAAGAATCACTCCACATACCATTTGCTATGATACTTTTCTATTATGTGTTTATTTTTCTTGATATGATTCTAAATGTATTTCTAGTGTAGGCTATATAAACTCAGCTTAGGGTCTCTTGTAAAACATCCATTCAATAAAGTTATTCTCTATATTCTAAACTTATTAATTACATTATGGAATAAGAAGCAATGATAACTAAAACCAAATTTCTAATCATCATCAAGAAAGATAATGCACGGGTATCCGTAAACTTTTCGAATCAAATTTATGACAAATTAATCAAATTGATTTTATTAACTAATTAAAACAAAATTTGTAATCATGAGTTTACCAAACATTATCATAATAATTTGATTAACTTGTCAGTCAATGAAAATTTTATAAAAAATTATAATTGGTTGGTCATACTTATAATCATTAATATCGATATCTACCAGCGGCATGAGATGAGAGGGGTTAAGGGTAAAAAAAAGTAAAAATAACAAAAAAATAAAAATTATAATTAATAAATAGTCATTGTTAATCATAAAAGTATAAAATTATACCTCTATTTGTTTAAAAAGGGTCAAGATGTCATATAACATTATGAGTTAACTTAAATTAATAAAAGAGTCTTTATTGGTCATAAAAGTATAAAAGTAGGCAGAAATTAGCCGTTACAATCAACTATGATATCTAAATGGTCTATTTTGTGAATAACCTTAAAATGAGTTAATCTTAAAAGTAATTTTTCGTTTTTTTAAATGAAAAACCATATAAATAAAAAAAATTAAGAACAAAATAGTAAAGATAATTTAATGGAATAAATAATATATATATAAAGGAAGCACTCAACTCCGAGACGATCATCGAAATTTTTTGCAAAGTTCGTTGAACACAACAAAAACTAGGAGAAATCCTCTTAAGTTGTATACTTCGTAATTTTTCCTCTGCAAGTTAGTAGCTTGAAGACTTGTTTTGAGTAGGAATGCCTATTTTGCATAGACCAATACATCCGTGATTCTGTGAATACAAAGACTTGTGGCTATCGATCTCCAAATACAAGATTGTTGATATTTTTGTGAGAGTGATCCACGTGTATGTTCGAAAAAATTTCTTCAAGTCCAAAAGAAAAACAGATGCACGATAACCTATCAACCATTTCACCTCAGTTTTTTTAAACATAAGCTATAGCTAAGTTTTGCAAGTAATATTGATGATCTAAACAATTTGGTAGATTCGTAACAACTGCTTTTTTTCACAAAACCAGATTCTACCCACAATTGTTCCTAACTTCCTTTCACCACATTTGGTCTAACTGTCACAAATAATAATTTACTACTAGAGCTCTCCCACTAGAATCTTTAGGTTTCGAGCTCGGGAATCCCAACATTTTGATCCATTCCTTAAATAAAAATTTGGCAACAACCAAAACGGACACACAAAAACATCCCTCCACCCCGCAAGTTGTTCCCAAGTTTGCATCAACCCTCCCCTCCCCAATGAGGCAATGATTGCCAATTTAGAAGTGATCTAGGCCCAACTCCATTCAGTTAGGCATCACAAGCCGAATACCAGATCAACCCAGCAACGATCACTTTCCCCCGATGTGGTCCTAGACTCTGTGATTGTTACTTATGATGCTAGTTTCTTTTATTCCTCTAAACATGGAGTAGCCTCCGTTTTTGTGGTAGATATGCATGGTACTATTTTGGCTCAAGTAGCGTTCCCGATTTCAGGAAGGTGCTTAACAACACTATAGCGAAATGTCATGCATCGGAGGTGGCCCCATTTTTTATCCAAGCTCAACAATGGCGCACATGATTGCTTTTGGGAGACTCGGGTACACTCCATACCATTTTGCAAGAATACCTTTTTGAGCTAAATATTGCCATGATTTGGATGTGGCGACCTCTTATTGGTAATATTAGGATACTTTTAAATTTGCACAAAACTTGAAAATGTAAGTTTATATGCAGACCTAAATTTTGAGGCTCATAATTTTGCTACTGCAACGGAACACCAATATTGTTACAACAGTTATTATTAATTTAAGTATGTCCTAAGTTTTTCAAAAAATAAAAAAAATAAATCTTGAGCCACTAGCTCATCTTAGTTATAAAAATATTCAAGGGAAGTCAAATAAGTTATGCTAATTCAATTCCCTTTGTTAATGGCATTATTGGATCCCCCACTCCCAAAAAAAAAAAAAAACACATTTATTGTTTGTTCACGTCATTCCAATTCTAAAATTCTGAAGGGCAAAATAAGTGGGGGAAACTAGTCACATCATCATCTTCTGATTCCTGAGTTATGGTTCAGAAGAAGTATTGCACAAAGAAGCAATATAACAGTACAGGCCAAGTAGCCAAAACTTTTTTCTTCACTTCATCAGCTACTTGCATATAACATTCCTTCCTTGTGACCCCCATGACAAGTTTAATGTAGGGTCTGATTCTGTAACAATAAATCTAAATGAATTCCAACATACATGTACTTACATTACATGAAAATCCTACAATTTAACAAACTTAAGTATTACATAATCATGACTTTTGACCCTCTTGATACTCCTAAAGGAATTCAGTGATCATGAAGGAGGAGGCCTTGGTAACCGTTTCGCAATTTCCTGCCAGACAAAATTTTATACATTTTAAGTAGGGTAAAGGAGTGAATACAGCATAGGTTCAGAAATTTGTTTCTGAATCCGAAATGAAGATAACCAAGATTGCGAGTACAATACTTTCTATTTTAGTTTTTTTTATCCGCAAAACAAAGCAGGCTATTTCATTAAAAAAAAATAATCAGAAAACCGCCTATTCATTTGATTAGGGGTACAATATAATAGTTTCTCTCAGATATAAACCTCAAATAGTTGATTGATGTTGTCGGCTGTCTTTGCAGAGGTTTCGATGAAAAACATCCCATTTTTCTCTGCATACTCCTTAGCATCCTTCACAGATAAAAAAAAAAAAATTAAGAAAACAAAATCATTTAGGGAATAGACTGACAAAGCATGAAACAAGATATCAGAGTGACGTGGAAGAGTGAACATACTTCAACGGAGATTTCACGTTTCTCATGAAGATCGGCTTTGTTACCTACTAAGGCCATGACAATTTCAGGGCTCCCATGTTTCTGAAGTTCCTGTTTCAAAATTCAAATGTTATCATTAGTTACTAGTCCTGAAAAATGACAATCAAAATATATTACTGGCACAACAAAACAAAAAAAGGGCAACACCTCTTAAAGTCCATGTGTTAGGATGTGAAATACCATCACCGTGCCAGATAAAAATTTAAGAATAATATTCAACAGATGGCTCTGATGTGGTAATGAAACACCACATCTAGGCTAGAAAGTGATCATCCTACATTGGTCTGAAACATGCATTTAAAGTCTACTGGTTTGAAAAATATTCCACTTCTAACAATCCACCATAAAGCACAGTGAATTTTTGGTCTCGAGAGGAGGACATGCACAAATAGGAGATCATATTCATACATACAGAAATTAATATGCAATGCAAGACGATACTCCATACCATACCTAGATACCTCAAAATGGTTTTTGTACAACACAAATGAGAATTGTTGAGTAAATATCATTCACTTGTACTTTTTGTACTGACAGAATATCATAAACTATGCACTTTATAGACTACTTTGAAAACATTGATTCTGTTATTGAACCAAGCTCCACTTTAACAAGTTTCAACTAGAGTCTAATACAATCCTCACTAAAATAATATTAAAAAAAAACATTTTGGACCATATGTTTCGTGTCCAGTACTTGAGGAAGTTGGATGGGAGTTGGGACCAAAGAATCAATAGATGCACAAGTACTAAACTGCTTTGAATGTGTACCTTGACCCAATATTGTGCTTTATTAAATGACTCTAGGCTCGTTATATCATATACTATAACTGCAACTGCTGCTCCTCGGTAGTAAAGCGGCGCTAATGCAGCATACCTGATGAAAATGATTATCAACAACTGAGATAAGAGGAAACTGTCTCGTTCAAACAACATAGAAGAAAATAATGAAAAGAAAGAAGATTAAAATGCAATTATTTAAGAATTATGTTTTGCTCTCGCGAGCCAAAATACTCGGAAAAATTAGGTTCTTCAAACTGCCTTTAACCAACATAGAAGAAGTTTAAGCTTCGAAGTTGGTAACAGAGACTTTTAGTTAGAACTTCCTTTGTAAACTATCTTTTTTTATCTCTATAAATTGATCAACAATATCGTATCATAATTTATTTAAAGTTCAAACCACTGTAATTGAATAATCCGAAAGCGTATTTACCTCTCCTGCCCAGCAGTGTCCCATATTTCGAACTTAACTGTAGTTGAATCTTGCAAGGCTATTGTTTGGGATAAAAAAGAGGCTCCAACAGTTACCTGAAAACCCATTATGATCCTCAAGGATGTGAGTACACGAGTAGGAGAACAAAGAAAAGTTGGGATATGACAATGAAGTATGCCTTTGATCAATAAAAATTACTATAGATGAAGTAGGATATAAATAAATTTGTTTAAAGATCAAGTAATTTCTTACTTTAGATGTTGGATCAAACTGACCCCCGCACAAACCGAAGAACTATACAGCTTTTGCCAACACCAGAATCCCCTAACAGCACCAGCTGCATATGATGGTCAGCATAATATCAGTCTCACAGCGAAGAAAAACTTGAAGACATCATTGGCAGCTGAGAATTCCACCATTTTCATAGATACCTCATATTTATAACTCAATAATGATTACAGGAAGAAGCCAATAATGAGATTCAATCTGTATGTTGGTTCGGGGCATTAGACTGACTCACGAACATGCATATTTCCTTGTTCAGTGACCGAGCAAGTTAAAATGCAGACTTCTACGCAACCTATTACTTGGAAGAAAATCCTTGAACGATTCCCCCTTTCTCTTTTTTTTTTGATGATGATGTGGGTAACAGAGGCAGAAGCATCTCAATGCAATACATATACCAAATTCCCATAGACTCTGGATTTCCTCTCTCCTGGCAGGGGGAGCAATTTTGTCCATGAGAGAAACCGAAACCAATGATCGCATCTTTTACCATGTACCGTTCTGTTGACTTGGATTAAAATGGACTTCAGTTGGACTAAAACATATGGCTAATTGCGGCTTCAGATGCGTTTTCATTGTCAACTTTCAAACAAGTTCATGATCATCAAACCAATCAAACGTCAAGTACAAAAGGGAGCTCTAATCTCATCACGCAACAGTTATTAATGTTATACTTGGAAATCCAATCGAGAATTTATGACTGTATTTTTTTTTATTGTGCCCTATAATTTTTTCAATATATCGTAAGCTCTTTTACACCGTTAGACACTCTCTTTTCTTTTCATTTTTTTTCAAAGAGAGGGCATCAATTTACATTGGAGAATAATAGAAGGGAAACAACAAAGTCCCACAATGCAACCAACGATGAGTACTACCAAATTTCACACTATCCCATTTACAAAAGAATCTCAAACCAAGCCCTCTAAAGGCACCATGAGCTGTACTCCAGTGCTAAAATATTCCCTTGATCTTCACTTAAAAGTTCTCACAAGTCAAGACTTTGTCATGGAAAACCCGGTAAGATTGCATTGGGAACAAGATATCAAACAAACTTTGATGAAGCACTCAGAACAAGTATTTTCACCCAATGAAGCAAGTCAACAACTGTTCTTGGAAGAACTCATTAAAAAAAATATTTAGGAACAAAAGAAAAAAGGGGAACTTTGGTCTTTAAAATAATTTGTTGATTGCATTGCTTTCCTTATAGCGGCTCTATGGGTTTTGGGTTTTTACTTCCGTTAGAGACGTTCCCTGTGACATTGTTCCCACTCTTTCTTCTAGTAATATTTTAGCCAACACATGCATATATCTTTTCATTCTTATTTTAAACTCATTTCTACATTTTTTAAAACTAGTTCAAGACAATCATCAACATAAATGACGAAACAAACCATTGTAAACTAGCATACCTTTACGCGTAAATTCTTTGGGTCAATAGATCCGCCATTCTCCGAATTCAGCCCACCCAACCATCCAGAATCCTTATCTACAATCAACACCAACGCAACAACAACACCCACAACATCAACAAACACTCTTAACCCTCTAAAAATATCAAATTTCGCACAAATAGCCAATCAGTAGAGCTACTAGGTATCAAATACCATGTCGTCAAACACGATCAATTCAGCTACAATCAACACAATTACAACCAGAATTTCCAGGAAAAAAAATAAAAATAAAAATCAACCAATAACAATTGGGAATTCAAAACCCGAAACCATCGATTGAAATTGTGGGTTCGATTGGATACCTGGACGGGAGGATGCGCAACCCATGACGTGACGAAACCCTCGAAAGTGCAAGCTAGGGTTCGATTCGAGAAATCACAGAAACCTCAAAGTATATGGAGGGTTCGTTTTAAAAGCGCTTCGCCATACACCACGTGTAGTATTTTTACCGCCAGATTTTTAAGGAGTTGATGAATGGAGTTTTGGTCCTTTAACAAATAAACTAAAAACATAATAATAATCAATCTATATTACAAAACTAAAACTATAAAAAATACATTGCACATTGTATACATAGAGACTCTCAAACGCTTTGAATTCAAAAACATTAACGAATTTTGAAGTTAAGTGGTTTGACGATATTGTTCTCGCTCCGGTGACTATAATAAGTTTGGTGTAATGGGTTTTTAGATCAATTTGCTATGTGAAGATGTGTCAATTAAGACAATGACATTAATCTCAAATTGTGTTTGGTTGCAAAAGGAAATTCAAGATAATTCAAATGAGTAAAGTGAATGTGTGATTGAGAGGAGAAGAATGGAAATAATTTATGTAAAATATGAAAATAAGACATCATCGGGACTAAATGAATGAGAAAATGAATAACCAGTTCTCATAATTTGATTAGAAGCAATGAGTAAACAACGTAACTCATTTGATAATTGTCAATGGTGTAATGGCTCAATGGTTAAACAATGGCGCATGATATTCATAATGATTCCTTTCATAATAAACATTTCATACTGATTCATTTCTGTAAACAGTTCACTTTTCACATTTGTCACAAATGCATGCATTGGTCTATATAACGTCTTAATATATAAAACACCAATTATGTTTTCCTCAATTAGAGTCAAGTAATATTTGCATGAAGTGAATTTTGTGGACGATTTTTTTCAATAATAAATTTTAGGTTTTTAAAACCGAGGAAAGTTGAATATATTTTATGCTCAATCAATGTGCGATTAAAGTAATATCTTCCAATTAGCATTAACATGAGTGATGGGACTATTTGTGATTTTTGAGTAGCCAATTAACTTGAGCATTGTATGATTATTATGGTGGATTTCCTAGTCTTCACATGTTTTTTTTATAGGTTTTATTTTATTAGGTTTTTCATAAACTTTCACAAAAATCCAAAAGTAATTGATTGTAGTTCTTCAGGTTAGCAAGTTAGTTTAGAAAGATTGTTCTTCATACGCAATCCTTGTAGGTTCAACTTTGTATTCTCATGTCTATACTATCGTTGATTTGTGCACCTGCGACTGCGAATACATTTAAAATTTCACCATAGTGAGAGGAAAGATAAATAGTAACCTTGGATAAATCACGTGATTAGCACATGCGGGATTTTAAAGAAATAAAAAATAATTATTTATCCTTTGGACCCAAAAAATTTATGCATATTCTGTTTGGATTTCATATATATTTTTCTTATAATAGATCTCCCAAATTATTTTATCAATTAGATCTTCAACCGCATTCATAATTCAAACGATCGTCAAATTTTGTGTTCGATCTACAAAAATTGACATTCGTTCACTTAATGTGCCATTTTGATTACATCATGTTATTTATTTAGTCTCGAGGTCATTCCCTCCCTGAAATTCACACTTTGATGATTTTATTTCTTGCAAAGAGGAATAACAACAATCCCAACCGGCACAATTACTATATCCTACACCCAATAATTACTTTTAATGTTTTTGTGTATTTGAGATATATTTAAAAGTGGTTAAGAATTAATATAAATTTTCATACATAAGAAAATACTCAAGATTGTTTTAGCGCTAACCCAAAGACTGTGATTTCATTTTTTAGGTAATTTTGATTAGTTAATTTTAAGAAATATTTCGTTGTGTATAGAAAAAATGTAAAAAACAGTGCATAAAATCACTTATATAACAAAAATTTGACACTAAACTAAAATTACAACAGGTTAAAATGTACCGACATTGAGATTGACCTAATGAAAAAAAAATATTTCGATTTCGAAAGAAATTTCAGTAATTAAAAACATAAAAAATATTCGATAGAATTTTGACATTTTTTGAGAAATCACATTCTTTGCATGCACCCAACAATTTCATCGCCATCGTCAATTTTGATATAGAATATAAAAATTAGCCCTTTATAGACTCGATACAACTCTTCACCCAATTCTACCTGAATGCTTATTTATAGGGGTGGGCAATGTCGGTTCGGTTCGGTTTTGAGCCCCAAACCGATTTCGAACCGATTTAATTCGGTTTGTCCAAAACCCAAACCGAAACCGAATTTTGTATTTGTAAACCGATGAATTCGGTTGAACCAAATTTCGGATCGGTTCGGTTCGGTTGGACCGAAATTTCAAGCTCAAGCATTTGAAAGACTTTCATTAAAACATGTCCAATTTTTTTACAGGTCCAATTTTTTTATAGACTCAATTTTTAGCCCAAAATTGAAAACTTTGAGAGAATTGGGTGATTTAGTGCAACATAGTGTATTGCAATGCATTTGTTGCACTAATCAAGTATTGACACCTACTTTTTATTTAGTTATTTATATATATTTAATTAATCGGTCGGTTCGGTTATAAATCGGTTGGTTCAAAACCGTAAACCGATTTTGAACCGTTTATAATCGGTTCGGTTCGGTTTAAATTATTTTCTTTCTACTCATATTTCGGTTCGGTTACCGAACCGAATTTGAAAATCGGTTCGGTCAGTTAACCGAATTTAAATCGATTTTTGCCCACCCCTACTTATTTATTTATAGGTGAACAATAGGAGTGAAAATTATTTGATAGAATATACTTCTTCAATTACAAGACTTATGTTCCCTTGTACTTTAGGAAAAAATTTCTCTTATCACAAAATTACAAGACTTATTTTTTTTTTTTAACTCAACTAATTTGTCACAATGCAAAATCACAAAATATACCGCCAACAGTCAACACAATGTCATTTGAGCAAATTAATTTCGAACAACAATTCTAGGTAGTCAGGCCAGCTAACAATTTTTTGGCAGGGTTGGACTCTTTTACAATTTTACCCTTTATATAAATGATATTTGTGACTGCGTTTTAAAGATAATTAGTAAAATTGTAAAAATGCCCAACCCTAGTAAAAAACAAAATGGCTGACTACCTACCTGACTACCTAGCAAAATTGAATTTCAAAATACACAAATTTATCAAGTCCATTTGTCGAATAAGTTTCATAATTTGTTGTTATTATTATTTTTTCCATCAACCATAGTTTTCCGTCAAAATCAGTAAAGCACGCGGTACATAATTCACACCTTTTTTATTTCATAAATGTTTATTTATTTATTTTTTCCAAATAATATGGTGTTCCGTGAATCTTTGTAAGTGTTTTCCACTTTTCACAAAAAATTCTATATAGTGGCACTAATAAAGTAACATATTCTCAAAAAAATAAAAATAAAAAAATGTCTACTCTATTTTACGAGCTTTGCTACAGAGCGAGGGAGGGAGCGAGGGAGAGGGGGCGAGGGATGGGTGGTAACCACCCATCCGCCTCGAGATGAACGCATCAAAATTGAGATATGTGATGCCACTCATCTCGAGGCGGATGGGTGGCTTCCACCCGTCCCTCGCTCCCTCCCTCGTTCCCTCCCTCGACCCCTAGAATTTTCCCTATTTTACAGTAATTATTTCATTAAAAAGAAAATAATTTATTATTTCAATTTCCACTGGTTTTCTTTTTCTATTCCTTCCACCTGGCATTCAAAAACGCTGGTTAGCTCAGCTTAGCTCGCTCGACGACTCGAACACCTCAAAGCTTTTACGACAGAGTGAGAGATTCTAGGGTTTTCGGACAACGAAGGTACGCTTCACGAATTTCACTTCGTGTTTCTTCTTTTTTTTGTTTTGATTCCATTTCGAGCTGTTTCGTGTTGAATTCTACTTTCGAAACCCTAGATTTGATTTCTTGATTGGTTTCGAAAACTGATCGTGGTCAATTGAATGTAATCATGTTGGTGTTTTGGTTAATTTGGTGGAGTTTTAGTTGTTTGTTGAATTGATTTGTGATGTTTTGGGCGGAATTGCATGCTTTGAGTTTCTTGTGAATTGAGGAACGTTTGTTGTGCAATTTGGTAAAGTGTGTGAATAGTAATTTTCGGCATTTGATTGGATATCGTGGTATCTTCATATAGATTTCCTTTGCTGTAATTGTAGTTTTGGTGAATTTGTAAATGTTTAGTGGGAATTTTCGGGTTTAGGTTTTGGTTCGAAGTTGCGTGTATCTTTATGCTTGGTTGATTTTTTTTTGTTGCATATTATTAGAATGTGATTGAATTTGTGTATTCTGATGTATTTGAGGTCGGGGAACGATGATTAGCCATTTAGGGTGAAGTTGTATAAAAATCAACTAAGTAATCAGTTTGAGGATCAGAGAGATGGAAGTTAAAATTAGACAGAAATTGGTTTAGTTCTTCAAATGTCCTTTAGTATTTACAATGTTTGTGGCTTTTGTTTGCACTAGTGTTGCACAGAATTTTTTTTGAGGAGTCATTGGATGTACCGGCCTTTCAGTGATCTACATTGGTTAGCAATACAGTTTGGAAGAATTTACTGTGTACAAGATTTTCATGTTTGGAATGGCTCTTTGATATGTTCCTTTTAGGTTCTCTCAAACTGAATTTGATTTGTAGAGTTAATAAAATAATATATAGGAAGAGAATTACGCAACATGACAACAAGGTAGGCTGAAAGGGAGAGAAGTTGATATCCCTACCATGACTCATTAGCAAGTTGTGAAACGCCGCAGTTTTACATCTAGTATTGCTCCCCTTATGGCTGTTAACTATGGGCATGATTCTTGAACGAATGCTGGATATGTTTTAGGATTTGCCATTTTGTAATTGTAGTTAACTGACATTGTAAATCGAGTTATTGTGGTGTTTGTTTTATTATCATCCTTTCTTGATGTTTGTCTTTCCTCTGTATACTTTCTGATCTGAATCCTAATTTTCTTTTGTTTTAATCAGTAATTACATTATATACTGCTCTCAAGCTTGGAAGGGCAGCTTAACCATTTGAAAGAGGTAACAGTGATAATGTGCTTGTGATGCTATCAATATATACATGGAGCCACAAGTGACTTTGGAATGTGAGGGTATACTTCCATCTGGCAGTCCTTTGATGTGGGATGGAGATTCTGGTATTGCTCCATCTTCACCTAGCCCTGTTGGTTCTCAGCAACCTGGTATGCATTTAATAATCACTATCTTACATTTCAGCTTCCTTTTTTACTGGTTTATTTAACTTGGTTACCTGAGAAACTGTCCTGGATGAAGGAAAGAAAAACTAAAATAATATTTGACTTGTATTAACTTTTGATACACTTCATTGTTAACTTTCAATTGTAGTTAAAAAGCAAACGCGGCAGTGGGCTGCTTGGACACGCCAAGAAGAAGAAAATTTCTTCAATGCACTACGACAAGTTGGCAAGGTGTGCATCTGTTGGCATATGTTTTTACGATTGATTAATTTTCCCTTCAAGTTTTCTCTAATACCAAAAGCATTCCTTGATTGCAGAATTTTGAGAAGATCACATGGCGCGTCCAAAGTAAAAACAAGGACCAGGTTATATTCCTTATCTATTTTTTTCCCCACATAATATCATAGTGGAATGACATGCATTATCCTATCTCTGGAGCACATTTATTGTCTTCAAATATACAAGAATCCATCATTTTGTAAAGAGTATATTTCTTCTGTAAAAAATAATTTGTCATCATGTGATTTAATCATCACTAAATTGAATAGTTTGAAATGCCTATGTGAGAAGAAAGTTATGATTTCTCATAAATATTTCGGGTTCATATATCATTAGTTTAGGCTGAACTGCGCCATTAAGAGAGTAACCAAGTTCAGTTGTGGTGCCTCATGAATGTGGAACAGAATTTGCAGCTTAGCATTTCCTACATGGACCTCAGAGATGATTAACCTTTCTATGTTAGTGAGTGTGGATATCTGCGTCCAAGTTTTTCTTTTGTCTCTCCTTTTCTTCTTCAACTTCCCCAACCCTTTTATTTTTGGTGACAATTAGGAGAATTGTTCTATTAACTATTTTTGAATTGTTTCTTACGAACACTTGTCGTCCATGTGTGCAAGTATGTATGTGAGTGCTTTCTGAAACAATCTGAGCAATTGTGAATGCTACTAAACGAGTTTCAGGAACTGAAAATCTGTAGTAAGTTTTTTTTGCCGCCAAGGGAGTCAACACACTACCCTAAAGTGAATTCATGAGAAACTTTATGCATTGTGAAGTAGAAAAAATAGTAATATGGCATGTATGAGGCTTTTGATAAATGCACTATTGTTGGTTTTAATTTAAGCCCTATTGTTATGACAAGACTAGAACTGAAAGAACACCTTTTTTCAGTCGCAACTATCTTCTTTAGCCCCTCAAACTGTAGAGATTTTAACTTTGGAAGGAATTTTTTTTTTTTAAAGTTGCCAAATGTTTGGATAAAAAGAAGTGCCCCACATAATCAATTTCTTCATTTGGGCAATGGGTCAACAGTGGACAATTTAGCTAGAAGAGGTCTTCACACTAATAGATGTAGCCATTGTGAAGTAGACCTACAATTCATTGAACACCTCTTTTTCCAGTGCCCTTTCTCCAAGCAGCTGTGGTAGAAACTGTCCAACCCAATACTTACCACCACCACAACAACCCCCCTGCGGCCCGGGTGCCCCATCATTTACTTAAATGGGAGGCTGATTGGCAGAGAACTGATACTTCGTTCAAAGCGAGGTGGTTCTGGTCAGAGTCCTGCTGGCCACATTGTGGGTTCTGTGGAAAGAGAGGAATAACATGGTCTTTAAAGATGCAAAGAGGGACCTGGACAGTATTATTATGGATATTAAAGCTTGGTTTGGCAATGGGATGTGCTTCTTGATATCTCGTTCCACACTTGTATATATTGGCCTATTATTTTCTCATTGTAAATTTTTTCCTCCATTGAGCAAATCATTGACTGTCAGAGTTTTTATCTCTGTTTTTTCCTTTGTACTCAGTTTTCATTATCAAAATATAGCCTGGTTTTTTTATTTATAAAAAAAATTTAAATAGCCCACATATAATATTGTCATTAACATTTGGCTTAACTAATGAAATGGACTTACATGTCAACAGTTATGGGCTATGTTGTCAGGGGCTCGAAGCGCTGCAAGGCGCTAAGGAGGTTTCCTAGCACCCTTGTGGCTTGGCGATGCCTCTGGGCGCCTTTGCTAGCAAATCCTGCTGGAGAAAAAAAATTATTCCCAGAGCAAATTTCATCATTTTTATCTTTATCAACCCCAGAATGGCTTAATTCTTTTGGTTAGTGTCTTAGATTGTTATAATATAAACTAATTAACTAACTATATATATATATATATTTATTAAGAAAAAAAAGTGATATTAGCGCCCCAACACCTAGTGCCTCTCCTGAGGCTGAGTGCCGCGGTGTTATGAGGCGATACACCTTTTGAAAAAAATAGCCCCTTGGCGGCACCCCTGACTATATAGGTTATGGCTTTATTGGTTCCTTGTTCACCTGACAATTGCTGTGTGGGTCAGACATGATATCTTTAGCTCTTACTGACAAAGTGTTGCTATTTTTGCAGTTGTTACCTATATAATGTTCAACTATATTGGCTAAACATGTGGCCATGATTATGTTGTAACCATGTTTGATTATGGTGTAACCATGTTTCTATTTTTATTTGTTTTGCAGGTTAGACATTATTACTATCGTCTTGTAAGACGTATGAATAAACTGCTGGGTCCTGGATTTAGTTTAGATGCAAAAAACTCCAAGGATACTAATGCTGCAATGCTTCGATGGTAATTGCCAGCTTCCTTTTATTCTACATTTCTTGGTTGGGTACAATGCCCCTAAAAATTGGCGTCTTCATATACATATTTATATATATATATTTTATGTCTTTGGAGTAAAATGATGAATCTCAGGTGTGTTTTTCTTCCAAACATTTCCAGTGGGGTTTTAGAATCATCAACCTATGTAAGTTTTTTTAGGATGTGAATAAAAATATAGTAACTTTAAAGGATATGATGTAGACGATTAACAGATGTCGGCAACTGTGGTATCTGGTATGATCGACCACACAAGGCTGCTTGTGATCGCAGGGGTGTGATTGATCATACTTTACAGATTGTATTGTTTATTAATGTATTTGAGCATGTTGTTGTTACCTAATTGGTTTCAAAAACCTCTACAGTTTTATCCTTTATGACATGAGGGATTTAGCGTGATAGGACGTGCAAATTCCAAGTTACAAAGATTGAGAGACAAAATCAAAGATGATTTTTTTTTCTTGGTGTTATTTGAGATTATAATTGTAAGTGTGAGAATAACTGATTAGAGGCCAGTAAAGTATTCTTGAGCTGTCTTTCTCTTACATTGGCAGTGATTGATCATCTTTATACATGTTTTTTTCCTGGTTCTGGGTGTTTTCCTTATCATGTGTTTTTATGATGCTTGTGATCTTGGTTGTTGATCTTCCATTTTCACTTCATTGTTGTCATACCTTGATGTTGTGGGCATACAATGCTTCCAGCTGAGCCAGTGTACATACAAGGTGAATTGAAGACGTAGTCTTTCAGATCATTTGATAACTAATTTGGCAAATAAGTGGAAAACCTCGTAACTGCAATGAGCTGATGCTGTCATTATTTATACTGTAGTTGGCTCAATATCCTAGCATGTCTCATTAGTCTTAGAGAGTAATCTTATGACAATGATCAAATTGGTGCATGTTTGTGATGTCTAACAATATTATGGAATTCCACATGTAAACACACTTATTTAGTTCTTTCACGTCTTCAAACATAATTGCTGCGACAAAGGCTGTTGGAATGTTGGCTAACAAGTGTTATGTTTAGATATTATGTGTGCTTTTATGCTGCACAAGTGCTGTTTTTGGATTAACTTCAGCTAGCCTGGAGTTGCATACTTTCATCTTTGTTTCTTTGCTGATATTCGATGCTCCTTTCCTCGTAAGAAAATAAAAATACAGTAAATAAACAAATAATGTTGCAGGTGGTCTTTACTGGAAAAGCACAGCTGCACAGCCTCAAAGCTACATCTGAAGCCCAGGAGGTTTAAGATCTTTATAGAGGCGCTGGTTTGTTCCAACTCCTAGTTACTACTTCCTGTAACACCTCATGAACTTTGATTTCTTTTTATGCACTATATTAAGAAATGTATGTGGAGCACCACAAACTCTTTAAATTTGATTTCTTTTATTGTATTAGATCAATTAATTGATACTTAAATGTAGGAGCACCAACTTTTGAAGGACCGCAAAAAGAACACAAGGAAGCGACCTTCCCCTGCTGACAATTGCTCATCTTCAAGTCCACCAGACACCTCTCTTCAAAATAAGCAGCAGCAAATGATACCCGCTCTGGTAAACTGGTTATTGTTGATAGCCAAAACATTCAGAGAGTAGCTCCTGGTAAAGGGTATTCTCTGAAGCGTAATGTGAATAATGCAGGCACTAACCGCAGTAACACCAAAGTTGACTTAAATACAATGAAGACAACCAGGCAAAGGAAGAAAACAGGTAAATAATTGAGGGTTTTATTATTATTATTATTATTATTATTATTATTATTATTATTATTATTATTTATTATTATTATTATTATTATTATTATTATTATTATTATTATTATTTATTATTATTATTATTATTATTATTATTATTATTATTATTATTATATTATTATTATTATTATTATTATTATTATTATTATTATTATTATTATTATTATTATTATTATTATTATTATTATTATTATTATTATTATTATTATTATTATTATTATTATTATTATTATTATTATTATTATTATTATTATATTATTATTATTATTATTAATATTATTATTATTATATTATTATATTATTATTATTATTATTATTATTATTATTATTATTATGTTATTTTTAATATAAAACATAAAATTATTTGCATTGTTGGTGCTTATTCTCTGTTTTCTTTTCTTTTGAGGGCCTTATGGCCTTTAGGGTTGTCTTATTTATTTATGTTTCTAGGTCTTCTTTTGAGTCAAAGCTCTTTTAAGAATTCTTTAGAGTAGATTGATCTGTTACTGGTCTCGTCAACGGGCCACTTCTCTTAGCAAAGACCCCGTTAGACAACTCAAGAGGCCTATTAAGGTTGTGGTCCTTCCAAACTGATCATGGACTAGTAAGTCCATGACCATATACTCTTTTTCTCTCTCCAATTTATTTATTTATTTCTGCTCAACACCAGTGGTCGAAGTCCTTATCCATACATGGTCTTTATTGGCGTGAGAATAATTTTATTTGGAAAAATTACAGTGATTTTCAATCTCCACAAGTTTATGAAAAGGGGAATAGTCAGGGTCTGGGGTGGATTGTATTTTGTATCAGATAATTGTGGTGTATGATTAGTAATTGTATCATACCTTTGTGGTATTTAAGATTGTTGCCACTTGTCACTATTTTAGACATGGAAATTATTTTAGATTGGCGCCTTATGTCTGTAAAGTCCTGGTGGCTGGTTGCTTTTATATGTGTCCATGTCTTCTTTTGTTATGTACTTGTTTCCTCGTCGTCCTTTGGAATTAAACGTGTTTATAATCTTTTCCCTTGGAATGAAAGTCCTCTGTCAATTTGGTATCAAATCAAGCTCCCAAGTCCTCCTCAATAGCAAGTAATTGAGTAGTCAGTTAGTCACTGCTCCTGTTTCCAAGATGGTTAATTTTTTTTTTTTATCAGCAATACATGTGGGATTGTATAATAAGCCAGTCCTTATGAGCGAGAAACCCACAATACCAAAGGAAAGAATATATTTACATCAATTTACCCTTGAATCAAATTAGCTCAATTTAAACATACTCGTGGAGTCCTCTTTAAGGATGTCCCAAGTTACACCCATATCCTTATGCTCTTAACATCCTTGAATTAGTTGAGTTGCATCTCAGAGGCAATTAGGAAGGTACACTATGAAAAACCCTCTTTCGAGGTGTCAAACAACTCTTCTCCATCAGATCTCACCACTAAAATGGAAGAGATCTCAAACCCCACAGAATCATGATTTACCCTAACTAATCAAAATCTTCCCTCTCAGCAAGTAATAACAACTCTTTAATGCATCTTGAAATGGGTTAAGTCACGCCGATGTTACCAAGGTTAAAATTCCAATTTCACCAGTTGCAGGGAACATTGATGACCTTATGTATAGAACAGAATAACCTTTCTCGTTTCGTTTTTTTTCCTTCATTTTTTTTTTCAAGGGGATGAGAAAATGAATGTTGCTGAGATGATCCATTGATGACCTTATGTATAGAATGGAGTAACCTTTCTCGTTATTATTATGGTTATCTTTTTCAAGGGGGTGAGAAAATTATTGTTCCTGAGATGATGAATGAGGAGAATATGGTAGAGATATTTTCCCTCAATCAACATTGTTATCAATATTTTTGGTAGTTTTGTAGTTATCCATGTCTTCGAGTCAACTGTTTTTGCAGTGTCAGCAGCCGAATGCAAAATATGCTTCAAACTATTTGTGATTTCGACTTTTCTTCATAAATATTTGCATAGAATGCAGATGATAATATCTTTGCAAATGTTTCTTCTCTTCTAGGTGGCTCCTCTTCTGCTGCATACAAGAGATGGGAAAAAGCTGCAATAGCTGGGGTTTCCTTGGTTGCAGATGCAGCTGAACATTTGGAACGAACAAAAATCAACAAAGAGGTGTCCCTTGATGAAGGAATGTCGGATGATTTACTTCCCAGTTCATTAATTAGCCCCTCTGGTAAATTCCTGGATTTTAGTAAAAGTGGAGCCGAAAAAGAATTTATTAGCATGAAGTTGTTCTTACTTTTGCCCTATGTGCTTGCAGGGGATAATTGTGTGCACCCTTTTGGAAACATTCTACGAGATTTGCCCCTTCCAACTAACACACAGAATCAGATCACAGGAGCTAGTGTACAGCATATGAAACTCAAGCTTCAATTGTTCCCAATTGATGAAGCTACCCGGAGAGCCTTGGAAGTGGTAGGAAAAAAAAACCCGACCGAGATTCGATCTAGTATGATTTTCATTAGCTGATTTATGATCTAAAAGTCGAAAGCAATATATATTGTAGGATGAACATAATCCATACTTGGAGCTCACTCTGAGTGCTCGGAAGAGGATATCATCGGTTTTAGAACATCTCAGTCGCAAATGGGGCAATTCTCGTATAGCTTCAGGGGACCTTATGCTTTTTCAATATAATGTACAGAGAGAAAATCTTCTGGGCTCCCAGAGATGGACTCAGGGTACTGTTGTTAGTGCAGCAGATGTATATACAGCCGTTGGAAGCCCCTCAGTTTTCCGTTTGAGGTATTTTTAATTTTCTTGCTCTTAAGCAATACTTTCAGTAGCATTCAAACAGTTAAACCTAATTCTGAGTTTTTATGTTCTCTTGCAAGGTATGGATGGCTCTCTAATGAAGATCTTGTATCACTAACCTGTGCACCACCTTCAACTGCGCTTCATCTTGACAATGATACGAGTTTGAATATTTGAATGGAAAGGACCAGAATGCAGATGCATCATCAATTCCTGATCTGCATGCTGGTCAAGAGAACGAACAACTCATGGAGTCTCCGAAAGATCAACCAACTTTTGCAAAAGAGAATACTGATTTTGTACTTTCTTACACCAAGTTTCCAGATGATGGGACTGGCTACATTGGCGTTAATTCTGAGAATAATCCACCAGAACCCTCTGGGCATATAACTATCTCTTCATGCTATAAGAACAAAACCAAAGTTGGAATTATCAAAAGACAATGGGAAGATGTGGTAACTCTCTTACTCTTGATGCAACAACCTATTTAAGTTTTTTCCCCCAATAATAAACCTATTTAAGTTGTTTTCCCCAATAATAACAACCTATTTAAGTTGAACCTGAAACATTATTAGACATGAGAGTAGATTGCAACTTTGGTTTCTCTGGTCCCTGGTTCTTTTCCTTATGTACCATTATTAGGTGTTCCCCAAAGCATACTAATATGGTTATAATGGCCTAAATAGGCTAGCACAAATAAGTACAGTTCATGTATTGGAGCAATAATCATTTGGTGAACGTAATAACTATAAAAATTCAAAGACACTATATTTTCAAATTTGCTGAGTAGTTGAGTGTGCAAGTTCGACGCATTTCTTACTAAGCTCCAATTCAATTTATTGCCAGGAAAATCTGAGGACAAGTAGTGGTGCGCCATTGTCTGCTGGGGATTGGGCTGACAGCCTAACAAATATAAGCATTGGAGAACTATTGACAGATACGTGTCGAGCTATTGAAACTGATGCCGTTGAGCCACCCCCACCCCCTGTTGAAAGTTCCCAGTATCTCCAACAGATACCTTTCAGCTGTGATTCTTTTGATACTGCAATTGCTAATCATATAGCTCGTCATCAGGGCAAGCCTGACCTACCATCTGTTCAAGTGTCTCATGCACCATCCATCTGGGATGGAGAAGAAACATGTGATGCCTTTTCTTTCCGAAAGATTCCAACATTAAACCAAGGCAGTCCAAGCCTGTCCATCTCTGCGTCTTTAGAGACCAGCAAAGAGATTGCATCTAAGAGTTCGATATGCTTCAGGGAATTGCTTAAGGTTTTACTTGTCAAAAGTTCCGAGCATTGTTTATTGCCTGTAGTAACAACAATTCCAAAGTCGAAAATAATTTATATTTTTTTGTAGGAGTTGCCCGGTACGCAAGCGACAAATAATCCTGTTTGTGAAGGAGTGTCTAGAAGACAAACACAAGCCACTGAGGATCCTGTTTGTGAAGGAGACAAGACAGATGACCCTGAGCCTGATACAACTAAATCTGATGACCCTGTTAGGGATCTTGGCAGCCTTACTGATATATATTGGGTAACTTGGATCTTCTGTTCTAGTCTGTTGCTTTACCCCAACCCTCCTCATCTATTAGTTTAATCATTTGAATGCCAGTCTGATCTCATGTTTCTTTTGTGACATGTTACATATTCCAGCCAGACTCACTGGGACCATTAGATCTAGATATTCCTTCATCTACATACCGTGACCAAGATTTGATTTTCAGCGATAGCATCAGTGTGAGTGGTTTGAACCGTTTGATAGCCAACAGTCTGGATGCATTTCAGAACTGCTCGTTCTTTGGCTTAGACAAGAAGGAACCATCATCATCAAGTGAAGCTCATGAACCTGCTACAGTTTTCGATCGTAAAATTGGTGGCGAGGTTTGACATTTGCTGATCTGGCACCAGAGGCGTGGTCTTTCTGTGTTCAGGTTCTATGGCTGGGTATGGGTAAGCTCTCTCTGTTTCTTTGACGTAGAGACACAGAGCTGGTTAAACGGGTTAGTGAGTTTAAGGTGCTAAAAGAAACTCAGTTTGTTTTATCAAATTCACCTGTTAATATAACACATGACCCCGAATTGTACACAAAACATGAGGGTTCCAATCCCTAATACATGATCTACCTCATGTAAAGACAGGTATTTTAATTTTCGTTCATTGTAAACCCTAGTTCTTCCCTAATCTTTCACTTAGTTGAAAATCAAGAAATGCCTTGACCAAGACATAAGATGACCCCATGCATAAGCTATGAAGCTGCTTCATAAGACCAAATAAACCTTACTTCTACTACACCCCGATTTGAGGTAATATGGTATGAGGTTCTGAAGTATGCAGAATTCATACTCATGGCACTACTTCATCAGATGTCAAGTTTGTTCAAAAACATTGATTGACTCATCTGTACATCGAACAGGCTATCTGATGGACGTTGGAACGGGTCTTTTGATCTTCTGAAGATATGTTGACATCCAGAAAGGTTTGCATCTTCTATTCCTTTGATTGATAAAAAAAAAAGTAGTTATTCATTAATTCAATTAACTCAGAGCGAAATACCTTTAAGTTTTAGTTATTTTATCAAAGTTCCAAACATTTAATATGTAATAATTACAAGAATTATTTTAAGTGCATTTCAGATGGCACTAGTTCTCTGCTTCTTGAACATTTTGAGAGGACCCACTTCAATGGTTTTGCATGGCGAAGGCCTTTACACCTATTATTTTTACAGTTTGAGGTCTCATGTTGAATTGGGTGCTTCCAAATTATAGGGTTTTGGGTCACAGATGCTCCTGAATCTTTAATTATAAGGCGGCCTTTACATTTGTATCCAATGTATCTCCCGGACGGAAGAAGTTGCAAACCTAGTTTCACATGTGAGATGCAAGGATATATATAGATGGATCGAATTACCTCTCTTTTCTTACCCCCTCAATATCTTTCGCAAAAAGTTTTCACCGTTCTTAACCTTTTGAATGTTACAGTAGAGTTTTCATAACATTTTGAATGTTAAGATTACAGCTTTCCTTTTTCAATTGAAAGACATGAGTAGTTCATCTATTTTAGACACGGGCATCTGATGAATATAATTTGAAGTAAAATTTGTGAGGAGGCAATGCATAATATTAGAATTACAAGCAGCAAAAAGACGAGCTATAGCATTGGAAATCCGACTCTGGTTCTTCCGGAGATGGTGCTCATTGCTGGAATCCAAATGCTGTACAAGATTTGACTCTCTAGTTCATGTGGCGACGATGTTCTTCTATCCTATTGCTAGGGCTGAACAAAAAACCGATCAAGGTCGATTCGATTCAATTTCGATTTTAAAAAATTTAAAACCAAAATGGTCAATTCAGTTTTCGATTTCTATATGATTTTAACCGACAAAACCGGACCGATAGAATATATATAATAAATAATATATATTTTATGTAAAAACATTATAATATGTTTAAAATAGTTGATCGGTTCGATTTTATTCCGATTTAAGTCGATTCAATTTTATTCCGTTTTAAGTCAGTTTGGTTCGATCACGGTTTGCATAAATTAGAATCAATTCAATTTTGTTAATGGTCGATTTGGTTTCGATTTGAAAATTTTGAAACCTCACCAAAGTCAGGTTCGGTTTTCAACCCTACCTATTGCTAATATAGGATGCTAATGTGGGAGGTTACAGCAAGTGCTTCGTTTCACTTGATTGTTAATTCCAATTCCCAATCCATAAGGTTATCAAGGAATTTTCTATCCGTCATGCTCTCTGTACTTATAAGACTAGTAACTGGAAAGGGTACAATCCTTTATAGCGCCCAAGCTCATATTGAGTTGCATACTAATTGTAGTAAGATGACCTCATTAAATCTTGTTTCAGTGGTTTCAATGTTAAGAAAATCTTCCTTACCTACAATAAATTCAAGACATCACGTCAAAACTGATTCAATATGTTCTGTTACACAGTCCACAGGTTTACTTGCAACGCATAAAAAAAAAAAAAAAACTGAAAGAACTTGCGGGAAAAATGGGAGAAACAGAGAGGGTTTTGTTACTTACAATTACATCCACGTCAGTCAGCCTTTGAGGAGCCCTTGCAGATGTTTCTGTGACTGCCATATTGTAAAAGGGTTTTCAATTGGATCAAGAAGCGAATTTTCCAAATCAGTGACTGATGTTTGTGCCGCTCCGCTCATAGGACAACCTAAGAACTGAGAGGTAAGTTGTGACGAAGAGTAAACATATCTTATTTTGGAAAAGGAAAATCGAGGATACAAGAAGTTATTGATATATCTATGTATAAATTGTCACAGGCCGAATAATCACCGGTATGCCATATTTACAAAAAAACATTAGTGTCGATTACAAAATTGAGAGTTAGAACCTGTTATTTACGAAAAATGTTATATGCCTTCACAAACAGAGAAGGCTGTAGAACACTAGGGGAATGAAAGCATTATCAAGCTGTGCAGTGTATGCCTCCAGCAAACCACTTGCAATGACAGCAAAGAGAAGGGATAGCCAATTCTGCAGAAATCCATATCAAAGTTCAACATAAGCTATAGGATTAGCTAATAAACGACCAAAAAAGTTTATATATATTTGGGCAAGTTGAGTGGAGTTTACAAGTCTCTCAATCCTTTACGATGGACCACAATGATGAAAAAGTATTGTCCATGTTAAATCATGTGGTCTTGAGTAGACAATGAATCACATGTGAGCACTATTTTTAAAATGTTCATATTGTTGCTATTTGTCCGAATGGGCCACTTTGGTTCACAATATCAGTTAAGAAGTTCTTCGACAAACAACTTGTCTTAGAAGATTATCCAAGTAAGTAGTTTGCCTCAGTCTGAGCATAGCAGCACTATCAGTTGGCAGCAAACTATGCTAAGCATAGCATGGAAGGGTGGCTAGCCCAACACTCTGGTTATTACA
Organism: Berberis thunbergii; assembly: GCA_003290165.1. Classification (NCBI taxonomy): domain Eukaryota; kingdom Viridiplantae; phylum Streptophyta; class Magnoliopsida; order Ranunculales; family Berberidaceae; genus Berberis; species Berberis thunbergii. Next base: position 360,626 of record QNQO01000641.1, read on the forward strand.
TCTAGCAACATGATCGTGTCGATTGAAGATAACAAATGCAGTTTCACTTAGAATATTTACACGTAAGGGATGAGAGAGAAACCTGAGAAAGTGTATAGTCAGTTGATGCTAGACGAAGACATGAACAAGCTACCATAACAGATGTTATACCAGCCGTCGTACCTTCAACAGTTTTCTCTAGTAAATATGAAAGAAATCATTTCTGTAAGTATCAATGCAACACGAAAAACACTCTTGGGAAACAGATAGGCAAAGCATAAATTACTAACTGCCAGTTTTGTTCCATCTCAACATTCCATACTTGTACCCAATTATTGATGCCTGAGGATGAAACAAAACCAACACAATCACAATTAAAATCACAACAAACAGGGAAAGTAATTTGTTTACATTTACAGAATCTCAATCAGCAGGTATCGATTTGTCTCGAAAATCACAAAAATAAAAATATACAGATAAGACATCCGTTGAGTTGTATTTGGAAGTCTCCAGATCAGGTTGACAAATAGAATTTGGGAAATATAACAAAACACAGGACAAGCCTAGAAAGTGTAAAAGAAGATTCTTTACTTCATGGCAGATGTGAACCTAAAAAGGAAAAATGATTAAGAAACAGTAGGTTGCAAGTAAAAGGGTCGCATAGAAAGAAAATGAGATATTTGGATGTTTTCTTTCTTTCTTTCTTTCTTTTCTTGAGCTTGGAAATGCATTGAGCTATAGTCTCAAATCTTCTCCCAGACATGTGCATTTTACATGAAATGACAGTGAATGACAATTAACAAACTAAAAAGTTGTTATTCATATATGCTACTGAAATATTGAGCAGAAATTTTATCGAGTAAATGTCAAATTTTAACATAAAGGAAACAAAACATTTTACACAAGAAATGAAATATTAGGCAGAAAAATGCATCACCTCAAGGGCAGAATAAAATTTAGATAAGGAACATTATCTCTATACATTTAGGAAATTTACCATTGTATCCCCAATTCCGAGGGTCAAAATTCCGGCAAATGGAGCAAATGGGCGATCATTGGATCCAGAAGACATCCATTTAGGAAGTGCACAGCCCAGTAATAGCGAAAAATGGCTGCCAAAAAAAAGAGAGATGTCAAGACCAACTGAAGGATAGATGGTAGCATACATTCACTATAGCTTTGAAGTGCACCTGATGATAAGAAGATCTGAGTCACGGTGATCTGTAAATGCATTCATGAAGCGGTGTATATGCTTCCCTAAAGGCCAAATTTTCCATACCTGCTTACAGAGGCTGTTGTCATTTATGATTTATCAAGAAGAAAGAAATGAAATTCATATACCATTGTAAGAGTTGTTTACACTATCATAAGATTCGAAAGATCAAATCCATGCTTACACAAATCTCCAATGATTACATCCTCGCTAGCTATAGCATTATAATGGCATAAAAGTGGTTCTCCCATCTTCTTTAACTTTGTGCATACTTTTCTTTCGGCTAAGTAGAGAGAATGTTCATCAAAAGATAGTTCCATGGAATGGGGATAATCATTTTTAATTCTTTCCCTCAAAACGGGAACTAGTATAGATTTAGCATTCAACTTTAACATCGGGTGCTCGATCTTTTTTTAATTTAGTCAAATGGATAATTAGCATCTATTTAATGTTTTTGCCTCAGATTTTTTTTTCCAGAGTTTGTTTTGACCTCTACCTAAAAAATAAAGAAAAAAATTAAGCAGCTGATTCGTGCCCACGAGGAAGTCAAATTAAGATATATTCTCTACCATGGAAACATCATTGCACATTAGCAAGAACATTTTTATGGAGTTCTTTGATTTAAGAAAAGGTGAATGAAAAATGTATTAGGGTCCTTGGAACTTTTTTAAGTGCAGCTCACATTTAAGAATAGTCTCCTCGTAGTTGCCTAAGTGTGGGACGCACCCTGAACGCCACCCTCCCACCTCCTAGCTTTGGGGTGTCACCCCAAAATCCACACTATTGTAGAAATTTCATCCAAAATCTCCTCCAAAAGAGTGGGGGTAGGAATAAATGCCACCCCACAAGAGAAGGGCGCAACAACAATGTTTATGCTTCCACTTAAATCAGATTGATGGAAAATCTAGATAGTACATTTTGTCATCAAACTGGAAATTCTCATTGTATGACTTATCACCCAAATATGAGATTGAAAATAGACATATTGACAGGAAAGGTATTAATATTTAATATACATTTGCTTATATACATTTAAAATTTCTTAATGGAAAATTTAAGGTAGTAGCTTGCAGCTAAGGGATATGTTAGCATCACTTGCAAGTGGCAATTTACTTAACCTCACTTCTCAAACAAATATTGTTTGTTTGCATCAAGTATTATGTTCTAAAATGATTGGTTGTCTTTTACCATCTAACTTTATAAAATTTTGTTATAACAATTTGTGCTATGTGTGGTATATTAAGGGTCTAATTTTACCATCTAACTTTATCAAATTTCCTTATAAATATTTTGTGTTATGATGTGTGTTATATTAAGGATGCCATTGCAAAATGACCCTTTAAGATGCCAAACACACTGTTATCCATTATCAGTTAAAGCCACTTGTGAGACAAAAAAAGAAAACAAATATATAAGTAAATAAATAACACATTTTTTTAGCCAGTTTTTATAAGTTTAGAAACTTGCCACTTACAAGTGATGCAAACAACAGCCTCTAAGTTATGTCACTCACCCGGATAATTTCTAACACCAAGAAAAATAGCCAAGGCCGCACCGAATGCTAGATCAAGAAAGTGTGGCTGCCAAATAAACATGTTCAATTAGCAGAATACCAATGAAATACATTATTACCCACACACTCTTTATAAAATCACAGGAATGCTCCCATATCAACTCGACACCCACCTCTTTAATGAGAGCAGGAGAAAACATGACCACTGCCACTAAATGGTAGTATTTTCTAAGAAGAATCCTCTCAGTCTTGCGGTTCTTTGAGATTCTGTAGAACCACACAACTGATACACAGATACATAATGTCCAGAATATGCAAATTAGCAGTCTCTGCGACTCCGAGAACACAAAATCGAGTACCCTGAAAAATCAACATATCAAACAAATTACTCATTCTAATAGGATAACAAATATACATTTTTCAGTACATTTACAATATTTAGACAGAATGAACAGTGAGATTGAGAGTTTATAATAAAGATATTTTCTAAGTTAGCATGGAACATCACCCACAGAAAAATAGAACTAGCTCAAGCAGGGATCGAAAATGAAGAAAAAATATACGACTTGTCTCATCTACTTTGATCAATTTAATCATTTATTGAAACTTGCCATGTAACTAGCAATTTGGTATAAAACTTCGCTAGGTGATGATACAACATGTTAGGTAAAGCCATTTTCTTTATCTATGTTTGGCTATCCCTTAAATGGATGTGTGATAGCATTTACAACTTCTTATCACAAAGCAGTCCTCAACGTGAACAAATATTTGCTTATAATATTCACATGAGAAAGAAAGCTGTTTTAAAACTACCCATACCATAAGAAAGGATGTATATGGAAATCCTTAACAAATTGCATCCACGCTGGAACCATCAGAAGCAGAATCACCGCCAGAGAACAATAGAAAACGATAGATCTTTCTATTCCCTTCAGATGTATTATTTTCAGCTGCGCAAGCTTCAGAATTGATTGACTTTGAAAAGTGGCCATGAATTCGTAGAATAAATTTGTAAACACAGGGAAAAGAAGAAGGCCAACCAGCACTCCCTGCATGGACAAGAACAAAACTTAACACTCCAGTTATATTGGGCTTTCATTATTTAGAAGGGTAATAAATACCTGAATGATGATACTAATCTCACTTCTGCTTCCATTTTGTAGAGAAACTAACTTTGCCACCGTTGAATTTGCATCCAACTGTTAGAACAAAGGCACAGACCACAGAATCTGGATTGAATTATTAAATAGAGGAAAGCAAAACAACCCAACAATTATAAAGAATTGGAATTGCAAAACACAAACCTTTGAAAGTGTATAACCTAGCATATCACCAAAGTAGAGATTGAAACCAGCAGTCACCAAAAGTGCTTCCACCTACAAAATAATTTAGGATCAAGTAAAGTTCAGCTTAGAAACGTGAAAACACGAAGAGTCTAGTATAGAGTAAGGCCATTACTAAGAAGATCAAAAGTAAATAAAAAGAATTGACAAAGATTTCCTTCCCCAAAATAATAATTTTGCTTTGGAGGTAAACTCGGAGAAGTTGAAAGATCCTTTGATGCTGGTTTCAGTATTATTCTTCATCTATGATTATAGTACAATACCTTAATTTAGAAACTCTTATCATTTTTATTTAATGCTTTATTCTAAGAAACACTTTCATTCCAAGTTTCTAATGGCCTTTGAGAAAGCAGATCTATTCAATTTCTTAGTTTTCTGAGCAAATTTAATCACAGACTTCAGTCATTAGACCCTATTCTTCTTTTTTAAATTGGCTCTTCCTTTTATCCAACTTAGCTTTTGGGCCCCAATACCATGTTAGCCGCTCTTTGTAACAATTATTTTGAACCTAACAAATTACATGAAGACCTAACATAGGGCCTATAATTATAGGCCAATAAGCATTTCATGTTGCTTTGTGAGCCAAATGCTAGGTTGCGACAAAAATAGGAAACCAATGCTAAATTTTGTACCAATGATAAGACCCAAAGTCCAAATTTCCTGTAAAATTCACTGAAACAGAAGAAAATAAAACCTTATGATGTTAAAAGAGTGGACTGAGAGCATCAAAGACAATTTAAGCAAAAGCAAGAGGAAGAGATAACAATGATAACATATAACATCAATCCAATACCCAAAGTCTGAATCCTCGAGGATTCTTAAACCAGTCTCCGGTTCTTCGTTTTTTGCCTTTCTGTACTTTCTCCTGAAATCAAGTGAATAGTCCTCATAATCCAAAGCTAAACTGTTGAGACCTGGTCAGTTCCCGGGAATCCTAGAAAAGAACCTTTTACTCCCTTGTAGAATATGCCTCATTCTCATTCCAGTCATCCAATAACTTCAAAAAAATTCCATCATCTTACACTTCTTCGATGCAACTGAGACCATTCAAATTACTCTCACATACATCCATAAACCCATTCCCCATCAAAAGGTAGAGACTTCCAGGAGCTGCTCCAGGAACCGATCTAATAGGCTTAAAATTTGATCACATGATATAAACAAAATATTTGATCACAAAGAATAAATGCTCTAGTTTTTTCTTATATTATAGCATCTGTTCTTTCATTTTAGCCTGGTGCTTCTTTGGGATACTACTGGTAGCGCAATATACAACACAATATTTCCAGCAACTTTGGAACAGCGTTAAAAAAAAAAAAAAAACCTAATTTATAAATAGAATGACTGGGTGTGGTACATACCTATTGAGGCACATGATGGAAAAGTATGGAGAAAGTGCTGTATTAGTTTAACTGCAGCAATCCAGACAAAGTACCCACATGACTTCTTCATTGTTACATGCAAGCCTGCATTGCATGGTCGAAATTATTGACGATGATCACAATTCCTAAGAACTTTCCTGTTAGAAACTAATTATTTCCCTAGATGTTAACCACAGTAACTGTTAACTAGGAAGCGGAAGCAACAAAAAATAATTGGAAGTCAAAGCCTCCAAGTCAATTAAACGTTACTAACCCATGAGATTTTGTAAGTGACAAATAGCAACATGATGCGTAGAGAGTATGTATAATATGCTAAGAATCGCATCATGAAGACTCCATCTAACGAAAACAGCTTGTTGCTTCGGCTGATTGATGCAAAACCTTGCAAAGGTAAACAAGGACCACTCAAGGCAAGCTGATAGAGACAACCCAATATTGCACAGTCTGACTCCCAATCTCTGTCCATGCAGATAAAAAGTATACAATATATTATATATAAATTCACTTAAGATATAAATTTCACAACAAATACCATTACAAGAATATCATCTAATTACTTTCAACTCTTTTGCTTTAAACTAAATAATACACCGAATTCAGTGCAACCGTTTTTTCTAAACGGAAATGCTAGGCGTTGAATGTATGATTTAAGCATATATTGCACATACCTAAGTCCGATATGCGGTGGCTTGCTTTCATTCAGGAATTTTTACAGGTAAAGGAGTGACAATAAAAGAAGTCCTAAACCAAATTCGGATTAACATTTGCAAAATGACACTGTTATTTTCACTTCATAACAAGACAACGTACCATGAGGTCTGATGTTATCTGATGGAAGCACTCTTAGCAGCTGTATCAACCGCGAAAGCAATACAGTAGGCAGAGTAACTGCACCTAGTAGTATCCCGGAAGAAGCACCAGGCCTGAAATGAAAATGTACATTAAATTATATTCTATAATTTAGGAACTCTAAAGAACTCGAAATGCATAGAATCCTACTCAAGCAGATCAAATACAGTTAAACTGAATTAGGTCTTCAATCAAAAGGCGTATCGGCTAATTCCCTAAAAAATGAACCATTCAACGAAAATAGCCGATAAAACCAACCAATTCACTCATAAACCCTAGTTCTTGTAAAATTCATATAAAAGTTTTGAAATGCACATGCATGTCACGTCCTCAAGCACAAATAAGGACTGAAATTTGATGCAGGAAAAAAAGCGCAAAAAACAGCACCAATTTCAAATTCAAAGTTTGAAGACGGGGACAGTTAAGTAATTTGCTCCTAGTTAGTTACAAATGAATGGCCCATGGCCAAACACATGTAAACACCTTATTAGCTAATTTGAAATTCTGTTGGTAGAATAGAGTATAAAGAGGGAAGCCTGTAATAAGAAGAAAACAGAGAAAGAAATTGTATTAGGCTTTTTGTGTGAGATCACCAGAAGAGAGGTTCTTCCAATTCAAATTGTTCAATTCCATCTATTGTTTTTCATCTCTTTGTGCTTATTTAAGAATCACAGTCACGCTTGTGACATTTGGTATCAGAGCAGGTGCCGATTCTCAGAACGGGAGTGATTGATTGAATTTGGCTATCATGGAGACGGGAGCCAAAGAAATTGAAGTGTTTATGAGGGAGTCCAGGAAGAATCAAACGAGACTTTGAATCAAATTGGAATGGTTGAAAAAAGAATTGCAAGAAGCTCACTCAGAGTCAGGGAAGCTCAAGAAAAAGCGAGTTGACACTCGTTTTGATCAACTGTTCAGCTTATTCAGAGCCAAACAAGCACCGTACATGCTGTAGGACCGAGCTCTTCTTCCATGCCCATTTCAGAGCTACCAATCACAAATCCAGTTCCCAAACTCATTGGGAGCAGCAAGGTACCTTCCCTTGAATCCCTAAATTAGATTTCCCGGTGTTTGATGGAACAACCCTAGATCATGGGTTAAAAAGTGCGATCGATACTTCTCTGTCTTTCAAGTAGCCGAAGAGAATTAAAGTCAGTATGGCATCGATCCATTTTATGGGAAAAACAGATATGTGGTTTCTTGACTACCAAATAGGCAAAGAAATGCTTTAGTGGAATCTGTTTATTCAATGATTTGTGTGAACGTTTGAGGATTCAACCCTAGACAATTATGTAGACTCATTTAACAAAATACACCAAGAAGGAGCTGTAATGGGAGTACTACGACCAATTCGAAGAGCTGAATCCATCATGCTGTCACATAACAAACATTTGGATGAGCACTACTTCGTGCTAAGCTTCCTAAGTGGACTACGTCCAAAAGTAAAGTCCCTTGTGCAATTGTTCAAACCTACGTACCCTAACTCAGGCCTTATCACTTGCTAGGATGCATGAGGCCTCCACTCCCAAGACTCACCACACCAAGGTACAACAATCCTAACACCATGGCTAACAAACACACCAATTACTCCACCAATTCACTCACCTAACACCACCAGTCACTTATAAACTCCAATCAACCCAATAAACAACCATATTCCACCACCACCTATACCAACCCAAGGCCTACCAATGCTATACCTCCTATTAAGAGATATGACCCTCATCACAAATGGATTGAGGAGGAAGAAAGGACTGTGTTATAACTGCGAGGAGCAGTATAGGCCAGAACCACCTATGTAAGCAGCAACACCTTTACTTGCTTATATTAGAAAATGAATGAGTAGAAGAGGAAGTAGAAAGAACCTACAATAGTCACAGAAAATTTTGCTCCAAGAGATTTCCAACCGAGATGGAGGTATCTATACATGCAATCCATGGTAGCATGTCTACTGACACACTACTGATTAAAGGGCTGATCAAAAAGGAGGTCCTATATCCATATTAGTGGACACAGACAACACACATTCTTTCATAGATCCAAGAGTGGTCAAGGACACTAAATGGCCAACAATACTCACTCCTCAGATGTTGGTTAATGGTTGCCAATGGTTGATCAACTTGTTAGCAATGTTGTCTTGTCAGTTCTTTGAAATGGATTATGCAGGGAATCCAATTCGAAGGGACTGTCAGGTTACTTCCCTCTAGAAGGTTATGACATAGTGCTAAGTGGAGATTGGTTGAAACCATTTGGGGATATTACCTTGAACTTGCAGAAGCTACAACTCACTTGAAGGTTCATGGAAAGTCAATCACCTTGCAAGGAGTATCTGATACAAGTGATTTAAATATCATGGAGGGTAAGGACATTTCAAAAATTCATTAAGAAGCATGCAATTTTTTTTTGTGTCACCTGTTTTTCTATGTCTTCTCCTTGTCAACAGGGTCAGCCACCACCTGAAATACAGGATTTGATTCATGAGTTCATGGACATCTTTTAGGAACCCACTACCTTACCTCCCCATAGAAACTTCAACCATCACAACCCTAAAACCTGGTCATCCAACTCCTTCCCAAAACCCTTACAAAGTCCCTTATATAAAGAAATCTGTGATTGAGAATTGGTCCAAGAAATGTTAGAAGCAGGCCTTATACAACATTCCCAAAGTCCTTTGCTGCCCAATTCCCTAGTTAAAAAAAAAGATGGGGTGATGGAGATTCTGCGTAGATTATAGGAAACTCAATGAAATAACCATAAGGACAAATTTCCCATGCCCTTGATTGATGAGTTTACTGGATGAGTTGCATGGTGCAACCGTTATTTCCAAATTAGACTTGAGGTCCGGTTACCATCAAATATTTGTCCATCCCCCCGGATACCATAAAACCACTTTTAAGAAACACACCACGGCAATTTGAGTTTAGAGGTGATGCCATTTGGTCCTCCACAAAATGCTCCGACATCCTTCCAAGCCTTGATGAACCAAGTCTTCAATCATTTTTTAAGAAAATTTGTCCTTGTTTTTTTTTATGACATTTTTGGTGTATAGCCCTCTTCACTCTTCATTGGGACACTTGCAAACTGTTTTTTCTGTTCTTAGAAAACATCAATTATATGTCAAGACTCTAAAATGCTCTTTTTCTCAACCAAGACTTGAATACTTCGGCACATTGTTAGTGGGCAGGGTGTAGAGGTTGATCCAAGCAAAATAAGGCCATGACCAATGGTCAATACCCACAATATTAACAATTATGGGGGTTTTTTTTGGTCTCACAGGTTTACTATAGAAAGTTCATTCCAAAATTACGGCCAAATTGCTCTCTTTTGACAACCTCTTGAAGAAAAATTATTTTCATTGGTCTCCATTAGCTCAATGGTTTTACTCAATTAAAAAGAAGCTATGTGTAAGGCCCTCTGTCTTAGCTCTTCCTGAATTTACTTCTCATTTCAATATTGAGACTGATGCATGTTATAGAGGTGTAGGGGCAGTTCTATCTCAGATGGGTAAACCAATTGCTTGTTTTAGTAAAGCTCTTAGTCCAAAGAACCTTACTTTATTCACATATGAAAAATGAATTGCCTTTGCTATTGTAATGGGTGTCCCCATAGTGTAAATTATTTATTGGGCTCAAAGTCCATATCTATATTGATCACCAGAGTATTGATACTTCCTAGCACAAAGGTTACTACAATGACATAGCAGAAATAGTTGTCCAAGCTATTTGGGTTCGATTATGAATTCACTACAAAAAGGGCTCAGATAACACTGCCCCAGACTCCTTGTCAAGGTGTATGGAACCTGAAATCCAGTGCTCAACCCTCTCCATTGTCAGACCACAGTGGGTACTAGATATCATCCACTCTTATGAGCAGGACACACTAGCACTACAGCTCATTCCACAATTGCTTGTTCAAGCTGACTCACAACCTCCTTTCTCCTTGCAAAATGGTCTACTGAAACACAAGCATCCGATTTATATTGGGGACACTGGTTCTCTTAGACAGAAATTACTACAAGAGCTTCATAACTCTGCTCTTGGAGGCCATTCAGGAATCACCACTACATTCGAGAGACTACAAATGTATTTTTTTTGGCCTAAAATGAAAGCAACAGTTCTCACCTTCATCACTGAATGCACCACTTGTCAGAAGAACAAACATTATCAGTCAACCTACGGAGGCCTCCTTCAACCTCTACATATACCAGACCAAGCTTGGCAACACATCTCGATCGATTTCATCGAGGGACTTCCTACTTCACATGGCAAGACAGTGATCTTAGTAATTGTGGGATCGGCTAACCAAATATAGTCAATCTTCTCACTGGCTCACCCATTCACTTCGGCTATTGTAGCAAAATTGTTCCTCCAGCACTTCTATAAACTACATGGTCTACCAGTTTCCATAGTCAGTGATGCGAGACAAGGTCTTTATCAGCTCTTTTGGCTTAAATTTTAATAATTCTTGAAATTTTAGGGTTTCAATTTCACAGTGTTTTGTAATTTATTTATTTAGGAGATGAAATTGTCGATTGCATTGTCACAAGCGTGACTGTGATTCTCAAATAAGCACAAAAAGATGAAAAACAATAGATGGAATTGAACAATTTGAATTATAGCATTAGAAGTGGAGATGAGAAGAGAAGAAACCTGGTTTGAATCGAGTAAGCGAAGCTGAATTCTCGGCGAGAATCTCGAGGAGAAGGCCAGCCAAGGAGAGAGACAGAGAGCGAGACCTTCGTAGATGAGAGAATGAGGAAGGCAGTAGAGAACGCGAGAGACGAAGAGAACCACCACACCTCTCTCTCCATTCACCAGCGATTCCGTCATGGCGAGAGCTAATAAGAAGAACAGACGATTCAGACAAGAGTGATACATAAAAATTCCATCTTTAATTTGGGAAGAAGAAGAAGAAGCTAGATTTGAAGTCATAGTCCTACTACTATCATAGCCAATTAAAGACTAGACTAACGGTTCCCAAATCCTTAAAAGTCCCCAAACTAATAATAGAAAATTCTAGGGGTCGAGGGAAAGGGAGCGAGGGATGGGTGTAAGCCACTCATCTGCCTCGAGATGAGTGTTATCATGCATCTCAAATCCGATGCACTCATCTCGAAGCAGATGGGTGGCTTACACCATCCCTAGCCCCTTTACCTAGCTCCCTCCCTCCTGGTTCTGTAGCAAAGCTCCTAATATAATCTAGAGCCCTTCTAGGGAGCGAGGATGGGTGGTTCGAGATAAGCGACAGCACGTATCTTGAAGGAAATGGGTGGTTACACCCATCCCTTGCTCCATCTTCCTCACTCTGCCCTTGCTCTTTAGAATTTTTTTAATAATCTAACAAAAAAAATCTAGAGAGCCACACCAGTTCCAATACCATTCATCATCCTAAAAATGCTGAAAATGAAATTTTACGAATCCTTCAACTCATTGGCTTACCCTCAAACTCACGTGAACTATCCCAATCAAAGCTATTAAAATACATTGATTCTCTTGATTGTTGAAAATCCTATAAAACCCATAAATGCTCTTGACTTAGAACATCATGTGGCACATGCTAAGTCTAAAATCCACTCATTCACCCATTATTTAGTGGATTTGTCTAAATAGCGAGGGAAGGGGCGAGGAAATCAAGATGGAGGGGGGTGAAGCCGTTCACCTCTCTTGAGATGCATGAAATTGCCTCAAAATATGCATTTCATGTCTTTTGAGGGGATGAACGGCTTCACACCCCTCCCTCGCTAGTTCCTCACCATTTAGAATTTCCCTTATTTAGTAGATAAAATAGAGAACCAACAATGCCCGTTTCAATCTCCTTCACCCTCATCAAATCAACCCAACGTTCCAAAGTTACCCCTCCCAAACTTTCTCTCCATCCCTATCTCCTTTCCTGTCTTTTTCACCCACCTATTTTCTGTTTTCTTTCTTTTCTTTCTTTTTCAGCTCCTGTGGAAGTTTCTCCATTCCACCTCTATTTGATACTGTCCATAAAAGATTTGTAGTCAAAAAGCTTTGCAAATAAATGCACCTTGGTTGTCCAGGAGAACCATGTCACCATCAGGTAGAAGTTTGATACTACAACACCTTGTTAGCTGGCTTGTCTGTCTAAACTTTCGGCCATTTTCATAAGGCCAAAATGAGATTGTCGTCATAATTGAATGTGCGGATAGCATTTATGCATACCAAACGGTCATGAGTCTTAAGCAATGGTGCATTTTCATTACAATCAGGACTTGTAACAAAGAAACAAAGATTGAAAGGGTGGGTTTTCCAAGCTTGGTTAGCTACTTCCTCTGCGTCTGTGTAATATGTGGATCTTCAATGTAGCCATGTATGAGACCAGAGTTACCAAGCTTGAATGTGTTTAAAGAGGGTGTCGTGGCTTAAACAATATAAGCAATTAGGAAGGCAGAAAAATAAAAACCCTTGCTACAAGGGGAAGATATCTCTGTTTGACTGGTTTTTTACTTTGTTTTGTAATATCTCTTTATTGATAACGAGGTTTACTTTGCAAAATCATCGCTAAAGTGTAACTTTGTTGATTTCATTTAGAAAAAGAGGAGGATAAATTTCTACAGGAGGTTTCAGAAGAAGAGGGCATATATAGTGAAGACGTATTTTGAAGTCCATTGATACGAAGATCAAGGAGAAAATGATTTTGTTTTAAAATCACAATGTCTTTTTTGATATGATTGACTTCTTGCCGAAGATGAGATAAGTTGACAGGGTTAGAAGAGGTGGATCTTCTAAATTTGTCAATAATTTATTTGTGATCATAAAATGGATTTATGACCTCTGATGTTGGATTTGTGGTTAAATCTATTTTGATATGTTGAAGATACTCTTTTTAAGCTTAGGATCTTCAATACGATTAACAAAATCTAAAAAGAATATGGATATTAGATTGCCTTATTTGTTTAGTTGTTAAGTACAAGTTGAAACATGATACAAACAATGAAAAACATTAAGTACTTGGTCTTACTGGAATGTGCACTCTCTGCCTCGCTGTTTAAAGCTTTTGCTCCTTATTTATCCATAACTTGTTATATAACATATGTATGCTAGATGGCGAGGAAATGAGCGAGGAAACCAGCGAGGGGAGTGAGGGGATCCATTCCCTCCCCTTGGGATGCGCGCGTTTGAATTTTCTTGCACGCATCCCGAGGGGAGGGAATGGTTCCCCTCCCTCCACCTCACTCCTCCTCGCTGGTTTCCTCGTCATTTCCTCGACATTTAGAATTCCCTTAGAACTTAGAAGCATATGCTTATAATATCATTTTAAGGGGCACGACGCTCCCCTCCCCACAAGCCTCAACATTTAATACTTTCAATAGAAGAAATGAGATGAAGATATTGGAGGAAGATGGGAGCCGTGGTAGTAGTATTTGTGATGATGATGGCGTTCAAATGGTGGATTGATTTATAAGGGTGAAGGAGATGAGAGGACAACGGTGGAATTTTTTTTTGTCTAATCCAATAATTGTCAACCATTTGATGGATTTTGCGCCTTAGCATATGCCTTGCACAGAGATCTTCTCCAGCTCAACAGAGATCAACAAGGATCTTCTTTATCTCTTCAAACAGAGATCTTCAGATCAACGTGATCGTCTCAGATCAGCGAGATTGTCTCCATCATCAGATCGTCTTCAGATCATCTCCGATCACCAGATCATCATCAAACCATCAAAACCCACCATCGATCATCATCACTGATCGAACCACCATTGACCATCATCATCAAACCACCATCAATCCATCATCACCAACAGAGATCATCATCACCATTAGAATCATCTCAATCATACAAAGATCAATTCATCATCATACAAAGATCAATCACCGATCAATCATCATCGTTGAGCAATATTCATCAACGTTGCAATCAAACCGATCAATTGGTTCAATCGAACCGATCATCAGATCCATCAACTTTGCTCATAGGCGGGACAACTCTCTACCGCCAAATATCAAACAGGTTTTCACACCTCTAGGCTTGGAATATGGGAACCACAATCGCTTGTCAAACAACACAGCAACTTCCTTGTTGTCACGGACTAGCAATCCGTGCAGCACTAGCTATCCAATTCACTAGTAAGCCTATGAGTAATTACGTAACGGGCACAAATATTAACTTGAGAATGCACAATATCAATCTGTAGACAATATAACAATGCACAATAGTCAGTAAAAACTCTCATTCACATTCAATAGATTACAATGGGGAGGAACGTTCGATGGACCGTTGCTCCAAAACTAGTTCGATGCTATCGATCGATGGAAATACAAGTTTGAAGTTGAAAAGCAATGCAAAGAGAACAATAAAAATGCTAGCGGTAACAGTCTGGCCCGACTATGCAATGGAGCAACACTCCTCAACAGTCAAGAGCTCAAAGCTTCCCCCTATAATATAGATGCTAAGCATTTTGGGAACTTTTCAAAAGGGAACATTGAGTTTGAGACCATTAGGAAGGCCTCTGACCTTGAGTCGCGACACTCTCCACACTCAATTCCGCTGACGCCCTCGCAGCGAACTTTTCCAAGTATTCTTCCAGCTTTGAGAGGTATGGCAGCAGATGCTCGACTGGCTCCTTAACTGATCTCTGAAGGAGGTTCATCCTGCCACTTGACCAAATACTTTCTATCCGGGCCTGTGTTGTTGATGAGACGGTCAGCTAAGATTTCTTTCCACTTTTCGATCTGGCTTAGTAAGGATGCTTAGGCAATGCTCGGGTAGATACATTTCTTGTGGGATCAGCGGCATCAGCATGGTAGGACTTCAAGTTACTTGCATGGAAGACAGGATGAGTGAAACGGAGCCAATGTGGTAACTTGACGCGATAGGAGACTTTGCCTACTTTCTCAATAATCTGTATCGGTCCTCATACTTGCGAAACAGATTGTTGTGGGTCTAGCCGTCGTTTATACTTGTTGAATCATATCTAACTTCACCAATACCAAGTCCCGACTGCAAAAGGGATCGATTCGTCGTTTCTTGTCCGCCCATGTCTTCATGTGACGGGAGGCTTTCTCAAGATAGCTCGAGCAACTTCAATGTTTTTTCTGCCAGGCTTTGACAAATTCAGAGCTCTTGGGATGGGTCCTTGGGTAATCGATCAGCACTGTATGTGGTGTCAATGGTTGCTGACCGGTGACTAACTGAAAGGGGGTTGGAGTGAGTAGCTGAGCTCTTTTGTAAGTTGAAACAGAATTAGGCAACATCAAGTGTCCACCAATTTTTCTGGTTTGCACTTACAAAATGACGAAGGTATTCTTCAAGCATAGAGTTAAAGCGCTCAGTCTGTCCCGTTCGATTGAGGATGTTGGCTTGTTGACATATTAAAGTTTTGGATCCCAAGAGCTTGAACAACTCCTTCCAGAACTTTCCTGTGAAGCGAGCATCACGGTCGCTCCAACAATGTTTTGGGCAGTCCCCCAATACTTCACGACATGCTTGAGGAACAATTGCGCCGTAACTCTTCGGCTGTGCAAGTCAGTCCCAGTTGGCACAAATGTCACATACTTTGAGAATCGGTCAACAACTACAAGGATACTTCTGAAATCCTCCACTTTCGTAACCCCGTAATGAAGTCATGGAAACACTTTCCCAAGGGACGAGTTGGAACAGGCAAGGGGCTCTAGTAAGCCTACTGTGCGATCTCTTTTCAACCTTATCTTGCTGGCAAATAAGGCAGGTTCGAACATAGGCCATTACATCCTCCTGTATCTGCGGCCAATAGTACCCCGCCTCTCTAGCAATGCAAGTGTTTGTCTCCAACCTGATGTCCCGCCAATGGGTGTCATGGCATTCTCTCAAAAAGTTCTTTTCTCTCAGACCTGAAGTTCTCGGAACATAGAGGCGATACAGTTGTGAGTATTGCTCCATCTTTTATTCAGAACCGTCGAGTTTGCCCCTGCTTGATCAACTCTGTAATCGCCTTCGCCTGTGGATCTGTCTGTAGGCCTACTTTGATCTCTCCAAGATGGTGTGATCGGACCAGTATGGGTTAGCACTGCAAGGTCTGCCCTTCATACTGAGTGCATCAGCTACATTGTTAGTCCCCTGGCTTGTATTCCAATACTAAGTCAAATTTTGCTAATTTTTCTGCCATCGAGATTGCTTGGAGTTAGCATCTATTGAGTAAGGAAATGGCTTGCTGGCAGCATTATCCGTTTTAACGAGGACTGAAGACCCAATGAGGTAGTGTCTCCACACCCGTAAAAAATGTACAATGGCTAGCAATTCCTTTTTCTTGAGCTGAGTAACAGACTCTGTATCATTCAACTTTCGACTCTCATATGCTACCGAGTGACATCTTGAAGTAAAACCCCCCTAGGCATAGTCAGATGCATCTGTTTGTATTCAAAGGGCTTGGTGATGTTTGGCAAGGCCAATACTGGATCTTTCATCACAGCCAATTTCAAGTCTTGGGAATGAAGCTTCACACTGCCTATCCATTCCCATGTTCGGTCTTGTTTCTAAACAAATTCTGTCAGGGCAATAGCTCTCTTAGAGTAGTCCTTATGAAGCGACGATAATAGTTTGCGAGTCCAAGGAAGAACGTAGTTGAGACACGTTCTTAGGAGAGATTCATCATGGATTGCCTTGACTTTCTCCATGTCCATTCCGAATCTTGCCATTGCCAATAAATGACCCAAGAAATTGATCTGGGTCTAGCCGAATGAGCACTTTTCCTTCTTGACAAAGAGATGATTATCCCCTAAGGATTTGGAACACTTCTTCGCAAATGATGTAAGTGTTCTTCTATAGTCCCACTATAAAACCACAATGTCGTCAAGATAGACAACCACAGACTTGTCCAGAAGGTGACGGAACAGGCCATTCATAAGGGTGCAAAATGTAGCTGGAGCATTGGTCATGCCGAAGGGCAATTACTAGGAACTCATATGACCTATATCTAGTAGAACAGCAATTTTGGGGTTCATCAACCAGCAGCAATGCGGACCTGATGGTAACCTGATCTCAAGTCGAGTTTTGTGAAGTATCTAGCGGATCCAAGTTGGTCGAATAAATCTGCAATGAGCGGCAGCGGGTATTTGTTCTTTATAGTGACTTTGTTCCAGGCCCTATACATCAACACAAAGGCGAGACTGCCATCATGTTCCGCTGAAAAAGAACAGGTGCCCCATAAGGTGATTTAGAGGGCCGAAATGAATCCCGACTCCAACAAGCCATCTAGTTGTGTTCTCAATTCGGTTCAGCTCTGGAGGGCTCAATGCGATATGGATTACGTGCGGGTGGCTTGGCACCAGGGACTAACTCAATTTCATGATCAATGAGCCTTCTGGGAGGTAGATTCTTTGGCAATTCCATTCGGCATCACTTCGTTGAGTCAGCAATAACTTGGGCAACTTCCTCAGGGATTTGCTAGTATCATCTTCCATCTCTAGCTTTGCCACAGCTAAGTAACGTATCTTCTCCTTTGGCCAAGCCTCTCTTGACTTGGAGCGCTGACAATATTCTATCATGAGTTGTTGGTCGAATTGAGGTTGGTACAATGCGTAGTCCTGGGTCCGAAAACCCCAAGGAGTCCATGAAAGGTAATGGTCCTGCTGCAGCTCCTCGAAAGAATTCTTGGCAAGAATCACTTTAAAATCATCAAGTGGAACGACCAAGAAGTTTGATCTTCCTTCCATGGACCAACTTGTAGTGGCACAGCTCTAACCCATACCATTAATAGATATTGCCTCAGAGTTGACAGCTTTCAACTTACCCACATCTCCTTCTAAGTTCAGACCCACACGTCTAGCTTCATCTGGGGCAATAAAATTGTCTGTCGCTCCGGAATCCAACAATGCTTGGGAAGGGAACCCATTGATAGTGATGTCGATGAATTGCAAAGCCTTCCTTGTGTGGGTGCTCATACATTTCTCCTTTGACAGCATTGAAGCTTTGCGTAGAGCTCCCATCTGGAGGTGTCACTGTTGGTGGGGTTCGAGCTCGATGCGGTCGAGTTAGAAGGTTCTGCTTTGAAGCAAGGACATTAATGAGTGTAGAGCTGGTTTGGATGGACATTTGCCTGTTGGGTGATCCTGCTATTGCAAAGAATGCATGGGGCAGGGGCAGATGGTCTCCACTGCCCAGAAGTAGTTTTGTCCTCCTTTGTTGTTGAAATTTGAGTTGCTAGAGCTGGCATTCCAATTTTTGTTGGAACTGCAAATTCTGGTTGGACGGCTTGAGAATTGTAGTTTCCTCGGTTCTGACTTGAGTTTCCCCAGTTTTGGTGAGGTGAGCGAGCATTTGACCCTGAGCTTGAATTGGTATTGTCAGTTCTAGCTGTGGAGTGATTGAGTGAAGTGGATCCAGTCATGGGCATATAATCGCTAAACCTTTCTGTTGCCGCAATAGCACTTGTAATATCTGTCACCTTCGCCTTTGCAATTCTGCTTGTAGGAGCGGCTGAGCTTGTTCCATGAAACAGAATACTTTGTCCTTCTCAGACATGTCTCGAATATCTAGCAAGCAAGTTGAGAATTGTCGGACATAGTCTCGAATATTGCCTGTCTGTTTGATGGTGTGGAGCTTCCTCCTTGCTAAGAAATCAGTGTTCTCAGGCAAGAATTGATTTCTGAGTTCCTTTTTGAGGTCTGCCCAAGTTCTAATAGGATGCGACCTTCTTCCATATTACATATTTGGTTCTCCACCATAGTTTCGCATCATCTGCTAAGTACATGGTCGCCATGGTAACCTTAGCTTCTTCTGATTCGGGGTTCACCGCGCGAAAATACTGCTCCAGATCAAACAAGAAGTTCTCTAACTCCTTCCCATCTCGTGCCCCAGCATATGACTTTGGCTCAGGCACTTTCATCCTATGGTGATTCGTCGTCCCTGTGGCCTTAGTGAGCAAGCCAACCCTTGCAAATAAGTCCTCCAACTGTAATTGGAAGTCACTCATCACCTGAACTGTGGGGTGAGGCGACTCTTCCATAGCAACTGTCCGTCGTCCCTCTAAGTTATCAACGTGCTTAGCCAGCGAATCCACTCTATCTGCCAGTGAAAAGAGTCCATCCAACCGACTAATCTGTTCTCCCAAAGTGTTCAACTGGTCCATTCTGCTTCTAGTCTATGCATTCGACTAGCCTGTCGTTCCTCCATTATGCTTCTAGTCTATGATACCAACTGTCACGGACTAGCAATCCGTGCGGCACTAGCTATCCAATTCACTAGTAAGCCTATGAGTAATTACGTTTGACGGACACAAATATTAACTTGAGAATGCACAATATCAATCTGTAGACAATATAACAATGCACAATAGTCAGTAAAAACTCTCATTCACATTCAATAGATTACAATGGGGAGGAACGTTCGGATGGACGTTGCTCAAAACTAGTTCGATGCTATCGATCGATGAAATACAAGTTTGAAGTTGAAAAGCAATGCAAAGTGAACAATAAAAATGCTAGCGGTACAGTCTGGCCCGACTATGCAATGGAGGCAACACGTCCTCACAGTCAAGAGCTCAAAGCTTCCCCCTATAATATAGATGCTAAGCATTTGGGAACTTTTCAAAAGGGAACATTGAGTTTTGAGACCATTAGGAAGGCCTCTGACCTTGATCCTGACACTTGCCTCCATGGGTGTACAAAAAAAGATTGGACTTCTCTTTTTCAGTTGCCAACAAAGCAGCTCATCTCCTCTTCAACGAAGCAACAGTAAGGAACCAAGAGAAGAATCTTCTCTTCTTTCAATCGCTCCTTCACTCTGTTCTAGTTCATGTAGCCAAGCTCCTGTCCTCAAATCTGAACGAGATCCACTAGATCTGAGTTGCAATCGAGCTCATCGAGCCGGAGATCCTCCGCACCATCGAGCCATGACGACCTTCTTCCTTTGTGTTCTTCAAGTCCCAGGAGAAGAAGGAAAAAATAAATTTTCTTCAAACTGTCATAAAACACAATGGCTATTTGCACCCGAATTTACATAGTACAACCACAAATACAAAAAAAAATAGCCACCATGGCCGACAATACAAACAATGGTTCAAAACCACCACTTCACCATATACCTGGGATGGCTCTTGTTTCACAGTCGCTTACTCCTACCAATTACAACATATGGAGTCGAGATCTAACCTTGGCTCTCAAAGCCCAAGTCCCAGAAGAAGAAAGAAAATGAATGAATTTCTTCAAACTGATATAAAGCTCTGGCTATTAGCACCCTAAGTTTTTTTTCTCCACTCAACAAAGAACAGTGGCGAGGTCTCTCTTTGGCGCACACGACAGCAACACCCAGATAGATGTAGAACACACGATATTTCTCTTGTCCTCTCTGTCACAAGTTCGATCGCACATCAGATTGCATGACAGATAAGAAGAAGAAGAAAAGAAAAAGAAAAAGAAAAAGAAGAAACAGAGGGAAATGAAAGAAATTTGAATCTCTTTCACTCCGCTATTTCACACTCATCATCTTTGGTCACTACCAAAATCTGTGTTGACTAGAATTGAGCAACATCAAGACTCGAATTGAGTCATGATTTCTTCATACATGAATCATCAATACCAGGATTTCTTCATACATGAATCATCAATACCAGGATTTCTTCATACATGAATCACCAATACTCAGACTCGAATTGAGTCATGATTTCTTCATACATAAATCATCAATACCAAGACTTGAATTGAGTCATGATTTCTTCAAACATGAATCACCAATACTAAGACTCGAATTGAGTCATGATTTCTTCAAACAGGAATCATCTAGAATTTTCCAGAATTCGACAAGCACTCGACATCATCACCAAATTGATCTTCAAAGTTTCCTCAAGTTGCACATTGCGTCTGCCATCTACATGTCCTGCTTGCGGGGGAGTGTTAGAGAATAGAAATATGCCTATGTTACAAACTAGGAAAGTGTTACAGAATAGAAGTCCTACCTATATTATAAAATAGGAAAGTGTTACAATAATATGTTAGGAAAGTCCAGAATAGAATAGAAGTCTTAGGTTTCATATTTTAATTAGGTTATGTCAAAGTTAGCTCTATATAAGTTTGTATCCTATTCAATGTTTTAACACAATACACAATTACAATAATACAATTATTTACAGAGGCCCTACTCCATTTAAGTTCTTCAACTACTAGTCCATGAGCATGACTTTTATAGACAATTTGAAGAGGCGTGGAGGCTTCGAGTCATTGGTTCACCTATGTACAGACTTGTCCATAAACTGAAGAATGTGAAGCAAGCATTGACGGTGTGGCGGAAAAATGGGTTTAACAAAGCTTGTTCAGTGGTAGAACAAGCAAGAACACGTATGCAACATGCTCAACTGGCCATCCAACACTCCCGTTGATGTATTGCTATTACAGGAACGTCAAGCAGTTAAAGAATATGCAAAATCAGCTAGGCATAGGGTTGAACAAAAACCGATCAAACTGACTAAATCGACCAAACCGATCAAAACCGAACCTATTGGTGCGGTTTAAATTCGGTTCGGATCGGTTTTAAAAAATTCAAAACCAAAGTTGTCGGTTCGGTTTTTCGGTTTCTATGTGATTTTAACCGATCAAACCGAACCGATCGAATATATATAATAAATAATATATTTTTATATATAAATAATATAATATGTTTTAAATAGTCGGTTGGTTCGGTTTTGGTTCGATTTAGTCGGTTCGGTTCAGTTACAGTTTGCATAAATTAGAATCGGTTCGGTTTCGGATCGGTTTTGTTAATGGTTGGTTCGGTTTTGGTTTGAAAACTTTAAAACCGACCTAAGTCGGTTCGGTTCACGATTTAGGTGATCGGTTCGGTTTTCAGCCCTAGCTAGGCAGGAAGAGTTGATGCGGATTTAACTAACCTAAATTAACAGGTTAATTTAACCTACTTGTAATAACCGCAAGTGCACGGTGCCTAACTGGTAGACAACGGCAAGTACGGGTCGATCCCACGAGGAAGGTGGATGCAATTGAAATTTTAGAATTTAATTAAACTAATTTATAGGAAAGGGGGTTACAACATTTTTAAATCTAAACTAAAAATCAAATTAAAAACAAAATAAAAAGTTTTAAATAATATGAGAAAGGAAACCAAGGCATTGAATCCACCACAGGTTCTTTGAGATTTGTGTAATCAAAGATATTGTTTTCAAGATTTAACAGGACTAACCTAAAGATTAATCTAAGTTCACAATTGATTTAAGCATAGGTATAAACCCCTAGAATTGCGTGTCTTCTTACAGCACACACAATCACAGGTTTATTTTAACTAATCCTAATCCCTAGCATTGTGTGTCTTCTTACGGCACACACAATCACAGATTCAGATTAATTGATTAAATCAGACTTTTGAATTTCAACAAAGGGTACTTCTAACTACCGACTAGTCTAGATAATTAATCAGGATATAATCGGTGAAAGCAATTTATTAAAAATCATAAATCAAATGTGTTTAACGTTCAAGCATAAAGAAAATAATAAATTTAAATACACAAACTCTAGGAAATCCCGTGGTTTCATCGTAGCCTTGGCGAATGGTTTAGCTGGTCATGGTGGCGGTGGGCACAACGTCAATGGAGGTGGAAATCATCTCTGCACGGACGCGAATCCCGAGAAAACTGGCCAAAAGCACTTTGTGGTGGTACAGAGCAAAACCGGGGGTGTGAATAGCCGAATAACCGAAATAACCCCTTCCCGCCTCTGCTACAGTGGCGCTACAGTAGCCGCTCGTCTTCTCCAGCGCGACAGCGCGGTTCTCGGCCTCGTTCTCGCTCCTCTGGCCCGTCCTCGACCTCAAATCGCTTCCAGAACCTGCATAAGAAGAGAAAAGGTGAGGAAATACTAAGAAAACAGAGAAAAACAGAGAAAACAGATGAGGAACAGGAGCTCCCTGTTTCGCGATAAGAACTCTGTTCGCGAGGAGGAGGCGGTGGTTCTCGGTCGTGGTGGTGACGGTGGTCGCAAGAGGTGAGGACAGGAAGGAGCTCGCGACGAAGAGAGGCCGAGAGGGAGGAGCAACGAGTGCTCTGTCGCGACGCGAAACAGGGCCGCGGTGCTCTGTTTCGCTGTGGTTTTCGCGCGGTGGCGGTGCTCGTGCGGAGGTGGTGATGGTGCGTGGACAGGGGAGAGGGGCCGAGGGTGGTGGCAAAGTGAAAGTTGGACGCGAAACAGGGTTGTCACGCCCCTGTTTCGCGGTGGTGGCGCGAGGACGGTGGCGGAATTGGTGGTGGCGAGGAGACTGTGTGCTGAGTGAGTGGAGTGAGTGAGAGATGGATGAGTGGTGAGGGTGATTGTGAATCACCTTTGAGAGAGGAGCTCCTTTGAGGAAATCTCCATTGAGGAAGAGGTTTTGATTTCTAATTATCTTCTTTTCCCTTTTCTTCCTCCTCCTCTTTTTCTCACCCCCATTATCCTCTATTTATAGAAAATAGCCAAGATGAATAGGGATGAGATGAGGGGTAGATTCATCAATGAGGGTAGGATTGGGTTTGGTTTTAGGTCAAGGTTTAGGTTTGTGATTGCTTTATACCACCATTGGAATCGACTAATTGTCGTTCCTTAACTTGCCGCTTTAATCTGATTTCATCGTTTACGCTCAAATTCCTACAAAGATATGAAAACGAAATAATTACTATAAAATATAATAATCGAAACACTAACATGTATAAATTAAGGGGTATATTATGTAATAATTATATAACTATCAAATACCCCCAAACCTATATTTTGCTAGTCCTCGAGCAAAACAATAAAAAGAAAATTCTAACTCACTTTCGCAGGAATCATCGGTTGCACTTACCTTAAACGTGCAACAAGGCTTTAAACCCCTAGATTACCTCTAGTGGACGAGTTATAGTCTCGTGAGGGTTTCCAGAAATGTTACCCACAAACATTACTGACTCAATCAAAACTTGGTCAAACAGTGTTCATTTTAATACTTCAAGAAATGCAGGAAACCAACAGTGTCATTTTAGTGTATCAACAAATCTCCAAATAATTTAATATTCTCCAAAGGTTAGAAAAAATTCATAATCATCGTCAACTCAATGTATGTGTGTGGATAGCACTATCAACATAACTTTTCATTTCAGAGTAAAACAATGACTAAATCTCCTGTAGAAAGTTTGTTTTGACTGCAAACCTCTCATGTCACTCACAATAAAGCACTCAGAGATTTGGTATTTCACTCAGTTTATATGTGAGGAAAAGAGTAAATGATGGAAAACAATCATCTCACATATAGTAATATGAAGAACGGACTTTTCAAGAATGGAATGAACATGATCTCATGGACAGGAATATCAATTACTTTTGGGAATGTTGAATCAAACACCATAGGTCTTGGTTATTAAATCTCCCCGGCAGCGGCGCCAAAAACTTGATGCAGATTTAACTAACCTAAATTAACAGGTTAATTTAACCTAGTTGTAATAACCGCAAGTGCACGGTGCCTAACTGGTAGACAACGGCAAGTACGGGTCGATCCCACGAGGAAGGTGGATGCAATTGAAATTTTAGAATTTAATTAAACTAATTTATAGGAAAGGGGGTTACAACATTTTTAAATCTAAACTAAAAATCAAATTAAAAACAAAATAAAAAGTTTTAAATAATATGAGAAAGGAAACCAAGGCATTGAATCCACCACAGGTTTTTTGAGATTTGTGTAATCAAAGATATTGTTTTCAAGATTTAACAGGACTAACCTAAAGATTAATCTAAGTTCACAATTGATTTAAGCATAGGTATAAACCCCTAGAATTGCGTGTCTTCTTACAGCACACACAATCACAGGTTTATTTTAACTAATCCTAATCCCTAGCATTGTGTGTCTTCTTACGGCACACACAATCACAGATTCAGATTAATTGATTAAATCAGACTTTTGAATTTCAACAAAGGGTACTTCTAACTACCGACTAGTCTAGATAATTAATCAGGATATAATCGGTGAAAGCAATTTATTAAAAATCATAAATCAAATGTGTTTAACGTTCAAGCATAAAGAAAATAATAAATTTAAATACACAAACTCTAGGAAATCCCGTGGTTTCATCGTAGCCTTGGCGAATGGTTTAGCTGGTCATGGTGGCGGTGGGCACAACGTCAATGGAGGTGGAAATCATCTCTGCACGGACGCGAATTCCGAGAAAACTGGCCAAAAGCACTCTGTGGTGGTACAGAGCAAAACCGGGGGTGTGAATAGCCGAATAACCGAAATAACCCCTTCCCGCCTCTGCTACAGTGGCGCTACAGTAGCCGCTCGTCTTCTCCAGCGCGACAGCACGGTTCTCGGCCTCGTTCTCGCTCCTCTGGCCCGTCCTCGACCTCAAATCGCTTCCAGAACCTGCATAAGAAGAGAAAAGGTGAGGAAATACTAAGAAAACAGAGAAAAACAGAGAAAACAGATGAGGAACAGGAGCTCCCTGTTTCGTGATAAGAACTCTGTTCGCGAGGAGGAGGCGGTGGTTCTCGGTCGTGGTGGTGACGGTGGTCGCAAGAGGTGAGGACAGGAAGGAGCTCGCGACGAAGAGAGGCCGAGAGGGAGGAGCAGCGAGTGCTCTGTCGCGACGCGAAACAGGGCCGCGGTGCTCTGTTTCGCGGTGGTTTTCGCGCGGTGGCGGTGCTCGTGCGGAGGTGGTGATGGTGTGTGGACAGGGGAGAGGGGCCGAGGGTGGTGGCAAAGTGAAAGTTGGACGCGAAACAGGGTTGTCACGCCCCTGTTTCGCGGTGGTGGCGCGAGGACGGTGGCGGAATTGGTGGTGGTGCTCGGTGGTGGCGAGGAGACTGTGTGCTGAGTGAGTGGAGTGAGTGAGAGATGGATGAGTGGTGAGGGTGATTGTGAATCACCTTTGAGAGAGAGCTCCTTTGAGGAAATCTCCATTGAGGAAGAGGTTTTGATTTCTAATTATCTTCTTTTCTCTTCCTCCTCCCCCCATTCTTACCCTATCCTCCTCTATTTATAAAGAATAATCAAGATGAATAGGGATGAAATGAGGGAATGATTCAACAATGAGGGTAGGAGAAGGATTAGGTTTGGGTTTGGTTTTAGGGTATGAATTGGTTTTAGGGTATGAATTAGGTTTCGGGTTTAGGGTATGAATTAGGTTTAGGTTTAGGTTTTGTGATTGCTTTATACCACCATTGGAATCGACTAATTGTCGTTCCTTAACTTGCCGCTTTAATCTGATTTCATCGTTTACGCTCAAATTCCTACAAAGATATGAAAACGAAATAATTACTATAAAATATAATAATCGAAACACTAACATGTATAAATTAAGGGGTATATTATGTAATAATTATGTAACTATCAAGAGTCCGAGCTGAAACAGAAGTCTAGGTCTCTCCTATTCACAGTTGGGGATTAGAATAATGCATATTTTCACAGCATGATGCGAGAACGTAGAATGCAAAATAAAATTCTGAGCATTTATAACAATCAAGGCGAAAAACTTGAAGATCAAACAACAATTGAAGAAGAGTGTATACACTATTTTGGGAACATCTTTGCTAGAGCCCATGACACTGTTTATGACCCAGATATAATAGATATCTTACAGTTTGACAATACTCATACAGAGGAAATGGGAACTGAGTTAACTAAACAGATAACCAGAGATGAGATAATTGAAACTCTAGCAGCAATTGACTCCAACAAGGCACCGGGGCGAGATGGGTTTTCGTCTCTATTCTTCAAGTGTACATGGCGTATATTTGGGAATGACTTTGTCAAAGCAATCATGGACTTCTTTCGAAGATCTACACTATTGGGAGAGGTAAATGCTATAAATGTCACTTTAGTCCCCAAAGTTACTAATGCTTCTCTTTTTAGTGAATACAGGCCTATAGCTTGTTGTAATGTTGCTTATAAATGTATAACTAAGATCCTAGCAAGCAGAATGAAGGAGGCGGTCAAAAGGGTGGTAAGTGGATCTCAATCAACATTTATCAGTGGAAGATATATTCAAGATAACATAATGCTTGCCCATGAGTTGGTGCGTAACTATCACAGAGACAAAGGCCCGCCTAGGTGTGCTGCAAAGATCGACTTGAGGAAGGCTTATGATATGATACGGTGGGATGCAATCCTTCACTTACTGAAGAAACTAAAGTTCCCTACAGTTTTTGTTGATTGGATTAAGGAGTGTATCTCAACTCCTAAATTCCCCATATGTCTGAATGGCTCGCCTAAAGGATATATAAAAGCTACAAGAGGGCTAAGACAAGGGTACCCCATGTCACCCTATATATGTTTGTCATGCTTCTGGAAGTGTTGCATGTGATTCTAAGGAAACAAGTGCAGGAAGGCCATTATAAGCTTCACTATTGCTGCCAGGACCCACTCATTACGCACTTATGCTTTGCAGATGACCTTAAACTAGCTAGATTACACCATCTCATGAAGATCAAAATATCAACGGACTCTACTACTGTCCTGGAGTACTTAACCAAAGACATGGATGTGGCTTGGAACCTTAGGCACATTATTAGAGGGATCAAAAGTATGTTGGGACAACTTGACCAATATAATATAAGTCATGACTTTAGAGAGACCAACAAGATTGTAGATAAGCTGGCGAGTTTGCTTCCCAGTTCTGAATTTCTAGAAATCATATCGAGCTCCTTTGCGGAGGACATCAAAGACATTGTTGAAGAAGATAGAATAGGGAAAATATACTTAAGATTGTAATGTTGATCCTTTTTTAATCATTCAGGTTTGGGGATCCTAAGTAACCCCTGCTCAATTTCCCAAAAAAAAAAACTATAAATTCATTAATGAAAAGTAAATTCAAATTAAATGTCTGGAAACTAAAAAGAAAATGAGAAAAATTTTCAACTTGATTATGGCGTAAAATCCACGGGTTACTGTTTATTGTGCATAGTAAATTTCATTATGAATACATCGTTGTGTGATTCACTGTCCATTTGGCGTGCATCCTGGTCCTGAACATTGTTATGCATACAATAAGTGCACAATGTTAGCTTTTTGTTTTGTTGGAACTGAACTAATGGGATTGGGGATTCTTTCGATTTTTTTTTTTGTACATTTGACCTTGAAAATGAGTTTAAAACCAGATGCAGCTTGTTAAACAATGGTGAAAACGAAAGAATGAAAATCAACTTACAAACCATTACAAGTGAACACACAATGAACATACATTCTGAAACAAGTCAATCTATATAAAGCTGAATTGATATTGCTTGGTAAAGTTTGGGATTTCACAACCAATACTATGTTGGACATGTAAAACTTTTCGAACAATGGGTGTATTGATCTATGGGGTGGTGCCATTGTACGTGGAACTTATTTGTGTAAAACTGTCAATATGAGAATTTAGGCTCGATTTTTTAACATTTTTTACCCCGTCACTTCTTTCTACGCTGCCTTGTTTGGGTGTCTCTTTTGTGCCTTATTTGAGATTTTTTTTACACTTTTTACTTATTCTCTTTAAAATACAACCACAAACACCATCCGCAGAAAGGATAAAAGTGTAAAAAAACCCTAAAGAGACACTCAAATAAGGCAGCGTAGAATTTTTCTTCTGGGTAAATTAGTCTTCTAAGTCTCACCAAGAATGTCAGCTGTATTAGAAAGTCCTTCAGAAAGTGTGCCCTGCATCCACCTCTTCAACATCTCCAATGAAGCCTTTGGTTGATCCATGGGGACCAAATGACCAGCATTATAAACCTGTTTTCAGACATATTGTTCAGTATTCATCAATGGTATTTTGTTTGTCTCTAATATCATAATGACTTCGATATGGTAGAAACAAGAACTAGTAGTCCATACTTTTGCAACAAATGAATGAGACACAAGGCCGAGAGATCAAACCTTGAGAAAAATTAGAGGTCCTTGGCTCTTTGACACTCCTGCCGTGAAACCATCCACGTTAAATGAGGTAGTAGGCTTCTTGATGAATGCCTTTTGATCATACCAAGTCATGGCATCTACCCACCTTGAGTTTCCTATTCCATACATATTCACGTATAAATGGGGATAAAACAAACGTTCATGTTGATGAATATCAAAAGCAAGCAGGCCTCATATTGAGAATGGAATATGAAATGAGACTTAAGAACTTACCTAGCCAATTGCATATCAAATCATACTCCCCAGCATATATGAGTGACTTGATTCCATCCTTGAGAAGAGCTGGGATACCAATTTCCAAATTCTTCATCCAGTCATTTTGCATTGCCGAAAAAACAGCAGGACTACACGATACAAATGATATATTCCCAACTCCAAGAGCATTCCTAACAAATTGGTCATTCAAGAATTTCTCCATTTTTGAGAAATCATAGCAGAGGCTACCAACACACTTCTTTCTTATATCATAGTACTGCACATGAACAAAAATCACAATGTTAAAGGTAATACAATATTTCCATATATAATTATATGCTTTGTCTCAAATCTTTGATGAACAATTCTTAAGAGCCAGGCCCCTAGCGTCAGATCGGCGTCAGGGGAGCCTCAAGAACGTGATGAAGATGAAGAAAATAGATGAAATTGAAGAACAGAAGAAGAAGATCAGATGAAGAAAATAGGATCTTGAGGCTCCCCTAGCACCGATCTGGCACTAGGGGGCTGGCTCTTAAGAATTGTTGATCTTTGATAGTTCGATGTTTTCTTACATTGATGTTATTGTTTATTCTCACGATGCTGTTGAATATACTTGTGCAGACTTCATATGCATTGAGGCAAGCATCACTGCCTTTGGTTTCTGAAATAACATTTTCAAAGTCAAAACCCTTTAGAATTGAAGCATATGTGAAACAATTTAAAAAAAAAAAGTGGTACGATCATCTCTTTCTTTTTACCGCATTCTGTTATAGTTTTTTCGCATTCCGGAACCATCTCATTCAAAGTGGTATGATCAGATTTGTTAATCAATTTCATTTGTAATGCGTAATCTGGGTATGCTGCATATTGGATTGCTGGATTAGTAAGTCCATTGCCTATGGCAAATCCCTGTTTAACAATATTATTGAATTTAGTAAAAGGAACGAAAACGATCAAAAGTTCCATATCAACTGAAGAAAATAAGAAACCAATACCTTGAGGTTAATGTGAATCCCTTCTTTTGCTTTATTTCCTTGATTAACTCTACTGGCAAATGCAGGAATATAATGCCCAGCATAAGATTCTCCAGTAATGTAGAAATCATTCTTTTGATACTGAGGATGTTCAGCAAAAAAGGCCTAGAACATAGAAAGACCAAAATCAAGATAGAGCCATACAAACAAATTATCTAGCTATACTATACTTCTACAATCTAGTGTAGTCCAAATTGAATGATTCACTAGTTGAATCTTGCAAGAAAATATACCTGCAAGAAGTCGTACAAACCGTTACTAACACCTTCTTCGTTTCCAGGAATATCATTCTCGTCTGAACTATAGCTAAAACCTGTCCCAGTAGGCTGATCAACATAGATGATGTTTGATATCTGCAAAATGTAATCAAAATCATGTTAGAAATGAATTTCAATCAAACAACCAAACCAAATTGTGTAGAGTAGAAGTAGAATAATACCTTGTCCCAGCCATAATCATTCCATTGAAGAGACAAGTCTTCTGTAATTTTGAAAGGTCCATTTTCATAGAAAAAAGCTAATTCACTACCACAACCAGGCCCTCCAGTCAACCATATAACTACAGGATCAGTAGCCTTGCTATTCCTTGATTCAAAGAAAAAATAGAACAACCTGCATATTTATTTGTATGAGTTTAGCAAAATTGCATTGACAAGAACAAAAAAAAAAGCCGGTAAACATGGACTCACCGGCAAAAAATACAAATTAGGTATCACAATGAATCTATCTTACAATTTAAAAAGGGTTTTATTGATCACAAACACTGTAGACAGCGTGTATGTCCTATGTGACATAAATTATGCCTTTGGCAGAACTTAAGTGAATATGTGAACCCCCGAGCTTTCCTCTTCACATCTCTTCTCACAAACCTCTCTCCCTCCCTCTATCTCCTCTATTCATAAGCTTGCTTTACATTTACATTCCTCGCTTCAGTTCATGTTACATCCTTTGATCTGACTTCTGATCACTACATTGTTCAAGGCCAGATTTAACCAAGTTCAAGGCCCAAATTTAGCTAATTTAATTATTTGGACCAAATTTTAAGGATAAGTAAGTGACATGGAATTAACGTTGAAAAAATAGTGTGAGATTTGGGAAAATTCATATATAAAATATTCTAAATAAATAATTTAGTATATGTTGAAGATGGTAGTAGTGGCAATGCCATTGCTAAAGATAGGCTGTAGTAAATAGCGAACTATGTGCAATAGTGCCAACGGCACGGGTATTACTCTAGTGTATGTACAGATCTCAATCAGTATATTTTGTATTTTTTTTTTTTTTTTGGCATGCATTCAAGCATTCACTGTTTTTTGAAACTAATAACAGTTTTCAAGAAGAAAAATTTGCATAGCATTAGAGTACCGCGGGTATGTGTTTAGCATTTTGTAAACTTGAGCAGATTTGCAACCAGACCCAATAAAGCTTAAATGAAAAACCCAAACCTAACCCATTGCCAAGGAAATCAGCTAATAGCTTATCTTAAGCACTTTCCACACAAAACTTTAACAAAATTACTTGAAATATTCTTCTTAAAAAAATGCTCAAGTAAATAAAAATTTAACTTTCTTTATGCATCAACAAGACATTTCATGCTACATTCAAAAGAATTTAAAAATATAATTTCCCTAATGAGTAGTATTTGACTTGGCTTCTAAAGATTCCTATTTTATTTACATAAAGAGACCCCACCCTTGAAAAGATACAAAAAGGGAGGGACATACCTTGCATCATTCTTGATCAACCACCAAGCATCACAAGTCCTAATAACTTGTAAACTACTCCAAATTCTTTCCACATAATATATGTAAAATAATTAACATATAATTCTATACCTTGCAGCCTGGGAATGCTTGATTTTATAGTATCCAGCATGGTGTCCAAGTTCATCAACAGAGGTATTAGAACCACCAACAAAATTAGGAAACTTGAAACTTCTCTCGACGAGCTTTGGTGTTGTTGCGAGTGATTCAGATTGTTCCAACACTGGTTTTGCATCAGTAGGGAGGAGGTTTAGTGCTCTTATCAACTTCTCTGCCACCCCATATGGAGAAGAAGAACTCCTTAAAAAACCTCCTCCAATACCTCTAGCAGTGGCAGAGGAGAATGGGAAGACAAGTAGCAAAGAAAGTAGGAAGAAAAGAGTTGTAAGCTTTTTCTTCATGTTTGTTTTGGTCTGGTTTTGCAGGAATGAGGGGAGGATATTGGTGTGGGGTTATATACAGGGGCGGAGCCAGGATTGCAGAGAAAGGGGGGCAAACAGTGCACAACTATTCAACTACACCAATTTCAACATTGACACAACTCTACCTTCTTCAATTATTAGCTTTCCATACCAATTGTTGTCATGAGAAAGCGAAACGAGCAAGGCTTCCGCATCGGACCTATCATCGAGCGATCCTGTGTACAGCGTGGCAATTTGCTCCTAGATTAGGTACATAATTGGTTCATTCGCATCAATAGGTGGGAGTCCTAAATATCCGTCAGACGCAATAGAGACGCAGAGGAGCCAGGAGACGTCCATGCCAAGATAGAATTTCTTGAACGCGACCGCAGGGAATTATGATAAACAAGATTCAAAATGCATCATTGTACCCATCAAAAATTCAGAAATTCAATGAATGAAAACTTTTTTTTTAATGTGAGAGGGGCAACCTAAATGAAGGGGGGCAAGATACAAATTTAAAGAGGGGCAATATGGAAAATACAAATAACTTAATGGGTTTTTTTTTAAAAGATAAAGGGGGCAATTGACCCCCTTAACCAAAGGGTAGATCCGCCCCTGATTATATAGGAAATGATTGAAATATCTGAGACAAATTATGGTAAGTTTGGGCAGGAAAATGGAATAGAGAATTGGATGATAGACTTCATTTTTTTTTTGTATGGTGGAGTTGAGTCAAGCCATTGTTTTCATAGTAGTCTATTTTTTTTTTTGTAATGTATTGGTTTCCAGTGATATACACATGCACACACAGAAATTGTCCACATTATGACTTGGCATGTTTTCTTCTTCATTTTATTTGCCAACCTCTCCAATGTTGTCTCTACAAATTGTCCGGAGATTACTTAATGTCCACTATCAAGATCAACTCTGGGGAAAAAGAAAGAAATTCCCATAATATAAGGAGCTAATTGAGGAGGCTTTGTTGTTGCCTTGGCCCCTGGCATGGGCACATGTGACTTTATGAATTAAGCTGAAGGATCTGAAGTTGGTCAAGTTGAAAGGGAGGTAATTTTTAGGATACCCACGTGCTTGACTTTACCTATATATGTAATTGTTTATCTAGTTAAATATTTCAGAATTGAAAAAAAAAAAAAAAAATTGGTGAGAATGATCTCTTCGATGTATTCAGTTCTGTGAAAATTTATTTCGATGTTAAAGAATAAAAGTTTATCTATGTTATATAATAAGAAAATGTTACATAATAAAACATGTTAGAAAAGTCAGAATAGAATAGAAGTCTTAAGTTTCGTATCTCAACAATGTTTGATCAAATTAGTTTTATAAACTTGTATTTAGTCAATGAAACAATATAATAATATTTCAATGCAATTCTTTACATTTAAGGCTTCTGAAATTAACCAAACTCGAGCCGCCGCAAGCACCACCTCACACAATCATGCAATCTCGCCATCTTTCCACGCATCATCAGCACACAAATGGCGAGGGAACCAGCGAGGGAGGGGATGAAGTTGTTCATCTCCTCGAAATGTGTAAAAGCATGTATCTCGAGGCAATTTCACACATCTCAAGGGTGAACGGCTTCACCCCCTCCCTTGCTGGTTTCCTCGCCCCTTCCCTCACTGTTTAGACAAACCCCACAAACACATCAACAGAGATCAACAGAAATCCATCATCAACAGAGATCAACAAAAATCCATCATCGACTTCATCTTGATTAACATAGTTCAATTGAGTTCAATTTGCAGCCAGCAAAGCTCAATCGCAGCCCACATTCATCAATCCCGATCATTTTCATCAACATCACTGCAATCATCATCAACAAGAGGCCGCCATCAACAATAATCGCAAAACACCATCGTCGAACACAATCATCATTATCATCTTCAACAGATCATCATCATCGTCTTCATCATCAACAGATCAACATCATCATCCAAGGTAAATCCTCGTGAGCCTCCGTCTCCAGTGAATCTAGCTTCACTCCTGAATCACAATATTGATAATAACCTTTCTATTACAGAGTTGACAGCAATGTCAGGTAAAATACTCTATCTCAAATCTCATGGCTCTCGTTTGTCTTGGATCCTTGATAGCGGCGCCACTGATCATATAGTTCATAACTCTCATTTACTCAACATTTTCCAAGCCCGTCCACAATCGAACCGTTGAGCTTCCTGATGGTACACTTGCTGTTATTACACACATTGGCACCATGACTTTCTCTTCTGTTTTTACCTTGCATGATGTTCTTTGTGTTCCCTCTTTTAATCTCCATTTAATTTCTATTAGAAAACTCACAAAACATTCTCTTTTTGTCACCATTTTTCTCAACAATTCTTGTCTGATACAGAACCTTTGTTCGGGGAAGATGATTGGGACAACAACTGAGCTTGATGGTTTGTACTACCTAGACGACACCACCACCACAACTTCCACCACTTGTCACATCACTCAAGTTATCATCAACACACAAATGGCGAGGGAACCGGCGAGGGAGGGAGGTGAAGTCGTTCACCCCCCTCGAGATGATTAAAAGCATGTATCTCGAGGCAATTTCAAGCATCTCGAGGGGGTGAACGACTTCACCTACCCCCTCCCTCGATGGTTTCCTCACCCCTTCCCTCGTTGTTTAGACAAACCCCACAAACACATCAACAGAGATCAACAGAAATCCATCATCTCGATTAACAGAGATCAAAAAAAATCCATCATCAACTTCATCTCGATTAACATAGTTCAATTGAGTTCAATTTGTAGCCAGCAAAGCTCAATCGCAGCCAACGTTCATCAATCCAGATCATCTTCATCAACATCACTGCAATCATCATCAACAAGAGGCCACCATCAACAATAATCGCAAAACACCATCGTCGAACACAATCATCATCATCATCTTCAAAAGATCATCATCATCGTCTTCAACGGATCATAATCATCGTCTTCATCATCAACAGATCAACATCATCATCCAAGGTGAATCCTCGTGAGCCCCCGTCTCCAGTGAATCTAGCTTCACTCCTGAATCACAATATTGATAATAACCTTTCTATTACAGAGTTGACAGCAATGACAGGTAAAATACTCTCTCTCAAATCTCATGGCTCTCGTTCGTCTTGGATCCTTGATAGCGGCGCCACTGATCATATAGTTCATAACCCTCATTTACTCAACATTTTCCAAACCCGTCCATAATTGAACCGTTGAGCTTTCTGATGGTACACTTGTTGTTACAAACATTGGCACCATGACTTTCTCTTCTTGCATGATGTTCTTTGTGTTCCCTCTTTTAATCTCAATTTAATTTCTATTAGAAAACTCACAAAACATTCTCTTTTTGTCACCATTTTTCTCAACAATTCTTGTCTGATACAGGACCTTTGTTCGGGGAAGATGATTGGGACAACAACTGAGCTTGATGGTTTGTACTACCTAGACGACACCACCACCACAACTTCCACCACTTGTCACATCACTCAAGACAATAACCCCGAGTTATGGCACAAACGCCTAGGTCACCTTTCGGACAAAACTCTATATCTTCTTCCTATCTCTTTTTGTGATGCCAATACTTGTGTTTCCAATAAATGTGTTATTTGTCCTTTGGCCAAACAAACTAGGAATAAATTTCCTTCATCCCATATTTCAAGTAATACTCCTTTTTCCTTATTACATGTCGACATTTGGGGAGGATATCACGTTCCTTCCCTTTCTGGAGCGCTTTATTTTTTCATCATTGTTGATGATTATACACGATGTACTTGGATTTATCTCATGAAACATAAGTCTGACACATGCACACTCTTAATTTAATTCATTAATTATGTTGAAAACCAATTTTCTTCCAAAATTCAAACCATTCGCAGTGATAATGGACTTGAATTTTTCCCCACTGATTTTCATGCTTCAAAATGCATTACTCATCAAACTTCTTGCATCTCTACGCCCCAACAAAATGGGGTGGCGGAACGCAAACATAAACATCTTTTGAATGTCGCTCGTGCTCTTTTGTTTCAAGCACATCTCCCCTAAACATTTTTGGGGAAAATCAATTCTCACCGCTGCCTATCTCATTAATTGCACAGCATCCTCTATTCTTAAAGGCAAAACGCCTTTTGAACTTCTCTTTAACAAACAACCCAGCGATTCTCACCTTCGAGTTTTTGGTTGTCTATGTTTCGCTTCCATACATGCTCAACGTCCTAGCAAATTTGATGCTCGTTCTAGTCAATGTGTCTTTCTTGGATAGCCTCCTGGGCAAAAATGATACAAAGTCTATGATCTTACTCATAAAAAAATCATTGTTTCTCGTGACATCATCTTTCATGAGGAGACTTTTCCTTATTATTCTAACAAAATGCACAATCACCTCACTGACTAGTCCGACACACTTCCCCGACCGGTCACTAATGCTCCACTTTTTATTCTTCCAACAGTGCCTTTCTCTGACGAGTTGGACCACTCCAACAGATCGGTTGCCCAATCCGATGTCTCAGTCACCGACCGGGCGAAAATCCCGAAAACCCAAACCCAAACCCAAGCGGTTGCCCCTGCCCCTGTTCCACCCTTACAAGACCCCCCTCTCCCACCTCGCACCTCCACTCGTGCCACCCGTGAGCCATCTTATCTTCAACAATATCATTGGGTGCTCGATTGCCTTCCCGATCGTCTCACTCATCTGCTTCGAACGTTGGGCTTTCTACAGGTATTGTTTACCCCCTTTCTGATTTTCTTTCTTATGACCATTTATCCACCTCTTACAAGGCTTACTCCACTTCTCTTTCTTTAGTCAAAGAACCAACCAGTTTTATGCAGGATCCTAAGTGGCGTCAAGCCATGAGAAGTGAGATTGACGCTCTAGAAACCAATAATACTTGGACTCTACAACCTCTTCCTCCTGGCAAACATCTGGTTGGTTGTAAATGAGTTTCTAAGATCAAACTTAATCCATATGGTAGTGTTGAGCACTACAAAACCCGTTTTGTGGCTAAAGGATACAATCAAGTTGAATGTATTGATTACAACGAGACATTTGCTCCTGGTGCTAAATTGACCACTATTCGTATTCTCCTTGCTCTTGCAACCACACAGGGTTGGCATTTATGTCAACTTGATGTCAACAATGTTTTCTTTATGGTGATATTTTTTAGGATGTGTACATGAGTCTTCCTCCTGGATTCGACCGAAAGGGGGAGACTCGAGTTTGCAAGTTGAACAAGTCCTTATATGGTCTCAAACAAGCCTAAAAACAATGGTTCCTTAAATTATCATCTGCTCTCATATCAATCGACTACAATCAGTCTAAGGTTGATTACTCATTATTCGTCTGATCTAAGAGTAACAACTTTACTGCAATTCTCGTATATGTTGATGATGTAATATTGGCAGGTAATGATCTCCAATACATTGAAGAAACCAAGAAATTTCTGGTTGCAAAATTCAAGCTCAAAGATTTAGGAAAATTGAAATATTTCCTTGGCATTAAAGTCGCAAGGTCATCCAAAGGGATTGCTTTATCTCAACAAAAATATGCATTTGAAATATTGGAGGACACTGGGTATCTTGAAGCAAAGCCGTCACGTTATCGTATGGATCAAAACTTATTCTTTACATTCTCAAACTTAACAATATGAAATGGATGATTTATAATGCTTCATCTTACAAACCCATGTTCTTGTTGAATTTTTTATAGTAATGTTTAGTGAGAGATCATAGCTAGGTAAAGCCCCAAAAATAAAAAATTGTGAACAATTTGAATTATGTCAAGAAATGTGTGAATGCTTTCTTCCGATGGTGTACACCATGCTCATACACGCAACGAGTCTCATCAAAGATCTGAAAATAACCTTTTAGGTTAAGAAAAACATTTTTTTTACACACAAATTATTAGGCTATTAAAATTTTTCTAATGAATTTTGCTAGGGAACCAAGATTTTGTAACTAGGGTGATGTGTCACAATCTGAAAAGGTATACATGTATCTCGAGCAATCAATGATCATCCCTAATAATGCCACGCCGCCCTAGTTGTAAAATCCCGATTCTCAAGTATTTTTTATCTCTAATTTGTGAACAAATACAATACGTAGGATGATAGATAATTAAAATCCATAGATGAAAAAGGGACATCATTTAATAGACACCTTGTCAAAATTTTATTAATATTTACAAGAACAAAAGTTTCCCCAATATATTATACCACAATTTTACTCACATCTCACATACCTACACTAGGGATAATAATGCTTTTGAATAGCAGCATTACAAATGCAACTTTTGTTTATGCAAGGAAATATTATTTTCCCTTTTATTTATATTTAATAAAATCATAAAATAGTTACAAACTTGATTTGAAATGATCTTAAAAGTAAGGATTGATAATTAAGTTTGGAGTTTATTTAGTTTTAGGCTCTTGCATTAATGTATGGATCGATATCCAGTGACATAAGGGGTCCCCAGACACCTTTAAAACTTCCCTTCTATTGTTTGAGATCTGCCATGAAACTTGAGAACAGGAAAGACGAAAAATATGAGCTATAGAGCTTGATGATGAGGCAGAAGAAAATTTGGAAAAGATGTGAACAATGAAAAAGATATTCGAGAACAAACAGTATTTATAAAAATGGACATGTACAACCACCATATGAACCTTGCATAATACACTTATTTTCTTGATCATTAGTCTATCAGACTGTTATTCAGAACTTTCACAAGTTACTTTTGTAAAAAATCATAGGTGAAGAAACACATTTTCTATGTGCCGCCAGCAAGTGTGCCCTGCATCCACTTCTTCAACATCTCCAACGCAGCCTTTGGTTGATCCATTGGAACCAAATGACCAGCATCATGAACCTGTTTATACACATATCGTACATTCAGTATTTCATGGTTCATTTTTCTTTTTGTATACTATTATAACAACTTTGATGAGGGAACTAGTATTCTTCTGTAACAAAATGAGTGAGGTAACTATACCTTGAGGAAACTAAGAGGACCTTGACTCTTTAACACTCCTGCCTCTACACCATCCACCATAAAAGGGATATAAGACATATTGAGAAACTTCTTTTGATCATACCATTCCATGGCATCAATCCATCTTGCATTTCCTATTAAAATACAAATCCACGCAAAATGAGGATACCCTAATGCTCGTGTTTCTTCAGAATATCAAGAAGGGTGTGAACTTACCAAGCCAATTACATGTAAGATCGTATTCCCCTGCATACAGAAGAGATTTGATTCCATCCTTGAGGAGGTTTGGGATACCGACTGCCAGATTCCTCATCCATTCATT
Organism: Berberis thunbergii; assembly: GCA_003290165.1. Taxonomy (NCBI): domain Eukaryota; kingdom Viridiplantae; phylum Streptophyta; class Magnoliopsida; order Ranunculales; family Berberidaceae; genus Berberis; species Berberis thunbergii. The sequence goes on from QNQO01000641.1 coordinate 400,446, forward strand.
AAGAAATGCGTTATGAATAGCAGTACTACACGGTACAAATGATATGTTCCCAACTCCAAGAGCAACCCTCACAGATTGTTCATTCAAGAATTTCACCATGTTTGAAAAATCATAGCATAGCTCACCATGATCACACATCTTTCTTATATCATAGAACTGCATGCCACATGAACAGAAAACAAATGGTAAATGTTATATACGCCATTCTCAAACCTTTGATGATGTGTTAACTTGTATCTTCAATCAGAGCAACCAATGGTTTCATGATATCTTACATTTATATTTCCAGCAATACTCATGATGGGGTTGAATAAACCCTGGCAGATTACAAGTGCATTGTAGCAATCTCCTAAACCATTTCTGGTTTCTGAAATAACATCACGGTGAGAAGAATTAACTTAGTTGCTTATTATATCATTTGCATGTCCACAAAAACACTTCATCAAAGCATAGTTTCAGAAAAGGGTTGAAATTTTTTTACCGCATAGGTTTGTCATTCTTTCGCAATTTGGTATCAACTGGTTAATCATTGTGTGATCAGATTCATTAATCAATTTCATTTGCAATGCATAATCTGGGTATGATTTGTACTGGATTAAGGAATTAGTAAGTCCATTGCCTATGGCAAACCCCTGTTGAACCATATCATTCAATTTACTACAAGGAGCGAAAACAACCAAAACTAGCATGAAACACAACAATTCGATACCTTGAGGTTGATATGGATCCCTTCATTTTCCTTGTTCCCTTTGCTAATTCTAGAGGCAAGGGAAGGAATGTAGTGCCCAGCATAAGATTCTCCAGTAATGTAGAAATCATTTTTCACAAATTGAGAATGCTCAGTGAAAAAAGCCTAAACATCGAAAGACCAGAAGTCGAGAAAAGTCCCAGAATTATAATCTGCCGTGGCAGGGTTTGGAATACGTTGGATGTATTATTATACTAATGAATGTACTAATAACTGATAAAGAAAATATACCTGCAAGAAGTCGTACAAATCATTAGTTATGCCGTCTTCATTATAACGGAAATCACTACTGTTTGTACTATAGCTAAAGCCTGTCCCTGTAGGTTGGTCAACAAATATAATGTTCGATATCTGCACAATCACATTACAATCATCTTAAGCATGAATTTGAACGAGAATCACATCAATTTGAGATCAACTTATACCTTGTCCCAACCAAACTCGTTCCATACAAGAGACATATTTTCTGCAATTTTGTACGGTCCATTTTCATAGAAAAGGGCCATTTCACTACCACAACCCGGCCCTCCAGTCAACCATATGACAACCGGATCGTCCTTACTATTCCTTGATTCAAAGAAAAAATAGAACATCCTGCATATGTAGTGTCATTTCATAATTAGCTTAATATCACGTAAAACGAGTTTTAGAAGAAACGTAGTGATGAACATGAAACTCCAACACAAAATGTACCTTGCACCAATAGAATGTTGGATTCGGTAGTACCCTGCATGGTGACCAAATTCATCAACAGAGGTATTAGAAACACCAACAACATTTGGAAACTTGAAACTTTTCTCAACAATCTTTGGTATAGTTGCAAATGATTTGGATTGTTCAAACACTGGTTTCGGATCAGTAGGGATGAGATTTAGTGCTTTTATCAATTTTTCTTCCACCCCATGTGGAGTAGAAGAAAAACTCCTCGAAACTCCTCCAAGACCTCTGCCAGTGGCAGAGGAGAATGGGAAGACAAGAAGAAAAGAGAATACAAAGCAAAGTGCAAGATTTTTCTTCATGTTTGGTTTCAAGACTGTGAGAATGAGTTGAGGATTATTGGTGCGGGGTATTTATATATGAATAATTGCCCATTTAAGCCATATTAAGGTAAGAACATCGAGAACAAATGATCAAGCCACAACCTTCTTGAATGTTATAAGATGTTTCACCGAGTAATTTGGTGGTCTGTTTTCTAATATACACTCTCCGACAGAGTTTTCTGTCTTTCTCAAGGTGAAAGGGATATACATTATAGACTTTAGCCGATAAAAACTTCATCTAATTTGTATCAGAAAAGAAAAAGCAAGTAATTAAAATTTTTGGAATTGTCTAAATGTATATATATATAGATCACTTTCACAAAAAAAATTCAGTGAACGATGAAAATGAAAGTATGTAATGCTTCAACTTAGAAATCATTTTTTTTCAGAGTTGTATGAAAATTACATCAGAGAAATTCATAGGTAAAATCCCAAGATGCGTGTGAACGCTTTGATAAGATGGCCGACACTAGAGCCCTACCATGGTCTATATAAAGATCGCTAAATACAATTCATAAGTCAAAACACTACTCTCATTAGACTCGCAAATTAATATGTTATTATGAAACTTTCTAATTTTAGAACATTTTTGCAGACTCTTATACAATTTTCCCAATCTCTTTATAACAATAAGAGAGACTGAGAGTTTCCTTATCTAACTTATCTCTAGCTACTTTACACAACTTTAATTATATTCCTAGACTTGTAATAATAATGCTTTTGAATAAGAGGATCAGGATCCATTTATAGACCAGTTTGATTGATAGTTCAGTTCACTACGCGCTTAAGAATTTTCAAATGTCATCATCCACTACATGATATTTAGTGAAGATAATTGTTGAAGTTGAGAGAAAGAGACCTTGAAATCAAAAGTTTTAACCCCATCGAATTTGCCTTGCAAGTTTATGGTGAAAAACTGGAAATGTAAAAAAAAAAACTTCTGCAAATGTTATAGAAGCTTTGGAGACGAGCTGTTTTCCAATTCTTTGCAACCAGACATACCTTTATAGAATTTGATGTTGCAAGTTTTTGTTGTTAAAAAACAAAGAATCCTAAATGTACCTTCATCCAAACATTTTCTTCTCAGAAACCAAAATTAAGGGAAACGTTGACACATGGGCATGCTGAAACTACATTCCGGCGTAGATTTTAAGGAACTGAATACATACATTTTCCACGTAGCTTTTACAATTTGTTGAAATTTACAGTATAATAACAATTGGCATGTACAAGCACCAAATAAACCTCGCAATTCACTTATTTTCCTGATTATTAATCTATCAAATGCTACTATTAATTCGGAACTTTCATTATTAACATTTGTAAAATTATCAGAATCAGAATCATAGGCGAAGGAATACGTCTTCTATGTGTCACCAGCAAGCGTGCCTTGAATCCACCTCTTCAACATCTCCAGTTCAGCCTTTGGTTGATCCATTGGAACCATATGTCCAGCATTATGAACCTCCTTATAGACATTGTTCAGTATTTCATCGAACATTTTTTCCTGTCTCTACTGTTATAACAACTAGGATAAGGGAATTATATATTTTTGTAACAAGATAAATGAGATTTAAAAGGGCAGTTGAGTGAAATGAGACCAAACCTTGAGGAAACTCAGAGGACCTTGGCTCTATAGTATTCCTGCCTCAACACCATCCACTTTGAAAGGGATAGTAGGCTTATTGGCAAATGCCTTCTGATCACACCATTCCATCACATCAACCCATCTTGAGTTTCCTATTCAAATACCAATCCACACATAAATGCACGTGTTCCTAGAGAAGGCGTAACTTATGAATATCAAAAGCTTGTAAATGGATTCTGAATGGAAATTCATAAACTTATCAAGCCTGTTGCATATCAAATCATATTCCACTGCATATATAAATGAGTTGATTCCATCCTTGAGAAGATTGGGGATGCCTCAAATTCTTCATCCAGTCATCCTCCATTGCAGAATAAACATCAGGACTACATGATACGCTATATACTCAACTCCAGGAGCATCCCTGACTAATTGTTCAAATTTCTCCATATTTGAAAGATCAAAGCAGAAGCTGCCATGACACTCCTTTCTTATATCATAGACCTGCAACATAAACATAATGCCAAATGTTATATATTAAGTTGTTTCTCTAATCAGAATAACCAACGGTTTCATGATTTCTTACATTTATATTTCCAGCAATCTCCAGTATACCGTTGAATATGCCATTGCAGACTGCAAATGAAATAGTAGCAATCATCTCCACCATTGGTTTCTGAAATAACATTATAGTCAGAAAATTAACTGTTTACATGTCTAGATGAGTGGAAATATAATTTCAGAAAGGGTAAAAAATTTAACCGCATTGTGCTATTGTTCTTTCACACTCCGGTATATCTGCAGTAATACTTTTATGATCAGATTCTGTAATCAATTTCATTTCTAATGCATAGTCTGAGTATGCTTTGTACTGGAGTGCAGGATTAGTAAGTCCATTCCCTAAGGCAAATCCCTGTTCAACCATATTATTTGATTTAGTACATACTAGGAACAAAAACATTCAAATTTAGTACAAAATGTGTAAATGAAATCAATGCCATGAGGTTTATATGAATTCCTTCATTTGTTTTGTTCCCTTTGTTAACTCTAGAGGCAAAGGCAGGAATGTAGTGCCCAGCATATGATTCTCCAGTAATGTAGAAACCATATTTTTGATATTGAGGATGTTCAGTGAAAAACACCTAAAACCAAGATAGAGTCCATAACATTAAAAATGATAAAAGCAGGGTTTTTATGGAACCAAACCTATAATTTACATTGGCAGGGGATGAACCCTTTAGATTACTATCAAAGGTCTATACTAATTCATATGCTAAAAATTTATACCTGAAAGAAATAATACAAATCATTACTAACACCCTCTTCATTTAGACAAAGATCGGTATTGTTTGAACTAAAACTGAAACCTGTCCCTGTGGGTTGATCGACATTCCTGATGATGTTTGATATCTGCACAATGACATTTACAATTCTGTTAAACATGAATTTCAATCAAAATCACATCAATCTTACATCAAGGAATACCTTGTTCCATCCATAATCATTCCACAGAAGGGACACATTGTCAACAATTTTGAAAGGGCCATTTTCATTGAAAAGAGATAATTCACTACATCCAAGCCTTCCAATCAACCATATAAGAATAGGATCATCCTCAACCCACCATATACAATTGCTTAATTCGGTGATTCAATGCACGTCTGTAGCTTTTCCCGGTGGTCACAAAGCTTTTTAGGTCTTTGCCAACCCTCCATTGGTGATCTCTTGCGAGGGGTAGGAGCCTTTGACTAGGTTTTCAGCATTGAGTGGTTAGTCTTACCTACAAGATCCAATGCTTCCTCATTCCCATGTTTCTCTCTCTAGCTCAGTGGGTATCACGGTCTCCAAGTCAGCTTAGCCAACCCAGCAAGATAAAGGCAAGGGTATTGTTGAGCTTTCGCCTTGCCAGGGGACATGTCCAATTTGAAGTGCAATCTGGCCTAGTCTAACGGTCAACAGACTTTCGAAAATTATTGGAAGGTCTTACAAGCTATGGAGGAAGATGTTTTCAACTAGGACCCTTTATTGACCAAGATGTCCATGCAGGCCAACATGGCTTGTAAGCTGGCTAAAAAAGCTCAGCATGACAGAGCTGCTGAATGGGTTAATTTTTTTTATTTTCCAACCAGATTCAGGTTCATGCTTAAACAAAGATCCACTAAATTTGGCCCCATCCAACAAAGCGGGGCGGGTGAAACTTAAGGTTGTAGTGCCTTTGTTGAGCTGGTAAGGAACGAGTCTTCCAACCCGACCCAGAAGTGTTCGGTATCTCTTACTTACCTATCTAGTTTTGAGCCACCAGCAGAACAATGTGTTGGAGGCCATGGTTTACTAGCAGAACAAGGCACCTCGCATTTGGAGAGTTGCTCGTCCACACTAGACCACGTGGGCACTCCCATAGGCTTCAAGGTCTCTTGGACAAACCCTCTAGGTTTTGTTCTTCCTGGGCAGTCTTCAGGGGTTGTTTCTAGGGTCAATGACGGAGCAAACTCTATGTTTCTTACTGTCATTTGGCTCAAGAAGAGGCATTTGATCATACAGCTTTCAAATAAATTGGCTTGGCAGTGGGAGTAGACCTCAGTTGGGATGAAAAAAGGGTTTTATGTATGGTTCAAATTGTGGCGCAGGGTTCAGTGTCTGACAAAGCAATGGACATGTCCGGCTACCTCAGGATCGAAGGTCCTTTATGAACCTCAAAATTCTTTCATAAAACTGTAGGGCAAGGGTGCTGCCGAAGATTAATTTTAGATAATCGCCCGGATCTTAATTTCATTCAGGAACCCAAATATAAGAGATGTTCCAGAGAATTTATCAGAAAGTTGTGGGGGAGGGGGGACAATTCTTTTGATTGGGTTATGGTGGAATCCATTGGTAGTTCAAAAGGTCTATTAGCTATCTGGGATGTTGATCTTTTGCAGATGAGGAAAGTGTTGAAAGATGTTTTTTCTCTTTCTATTCAGTTCCAAATGATTTCAGACAATTCTTTTTTGTCAGGGTCTGACATCTATGGCCTGTGTGATCCTTCGCTAAGAGTGCACTTATGAGAAACACTTTATGACGTTGTTGGCTGGGTGCAATCACCGTAGATGTTAGCAGGAGACTTCAATGTTGTTCGTTACATGAACGAAAAGAAAGATTGCAGAAGAAGGTCCATGAGCATGCATAAATTCAATCAGTTCATTAATAAGGTGGGGCTCATTGATTTCAATCTGAAAGGGGGAAAGTTCACGTGGTCTAATCGAATAGAACACCCTATTCTTTGTTGGTTTAATCGATTTCTAGCTTTCAATGGATTGGATTGCTAAATTTAGCGATAAAGTCGAATGGCTCAAAGGAGTGGCAGGTTCTGACCATCACGTGATTCTGCTGGTGAACTCGTCTATTGGTGGCAGCGGTCACCTCTTTTCCTTTGATAATGGTTGGTTTGATCACCCGACCTTAACAAAGGAGATGAAATCATGGTGGAAACTAAAGGCGATCAGACGCAATCTTAAAAGTTGGAGGAATAAAGTTTTGCGTAAGAGCAATTTATGTATTCAAAATATTTCAACTTTGATTGCTAATACTGATGGTGTGGAAGAGATCGGAGATCTGACTATCAAGAAGAGGTCTCATAGAGTGCAATTGTATCAGGAGTGGCCAAAGATAATCAAAAGAAATTAGGAGTTTTGGAGGATTGAGTTTGGGGTCAATTGGGTTTGTCATATGGATCATGGGTCCAAATTATTTTATAACTTGGCCAACAGACGCAGATTGTTCAACTCTATTGAAACTCTTAGCATGGGTCAGGAGTTGGTAGTGGTTGAAGCCAGCGTTTGAGAAATCATGGTCTCTCACTTCAAGGAGTTGTTCAGCGAAAATGAGGAGTGACGACCTTTCTTCTCGGGGATTTCTTTCCAATCTATCTTTTAGCCATTAGCTACCTCCTTGGTAGAGAACTTTTCAAAGATGAAAATTAGAGGGGTAATCCAAGAACTTAAATCAAATTTTCTTCAGATCTTGATGGTTTCTCAATGGAGTTTTATTTGAAAATGTAGGAGGTAATCAAGTTGATTTTCTAAAAGTTATTGAAGATTTTAATACTAGAAATTTTTTGGATTGGTGGTTGAACACCATTGTCATCTCACTTATTCCTAAATGTGCAGGAGTACGGACAGTCAAGGACTTCAGACCTATCAGTATTTTGAACGGGGTGTATAAGATCATTGCCAAAATGTTGGCAGATAGATTGAAAAATATTCTTTATTTAGTCATTTCTCCATTTTAAAGTGCAACAATTAGTGGAAGGCAGTGGTTGATAGCCCTTTGATTGCCTATGAAATTATTAATTTCAAGAAGTAAGGTGTTTCAGGACACGTCATCAAATTAGATTTCTCAAAAGCCTTTGACAATGTTTCTTAGAGACACTTGGATTTGGTAATGGCTCGCATGGAGTTTGAGTCCAAATGGATTCATTGGCTCCACACTTGCAGATTTATGACCAATTTCTCCCTAAAGATTAATGGACAACTACATGAGTTTTTCATTAGCTCTGAAGGCATGAGTCAAGGTGATCTTATGTCTCGTCTCCTCTTTACTTTAGTAGCAGGTCTGGCCCAAATGATTCTTAAAGCGGTTGATGTTATCTAGTGAGAGAGTTTTCAGTCACAAAAAAGTAATCTTCATGTTTTCATTCTTCAGTATACAAATGATATTATCATCTTTTGTGATAATATCAATCATACCATTCTCTTTTAGATTTTTATTTTTTTTCTAGTTCAAAAAATTAAAATTGCTGTAATGCAAAGCAACAACCTAACGTATAAGGTCACCACTTACATTTACTTTAATTATAAAAGAGTATCTTACAGTAATTTTCACAAGATTTATTTTTCTTGATAAAGAAATGGAACAAGTTTATAGGACATGATTTGTACCCTACATTTGGGGATCCGCATCAAGAAAGGAAATAAGCTCCTTAACCCTCATGTCTGTATCTATTAACACTATTTATATTAATACTCTCAAGGATTGTGAGTTTGTTTTTCGAGATAATTTTGATTTCCTGATTTTAAGAAATATTTTGTGAAATTTTGTTTGTGTAAAAAAAATGTAAAAATTTAGTTTGTGATTTCAAAGTTAACAATATATATTATACATCTTAAACTTAACGAAAATCTACAAATTTTTGTAAGATGATTTAATGTTATACATTGTGATCTTCAAAAACATATACAAAAGTATATATGAAACTGTTGGTTTTCTAATCCTTTGAGATATGAGCTCCATAATGAACTATCACCTATAGCTCCAACTTTTATTGGGCCAACATGCTTGTAGTGTCATACAAACTACATATCACGTAAGAATAACTCACATAGTGGAGACTAATAAACTTCGATAAATGTGAAAGAAGGTTTGGAGATGGGTTGTTTTCCAATTCTTTGCAACCAAGAATATGTACCTTAATCCATAAATTTTATTCTAACAAAATTATGGTAAATATCAACACATGGGGGGTGAGGACGTTCCAAGTTTCCTGGAACTGATCCTAGCCATTGACTAAAGTGGTGGCTGGGGTTTTCGTACGTCAACCCTAGATCCCTCCGCCGTTTTTCGCCGCCTAGAGGTGTTGCCCTTCGACATACCGGTACGATACAACCGATGCAACTCGCTGATACACCGATAGCTGGTGGTGTTTTGGTGCTTTGTTTCGTTGACAGTGTGGGGTTTTGCATCGCCTGGCAGAGTCGCTTTTGTGGGGTTTAAACTTCCCGCTACAGTCCAGTGTCGGGCGTTACACGGGCGTATCGCTACAGTCCTGTTTTGGCATGTACGAACTTCACTGCCTGGATGTTTGCTTTGCTGGGCATGTAGCCTTGCTTGGCTGATTCTGGCTGACTTCTTGGTCTTTGAAGGGCTGGCGCGATCACTCGTCTTTGCAACATGACGGCTCCCCTAGCCGTCACCACTTCCTTTCCCCCATTGGGGGGCAAGGAACCCCTGGAAGAGGCTCCAAAGCTCTCTTTCGCCCAAATAATTGGAAAATTTTTTGTGAATGATGTTAAGGAGACACATGTGGAGGGAACGAGATTTCGGAAAGGAGAGCTAGCCATTGGGCTCACGGCATCTGATGAGTCCCGTGGGGAGGCTTTCATGGAACAACACGTGATTGTTTTAAAGTTCTCTAGCTACCGGCCAACATTGGTCGATATTCGAGATTCTATTCATCGAACTTGGGGGATACTAGGTGACTTTTCTCTAGGCCTTCTTGATCAACGACACGTTCTCGTCCGGCTTCAGTCTGAGGTGGAAGCAAAGAAAGTCTTGTCAATGGACTCATTCTTGATCCGAGGAGTGTGTTTCAAAGCCTTTCGCTGGCATGATGGTTTCAGTCTGAAAGCAGATCAGGTCTCGGTTCCACTATGGGTAAAGTTGCCTAACCTGCCTTTGCATTTATTTCATCCTCCTCTTTTAAAGGCTATTGTGAATTATTTTGGTGGTTTCTTACGCATGGATGACCATACTCGTTGTTTATCACGTTCGGGTTCTGCCCGTGTTTGCGTGGAGCCGACGTTGGCAGAAAAGTTACCGGATAGGATTTGGATTGATAGGTCAAATAATAGGGGTTTCTGGCAAAAAATTGAATACCCGAGCTTCAAATATTGTGCCTATTGTTCTTTGCTAGGACATAATGAAGCATTTTGCAAAAAAAAAAACTAGGTCTCAAGGGACAGGTGAAAACCTCCCACGTGGGGAAAGAAGCGAAACATGAAAAACATAAGGTGGAGAACAAGGTTATCAAGCAACAGTATGTTCCAGTAGCTAATACAAACAAAGGTTCAAATTCTGATGTGAGCACGAGTGGTCCCAAAAATAATAGGGGAGAGGAGCTCAAGGAGGGCATGAGTACGGCGAATTTAGTGAAAAAGGAACCGGTAAAGGTGGAGATGTCAAACAAATTTGAGACCCTTACAGAGAATATTGATGACGATGAGGACGCTCTAGCGGTTAACCAACTGGTGGGTATGAACATGGCTCATGACCACGCCGAGGTTAGGCAAGATTCTACGGAGAAATGCCTCCTGGAGGCGGGGTATACAATTTCAGAGATTGCAAATATTATTGGAAATCAAGAACAACCGTTACAACAACAGGAGGATGTCAATTTAGGGGAGAGTAGTCGCTTCGATGACACGAACAAAACCAATGACAAAAGTTGTTCTCCACCTAATCATGTGGCAGCATCGCAAGGTACAGCATGTGTCTCCCCTAGTGAGGGACAGTTTGGGCAAGCTGATTCAGGATTGACGCGAGCTGCGAGTGCAACGACGGAGCAGTTGAGGCGTCGTACTTTGCCCCAGCCAGACCTCATTTCGTCCCAGCCTATGCCCTGCATCAAAACAGGGGAAGCTGTTTTGCCCCAGTCAGAACACGACACCAACACAGGGGACGTGTTACCCCAGGCTGATCTTGTTTCTCTTGCTGATTTCTTTCCTGTAATTGGAATGGTTTCCAATATAGTAGCCCCTCGATCAGCTTCTATAACGCCGCAGCCCGTGACGAATGTCATGACGCAGGAAGCAGGGGCTGGAACGGCGACACCGACAGTGCTGGAACAGCTGACAGGGTGTGTCCTCGCTTCGCCACGGTCAGAGCAGGCACCGCTCATAGTCGAAAATGCAGGGCCTCTCCAGTGCTCGCAGTTAGTAGTTCTAGGTCGAATGGAGAAAATCATATTCCCGGTGATGTTGGTGTTCAATCGGAACAATTGGTTTCAGTTACTCATCTGGGGGGGCAACACGGTGTTACTAGCTCAGAGCTAGGGGATGCTATGCAGGATCAGCAGGTGCAAGAACCCTCTGATGAAGAGTTTCAGACTCTTCTACGGGTCAAGAGACAGTTTGACAAATACGCTATCAAAACTTCCCCGGAGGATAAAAGAGTAGGAGACAACTTGTACAAGGTTATATCATTGATGAAAGAAAATAGGCGGCTTCGACGGTCTATCAATACACTCGAAAGTACTAGTGCGGATAGTGATGAAGCAAACTCAGAATCTGATCGAGATTGGTCCACAGGCAGCGAACGGTGATTTGAATTTAGGGGCTACGTCAGACGGAAAGAGAAATAAGAGGAGACACACCAAAGATGTTAGTCTTTGTCCCCGAAAATCCACTAGAACTAAGAAAGCAAACAAAAGGTACAAAGACTGAGTTTGTTTCGGTGTATTGGTGCATCCTCTCTCCTGTGAGAGGTTGTTTCGGTTTTTTTGGTTAACCCTATAGGGTCAGTCATGTAGCCTTCGGGCTTGGATCATTACATGAATAAAATGGGACGACAACCCAATTTCTTAAAATAAAAAAAAATAAAAAATAAAAAATAAAAATAAAAACATATGGGGGGTGCATACATTTCTCACATAGATTTAAAGAGTTGGATGCATACACATTCCAAAATAGAAACTGCAGTATTGCCGTGCAATCCTAATTCGATTCTATGCTATTTTGAAGTTATATGATATAGAGACTGAACTCATATTGTTGTAACATGTAATGCATTTCTTTTGAATATAGAACTGAAGATGGGTGGTACTTGATGTGAAATTACTCTTTCCTGTGTGATCACGAAAAGTTTTGTTCTCCTATTTCGTTGAAGAAAGTATCGTTACATGTCAATTCCCTATATGATATTGTGGACACACGTTGATTTATTTACAAGCACATCAAGTAAACCACACTGCAACATTTAACAGTGCCAGAAAAATGAACTTTGAAACTCAAAACCTTACAAGAGTAGTGGCAAAGCAGAAGTATAGGAGACTGTGTGTTGGTCGTTACATGTCTGCGATTGACTCTATAGGATCTTCAACAAGACTGCCTTGTGTCCACCTCTTGAGCATCTCTAATGCAGCCTTTGGCTGATCCATTGGAACCATATGACCAGCATCATGGACCTGGTTTTCGTTACACAAGTTAGTATCAATCTTCAATTGCAGTTAACAAACATCTGAGACAGAAATAATTATGTGTAAGTTGCGGACCTTGAGGAAACTGAGAGGACCATGGGTTTTAAACTGCCCTGCTTCTGCACCATCCACCACAAATGATTTGGTTGGTGCTCCAACAAACTCTTTTTGGCCTGACCACTCCATTGCGTGCACCCACCTAGAGTTTCCTGCTCAAATATAAATGCAATTAGATACAACTAAAGGAATAATAATTCTTTAGGAGTTGTTGATTTTGTGAAATTTAAACCTAAAACCAAACGAAAATTGAATGTTTCTATCTTACCTAGCCAGTTGCAAATAAGATCATACTCTCCAGCATATATGAGCATCTTGATTCTATCCTCAAGGAGACCAGGGATACCAACTTCTAAGTTTCTCATCCAGTCCATCATCATAGCTTCATGCACTGAAGGGCTACAAGATACAAAGTCTATCTTGCCGACACCAAGAGCATCCTTAACTGATTTCTGCTGCAGGAAATTTTCCATATTCGAGAAATCATAGCAAAGGTCTCCCTCACATTTCTTTCGGATATCATAATACTGCAAAAGCACAAAAGCAACATTAAATTACTCGAGAAAATAAAATAGATAGTTCTGATCTTCACATACAGTACTCAGAAAATAACGATTAACTTTTCTCAATGTCTTACATTCTTATCTCCAACCAGGGCCATGACCTTACTGTACATGGAATTGCAAACAGCGTATGCTGCGTAGCAGGAGGTTTGACCATTGGTGCCTGAAACACATAATTGTCAAAGAGTGAGGGTGGCCTTTAATGCTAAAGAAAATAAAACCATATTTTCACCTAATGGATGTTTCTTCAATATTTGAGAATAAATACAAACAACAATGTGAATGTCAAACAAGGAAACTAGTAAGGATAAAATCTGAAATACAAAGTATTACCACAAATCTTTATTGCTAATTCACATGCTGGAAGCATCCTATTTATTCTCTTAGAGTCAGATTCTGTAATTAATTTCATATCCATTGCGTAATCTGTGTATGCTTTATACTGGATCGCGGGATTTGTGAGTCCATTACCAATAGCGAATCCCTGTTCAACCAATTACCAGTTTAGTCTTAAGAAACGCAGTCCAGAAAATCATATATAACTAAATCACGCGCAATCACACCTACCTTCAAGTTTATGTGAATTCCTTCTTTAGCTTTGTTTCCCTGGTGAACTCGAGCAGCAAAAGCAGGGATGTAGTGTCCAGCATATGACTCTCCAGTAATGAAGAAATCATTATTTGCATACTGAGGATGCTCAGCAAAAAATGCCTGACCAGAAAATAAATAAATAAATAAAAGAGAAGATGACTACAATCTTAACATCCAATGAACACATTTTTACCTTTTCTTTAAGATTATTTCAAACATCGAATGTTTAACCATTATACTTCATGGTTTTGATTCAAGATTCAATTTGAGATCACAATATTTAATTAAATAAGAGAGGGGGGGGGGGGGGGGGGGGGGGGGGGGTATGAAAGAATTTGATAACAGGAAAATGAATATCAATAGACAGGACAACATAAGGCTAAGAAGGCGGACCAATGAGATGAAAAAAAGCTACATATTTCAAAAGAGATACCGTGTTCATGATTAGGTTGTCAGGTGATATGGGTTGTATCCTTGCATGACTGAAAGTTAGGGAGAAGGGCTTGCATGGTAGAACAATTTGCACCTAAAAGTAATCTACTTAAGTGCTTTAGGCGGAGACCAAGCAGAAAGTGCTTTGCAACATATGTAAATGCAGCAAAGTAAGGTGCAGTTTCTGTTTGAATTTTAACTTGAGGAATCAATTATGCGAAATACTAACTACTAACATGTTGAGAATATTATAGCAGGTGTAAAAATACATACCTGCAAGAAGTCATATAAATCATTACTAACACCCAATTCATCATGACGAAGGTCACGCTGATCAGAACTATAACTAAAACCAGTTCCAGTGGGCTGGTCAACAAAGATAAGGTTTGATGTCTGCAAAATAAGAGCAAGAGTTCATTTCAGCAACCATAACAGAGAATTCTTTTACATGTCGTGTGCTTGCTAGTACTTATAAGCACGCATATTATATATATGAAATGTCAGATAAATAATTTAGAATTTTAGACAGCATTAGAATGACATGGTCAGACAAATACTGCAGATTGGTGAAAATTTAAGGGATGGAACTCAATAAAAGTTTCAATACCTTATCCCAACCATACTCATTCCAGACAAGAGACAAGTTCTTCGCAATTTTAAAAGGTCCATTTTCATAGAAAACAGCTAATTCACTACTACATCCAGGCCCTCCTGTCAACCATATCACCACAGGATCCTTCTTGCTGTTCCTTGATTCAAAGAAAAAGTAGAACATCCTACAAAATGCACACACTACGAATCAGATAACTATATGAAACTAAACAAAAATTTCAACGTCTTGGAAACAAAATACCAACAATAAAGAAGAAATATTCCCCTTTTGACCAGAACAAACTAGAAGTTGCAATTAGTAACGTTATCCATTATCTGTTTACTCATCCAAATATAGGAGAGTTGGTACTAGCATGAAATATGTTTTTATCTAGTTGTGTCAAATTAGACATAGATTTGATAAATTGGGATGAAAGTGATAATAAAAATAGTCAAAGAAGTAAACGACCAAAAACATAAAACCCACAAGTAACCAGGAAGTTTGAAGTATGTTTAGTAGGTGCTCAGTTTCACTGTGTACCAAAAACCATGGCATGCCTCTTCAATTTCATGTCTCAATCTTCTCAGTCTATCCTACCAATGTTTGTTTCATCGATAACCAAATCCTACCTTGTTTAGACATCTCACCATAAAAAACACAAACATCTACTATCCAAGATTCGGGCTTTCTTTTCTCAACACTACGATCATCGATACTAGTAAGTTACATCTTACTTAATATCAATATTTTCAGTGTGTTTGGAGCATTTGCTATTGAACCCATAGTTTCATGTCACCCCATTTGAAGGCAAATATATCCAATTCTCTTACAAAATATTAAGACCCAAATAAAAAACCAGCTATTGTATCAATAAAAAAAGGCAAGAAGTCCCTCAAATTTCTAGATGAACTCTTCAATCAGACATAAATTTTACCTTGCATCATAAGAATGCTGAAGCTTATAATAACCAGCATGGTGACCGAGATCACTAATAGGAAAACCAGAATCAACCAAATTCGGAAACTCGAAACGTTTCTCAACAATCCTCCCAGAACCCACCATGGAAGAATCCTCCTTCACAGCCTGAGCATCCTTAGGGAAAAGATTAAGCTGTCTAATCAACCTTTCTGCTTCTCTTGATGGGAACAACTTGGAGCTCAAAGACAAGGGTTGATTGAACTTGGCAGAGGAGAACTGAAAGAGAAGAAAACAGAGGAGGGGGAGGAAAAAGGAGAGATTTTTAGCCATTTTTGGAGGAAAAAAAGTCTGGGTTATGGAGATTGTTGAGTGGAGATCATGGATTTATAAGAGTTTTTTGAGAATTGATTTGGTTTTTTGGTGACCCAATGTAAAGAGAGAGAGAGAGAGGGGTGGAGTGAAAATGTGAGTAAAAGTAAGCTTAGAAGCAAGAAATAGAGGGAAAGAGAAAGACAGGGGAAATGGAAACTGAAAGATAAAGAGTGATTGATAACTAACTTTCATTCTTTTTTTTTTCAGTTTCAAAAGAGGGACTAGTTGGTGGAGGGAGAAAATGTTCAGACTCTGTGCTTCTATGTGTTAGGTTAGTACACCACCCTAGGTTTTGTTTTGGTCCATTTTTAATGTTTCCTTGGTCCTGTAAACTAGTACTAGGGTTGAACAAAAAATTGAATAAACTGATTAAATTTGATGGAATTGATCAAAACCGAATCAATCGGTTTGATTCATTTTTTGTTTAAAAAATTCAAAATTGATATTATCGGTTCGATTTTTGGTTTTATGTGATTTTAATCGACAAAACCAAACCGACTGAATATATATAATAAATAATATATATTTTATACAAAATAATACAATATATTTAAAATAATCGAACGGTTCAGTTTTATTTTGATTTTATTCAGCCAGTCGGATCGGTTTACGGTTTACCTATATTAAAATCGATTTGGTTTCAGTTTGGTTTTCTTAATGGTCGATTCGGTATCGGTTTGAAATTTGTAAAACCGACTTTGGTCAGTTCGGTTTTCAGTTTGAGTGAAAAACCAAAGCAACGGTTCAATTTTCAACCCTACTTGTACATGTGGTTAAGAGTTTGGACATAACCCATGTTAGTATCATGTCAAAAGAAAAACCAACCAATACTTCTCAAAAACCCTAGCTATCAAAGGAGAGGAACTACTTAACTAGGATCACTGACATTCCTAAAATAACACAATTAACATTTACTTGTATGACACAAAACTGACCAATTTGACACGATATGATCAAACAGATCAAATGAGTAAACTTGAACATGACCTATTTACTTAAACAGATGGTGGTCAATCCAAAAATGACATGGAACCAGATACCCTTTGACCTGCATATCAGCAAAAATGTGCATGTATTTCTTGTAGTGTGAAATGCTAAAAATGTTGAAACGCGTCTAGTATTGTGTAATGTATGGATTAACTATACGTGTAGATGCATGTGTACATCGTACGATCTACAACATACTTCTGAATGCATATGTATATCAGTATATCAAGAACTTCCTCCAATGTATTTGATACTCAGCAGAATGGTTGCATCATGGGAGTCTTGAAATGCATCTAAGGATCCAAAAGTGATCATTCTTGCTTAGTGCATAAGCGAATGGTTTCTTTTTTATCATGAAGATGATCTTTCCATGTTTCATTATCCCAAAAGGAAAACTTTTCCAACGTTGCTTGTTGATTTCTTCCACCCAAGGCTAAAAAGCCATGATACCAAAAGCACCTTCAGGCTCTTTAGGAATCTAGCAGTTTCATTGTCTTTTTCATGTGGTCTTATCATGTTGTTTCATAAGGATTCAACTTAAGCATTCTTGGGTTTTTCTTGCAGTGTGGGAAAAGTGGGAAAAATCTAAAGAAAGTTGTCTAGGAAATTTTATTTATAGCGCGCTGCGCGGTTCAGTTTGATTTTATTAGTGAGCTTGGCTAATTGTCGAGGAAACCAGCGAGGGAGGACCCTCCATCCCACTCGCAATGCGTGCAGGATGGAGGGTCCTCTCTCCCTCTCTGTTTTCCTCGCTGGTTTCCTCGACAATTAGAATTTCTGTTTATTAGTAGTATAGTTGTTTGTATTCTCCTGAGATGTGAGAACCGCAACTGAACACTTTACTCAGAGCTAAATTATTCAATTGAACATTATTTTCTAGATTAGAGAACCAAGCACAGGTAATATCAGATTAAAATGCCAGATTGAGAAAGCTTGTACTTTCACATTCTACAAACATGCTGTATAATAATCAGTATATGCAAGTATTCATGATTAAATATTACATCAACTGCTCTCCGTTAAATAATCCATATCATTATCTCCTAGCAATCAATGGGTATGATCCAAATTATACAAACTCGCTTTTGTACACCTAAAACATGGGACAAAGGAGTCGAAGGCAATGACTCTATGATCTCACTTTGGCGAGTCGTGCTCTGATCTCTTCTAATTCTTCCTCATCGTCACCCTCAGCAATGGCATCTTCCTGCAAGACTCACAAAATTTGATATGTTAGCTTCTGCTTCAGTAATGAAGAAGGATGGTTATACGATGAAATGAGATCATGTTGAATGTACCTCCGGTGCAGTTCTAACTGTCTGTGCGGGTTGCTTTAATCTCTCTTTACGTACTGCCTCGGGAAGCTGTGCTGCAGTCTCACCAGCAATTTCGGACAAAACCTTGTCAACTTCTTCTTCGGTTTCCTCTTCAATGTCCTCTGAGTCTAATGCATCATCCACAGCGTCGTTCACCATTTCTTCAATCACACCTGCCTACAAAGTCATGTGCATGAGAAGCCATTATTTTCAGGCAAAACATATGTTATAACCGACCCCCTGTTGCCAGTACTTCATCAGTGCTAAACAACAACAGATCTTCCTCAGCATCCAATAATAATAAACCCATAACAAATTCTGGTAGATGTTGGATAAGATTATACAAAAGAGCAAATCTGAATTACGAAACTCTAAGGTGTGCTTCGACGCAAATCTTGAATAGTGTAAGAAGGAACGACGAAACTCTAGGGTGTGCTTCTAGGATATAATCCTCATACTACAGCTTCCAAATGCTAATTTTCTTCAGAATTCCAATATCCAAATATTTTTGCAAGAACTAGGATAGGATGTGTAAGCACTAATTTTGAGATGTTTATGCAACCTGAGGTAAGTCTAGACAACATCATTGTTAAAATGCTGAAATGAATCATTATCCCCAATTGATAAAGAAAATAATTTTTTCAGGATATTCTCTTGCATTAAAAACATTTGGCGCAACATTCTCCTTCTATCGAGCAACCACAGGTTTCTTAGCAATCACACAACAACTTCCACTACCAACTTATGGCATTCGGAGAACATCAACAAGCATTCAGCATAAGACAGGTAAAAAAAAAATTACCTACATAATAGATAAAATTAAAAATCTCCAAATGCAGAAGCTAGAGTAGGTCTGACCATTAAGCACTTTGGATGAAAAGTAGGAGCTGAGAAGCAAAAGAGGATTAAGCTACCAAAATAGGATACCTTTGTCATTTCTTTGCTAAATTCATGCATGGTTACAGCCATCTGTGGAGCCTTCATTAGATTATTGACAAGCTTCATGACCTCAGTGCTCTTGGCTATATGACCCACAGTTCGTGCGATTGCTGCAATTCGAATCAACTATCTTAATATCAATTAATAAACTAAAGGGGAAAAAAATCCAATTCGACAAAACAAACAAAATGGAATTACATTATGGAACATGGACACTTTAATGTGATTGCAACTTGCAGCAAATTAATGCTAATACAATGTTATTTACATTACAAACAAACAGTTACAAATATCCAACAGGAACTTCTAAAAGGTGTACAAGCCAATATTATGTCAAGCACAGGATCTCCCCTACAGTATCTTCACCGCAGCAGAGTTTATATGTCAAGCACAAATGGAAATTCCAAGCATGAGTTTTTCTTTGTTTTTTTAAATAAAGACATATCTGCAGATGTACTATCCAACAAGGTTAAGATGTCTCTTAGGGTGTGTTTGGTTGCATGGAATCCTATGCCATGTGAATTCATGAGGGACTCCTATATTTTAGGCTACTTTGAGGTATCACTCCTCATCCACCATTTGATTTTGTGATCAATGGTGGGAATGAAAGTCCCATGAACATGGGAATCACATGCCTTGGGAGACCAAGAAGTGAGATTCTCATGTTCATAGGACTTCCATTCCCACTATTGATCACAAAATCAAATGGTGGATGTAGAGTGATACATCAATTTAGCCTAAAATGTAGGGGTCCCCTCATGAATTTCCATGGCATAGGATTTCATGCGACCAAACACACCCTTAATGTCCTATGACTCCCAGCCTAAGAAGTTTAGGATAATATTAAAGGCTTGCAATTTTCTCTTCTAGGCTTCATTAATCAATTATCTTTGTATTTTTATTATTTTTATGCAACACATCATAAATTTTTAATATCGAGATTTCTGAAACATTGAGATTAATTTCTGTTCTCAAATCATCACAACCTTATAACAATCTAATGTCTCTATTCCAAGCTTTAACACTCAGTCGCCGAGTTCTTTTGCAGAAGAGGAGAATAGCAAAGTGATAACCTCACCGTACCAGACGGAACGGCAGATGGAAATGCAAAGAATATGATAACAGCCATATAAAGTTATATAATGTTAATGTCCAACTCTCAAAATGAAAACCACTCACAACTGTTCTAGCTGAACCCGGTAACAAGACACCCCTATTGATTCTGATGATCAAGGTTTCCAATTCAGAACACCTGCTCACATGTTATCCAGTCCTCTAACCATATATTTCCCCGCTAAATGGCAAACAAGATCATGACTAGAAAAGGAACCTTCAAGAGAAGAAAAGAGGAGGCTATATAATCACTCAATCGAAGTAGCAAAATATCTTTGGCTAGAACATTTCCAACCACAGGGTGGAATGCAAAAGGCAATGATGGTTTCTCATTCTCATCCACCCATGCACAGCAGTGGGGGTGAAAAAATAAATTAGGTGGCATGTAGAACACTGGCCAGCACTCTCCTTGCCTTGTGATAAAACAAAAGTCAACTTAGTCGTTAGAAATGTAATGTTTGGAGGGGAGATAGGAGTGTGAAACGCATCCAGTGTGTCGACTTCTCCACGCCAACCATAGAGTGGGGATTTAATTATACTTTTCCAATCCATGGTTGGAGCGAGATTTTTGGGTGGAATGCAAAAATCTCGCCATCCCTCCACCCCCAAAATGGTTGGAGGTGCTCTAAGACACGGTATCCAAGGAAGGAATGTAGATACAGTAGGAGGATCAACACATGAATAGGTGATACACCTATCTCTTGATAGATGGCAATGCTTGAAAAGGCATTATAAAACACATTTTGGACTAAACATACTTCTCTTACCCTTGATATGAATTGACATATAATCAAGTCCAACAAAAAATTGCCAATGGTAGCCTGGTTGGATGGTTAAGGCTGTGGTGGTTTAACCCCCACGTCTTGGGTTCTATACCCACCGGCGGCATGCTTGCCTTTCAAAAAAAAAAGTCCAGCAAAAAATCAACCTGGGCCTTGCGAGAGAACAGGCTGTGTATTAACCATCTTGACTGAAAAAGAAAAGAGATACAAAATCTTCTGTCCCATCTATTGAGTAATGAAAAGGACCTGTAAAGAAAACTCTTCCCTTTGAAATATCCAATCTCAAGTCAAACCTTTCAAATTCAGGATCCAAAATCTTCTAAAGATATTTCGGATTCCCATTAGAAGATACAGCTATCTCATAATAGACTTCCGACCTCTAAGTCCATAACCTCAGACAACATATTCAACCAACCAAACTGTCAACCCTTGAGAAGTTTCCACTGATATCAAACTTCAGTTCTAACTAATCTAGTCCTAACTAATCTGCTGCAAACGCACACAAGAAAGAACCTCATCATTGTATCACCAAATCTTCTTCCATGGAAATGTACTAAGAAAGAAACCCAGCTATTGGAAGAAGTGAAAGAACCCCAAAGATTGGTATCACACACTCAACAAGGTCTTTCATGTTGCAAGTTACACAACTACCCCTCACCTGTCAGCAAATACTTGCCCATAAGTGAACCTACCTAGGAACCTCCGCTAGCATAATTGAGTGGATCTCACAAACTTGCAAATTGCAATGCTATCAAGCACATCCTAGAAATAGGACCAAAGACACTTGTCCTTCTGGAAATAAACCCTAGCCATAACCCAATTGAGACACCCCGCATAATAGGAAACAAAATGAAAGCATCACGTAATTGTCTGGCCACTAGCACACCTTTATCAATAATGAGGAGAACGCCACCATATCCGCCCATGGATTGCAGATGATCGATCTAATGACAGAATTTTCAAATGTGTATTGCTTTATAAATTTCATCTTTGTTCAAGTATTCCCAAATAAGTTATAACACAATCTCACAGATTAAACCCCTAGCTGCTGCAATTTCTTTCTCCTCATCAGACAATGATTATGAAACAAGTCAACATTTCCACTGTTTCAGATCCCTCTCCTGTACTCTGAGGCTAAATGTGCTAGTTCTATATTCTCCGTTCAAATAAACTGGGTAAAAAAAAATGTTGCATATATCTACAATTTTTTATAATTATCATGGTCATCAAATGTTCCATGTTTAAGATCACAGTCATGAAATTTCAAACTGGTCTAACCCAATAATCCCAGACATCTGACATTGCATATTTAGTTCATCAAGTAACTATAAGTACAAAATGTTGAAGAAAGACCGAAAAGCAAGGCAACTCTCTAAATCACCCTATACAAGTACCAAGTCCTAGTGGAAAATACCAAGATGGAAACATCTAGACCAGAATCAGTATGACACTAATCTGATTAGAAATGGAGTGGTGTCATCTGATGTTGTTTATGAATGGTATGAATGAGACAAATGCATGCAAAAATTGAAGTTACTTCATAAAGCATCATACCAACACTTTCTCCTAGGTGCATTGAAATCGAGTTCATTTGTGCCTTATTCTCATGGAGACGATTCACTGCCCTTCTTGATCTAACAATTTCCTTAGCAAGTACCTGAAAAAGAATTAGGAACAGGTGTATTACTTCAGTGTGGAGAAAAAGTAATAAATCAAATTTGTGACTGAAAAGGTTAGCAATAGACAACATTTAAAATTATATAGATCATCATACATATAACAGGTGGAGATTATAGCGTCAGCTTAGAACATGTAACAACCTTTTCAGTGTGCGACCATACAGTTTATTATACCTTTAGTCTATGTTTGGTTAGCCATTTTCCTTGGGAAATGAAATCCATTTATTGTCTATTTACTGACAGGAACTCGATTATTCATAAGATAGTTTTTCCACTACTCATGAGAATCCAAGTTCAAGGGGGAGACCTTGGAATCAGATTCACGGAAATGGTTTTAGTTTCCATGTCTATTTTCCATGCAACCAAACAAACCCTCAAATGCAATCACTTAATTGAGACATTTATGCATTCAGCCTATGAACACTACATTAAACACTTCTGGGTCATAAATAATCAATTCGAAGTTCAAAACCTTAGTTATACTTATTTGACTTCCTCTGATTGGTATTTCATTATCTAAGGTCCAGTACAGTTTTTTCTATTATGTTTTCATCAAAAAACAAAGTTATACGAACTGATATGGAGATGAACTCACCTATATCAAAATGAGCGCGAAAAGAATAATAATAAATAAGGAAACTTTAAATATGTGTTTCAGTTCTACCTTTGCTGAGACCATGTCATTCCTCTTAGCAGCCTCTCTAATTGCTTTCTGCACACTTTTTTCTTCTTTCTGAACATCTAATACAAGAGGAATCCAACACAAAATGTCAAAAAAAAAAAAAAAAAAAAAAAATCACAATAATCACAACACTGCTATCACCATCATCATCACCAAAAAAAAATCATATTTCAATCAAAAGACACCAAATTGAACAACCCCTCATACCAAATCCAACAAACCCATCAAGAGAAATCTGGATCCAACACAAATCAATTCTTCAACAGCAACTGATGCAAAAGGTTCAAAACCATAGAAAACACCAACATCAGCAGCACTAACAAAAACAACCCATTTCAGATTTCCATCAAAATTACACAAAAAGCTTCAACTTGAACAAACCCCAGACCTCAAATCAACACACCCATCATCCCAAACTCGGATCCAATCATCCCCAATTCATCAAACTACAAACCACTCAACATCAAATCAATTTGGGCTAAATTAAAAGAGGGAGAAAAAAAACCTCGAATTTGGCGTTCGATGTTGCGACTCTCTTGCCTGAGCCGTCTCTGCCAATCTCTCAACTGCTGCTGTGGGTTTGGTTTGGGCATCAACATGCTCTTCACCTTCTCCATCTTTGCACCTTCTCTGTCTCTCCACCAAAATTGAAACAAAGAATACGAAATCAAAATGGATTGGATTGGATCGCTTAGGATCAAAGCTGCCTTCTTTGCTGGGTTTTGGATTTCAACAGAGAGAAATCAAACTCTTCTGAATCAACAATCTTGATTTTTTTTTTTTTTTTGAGCAATTCTACATGGCGAGGAAACGAGCGAGGTGGAGGGGGACCGTTCACCCCCTCGGGATGCGTGCCATCGTTTTTTTCGCGTATCCCGAAGAGAGTGAACGGTCCCCCCTCAACCTCCCTCCCCTCGCTCGTTTCCTCGCCATTTAGAATTTCTGTTTTTTTTTATGAACGGCTAACTTTTTGGTGTCGGGGATTTTCTATTACCTCCCTCAATAATTTTATATATATTACCTACGGCTCCAGTGCTCCACAATGAGATTTTTTTTTTTTTTCCCTTCCTTCCAAAAACAAAATAATAAAAAATTTCTCTTTTTTATTTGTGGGGAAAAAAGGAAAAACAAAATCGGATCAAGGAAAACAACACAAGCACACACAAGAAATAGGGTTTTACATTGAATACTGATATATACCTTCAACCATTCCATTGTTTGATAGTAAATAGATATTTAGAGAGTTTTTTTAGCTGTAGTTTTTGACTTTATATTTTTTACGTAGAGAAATGCATGGTACTACAATTTAATTTCATTGAAAAAATAAGTTTTATCTTTGTTTCTCTTTTTCAATTGTTTATCTTTCGTCTTTAACTTTTAGTTTATTTTCATCATCCATTATTTTACTTCTCTTTATTTTTTAAATTGAAAATCAGATTTGTCTTCTAATCCACGTGAAGTAGTCGATAACCCCTACTTTCACTATACATTGTTAAAGTGTATTGCAGGTTAAAGGAAAAAAAATAAATAAAAACAATAAATATTTCATGCAACGACATCAATATCCATTGTATCCACTCTTCTTTATCCCTTTTCATACCACTATCTAACCAGTGGTGGTGGTGTTACTCGTGGTAATTTTTTCCACTTTTTTTAATCCCTTAACCCTCCCACCCCATATGCCTCTGACAAGGTTTGAATCCTGAGCATGTGATTTCATCGGCCACAAGGCTATCACTAAGCTAATACCCCATTAGCAATGATGGTAATTGTGACAATGGTGGTTTAACTTAATTTTTAGTGGAGATGATGGTGACGGTGGTAGCGATTGTAAATGCTTAGCCAAGTGATGGTAATGGTGGCAATTCAATGACTTATTTTTAAGAGATTTCAGGACTGTCACTAAACAAGCATATTTCCCTTTTGCAGAACGACGACACAAACATTTGTTCCTACCATTTGAATAGCATCAGGGTAATCAGTGCACTACTAATAAATCTCACAATGGATTGAAATGAATGCCATTTTTCTCATTTTTTTTTCTTTTGGTTGATAGTAAAAAAAATCAGTGCCATAGTGTCATTAAAGAACAAGTAGAGAGCATGTTCATTAGAAAAGCTAATAATCTTCTAAACTAACATGTTCAGCTCAGAAAGGTTCAAGTACAGAACACTCATCATTAGCTGCAGATTAAAACTATCGAATCTGAAGGCATTAGAATGACACTCCTAATATTTAGTACATTGTTTACAGGCTTTCCAAAGTTTAACATGACCAAGAATGAAATGTCCAACTACCTTGGCACGAATATGTGTTTTGTCGGTCAAATGGGGGTACCATACAACAATATGGTTATCCTATCTATAATGGATGACTGTCAAACTTCCCTACTAATCGAAGAGCCCTTCGTCATGCCAGATATCAACTAAAAAATCAACCATTTCCTGCACAATTTCAATCAATATCATCATGTCCTGAACATGTCTTTAATGAGATGAGTGCCGATGAAATGTCATTAAAAGAACTTACAGGTAATGGAATTTTCTGAGGGAAAGGATCATTAGTCGACAGCAGATCTTCATAAGTCATAGACCAGCTACATGAAAGAACTAACAGTTATTTTCATGGTATAATTGGGTAAACCAATGTGTTTATAAGATCCAGTGACTATAAATCCCTGACCAATATCAATGCGATAAAGACGATTTGGAAAAGTGATAGGAATGGTTAATACTTTAATTCATTGGGGATATTCCTTTACAGGAAGGGGCACACAACTCATAATACTCAAAGATCTAATCAAGACGAGTAAATAACAATCACAAAACACAATATATTGATTCAAATGCAGTTATATATTTTTTACAATATATGATACTGGAAACATCCAGACTTCACAGAATTATGTGCTCTTTAAGTGTTACTAAACCCATTGTGGAAGATATAGAATCTGGATCACAGGGTTAAGGATTTCCAAATGCATAAAAAAATCAACCAATCCCAGAGTGAAAAACAAATTTTGAAATCTAAAATTTATTCAAGAGTACTTCCGGATCTGAATTTGGATTTGGGTTGAGCAGATTAGGTAGAAAGTTTAGAGTTTAGACATATCTAAGTCAGGCCGGATTTGAATCTGGAACAATTGGGATCTATCTAGATCCAACTGCTTTACTAGCAAGCAAAAACCTAAGAGCATTCTCCGCCCACTAATTGTTTTCTATTCAGAGCATCCCAATGTTCTCATATCAGTTGACCCAAAGGGACTAACTAATACTTTCAGTTTATTGTTTCCCAAGCACTTAGAGATAAAAATTATCATGCTTAGCTAACACGAACATGAAGTCACAGCATTACAAGCCAAATCTTAAGGTATTCAGCGCAAAATTTGGCAACTTAAAAAACATACCTTATAATTGGATCTTTGGGCACTCTCTGTTGCTTTTGAGATTGATCTCCGGCCCACTCTATCCTCTTTTCATTCCAAGCTATTGCACCTACATATCAAATAATCTACTATTAAGCTCAAGAGTAACTTAATTATATAAGAAGAGGAAAATGAAGAAATCTCAACAACCATGAATTATATCAAGTATACAGCGAGATTATTAATTAATTCAGATCTAGTGAAAGAAGCTCGATATATTTATGATGAATATGCTACTTTGGTTGACTAGATCAGTAAGTACATGTACAAACTTCAACAATTTAGTAATCACTAATCAGCCTTTATGCAAACAATTATTAAACTTTGTCATGGTCTCCCCAACTTATGGTGAATTTCACATAGTAGCTGAGGAGGTGACTTTTGCAGGTGCAAGTTCGCATAAACAACAAAAATAGGGTTTAATGGTTTCAGTGAAGAAGAAAATCAGTGCTTTTAGAAAACAATTTACATTTCAGATGAGAAGTACCTTGGTTCACAAATACGGAAGCATTCTCAGACGGTTTATTTTCTTCACTGGTCAATGTGGAAGGGGCTAAAGGCTTCTTTTCCTGAGAGAGAGAATTGCAGACATTGTTTTCCATCATCTGCAGACTGGATTATCATTGCCTTTTTTATAACTCGGTTTCTGTTGACCCAAGCTTTCTCTTGGTGTTCTCAGGATTCTCCTTATTTGTCACTTGTAATATGGCGAGACTTTAGGCCAGACACTGCTCTGTCAGAAAGATTTGAATTAATAAATAAAAAGATAAAACTGAACAGGAAAATCAGTCTAAGTTGAAACTTGAAACAGTACACCAACGCCACGAAGACTTCATTCAGAAATAAAATTATATGTATATAGCAGCAACCTAGAAGAGGATCTCCACTGGGAGACCTGAAACCTTTAAACATGAAAATGATGGGGTTTCTCCTCCAATCCATCCCTCAAATGCCAAACCTCAAGAACTTGATTTCTAATTTTGGTAGGCATGGTGCACTAAATAGGGTACGTGGCCTTAGAAGCGCCTCTGCCAGAACGACTTGCATGCATGGATATAATCTAAGAGCTTTGCTAGCTGTCGAGGAAACGAGCGAGGAAACCAGCGAGGGAAATGAGGTGGAGGGGGTGGAAACCGTTCACCCCCCTCGGGATGCGCACGCGAAAAGTCAACGCGCACATCCCGAGGGGGGTGAACGGTTTCCACCCCCTCCACCTCATTTCCCTCGCTGGTTTCCTCGCTCATTTCCTCGACATCTAGAATTTTTGATAATCTGATGGACAGCAGAAACCTCAAAATCTCAAAACCCCCCACTTGAAGATGCTCTAAAGCAACTCACACAGAATTTGCATTTTGACTTTGGCAGTACAACAAATTTTTAGGATCAGAATATATTTCAACGCAACTGAGAAAATACACAATTGTCTACAAATCCCACTCCAGCGTCAGTACAAAGGTTCTAAGCCATAACATTTAATACCACCACCACCGCCGTTAATGGGTTTTGTTACGGAGCTCTTGGATATCCCTACAGTTCCCATCCAGGGGCTACTTTGCAAGAAACCCCCTGCCGAGACTAACATTCTAATGTCAAAAGATGAAAAAAATGCAGGGACACTATTTCGTAAATCACAAAATAAAATTATTCTGAGCCAGGACATGCCAATGGCATTACTGGCTGCCACCACTTACCTCCAACTTGTCCCCAACTAGTTGTCCTTAAGCTGATCACACAGGGCAGTCAGGCGGATTTGATCCCTATTTAATCGGCTGATTAAGTGAATTGTCAAATGATTGGTTATGAGCACTCTGTGTATAGCACTATCCATTTGACCCTCCTGCCCCCAACCATAACTCATTCTCAAGCTCTAGTGAAGAGAAGATTAAAGAGAAAAGAGAAAAATAAGGGGAAGAAAAAAGGGAAAATGTAACGACCCGATCCACACGGTATGATATTGTCCGTTTTGGACTTAACCACCATCATGGCTTTAAAACGCTTTAAAGCGCATGACCCGATCCAGATGGTATGATATTTTCTGCTTTGGGCTTAACCACCCTCACGGCTTTAAAACATGTATACCAAAGGGATCCAACCTCGCACATATATAACACATACTATTCCCTCACCCAAGCGATGTGAGACTATAACACCTAGGTAGCTTGCCAGCTTCTGAGCCCGCCCACACATCGTAGCCTGCCAACCTCACCGTCCGCCCACACATGGTAGCTCCTCAGCCTTAGAGCCCGCCCACATAAGGTTGTCACAGAAAACAAACAAAAAAAATGGGCAACAAGAAGAGGAGATGGAGAAGATTCCACTACATGACAATATAATTCACATTAGTACATTAAATTTATTTCTTCTCCACTTCTGCACTCCCACTCCTTCACCTTACATTGTCAATATGTTCTCCAAATTTTCCCTTTCTTTTCTTTTCTTTCATCTCTTCTTTTTCTTTAACTCTTCCTTCAACCCTGCCAAATGGGGCCTTTCTTACTGGATATTAGGCTAACAGACAAGGTGCTGGACCGGATGTATGTTCTCCTCCAATCTACGAGAGCATACATCAGGTTCAGCAAATGCATTCAGATCTCAATATAATCTATCTCCACCTCCTAACAAATATAAGTGTGCCGTAATCATTCAGATATATAAGTTTTACATTGAATTGAATTAAAAGCTTATGATTCTTATGAAAACACAATTGCCTCATGTCTACAATTCATTTACATAATTGCATAATCCAGAATGAACTAGAAAACATCATCAGTTAGGAATTAGAGTATACTCACTTAACCGAAATTCAACTTTGACAGAGAGGTGTCAGACATGAGTGCTTCACATTGTACATATATATTTCAGTACACACACACAGAATTAGCTACCTAATTTAAAAAGTAAGATTCCAATCTCTAATTTCGTTTAGTTGGAGGCATTGTAATGAAAGCATTAACAAGAAACTTTGTTTTCCATGTTTCTAACTCAGTGGTCTAACAAATGTTGGTTCCACAAGATTTTGCAATTTTCAGTTTCAAGCCATTGTTGATCAAAGTTAATGTTGGAGATGGCTCCATGCAACAAACAGCTTGTCAATTTTCATGGAGCCCAGAGCTATTCGAACACCAACAATTTTCATAGATCTAATTTTTCACGGCAGTTGTAATCAGTATTTGTTTACGTGTATTCTTTAAAAACCTAAATTTATATGAACTCTATACCTAGTCTCCTGTAAACGGCAATGACGCCATTCTTTTGGCGACGAAGAGGGTGTTTCACTTTGTACGTGTGATATTTTGACACAGTAGAGTATGAGACTGCTTCTCATAGTCCACAGACATGGCATTTCCAACATGTGTCCTCGAGTCCGGCAGTGTATGCAATGTTCAAGCAACATTCATAACAATGGTCAAGCATCATTCATAGTCACAATCCCCAGATCCTAAACCAACCTCATTCTTCAGTATTATTGCAGAAATCTAAAAAAAATCTTCAAGAAAATTATCTTTACAGTTTCTAGATCCATAAAGTTCCTTGATGTTCCAATTCAAACAACAAGCAACCATAATCAATCTGCATAACAAAGTCAACTAGGGCCTCTAAAACCTTCCTCTTTGTTTTCCAGAACCAAAGAGAGATCTCAAAAATAACCAACCAAACCACATCCATCATCCAACACACAAGAACCCCATTAAAGAACCAACTCAACAACCCCCATAATAACCACCACTACCAAACACCCACTAAGCACCCAAACACACAAAACCACCAGATTTCACACACAAAAAAACCCATTTCCATCACATCACAAACCCCATTTTATATCACAATCAAAACTCCACATAAACCACATTAAAACACAAATAAAAAACAGATCTTTCATGAACAAGCAAGACATAAAGGTGAGATTTTGAGACATACCCTTTGTCGATCTGCTCAAACAAGGAGATGGGGTTGGAGCAAATTGAACGGACGCTTTGGGGTTTGAGATCGAAGAATGAAGAGTAAACAGAGAGTCTCTCTGTTTTGGTTGGTGGAAGGAATGAAATCATAACAAACAAAAAACGTGTTTTGTTTTTCTTTCTCCTAACACAAAGTTCCTCTTTTTTCTCTATGTAATTGCTGACGTGGATTAGGGTTTTGGTAAATGGATAAGCTATTCTTCTTCTAATCTATTGGGATTCTCTGATTCCAAATTTGGAAGATCTGGTTTTCATATTTGACCACTTGTGGACTGAAATGCCCTTGGATTGGTTGTTGGGAGGGAAATCTTATAGAAGTTAGGAATTGGAGGGGTGTGTTGGTCATTTGAGTAAAGAAATTCTTTCATTTTTTGGTGAATGTCGGCAAATTTGGAAAGTTTAATTGTAGAAATGATAAAGGTAATTACGGATAGGGGTGGGCACGGGACGGAATGAACCTCATCCCGTTTGTTCAGAATTGGGATGGGACGGGATGGGATAGATCTTATCCTTACCTAGTTCCATCCCAAACAAACGGATTCGGGATGAGACGGGACGGGATGAGTATGTATTAAATTTTGGATTGAAAATTTAACATACAAGATTGAAAATTTTGAATTTACCAAATACTCAATTCTAAGAACAACTATATAATTTTAAGCCATTGATTATTATTTTCCATTTTATTAACTTTTACTCCTTTTTTAGAACCACTATTGAAGATAGTCATTTTTTGTACATTGCTAACGAAAATGATCAATGAGTTTGTGATTTAAAAACTACGAGAAACACAAATTGTTGTTGTCAAGAGTTAGAAAGATAATTTTAAAAAAAAAAAAAAACGGGATTTGAGTTAAATTCATTATCTAGTTAAGTCGTATAGAATCTTGTGATAATAAAATAGTCACGTCATTAAATAAAACAACAAATAAAAGTCATGTCAACAAATAGTTTCATATTACATATTTTATATTAAATATTAAAAAAAATCGGTTTCGGATGGACCGGATTGAAAATCTCCATCTCGATCCAATCCCACTATAGATTGGGACGGGAAGAAATCTGTATGAAATTGATCAATTCCAATAGGATATCGAAACGAAACTGGATTGAGATCGCGAAATGGAATGCCCACCCCTAATTACGAATAAGTGGATTAGTATTTGGTTTTGTAACTATATTTCTCGTGACTTTAATAATGAGGCACAGAGATATTGTAACCGTAATTAAGTAAACACAATTGCTCTATGCTTTAAAAAAAAAAACAAAACAAAAGTGGAACATGTATGATAGGCTTATCTTTGGGTTGGGCTATAATGATGGGCTTGTAGATTTACTAATGGGCTCATCTTATCCTCCACCAAAGGGAATACCCTGATCAGATGGAGAATAACTTTGAATTTGTCAACTCCCTTGACCAAGATCAAGCTGAAACTCTAGCAAAACCTGTCTCTAGATAAGAAATAAAAAAGCCTTATCTGTAATGAAATATCACAAGGCTCCGGGTTCAGATGGTTTCAATATTTGTTTATTTAAATTCCGTTTGGAAAAATTGAAAAAAATAAGGGCATGGTCATGGTTGCAGTGTCCACAGAGCCACCAATCACTCAAAAATGAGTTTTGGGGTCTTCCATTGGAGATGCTCTAAGATTGCATTTGATCAAAGTTTTTCCAAAATTTCTCCCAGACCATTTTAGCTAAATTTTCTTTTCCTTGCCATCTAAAATGTGAAGGAAGAGAAGGGTTATCGAAAGATCATCTAGATTTTATATATAACCATGCCGACAAAGTAGACAAGGAATTCGAAGAAAATAATGAGAGAATTAATGAGATGAACTGAACAAATTTTGAAAAATCTTTGACAATTTCATTAAAGTATAGACCATTTGAATGATTTACAGAATTTATAGCAATTTTTGACATTCTTTTCAACATCTAACAACCAAGACATTTTGGAAAACATTGATAACCACGAGTTGCACAACTAACTTATATAATGATAAATAAATAATCATTCTAATAACAAGCCACCAAATAAGTTGAAGAACTAATATGGTACACTACCATCAGTGAATTTTTCAAGGGTTTTTTTTTTTTTTTAAACATTTGTCATCCCTTCATTTTTTTTAAAAACAAATCATAAATACTGTTTATAGAAGAGGTAGAAGTATAAAAAAAATTAGCAAACACAACTAGCTAGAATTGTTACTCTGATTTTTGTTCTTTGAAAGCAACTCTGTTTTACATCAATGAGGAAGTAGCAGATACAATAAATTAAGTTATATCTAAGCCATTCAATCTTATAAACAGTTTTAAAATTAAGCTTTCTAAATTGTTCCATAATCTTGTCACCAACTAATCATTTCCATATGAAATCACAGTAGCAGATAATATATCCTCCCAATTGGTACTTAAACATTGTTATCCTCTTATCTCAACCTACAAATCATCTTCACTCGTTGCAACAACATCTACAATTAGATTATCATTGTTAGATACTTGCCATGCATGCTATGGATTCGGGGGGCTCCTGCGCACATCTCTCAGCAGTCAGATTTGATCCGAAAGCTCAAATCGATGGATTTCAAAAGTTGTTTGTTTTGGCAGATATTAAATCTCTTTTGAAATCCATCGATCTGAGCCGATGTCGGAGAGATGTGCACAAGAGCTCCTCCTGTGCTTTGTGTGCAGGAGTCCTCCACCTCCGAATCCTGCATGCTATAACAAAAGATCAAAAATACTTGGAAATTAGGTTTTTGCAATTTAGTTGTACAATTAGAATGATGTGGAATGAAATCCTCAAAATATGTGTAAATCAGCTTCAATGTAATGTCACATCATCCTAATTAAACAACCTGATAGGAAAAACCTGATTCTCTAACAAAACTCGAGAAATATATATATATATATAACAACCCTAATTTTTAATTAATATACAATTGTCGGTGGGAAAGCTGTGTGTTTGGATTTACATATATTTGGGAGGTTCAAACATACACCAATGGAGGGAGTAGTTGAAATGGGGTTCTTTTAAAATTTCTCATTCAATCAAATCAAAGTTTTTCTTTTCTTTTGCATGTACAGAGAGATTAGAGAATCCAAAGATTATCTAAAAATCACCAATTAAGAAAGCCTACAGACCCGGCCCCTTAGAATTTCACTTGATCTCAATTGATAATGTTACAAAGATTTTTCTCCTTGATAATTAATATGGAATCGAGATAAATTTAGACTGAGTTGAGTTAAAATAAATAAATAAAAATTCATTTTAATTAATAGGGTTGAAATCCTGGACTTATAATATCATCGGTCACAAGCCTACCTCATTGACTTATTTTTCCAGCATACAATTAAAGAAACGCTTGACATACGTGCTAGCGTCAAGGTGAGCTCATTATTTCAAACCCTAAATATACGATTACACGTACATAAAATGAAGCCAAAATACTTAAAATTTGCTCCGAAAATTGCTTTCCGGCTATAGTTCAACAATCATAAACTTGATATTACTTGATTGAAAATGAACACAGGTCATTTTCTCGAGTTGATGTCCTTTGTATTGCGTGTATGCAAGCCTGCGTCTTGTTTTTGTAAGGTTCCCTTTCCCAATTTTGTTTGCTTCTCATGTGAATCTTCTGTTGAGAGATCTCAATGTCCCACTTTTTCAAAAAAATAATGACATTTTTCTAGAGGTTTTTGATCCATCAGTATCATAATTTTGTATCGTAAGTGTTTTTTTTCATAAAATTTTACATTTATCTTTTGCGCGTGTATGAGAGTTTAGGGTTTGGTCGGTCGCAAATAATTGAATTTTGATAGGGTAGAGCTAGAAAAGGTGATGCGAAAGGAGAGGGAAGAAGGGAGAAACGCGAAAATAACCTAATTTTCACTTATGTAGGTCCGTCCCTTGCCAAATCATTCAATTCCCATATACTCACAACTACATTCTCTACAAGCAAGCATGCCGACCCCATAATTTTTAAACATTGTAGGGTAACGAAAAAAGTGAGGCTAGGAAATCAGGTTTTCAAATTAGAATGATGTGACTTCATTAGGAGATGTTTTTTACAATCTCGAGATATACATAAACACTTTGAAAATTTTATCATTCTTTCGATATCACCATGATTGCACAACCTGATTTTCTAGCATTTTCGTACATGCAAAATATTAAATTTCAAACAAGCATCATGTGTTAGAACATCAAAATCTATAAGTAGAGGATGTTATCCTGAAAAATAGAAGTTTGTCCCTAAATTTGTTGCTGTAAAAACAACTTCCATGGTTAAGTCTCTAATCAAAGTATTAAATAATACAAAAATGCTAAAAAAAACCCATGTTTTTGCAATCAGATTACAAAATCTGATTGTAAAACCTGATTTCCTAGCCTCACTCTAAATAATAAGATTTGTTGATCCTTGTCAATTATTTGAGTATCAACCATCAAGCAAGCTTAAAGTAATGTACTATATAAAAGTTAAGACCAAATTAATGGGACTTACTGTTAGAAAAAGATGTTTAATATCTGCATTCGATAGATAGATCATGCCGGACAGTCCTGAATGTGTCATTTTCCTCGACTTTAATTACTGTAAAGAGAAGTTTTGCAATCCTGATTGTAAAACCTGATTTCCTAGCCTCACTCTAAATAATAAGATTTGTTGATCCTTGTCAATTATTTTATTATCAACCATCAAGCAAGCGTAAAGTAATGTACTATATAAAAGTTAAGACCAAATTAATGGGACTTACTGTTAGAAAAAGATGTTTAATCTCTGCATTCGATGGATCATGCCGGACAGTCCCTGATGTGTCATTTTCCTCGACTTTAATTACTGTAGTTGATTAAACAAATTACGTTGTAAATAGAATAAGATCATTTCTAGATTCTATAACGATGTATATTGTAGACTCATGACTCTGCTCTCACTTTCGCTTAATATATGATTGGTTCACGCTCTCTACAAGCTTTTACACAACTTTCAATTTATCATTGTCGACACCATGGTACAGTAGAGTTGTCAATCACACATTTACATGGAATTCAATTCAGGATAGACCTAAACATCTACTAGTTCCATCTATGTAAGCTTTAACCAATGTTAACCTAACAGATGAAAAGCAAATGGAGCACTTATTTTTTTTTTTCTTCTTCCTTTCATGTATAGTAATGGAATCTCTGCACTACTTTGTTGACTACCCAGGACTTGGTATTCCAATAGGAGATAGATCATGATGAGTTTGACATAGCAAAAGATAGAAGAACCAAATTTTAGTTTAGGTTTGTTGTTGAAACTGGGGACTATAAGTGGTAAAAGCAACCATAGAGGTAACATATATAGTAATGGAATCTCTGCACTATTTTGTCGACTACCCAGGACTTGGTATTCCAATAGGAGATAGATCATGATGAGTTTGACATAGCAAAAGATAGAAGAACCAAATTTTAGTTTAGGTTTGTTGTTGAAACTGGGGACTATAAGTGGTAAAGCAACCATAGAGGTAACATATATAGTAATGGAATCTCTGCACTATTTTGTCGACTACCCAGGACTTGGTATTCCAATAGGAGATAGATCATGACGATTTTGACATAGCAAAAGATAGAAGAACCAAATTTTAGTTTAGGTTTGTTGTTGAAACTGGGGACTATAAGTGGTAAAGCAACCATGCATGGAGGTAACATATATAGTGACATTGCTTTACTTAGTTTGGACAGAAATACATGTTCTTTCACTGGAGGTCTTATTCACATCAAGTTGAACTTCCTATTACATTCACATTCACATTCACATAGTCTGAATCATACACAAGTGACAATAAAGAGATATATCCAACTCCTCCTTTCGGCATTGCAGATAGAAACCATATATATCCAATCTTCTAGGACCCGAAAAATAAGGATGTCTGTCGGATTGAATTTACATTTACATACTTCTTCTACATGTTCGACCTTCAATGCTGACAAATTGATTATTGATACATTAAAGGGTTTTCTTTAAATTTGAAATGAACGTGATGTGATATGAGGTTTAATCTCAGTGATTGTGGCAGCAAGGCGACTTTGCCACTTACAATACTTATCTATCCATGTAACTGTTGAAAATCATGTCTAACCATTGGTAGCATGAAGTGAATTATCCTTAGATATAGGAAATAGTTGAATCTCCGAACGCTTGTCTCATAAACTAATGCTCTGATACCATGTGAAACAATCGATAAATTGCTGAAATATTGTCAAATTGATAGTGTGGACGTAATTAACTCATGGATATAAAGA
The DNA here is from genome assembly GCA_003290165.1 of Berberis thunbergii. Classification (NCBI taxonomy): domain Eukaryota; kingdom Viridiplantae; phylum Streptophyta; class Magnoliopsida; order Ranunculales; family Berberidaceae; genus Berberis; species Berberis thunbergii. The sequence continues at coordinate 437,455 of QNQO01000641.1, forward strand.
GCAGAACGACAATGACACAAAGTTTCGAACACACTTAGAAGAACAAGATAGGCAAACATAATTATTTTTCGAAAAAAATTACTAGTGACTTAATTTCTAATTTTGTTTCCATATTCAAACACCTCATCAAAAGCCTTATCAGTTTGATTATTTCTATTCCATGGTGGACCCTTTAATCTTCCTATTTATATAAACTGTTCTTCACACCCTCTTCACATACTCATTTATCTGAATATGTAAGCTTACATTCATCTATTTTTGTTTCCTCTTCAGTCTTCACCATGTCTCTACTTTTCATTCTTCTTTCTCTCCTCCTCCTTATCATCCCATCTTCAAGCAATGCACAACCTTCACCTGGTTACTATCCAAGTTCCAAGTTCAGAACTATGAGCTTCTATCAAGGATTTAAAAATAAATGGGGGTCTCAGCACCAAAGACTTGACCAAAATTATCTGACAATTTGGCTTGATAAAACCTCAGGTTATTCAATCTCATTTACATAACATATTGGTGTTTTTTTTCATTAAATGGAGTTATATTTCATTTTATTGATTAATTTTCCATTACAGGAAGTGGGTTCAAGTCGAATAATCCATTTCGATCAGGATATTTCGGTGCTTCAATTAAACTTCAAACTGGTTATACTGCTGGTGTTATAACATCTTTCTATGTGAGATACTGATCTGAATTTTCTCTTGTTTGATATGCTTATGTACATTTTTAGATGTACTAATATGTCATGTTAATAACATGCAGAACCACACACTTCACATCAATAATTGAATCATGGAAAATGACATTCATCACCAAAAAAAAAAAGTTTCTTTATGTACTTCACACAATGAATTCTTATGTGGTTTTATATATCAAATTTTGATACTATACGCATTTTTTTAAAATTGTTAGCTATCGAACAATGAGGCTCATCCTGGAAACCATGATGAAGTAGACATCGAGTTCCTTGGGACGATACCGGGGAAGCCATATACACTACAAACAAATGTGTACATAAGGGGGAGTGGTGATGGGAGGCTAATAGGAAGGGAGATGAAGTTTCATTTGTGGTTTGATCCAACAGCTGATTTCCACCATTATGGTATGCTGTGGAGTCCTAATGAAATCATGTAAGTTTTTAGTCTTCATCAGATATATAACTCTGAAATAGTGAACTAGATGGTGTGAAATGGACAATTTTAATGCCAACTTTGATTATAGGTTGATGTTATATATAGCTATATAGATTGTTTAACAATACTGATAATGACATCTATGGTGCTTGAATTTTGAATTGATAGGATGATAATTTTAACTTTGGATCTATCATGTTGTTTTGTTTTGAAGTACTTTTCAGATCAGACTAAATTAAAAATTTATAAACAGAGTTTTTAACCATTTAGAACCAATGTTAATTGGATTATTGTTTTTGAAAATATAATGTCTTCAAGAAAACAAATTGATATCTACTAGTTTTTTTATGTTTCTGGATTAGATTCTTCGTCGATGACATTCCAATAAGAAAGTACCCAAGGAAGAGTGATTCTACATTTCCAATGAGGCCATTGTGGGTCTATGGTTCAATATGGGATGCTTCATCATGGGCCACAGAGGATGGAAAATACAAGGCCGACTATCGATACCAGCCTTTCGTTGCCAAGTATTCCGGCTTCAAGCTAAGTGGATGCACTGCCTATGCACCCTCCTCGTGCCATCCGGTCTCCGCCTCTCCAAATCCTTCAGGTGGCCTGAGCAGTCAACAGTTGACAGCCATGAATTGGGCTCAACAGAACAGTTTGGTCTATGACTATTGCAGTGACTACAGAAGAGATCATTCACAAACACCAGAGTGTTGAGAACTTCTTGTTCAGTTTCAATCCTAAAAAATGGTCATTTAAATTTTTACTTTGGGAGGTCTTGAGATGGATTGCAAAAAAAACATGGTTAAGCATCCAAGAGTCCATTATTTGAAACTTTGTATGATTTGGTTTGTAAAATGTGTGGAACATTTAAATAATCTACATCTATGATTAGGGGAATATAAAGCAAGAATCAGAAAGATATGGGTGATATGAAGTCAAAGGAATGGGTTTGGGTTGTGTCTTGAAATGTATCAATCATTTCTTAATAAAGTAAGTGTGTCTCATTTTTATATACTTTTGGTGCATGCATTTGATGTATGAAAGAATAGTTTCATCCTTGTCATCGAGCTTGGTTAGTGTTTGGGACAGTGTTCAGCACGTGATAGTCAATTCTACTTTTTTTTTCATTGTGTCTGGGGAGGGTGTGCAGCATATGAATGTCAATTCTACCCCTCTCTCTCGATAATGAGGTAGAGTTAACACTCATGTATTAAACACCCTCTGCAGGCAGCAGACACTAATCAATGCTCTCTCGCCAAGAGACTATGATGAGAAACAAGCAAGTTGTAAAAGCCCATGTTTTCTCATATGATGTTCATATGTTCCCCAATGTTTTATTTTTTCCTCATCTTCTCTTCAATTTTGTCTGAAATTGGATCTTTATACTCATCATATGTAGGTAGAAACACTAATGCACTTATATAGCTAAGTTAGTTTATATAATTCATGTAAACTCAAAGAGGGCAATAAATATACATAAGAATGATACTTTAGATATCATAAAATTGTGAGTGTATAAGATACATATATTTATCTTATCAAATAATTGAAACTGATCAAAAGGAGAGTGAATCATCACATTTGGAAAGGCCTTAGGAATCAATAACATAGATTTTAGTGTAGAAGATGGATTGATGTACATTATTAATTTTTCCAGATAAACAAATAATGAATAAGAAAAGAACCTGACTTATAATTTACATGTTACTCATGGCCAACATCCGACCTTAGCTCAGTTGGTAGAGCGGAGGACTGTAGTGGTTGCAGCTTAATCCTTAGGTCACTGGTTCGAATCCGGTAGGTCGGATTTTTTTTTATTTTTATTTTTTTCGAATTTTATAGGCCGAATACAAAAGAAATGCTAATCAAAGCTTTTGAGACAATTTCAAAAAAACTTGTAATCTTAGTCCTTTCTTCCCTTCAAAATACAAGTTGTTAACTTAACCATTAAGTTCATCGACAACATAGTCAATTCAGATTTCAAGCCATTAGGTTCCGTAGTTTCTGAAGGGATCCAAAAACTCATTGTGGGCAGGGACCGTTCAGCATTGCACCTTGCTGTACTTTAAACCTGCAAAAACCTCACTTCCGCTAACCAGATTGCAGCATTGAATCCAAATCTGTGAGATATTACACAGCTTTGTGCTTTGTGACTTAGGAAACCAGATTCAAATAAGCATAGCTATAGGATAAGCTGAAAAACCATAAGTAATGTCGATATTTTGTTAATTGCGAGCTTTACAACCTCACAGGGATTTTCTGGTTTATTGCAATCTACACTATGTATACCTTCTATTAAATATAAGAGCATTACAGGCTCCATAGTAAGTATCACAATAGGAAAAACTAATAAATTGCATAAACACTATTTTTCAAGTTTATTGTCCTAATTTTACAAACCAAATCCGGTCAAAATGCAAAACTCTGACGGCATTGACAACCTGTACCACAGTTGGGTTCTTTATGTTGTAATTTACCTTGAATAGCAGCAACATGTGGATCGGCCACGAAGAAACTGAACTTTGATGAGTCTGATCACATTGTATGAGGATGAGAACTGGTTCAGGTTTTTGAGGATTGAACAATGAGGCCTGCATATGCTAACTAAAATTGTTAGTGAAATTCTTGAGAATGTATAAACATCGAGCAAGGCTAACTGGCGAGGAAACCAGCGAGGGAGGGAGGGAGACCCTCCATCCCCTCGCGATGTGTGCAGGGGATGGAAGGCACACATCGCGAGGGGGATGGAGGGTCCTCCCTCCCTCCCTCGCTGGTTTCCTCGACAATTAGAATTTTCCATAAACATCATTGATATCAAAAGGGTTTCTAAAACTTTTTTTTAACCAATTAAGTCATGTAATTGGTCAAAGGGAAGTAAGATATGCAACTGATAGGTGAATAATATATTCAACAAACCAAAATAAAAGATGTTCTATTGTTGCAGAATCTCCATTCTAGATCATACTAGCAAAATGTACCCAATAAATCCAAGTCAAGTACTCGGGGGATGTTTGTTTGCACCATTCCCGAAATAAATTGTGTTTCTTTGCAGTATGTATTAGGCACTTACCAAGCATTAAACTTCAAAATGATGCTCAACTTACTAAACATTTTATCATTCTCCCATTAATAAATTAATAGTGGTGTTATTTTATATTAAACTTGAAATTTGTAAAACAGCAACTAGTAAGACTTAAGCACACACACACATGCATGCCACTTATTTATCACTATAGAAGCGTACAGGTAACCACCCTTCCTTCTCACAATTCTTGCTTCTAATGAGACAGCCACTGAGGCCTTGTCCCTTCTAATTTTGTCTGCTCTTTTTGCTGGTACCTTTCTTTGGAGATTCCCTGTTGCTTGTGGATCTTTTACTCCTTTCAAAGGTGAAGGCCTTTACTTCATCATACTTTGCTTCAAGCTGACCAAAAGTTTCACGTTTCGATCACGCCATTGGTTCCCATAGATATTTCAAGCTCAGGGTAAACTCATGTTCTTCCCTAGTTAAGAAATCAGGAAGGGCTCCTGATGCATCAATTTCTACAAGTATAGCATAAGTCAGCCTAGAGCCTTGCTCATAGCAAGCTTCATACAAATTGGGGAACCAAGATAACTAGCAAGGAAGCTAAGAGCCAAAGAAGTTTAGTATTGTTTGAGAACTTTAAAGAATCAAACCCAAACTGGCACCCTGGTGATTTTTCCTCTCACGACTTCAACTTCCTTGATCAGGGAATGATGAAGAAACATTTTTCTTTCTCTAAAACATTTTTTCAATCCTCTTCCTTGGAGAACTTTGAAGGAAAAGAGTTTTTCATCAGTTGCAATATCCATGTTACCGTTTATTTTCCAGTTTTTAAATACAGCATTTTTCAGAACAGGGGGTAAGGTAAGTTGGACCCCACCAAAAAACCTACTAGACCATGCAAATCTGCATACTTGGAGGAGCTACTTCATCGTGGGCCGGATTTTCACGGATATCAGCCCCACCCAATCCGTATGGGGTGGATTTGGACATGGCTGAATGGGTTTTCGAGTATCCAAACAGTATTCGTTGACTATTCGCGGAGGATACGGTTTTATCCATATCCGCCCCGCGGATATCCGTTTATACTGCTCAAATTATTATAATACCCTTATCCCTAAAGTAAGTATTAACTAAACTATTTTCAAAAAAAAAAAAACTAAAACTAAAACCTAAGAAACCCTTAAATCCGCTGACCTCTCTTCCACCTCGAGACACAAAACTCTCGGAGAATCAGATCCTTCTCTTGATCTCTTCCACCTCCAGACAAACTCACAAAGAAATGAAATTCAGAATTCAGAATTCAGAAATTGTATTGTAACGCAAGTCACAAAGAAGGAGACGCACACAGACTCACAAAGAAGGAGACGTTCAGACGCAAAGTCGCAAGTCACGCAACACACAGCAAGGCAAGGCAAAGAAGTCACTCCTCTCTTCCACCTGTTTAGAGAATCAAACTCCTCTCTTCCTGTCTTCCACCTCTCCAGACTCCTCTCTTCCCCTTAACTATTGCGAGTGAAGCACAAGGAGCGAATGGGTTTTACGATTCGTTGAACCACCCCAACAACACATGCACATCACCAAGGTATGGCTCCTCTCTTCTTCGTTTTTCTGTTAATTTCAAATTCGTTTTAAGGTTTTCTGTATTCTTCTTCTTCTTCTACTTCCAATCTTCTAATCCTCTTAAATTGTTTAGGGTTTTCTGTATTAAGCATAAATTTGTTGGATTTTTATGCAATTTTCAGTTTTCACCATGATTTGGGCTTGATTTTCATTTGATATGTTCTCCCTTTAGATATTCTTACATGCAATACTTGGATTCGAGAGGACTAGAGAAGATTGGTTTACTTTCTCTTCATCTCAACAAATTTCAGCAAATAGGTGAATCTGTCAATTCTCTATAATATTCAGATTTAAGGTTGGTTTTGAACAAAATTTTCTAGTTATTTGTCTACGTTTGTGTATGATTTAGTTGTTTATGTTGTCAGAAACAGTTCTTCATCAATCATCAATTCGTTGTTGAGCATTTTGATTTAGAAAGTCTCACTCTTCCCTGCCTGTGTGAGTAATTCCTTCTCTTTGAACTCAAGTTTATGTTTTTCTTTATGGGTTTTGTGCAGATAAAAATAGAGAAAAATAATCTACATATAATTTCCTCTGTTTTGAACTGAACTTAGATCTTCAATCAAATGGAATCAAACTACTTACGTAATAACATTTTTCTGCAAAGTGGGTTGAGAAATGAAAAAATGGGAATTGTCTTAAACATTTGGTATAATTATTCGACAAATTGTAATTTATAAGATATCTAATCTATAACTACAATCCCACTTAGACCCAAAAGAGAATTCAGTGATGTAAAGCTCCCAAACCTTTCTTACCGTCCAATTCTCTTATATGAAGAGGCAGAAAGAAAGAGAACTCTGAAGATAAAAGTGCAAGTTGATGATTATATAGAGTGAATGTTTTTGCTTTGGTTGATGATTTGGTATAAAAGTGTTGGTTTGATGAGAATACACACAAAGACCTGTGTTTGCTTTGGTTGATGATTTGATTATTGATTATTGATTTAATGAGAATACACACAGAGAATTGTTATTGATTATTTGATTATTGATCATTGATTATTGATTTGGTTGATGATTTAATTATTGATGAACAAAAATTATGAGAGAATGAGAGAAACACAGAGAACTGTTTTTGCTTTGGTTTTGTTTGCTTTTTTTCATACAAATAGTAGTAAATGAACCAATTGTTTACAAAAAAATTTAGTTTCTATATTTGAGTTTAATTATGGAAACATGTAATTTACAAGTGGTTACTTTTTAGATGTCATCCCTCCAATAAGGAAATATAGTAGATTTGATTTCTTTTCTGCATTTCTTTTCTAATGAGTTCCCCTGCCTTTTCTACATTCTGCAAAAAATTAAATAGAAATATTCAAGTATACATATGCCCAAACTAGCATTTAGCCTATATGCTTTGCTTTAGAAACAAAGCTAAGTTGATTTACAAGCTTTTGATGTTTGATTTTTTTCTTATAGTCTAAGCTCCAATGTTTTTTTTGTTTTCTTGATGTATAGAATATGGCAGGAGATCGCCCCAGGTCAATTGAAACTCAACAGTCTACCTTTTTTTATTGGGATGGCTATAGTAATAACTCTCCTCAAACACCTGTGGGTTTGAATGCCTTACCATCACCCAAGGTACAATCAAATCCCACTCCTCATGATGTTCCTACTCCCAATGTTGAAAACAATACTGTTAATAGTAATGTTCCTCTACCACCACTACCACCAACAAGAAAAAGAAAGTTCACATCTGCATTATGGAATCACTTTACATTGATTACCATTAACGGTTTAGATAAAGTTAAATGCAATTATTGTGGCACTTTGCTTGGAGGGGAGACTAGGAATGGCACAAGTCATTTAATTGACCATAGTAAAAGATGTCTAAGGAAGAGGGGTAGTCAATTGGACATACAACAATCTATATTGAATGCTACCACATCGACTGGGTCGATTGCTGTTAGTGCTTCTGGGTTCGACCAAGAGCCTGCAAGAGAAACCGTTGCAAAAGCAATTATATTGCATGAGTACCCCCTTTCAATGGTTGAACATTATGGTTTTAGAATGATGATGAGTGTTATCCAACCACAGTTCAAGGTAGTGTCTAGAAATACCATAAAAAGTGATATCTTGAAGATTTATGATTATGAATGGGTGAAGACGTTGAAATTGTTGGAGAGAAACAAAAGTAGGATTGCAATTACTACTTATATGTGGACTGCGAGTAATCAAAAGAGGGGGTTTATGGCTATCACAACACATTTCATTGATGACAATTGGGCATTGCAAAGTCATTATTAGGTAAACATATTTTTTCTATTTGCATTTCATTGATGACAATGGGCATTTATTAATTAATATGTTCTACATTATTGCATATTTATTGCTACGTTCGTTTATGTGTCATGCCCTCATACTACTGAAGTTCTTTGTGATGCATTAATGGATTGGAATTTGGATAGAAAGCTATATGCATTAACCGTAAATAATTGTTCAACTAATGATAGCATGGTCACTTTTCTGAAAAGCAAGTTAGAGGTAGGCACCATGATGCTAGGGGGTGATTTATTCCACATGAGATGTTCTGCGCATATTTTAAATTTGATTGTTAAGGATGGGTTGGAAGTTATAGGTGATGGTATTGAAAGGATTCGGAATAGTGTTGCTTATTGGTCTGCCACACCAAAGAGGGAAAAAAAGTTTCTAGAGGCAACTAGATAGTTGAGAATTGAATGTAGTAAGAAATTGGCTTTAGATTGCAAAACAAAGTGGAATTCAACTTATTTGATGCTTCAGACTGCTATCATTTTTAAGGATGTATTTCCTAGACTGAAGCAACGCGATTCACAATATAAATCGTTGCCACGTGATGAAGATTGGTTGTTTGCATGTAAGATGTGTGAGAAGTTGAAATAGTTTCATAAAGCAACCGAAGTATTTTCTGAAACAAAGTATCTTACGGCTAACCTTTTTTTTCCAAAGATTTCTTCGATTAAAAAGTCATTACATCGGTTTCATACTTCTAGTTATCCAGTGATAAGACAAATGGCATCAAATATAATTGAAAATTTTTGACAAGTATTGGAATGCAATCCATGGGATAATGGTTGTGGCAACTGTTTTAGATCCTCGTTTCAAAATGAAATTGATTGAGTATTACTTTTCCAAATTATATAATCAAGATGATGTACAACAAAAAATTCAAGAAGTTCGGAACTTGTGTTTTGAGTTGCTAAGTGAATATATGAGTTCAAGGTCTAGGGCAAGTTCTTCAGCAGATAGTCAGTCATATGTTAGCCAACCACAAAATGCAGTTGATGATGATCTTAGTAATTTTTTGTGGATTCTATGCGGAATCTGAGGATGGACCTAATAGTAATGTCAAGTCGGAGTTGGATTACTATTTGGCTGATGTTGTTTTACCTCCAGAACAGAATTTTGATATTCTGAATTGGTGGAAGACTAATGGAAGCAAATATTCGACTTTGAATCGGGTTGCTAGGGACGTTTTAGCAGTTCCAGTCTCTACAGTTGCTTTGGAGTTTGCATTTAGTACGGGTGGTAGGTTTGTTAGTCCACATCGCAACAGACTTCATTCAAAGTCATTAGAAGCTTTGATGTGTGCGCAAAACTGGTTATGGAATGATATTAGAGGTAATAAAGTCTTGCTATGAAATGTCTTATTTATTTTATGTTTGCTTTTTTTTTGAGAAAATTAATATAACTTAACATTGTTTATCTTATGACAGATGAAACTTCTACTTCACCGTATGGGAGGTCCACCTATCAAAATGATGCAGATCCTCTTGAGGTATATAAGTATTTAAATGAGCCTATAATGAACTATAATGATATATTTGGCCTTGCTAAAAGAAATTATTTTATGTTGTAGGAACAAAGTTGCATGTTGGTTTTATGAATGAAAAGTTGTGAATATTTTTTGTATTTGAAGGACTTGATAGAGGTAATGTAAAACAACGCCAATTTTTCTATTTGTTTCATATAGTTTTTTTTTTTTAAATAGAAACTAACTTAGAAATTTTTTATTTATTTCAGGTTGTGAAAGTTTTTGTAAAAACAAAGCGTGATGGAGGATTTTGTTGGTTGTCATCGTTTTGTTGTTGTTTTACTTTCACAATATTTTATACTTTACCTGTTGTTGAACATATTAACTTCGTGTTTTGTTAGACTATTGTGTCAACAAAATGTGTAGTACTTGTGTAAGTTGAGCCTGTAATTTTTGAATACTTATACAGGTTATTGTTGATGTTATCTTCTATTTATACATGTTATATAGGTTATTACTATATAGGTTTAAATTTTATTGTCAGAATGTCAATGGATTGCTATTGTTGTTATGTTGTAAAAATTCTATTAGCAAATTTATTGTCAGAATGTCAGTGGATGATTGCAGATTGCTATTGTTGTTATGTTGTAAAATATGTTATTGTTGTTATGCTATTGCTTATTGTTGTTGCCTATTGCTTATTGTTAAAAATTGTATTGTCAGGCAGGGCGGATTGGTTGGGGGGGGATTCAAAACCCACCAAGAAACCTATTTTATGCGGATATCCGGGGCGGGTATCCACAAATCCGTTTGAGGCAGGGGCAGTTTTAAAAAATAATAATAAACGGATATGCGGGGCGGATTTTGAGCCCTGCAATCCTCAGCGGGGAGCGATGGATTTGCTTAAATCCGCCCCAATCCGCCCCGTTGCCATCCCTAACATAGAGCTTCTAAACCATTGTTACTGAGCTATGGCAACATCCAAATAAGGCTTTCGATTGACCCCTAGTGCTGCAAGTCACTTTAGCAAGTACCCCATCAACAATATTTTAGGAACCTTCACCAAATTATTTATTATTATTGGGCGAGAGAGATAGCATCAGGAGTAGTGTTTGAGGGGAGTTGATGAGTACCAGTTGTTGGTTAGCCAATCCAGTAGATTTGGGAGTTGTGGAAGAGGGGAGTGGTAGGAAACCTTTATAATAGCATTGGTATGGTTGGGTCTGCAACTGATTGAGTATGCTCAATCTGAGAAGAGGAAGGATTAAAATATTACACCCTTAGCAGCCAAAGCTGGAAGTGGATAGCAGATTTTCCCTCCCAAAGCATTTTTCCAAAATGAAGTTTGACGAAACAAAGAACTGTTAGGTCGAAATGAACCAGATTCCAACCCAAAATGAGAAGTTCAATGGCTAATGTTAGCATTTGCTAACATGTGTCCAGAGCGAATAAAGGGACCAACTTTGTAGTTAGGGTACTTGTTTAGGTTTCATCTTATTTTTATGGGTAACATTATGAACTCTCACAAATAAAAATCCATTTGCTTCTTTAAGGATAGTTTTCAGCTGTCCTTCCTGTGTGAGTTTTCACTTTTCTATCTCAATCTAGTTGGAAATGAAAGTGCGGATGTCTTTTTCTATTTGATGATTTACTCCTTAGTGGCATAAATGCAGAGAGTTTTATTTTCTCTTGACCATGTTCTGAGTAGGAACCAAATGGAACAATTAGTAATGCTTGAAAGTAAATGTAATTAAGAAACTTAAATACTAACTGCACATGGTTCCATATATATCGATTGCATAGCTAGAAGCTAAAACCATTAGAATGATGAATATTATAAACCACTTAACCAAAGATAGGTAGTAATTACCCTTTTCACGAGATCCTTGCGGAGAAAATCTGCAGCCGGTCCTCACTTGTACAGCCAAGTATACTCCTGCCTACGGAAGTTGCATATTTTACATCGTGAATAGGATTCTGATGTGGTCTAAAGCACTGAACAACCCTTAACAACGGCAACTCACGCAGGCTCAATCCATTGGTTGCTTCATCCCCATATGCAAACAAAGGATTGCAATTGTCTATACTGATAATTGCAGACTTTGGCAAACGGATATTACTCACGTTGGCAGGAATCGGTGCCAAATTCAGATAATTGCTGGCGTCTACTCTGTTGATAATAACGTGAGAACCTAGTACTCCTCGGCTCGTAGAGGGTGAATATTGGGAACTGGGAATATCAATCGATGCCTGAACTTTGGGACGAAAGGAAGCAATGATATCATCATTCAAAGGACAATGAGCAAGCGATATGCATACACCTTGATTTTCCGTACCAGGAACAACAAATGGCCTTCAATGAACCAGTTGAAATGTAAGTGCACATATCATTACAAGTGGGTGGGTGGGATCTGGCAGCCATACCAAAAAACAAAAGTAATATGCTGCCATCAAAAATAATATGCATGAATGTTTCATGTTTTCCTCAGGCACATAATACATACATTCCACTATTTTATTATAATAGAAATGAAGTAGGACTAGTTAATAACTCAACATCCATCAATTGTAAACATATTCATCAAATATAACACCAGATAGATCCATTATCATGACAAATAATTAAGATCCAAGCATTTCTTGTGATGCTTCCTGGATTCTTTGCATTGGCATTCTCAAATTTTAAGTTTTAACGCTTTGGGTTTAACCAGGTTGCTCCACAAGTTGATCAAAAGGCTCCCTAAAGAATGTCTTTCCTTTTGAAGAGAAACATGATGTCCAGAAGGAATCTTACAAGAGGATAACAAAATCGGATATTGCGGGGGGAAGTGGTAATATGCTAGAAGAATGATCTCTTAATATTGCTTTCTACCTTTGTCTAATTTGGGACAGTGATCAAAAACATAGCAGTGGAAACATTTTTTTATGAGCTCATTGTTATGGAAAGTAAATGATATCATAAACTTTAATGAAATTTGTATCTGTTCTCTTTAGGGAGAAGGGTGATAAGTAAAAATGGAGTTGGTCAACTAATTATATAATTTCAGTTGCACTGTTTACTGAAATCTTGCTAGGTAGTGTTATGATTGTTTCTTTAATGGGTAGAAGCATGCAGCTTCTTCCAGGTCAGATAAAATATTAATGATAATAAAAATATTATCAGTCGTAGAACTAGTATTACTTTTTGTATTTTTGCCTTTTTTCATATACCTAATTGATTATATACATGTTGCAAAACCACTTATTTAGTATGCTAATAGAAAATTTACATGCATTTACAGGTTTGAAAAAAGTTAAGACTTTTTTTTATTCTTTTTTTAAGGATAGAGAGAGAGTGGAGCCCAAATTTCAACCAAGCATGATCAATATGTGCATCAAGTATGTGGTAAGGGCAGAAAAGTAGAGGACAAGCATAAACAGAATAAAACCTCGTATACAGGCAGAGACCAACCTTTCTCTAAGACCACCAGTGTTCCAAACACATGGACCAACAGAAGAAGCACTTAAAACTGATCTGATGCCAGACGGAGTAGGGAATTTATGCACAAGCGAATGTAAAGTATGAATAGGGTTATTGGAAACGCCTTCTATGGATTCCATTGGCCTTGCTGTTTGCCGCATATCAAATACCAAAAGCGCGCCATTCTGAATAGGTTTACAAATATAAGGATGTTTAGAATCATGACCCAACCAATCCAAATTAAGAACATAAAACCAATTTTCAAAGATATACATAAAAACACAATGCATAATAGCACCTGTAGTCCAGCATATAGATGATGTGAACTGTTAAGATCCCATGAACATGACCAAGCAGGAACCTGCAAGTAATACCAACGATGTTGATGAAACCTTTGATATACAATAACAAAGTTTGATGAAGTTATCTTCCCCTTGAATTTGTATTAGAACACCATGTAAGGGCAGTGCATTGTAGTTAAGGAGTTGAGGCAGAGGCGAGGTGGACGGGACTAAAAAAGCCTCAGAGGCGGTCTTAACATTTTTTTAAAGATTTTTTAAGAAAAGATAAAAAAAAAAAATAAGAAGGCAGATGGCAGAACAAGAACAAGAACAGATCAGGAGAAAACACAATAGCCTAGTTGTTATGTGTTATAACAAATTTATCTTTTTTTCAGCAAAATATAAATAGCTTTATGTTTTCATGTTAAAATGGAATGCCATAAGGAAAAAATCATCGAGCATTTTTAATGAATTTCATTTGACAAAAATCTAGTTGGCTAATTGTAGGTGAGATAAACCATCCAGTGAGTTTTTTTTTTTCTAATTAGCATCATTTAAGTGTGATAATCTGTAAAATAAAAATTTTGGGCCCCATAGGTACCTATGACAGGCCATCCTAAATTTGGTTTCATCTCTACTTGGTGAAAAAGAAAATGTAACTTAGCATGTTCACGAGTTAACTTGCCAAAGAATCCACAACGAGGGCGTTTCTTTGATTAAGAGGCAACGTGGTAGGGTTTCTACTAATTGCTTTGGCTTAAGTCCCTACCATCAGACTTCATATGAAGTCTGTTAACAGAACAGGAAAAAAAAAAAAAAAAGGCAGCAGAAGAACAGATCGGAAATAAAAAAAACACAGAAGAAAAAAGCAGCAAAAGAAAACAAGAGAAGAAAAAGAAGGCAACAGAAAAAGAAGATAGAAGAAGAAGAAGAGAGAAGATCGGAGAAAGAGAAGAAACAAGATAAGAGAATGTACCTGATTTGAAGGAGAAGAAGCTGAATACACATAGCAGCAACCAATCTCTTATGTCTTAACCCAAGTAACAACTCATTCTCCTGTCTAAATACCCCTCTTAACTAGGGGTGGATATGAAATCTTGTACCGATCCGGTCTGACCTGGACCGTAATGGTCTCGTCCCACTCTCGATTCAAACCGGGTCCAACCGGTTCATGTTGATTTTTTCCTGATCCCGATTTCGAACTGATTTGAACCAAGACGGAACCAATTTTGGTCCCGTCCCTATCCGGTCTATCCCGAATATTATAAATCCAAGCCCAATTCAATACCATCTCCTTTAACATCCAGTTATAATTTAAACTACTTTCTTCTCTCTATTGTTCCATAACACAAAACAATGAAACAAGTCATTCTGACACCCATCATAACTCCCAACAATCTTTTCCCCATTTTCACCTGTCTCTCTCACATTTAATACCAGCACCCATTATGAGTTTAAAGTATTTTCTTTTCTTTTCCTCCCCATCTTTTACTTTGTTTCTTCTTTCCACTTCAAATTCATGCAAATATGAGGCCAGCCAGAGAAGATCAAGGACGAGAAGAATCCATTACTTTGTTTACTCGTCTTTTTTTACTGCAGCTATATTTCTATTATATAGTAGCTCTTGGAATGAAATAAGCTTCTCCACCGAAGAGTTCTCCCCGGGAAGAAGGGTCGATCTGCAACGGAATTCGGAGAGATTCATGCCAAAATTCGTCGTAGGAAGCAACTTTCCGCCGGGGGGGAGGGGTGTTGGTCAGTTGACAAAAAAACACCGGTCCGAGGACGGAGCGATCTTTCACGGTGGCGGAAGCGTTTGCTTGAGCGAGGGTTTGACGTCGCCGAAATGCAAAGAGAATGACGAAGGCTTAGTTTCGTTCTTGTCGTCGTCGTCTCCTCCATCTGGTGGAAGTGAAGTAAGCTCTAGTTTTCATTAAAAAAATAACAGTTTTCAAAAAAAATAACTGGGATGGCATGGTCCTGACTCGGACAGTCCCGATTAAACCGGGACCAACCGGGTCAACCAAAAAAATTTTGCTTTCCCAACACATACCGGTCTCGTTTCACTGTGTCGAGACCGGGATAAGCCCAATCCCAGACCGACCCGGACCATGCCCACCCCTACTCTTAACCCTAATAGATAAGTGGGCTGCAAATGGGCTTTTGGTATTTACAGAGTATGGGTTGTTATTTTGGGTGAGGCGATCCGAAGCGTTTGAGGCAAGTGAAGCGTGAAGCGGGGCAAGGCGAACGCCTCAATTCACCGCTCCGCCATGCGCCATTTTGAGGCGGTACTCTGCCAAAACGCCTTGAGGCGTCTCAGGCACGCCTAGGCGACTGCCTTAACGACACTGGAGCAGTGCGGTATTTAACAACAAAACCTTTGAAGTGTGCATGGTAAAAACAATTGGATATGTTGGTGCCATTCAAGAAGCTGTTCGTCTGACGACAACCTTATCATAGGTTTATTATGTCTAATGATTGTTTGATATACATTTGATTAAAATATGACATGTGATATATTGAAAAGTGAATGATATTGAAAGTTTAATTAGATTTTGGTAACTAGTCTGCACAAAAACACAACCACACATATTTGTATGTATTGCGAAAATATTATGTTGAAGTGTGCATGGTATAAACAATTGGATCTGTTGGTGCCGTTCTGGAAGATGTTCGTCTGACGACAACCCTATTATAGGTTTATTATGTCCAATGATTGTGTCATATACATTTGGTTAAAATGTGACATGTGATGTATTGAAAAGTTATTGATATTGAAAGTCTAATTAGATTTTGGTAACCAGTCTGCACAAAAACACAACCACACACACATATATCATATATGTATGTATTGCGAAATTATTATGTTGTTTTTATTTATTTTTTGTAACTACTCTGAAGCCTTTTGCAATTGATACACGTTTTTTTATTTTTATTTTAAAGAAGACTCAATTTTTTTCTTGTATATGGGGATAGTCCATTATACCTTCTGATGGTTATCAATGCTATAAATTTGCTAGAAACTCCTCTAAAATCCGAATGTTTGTCCTTTGGACAAGAGATGTAAAGGCATTTTCCAACCCCTCAAAAGGTATTCAACGGACTGGGAAGCCACCAATATCATCTTGAACAAAACCATAAAATAATTACAATCACAATAAAAAATACGAGTGATGCACTTTCAGAAAAAGCCCCACACATACCACAATTAAAATCAATATGCACTCCCACTACCCCGCTATCAGAACTTTCATTGATAGAGTTCTATTCCAATATCCACATGAAGACTCTACACAATCTCCTTTTGCCATATAAATAATTACAATCACAATAAAAAATACGAGTGCTGCACTTTCAGAAAAAGCCCCGCACATACGACAATTAAAATCAATATGCATTCCCACTACCCCGCTATCAGAACTTTCATTGATAGAGTTCTATTCCAATATCCACATGAAGACTCTACACGATCTCCTTTTGCCATATACATATTTAACCATGAAGTTGACAAAGTCTAAAAGGTGCATTTTCCAAATTTTTTAACTACCTGAGAATCCCTTTACTTTCATCATACCCAATACCAAATCAGATTTTCTTTTATAAATTTAGTTTATGACAGTGATATTTTTTTACTCTGCCAATTTCATTTTTAGATTCTTCTCATTTTATCTTTCTTTCTCAAGCATGTGTCCAAAATTGTACCTAGTTGCACCTTCATAGTCATGATGGATCCTCTAAGGACCAAAGAATAGACGTTACACTAGCACACACTAAACCACAATTAAAAAAACAAAATTATAATTATAAAATAATAAAAATAATAAAATAATAAAAATAAACTGAAATTTAGAATACTCAATTGCCTCTTTTTATATGGGAAAAATCACTTAGTTTGGCTTTATGACTCTATATTGTAGGGTGGATCTCGAAAGATATGAAATATCTTATATGTATGCTTATTATCCCCGTCGACGACCTTGCCTGCTTTGAAATAGGGGGAGATGAGCGAATTGTTCGAATCACTTGGTTATACTATTTAGGTAACACTGCTTAATTCTTTCTTGTAAAGAGACTGATAAATGAGAGAGCATGAAAATCCTAAACCTATGTCAAACGATTTCATACAGTAACATAAATATCAAGAAAAAGAAATGGCTTTACCAGCAAATCATATGACAGGACAATATTGTTGCTCTCAGTGCTGCAATCAAATAAAAATAATAAATAAATGAGTTTCAAAAACAAATATATATCCAAATAACATAAAGGA
This sequence comes from Berberis thunbergii, assembly GCA_003290165.1. NCBI lineage: Eukaryota > Viridiplantae > Streptophyta > Magnoliopsida > Ranunculales > Berberidaceae > Berberis > Berberis thunbergii. The sequence goes on from QNQO01000641.1 coordinate 454,988, forward strand.
CAGTGCTCGAACATAGAAATATGTATGTCTAGTTGGAGGAGTGGGTGGACCTGAGAACTGACAATTTCTTCCCCAGTGAAGCAAAAAGTGCAAGTCTACCAGAAGAAGGGGAAACACGTACATCCTTAACAGCTTTGGTATTGGGAGGAAGTTGAATATTTTCATGTTCATATGGATAAACCAAGCTAATCTGTAGCAAAGGTTTTAAATCAACAACTCCAAAAAATGGGTAAATCCTGGATTAACTTGCATGCAAATAAGGTTGAACCCAGCTTTCATATAACCAAAAGACTACCTTGGTAAGAACATAATCTCCACCCATTCCAGGTAGCCTTCGTGCAAGAATCAGAATTTGATTAGAAGCATCTATGTCAAGAATCCGTGCTCCATCAACAACTAACTCTTCCTGAAAGATTAGAGCTGTTAGATGCACAGGATTGACAGAAAGGTTAATGGAAGTTAATCATTTGTAAATAGCAATTCAACTCAAACTGTGAATGTCTGAAGCTTACATCAAGTGAAGGCAGCATTTGCATAGGTCTTTCTTATCTTTTCCATGTGAATTGCAATTCTTCTATATGGATTTTCTTTACAAAAGACACTCTTAGGTTCCCCCCACATATTACCCCTCCCCCCCCCCCCCCCCCCCCCAAAAAAAAAAAAAAAAAAAAAACTTTAATAATAATAATAATATAGCAAAAAATATTTATATATATGTGTGTAATTTAACTAAGAAAATACAAAAAGGGGATTCAAATCTATATTACAAATCAGGATGGTGTTTGAGGTTGGAGATAAAAGACGGGAGATTTATCCAGATATAAGAATCTAACGAATCACATAGAACTTAAAGCACCAAGAGTGCATGGGTTCGATTCTCATACCCAACATTTTGATATTTATTTATCTTGATATTTAAAGTAGACTAAACTCCATATATCATGTTAAACTTTTATTGTGCCAACGGCACGAAGAATACCCTAGTAAACTACAAGAGCTAATACAGAAGCCACAAATGACAAAAAATATTCATAAAAAAATAGATAAATAAATAAAAATAAAAATAAAAAGATAACTGCAATTACTACGTAATCTTCAAAATGATAAAGTAGACTCCAAAAAGAATTTGCACCAACTAACAAGAAGCTCTTTATCTCTGGTCTGCAATCACCCAATCCATCTCATGGGTTTGACTGTTAAAAAAAATAACAATCCTCATTTTCCTCCAATTAAATCCCCCAAAGATGGTGAAAGAGTAAGAATCCACAATTTTTTCCTTTTGTATATTAACAACCCAAAAATAGTCAAAGGACCAAGTCTGCATAACTTTTTTCCCTTTGTATATGATAGAAATCTAAATCTAAGTAATACCCTCAATGGAGTTTTCAGTTCATTCAAAGTCAAGTACAAACAATGGCATTTATCCCTTATTTATAACTAAAATTGCTTGCTAGCCAAGCTTCCTAGCCCTAATTTTTATTGGACCCTACTTTCAACTATTATAATGGGCTTAACTTGGCCCGACCCAACAATAAATAAACTAAATTTAATCCAAGTCTGCCTTGGTCCTGAATAACTCCTATTCCATCAGTATCCCACCACTGTCATCCGATCACCATATGCATACATGCTGGAAAAGATAAGGGACAACGATAAAATGTGGATCATTTCCGCCCAAGCTTGTGTCGTCAAAGCTATGTCCCTGGGCATAAATCCATCCATCACAACTGAGGCCCAAGTGAATAGAAAAGTTACGCAACTGGCAGACGCGGACACAATATGTAAGAACTTTGTGATGAGATTCACCCCTTTGTGGCTTCATCATGTCTCTACTACCCAACATACCACAACAACAATTTAATGCCCTGATGATCAATACGTCAATAACACAAGAAGTGCCACACAAAGATGTGAAAAGTGTATAAGATCTCAGATCTAATAATCCAATTAAACAGGAGATCACTAAAGAGGAAGATGAAGTACAACACTTCCGAGAACCCTCTCTAAAGAATAAGAAACTCCCAAAAGGATGCTCAAGGAAATGAAAGAATATCTTCCAAAATAAATAGCCCAAAAGTTGCTCCAAAGATATGAAGTTTGTGTCTCAAATCCCCTTTGAAAGCATCATTGAAGAAGGGAAGGGCACTGATACTAGGTTTTTTTATTATTATACCGATAAACACAAATGATATTTTCACATAAAAATATAAAAGTTTCCATAACTTGTTTTATAAATTTTTCCACAACTTACAACATACGTCATTGAACAGTCAGTTTTCAACTAGTTAGGGGTAGAGGAAATGGAATAGAAGATTGAAAAGCAGGAAGAATTGGCATTTAACAAATAGTGCTTGTTATGTCGGTCAAAAGGAAGAGAGAAGAGACGATAATTTGAACAACTCCTATCTGATCCTTGCCAATGTCACAATTATTGAAAAGGAAATCCTCTAAACACTTTGCCCAATCGAAAGTGTTTTCCTTCACCTTTCTCCTTCTTCCACTTTCTTCCAAAATCTATCCAACATTGCAATATTCAAGCCTTTCGTATGGTCAAAAAATTCATCAAGCTTTTCGGTCACCTCATACGACTTTCTCGTCTCTTCTCATTGATGATAGGGTCTTTGGAACTTGCACCTACTACCTCAGGAAAGAAATTTTGGACAGGCCTAACCAAAAAGCTCTATCACATTACAGCCGCCACAGCTATTGAATCAATCGCCTTCCCTCTAATAAAACACTACCAAAAAGTTGTTCTTAGACAAATTTGAGACATTATGGACAGGGTTATTTGCCTTAGAATCACGCCCCACTCCAGTGTCAAAAGATAGGCATATTACAAAGAGAAAGATTCATTCTTATAACTAAAAAAATTGTTTTGGACCAATTGGATGCCCTTTTTTCAGCAATGTCCATTCCAATTGTGTGATCCTTAGGGCCAAATAGGACCCTAATCTGTCACCAAATCTTTGAATTTCCCAACATATACTCCATTTGTGTTAAATTTCTTCCACCAGGTTCAGCAACTTTGTTTCCTCCATGACCACCAAACAGACTTTCTTCTTAAGTTGATTGGATCAATTTGGCTTTCTTCTTCAGTCGATTGGATCAATTCACCGATCCACGTTCCCATCCGTGACTCACGCTTCGCTTTCTCTACAACCATTTCTCAGTTTTCAAGAAGATTTATAATCAAATTAGCTTTGAACATTAAACCAACCGTGAAAAGCATAAACCTTGTGCTCTAAGGTCCAACAATAGTCTTTTACTTGAAGTGAGCATCTAAAAATTTTACTTGCTTTGCCGCTTCTACCTGTCAACTTGACAATCAGAGAATCAACTCAACAATCCTAGAACACTATAATTTAGCTTTGGAATGAAATTAGATGCACCCACATGCACGTCCATGCATACATGTCAGAGTCGCATGCATGTATATATAACAGCTCACATACCATCCACTATATGTCTTAACAGCTAAGCTTGCACATTCTGGCCTTTTCTTTTTGTAAGTATATGGTTCTTTTTTTTTCCTTTTGCTGGTAGGCCAACCCAGACTACGACAAACAAATAAATAAAATATTAAATCATTAGCAACATGAAGTCAACCATCAGTAAGAACAGAAAGCATTATCATACCTCCAACTGTAAGCTACAACTAGGAGAACCTTGTGTTCCAAATCTTGAGTCCAATGTATGTCCTACACAAAATTACTGAAACAATAAATTAACTAATTACTTTAAATATCAACGTATGTCATACATGAAATACTGAAACAGTAAATTAGTTAGCTAATTAACCAATTTAAAAAAAATTTAATAATAATAATAATAATTAAAAAAAAAGGATCAAAGCACAAAACTATTGATGTGTACAACATGCAAAAGTTTGTTTGTGTATCAATATTTAGTTAAGGGCTCTCTCTGACTCTTCACTTTTACATCTTTCACTTGTTCTCTCCAATAATGTCCATTGGGTTCCCATAAAAGGCTTGTCTTGTCTGCTATATTTCAAGTGCAACCCTGACGTGAATAGCACAATTTGGTTCACTACACATGACTCAAAATATTAATTAAAAAAATCCACACAATTCACAGCTCAAATAGCAAGTCTATCAAATACTTGGATTCCCAATATGAATTGTGAATCATACAATTGTGAGAACACATGCATACAAGTAATGCATTCTTGTAAAGCAAAATTTTGGAATCTAGGACACAACAAGTACGTTATATAGCCTCACATTATGTAGGTATCCTGGTGTAATATTGTATCTAATATGATAAGTTCATAATAATGAATTATTGAGGTAGCTTATATATATATATATAATTCCATTGCACCAATCAGTGATTAATCCTTTGCTTGCAAAGCCTCGAGGTAGCAAAGGATCAAAGATCAAGAGAGTCTCGATGCAAGACAGCAAAAGTAAGACCACTAAAGTGCTACATTGTCTTCAATGTTGTCAGTGGCGAGGAGGGGCATGGGGCGTCAAGGTCCGCCTCTAAGCCTTGGCGAGGAGAGGCGCTGCTACGGCGGAGCTTTTTATAGGGTAGAGATTGTAGTGTAATACGCTCCACCTTAACTAGTGTATGGCTCTACGGCACTCTAAGGCTAAGGCGAGGCACTTTAGATTAAAAATAGAGCCTTGGGAACCGCGGCGGAGTCCCCCAACAACATAGCTACAGTGAAGAAAAACTAACAGCATCCAGCCTAAACACAACACTGAACCCTACGAGCACAACCAACAGGCACCAACCACACCATAATACTAAGGCTTATGAACCTTGCCAATCTTGATCTTGTCACGTCACTCCAACTCGTCAGCGCTTGAATTATCTTGGTTGGCTGCTCCCGCGAAGAACTGAAGGATCAATTCTACAGTTCTACTTCTTCATAATTGGACCACAACGAGGCCAACTCCCATGAGGCACAGCCTTCCGCTCACACCTTCTTGATGTAATTGTCAAAGTTTGCTATCACATTGATTTTCTTGCTATAAAAGTTAAAGTTAATCACAGTGTTATTTTCCCCACTAGATCCACCTTTTTCTTCACATATAATACAATACAATACCCACCCTGTTTTCTGATAAGAAAAAAAAGTTGACCACACATAAGCAAGCTTTTTCCACCATTCTCACAGTTTCGTCTAGGAAGAGGACATGGGAGAGAGCTAAAAAAATTGAGAAGTCGCACCAGAAAAGACAGCACGCTTGGCCCCTCGTGCTGACCAAGAATGGGGTTGTCCATCCCAATATTACATCCCAACAGCCCAATAGAGGACTGCGCTGTTGGGTTGCATCCCATAGATGGATCATTGTCCAGATCCAGGTGAGCAGGCCCTATTTCATTAGGAGACTGATCTCTAGTACAAAATTTTCCAGGGATCCCTCAAAATCACTAGAATCAGCCCTCTCATCCTGACCTTCCAATAACTGCTCCTAAGTATTATCCTTGCCTGCCTTGGCTAGCACAACCAGCCCACCACAACTGGTTTCTTTCTCCACAGCCACATCAACCTTCTTCGGGATTCCCATCCCTAAACTTCGTTACTGACATTACCATAGACAATTTAGGAAAGAGGGGGTTGATAATCAGTAATCAATTGATACCACCTAAACAACACTAGGACAGCAATAGTTGCATTTTCTCCCTCTGCCCTCTTACCGTCCAAAATCGGTCTCTTTTAAATAGTGGTAGAGCTCTCCTCTCTTCCACAAGGGGCATGGTATGAGCAATGGCTGAATAGGACATTATCATATATAGGAAATTGGTTGTGCGAAAGAATTGTTCTTGCTATTATATTTGTAATGTCGAAAGAGTCCAACTTGAGAATTTTTGAAAAAAAAAACCCTCAACTAATCCATTTTAATACCACTCTTGTTCGTGGTGTCTGATAGAACCCCAGTTTGGTGTAGGCAACAGCACAACCAGGGAAATGCAATGAGCCAACAAGGGCCAGACCAGCAAGGATTAGCTAGAGGATGGAACCATCTAACAACCCGGGGAAGGATTAGCAAGCAAGTGGTTATTCTGTTACGTATGTGTTTTTGTTGTTCTATCAAGAAGAGTGATCTGTTTACTCAAGTCAAATTGGTTCAGAATGTCGTTATCAAGTTGTTGTTGCTCTGTCAACAACTGTGTTGCAGGTGGCATTTGGTCAAGTTGTCATTTGATGTGACATTCATTGTTGCTTTGAATGATGGAATCACACATTGTATAAATAGATATAGGAAATACAATTGAGGAGGGGTTGAATTCTGATAAACTAAGCTATTGCTCTGTCTGAGGAGAGACAGGCCTCTTGAAAGCCTAAACATCTTGTAGAGACTATCTTTTTCTGTCAATAGCAAGTTTTCCAATTATGTTTCTCTCATTTCTTGTTGTCTGGAATTATTCCATCTATTATCCTTGTTGTTTGAGAACAACAAATCATATCAGTGTGCACATAAATAAATAAAACCTAGACTTTACCAGCTTACTCAGTTAGCAACTTAAGTCAAATGAAGCATAAAGAACACTGAGCTTTCTAAAAGTGTGTCTTAGGATCGGAAGCTTACCAGGTTGCCTTTGCCCTTGTGACTCCCCAATCCAAGCACTACATTCCGGTGCACATTGAGGTGTCCTGCCGTGAAAAACTTCCGAGGAAATATTCTCCAAGCAATTTGCCTTCCACAAAAAAACAAAAAATAAAAAATAAATATTTAGCCTTCCTGGCAAACATAATAATCGACCACAAGCTTTTACCATATCGAACATAGAATAATCACATCACTGATCCGAATAAAAGGAGCTCTTGGAAGGCAAACAGCCTAAGAAGCCATCACTCAACAGCGTGGAGGAGACTTGAAATCCTTGATAGCAAATAAAATTTCTATTTCTCAGCCATGCCAAGGTTGTGTTTGGAACACCTTATTTCAAAGGGAGTTTTGGCTAATTTTGCTATTAAAATAAACACATGCACATTTTTTAAATGATTGACCTGCCCGTAAAACAGCTTTGGAAGGCTTAAAAAATCACTTAAACTAAACCATATATCACACAAATTGCAGGAAACCCACATCATGATCTCGTTTAGTCATTTTCTATCGTTAATTTTCTCTCATATTGCAGATTATACCACCCTTTCCATCAGAACAAGTATAATTTTCCAAATTTACCGACATACAAAATGGAGAAAAAGAAACGAGCATACCTCCTTGAAAATATTCTCTTTCTTGTCTTGGCATAATTTATCCAGAAAATTAGCAATCTGTGTATCCAAAAGAAAGGAATTATTAATCATTGTAACTGTCACAAAGGATTAACCAAAACTAAATTGAATCAGCAACATTATATCAGCAATAATAAACAAAAATGGCCTATGGATCATTTACAACATCCAATCATAAGCTAATCACTACCTCGTAGGTTCGCAGATTGGATGTAGATGGTGCTTCCACCAACTTGGGATTCGTTTGTAATCAAGTTTGAATTGCAATGGAATTTTAAATTTACACACACATACAAAAATTAAATGAGTAAAATTTCTGGTGACGTGTGTCTACAACCCCGCAAATGCATATATCAAGGCTTAAGAATATCAAAGGCTTATAACAAAAAATTTTAAGTTACAGGACGCTTAAAACACCTATGTCAAAGCTCAAGATATACCAAGTGCCCTGCATTGAGGTGAGATATACAAGGGTTGTGCACCTTAATGTCTTTTGTATGCTTCAAATCTAAGGCATACAGGCTTACACCTCAGTTGCATACACTTTGAAGTTTTCTTAATTGTTTCGGTTACAAGATATTATCTACTTTAACAAGTTCAATAAAAATGCAAAATTTAGATATTAAATAGTTTCAAAGAAAAGAAATATAAAACAACAAATAAAATAACAAAAATGCCATAAAACTGCCGTCCACTGGATTTGTGGACTTCCTTTTAACTATAAGATAGTTTCTATTGTCTAATTCATCTTACCTTCATCTTCAGAAACTCATTTTCAGTCTGAAGTGACATTAACTTCTGCAGAAAGGGTGAAACCCACAGCTAATCAAAATCTAAACAAATGGGAAAGTGGGTGCACTGCACAACAACTAAAAAATTTCATGATACAAGATTGAACCTTTTGCTGCTCTCCATCAGTAACAAGCATCCTCGATATATAAAGCTTTATGATATCTTTCATCACACATTTCTTACCGCATTGTGGACACTGCAACCCGAAAACGTAAACTTAACTACAATTCAAATGAGTAGACCTTATTGACTGAGAATTTACATAATTTAATAATATTAACACTACCTTGGCATTACGTTTATTTTGTTCAATCCATCTCTGTATGCAAGAGAACCCATAAACATGCCCACAAGGTAAACAACTGCAACCCTCAAATACCAAAAAATCAATATCAAATAAACCCTAACTTATCAAAAACCCTAAATTAGAGTCGTAAAAAGATACGAACTTTACTACCTAATTTGATGAACCCCTTCAGATGACCAAGCTTCCATACAAATTGGGCAACAACCATCATCGCTCTCGCTCTCATTTCTATTCGACGAAGATGAGGACTCGCCACCACCACCTCCTTCTCTTATTCGATCGTCTCCTCCTTCTTCATCAACAATTTCAACTACATTACCGGAAGAAATGCGAGTTTCTGGTTGTTGATTGTGTTCTTCGAAGACAATGCGACGTGCAGGGTTCGCCGAAGCCCTAATTGTTCGTCTAAATCGCGGCGGCCCAACGTGCTCTTCTTCTTCTTCGCCTGAATCCATCTCTTCTTCGTCAGTTTCTTCTTCTTCGCCTGAATCCGTCTCTTCTTCTGTTTCTTCTTCGCCTGAATCCTCGACTTCGTTTGGCTCGTGATGAACGACGTTCAATGGCATTGTTGCAGAGAGAGAGAGAGAGAGTTTTTTAGAGTAAAGTGACGAAGAAAGTGAAGAGAGAGAGAGACTAAATTCGCTTCCTTCTATTTTAAGAAAAAAATTAACTTAAAAACATAGTAACGTTTTTACCAATTTAAGCCCTCGATTGAGACCAATTCTCAAGTTCATCAAAATAAACAAGTTATGAGCCTTGCAATGACCATTTTTCTGCAGTACTATGAGTTATCTAATAAACACAACTTTAATCACTTGAAAATATTTTGAAATTAGCAAGTTATGATTATTTTACTAAAGTCACGCAAATCCGTCTCGCAATGAAAATGAAATCGTGTCTAACTTTCGACCAACTTATATGCTCGATTAAGACCAATTCTCAAGTTGATCAAAACACAAAAAATTGTAGTTTTCTGAGTTATATAATAAACACAACTTGAATTACTTGAAAATGTTTTGAAATTAGCAAATTATGAGCATTTTACTAAAGTCGCGTAAATTTGTCTCGCAATAAAAATGGGATAGTGTTCATGACTTTCGACCAACTTATGTGCTCGATCAAAACCGATTTTCATGTTAATCAAACACAAAAGTTGTAGTACTTTGAGTTATCTAATGAACACAACTTGAATCACTTGAAAATATTTTGAAATAAGTAAGTTATGATCATTTTACTAAAGTCGCACGCCTGGAACAATGCTCAGGTGAACATTTTTATTTCTATTTTTATTTTTGTGATTTCTGAAAAAAAATTCTAAAGTTTATTTTGTTTTTGTGATTGAAATTTTTTCTGGAGTTTTCACGGAATTACTTTGTTTTTCTGAAAATTTTTGGGGAGTGCGATTTAGGGTTCAATTTTGAAAGTGAGGGAATAGATTTTCAAGGGAGAGTGAAAATATTGATTTCAATTTTGCAATAGATTTAAATGTGGTGAGACGTTTGAATGTGGGAAAGGGATTATATTCAAACGGGGGATGGAGGAATCGCGTTTCGATGTAAATGGGGAGGGGAGAAATATTGGTTTTTTATTTATATAGGAGGTATGGAAAAGTATGGTGGTGTGGGAAGAAAGTAGGTGGTGTGAAATAGTAGAATGGTGTGAGGAAACACTTATGGTGGTGTGGAGTAGTCGCTTCATTTTACAATTTTAGTAATTGAAATATGCAAAGAAAAAAAATGAGAAGAGAATAATAGAGAAATAGAATCAGGAGGCGGGGTGGTGTCGAAGGTAGTGGACAATGAGAGAATATAAAAGAAATGGAATAGGATCAAAGGAAAAATAAAAAAAAATAAATAAAACAACAACAACAACAAATGAGAAAACAAAAAAAGGAAAAGTGGTGGCGGGGGTGAGCAAAGTGTTATTGTTTCGTCTAATGTTGTGAAAAAATAAGAGAATGTAGAGAATAAGATAAACAGTGCATAAGAGAAAGCTTATATTTGTTAGGGCTGAACAAAAAAATTGAAAAACCGATTAAACCAATCGAACCGATCGGTTCGATTTTAAAATTGGTTTTGGATCAGTTTGGTTTAATACTTTTTGAAACCGATAGGGTCGGTTCGGTTTTCGGTTTGTAAGTGATTTTAACTGGAAAAAAACGAACCGAACCGATGCCTATGTATATAAAGCAAATTTTATTTATATTATTCTTACTTTGAATCTCTCTCTTCCTTTATTTTTTCTCTCTCGTTTTACCCTCTCTCTCACTTAACTCTTTATCGGGTTCCAATGTGATTTCATCTAGAAAGTGGAAATGAAAAACCAAACTTTGTTCATTTTCTCTCTTTTGGGTAGTGTAGATGTATGAAGTCTAAACAACAAAAGCTTTAAACCCTTCATCTTCATCAACCTATCAAGCTCTCTTTCTATTTGCATTTCAACCTTTTTGAATAAGCAAATTGCTAACTAAACGGTGAGTTTTCTCTATTGCTTTACTTTTTTTTTTTCAGCAAAGCATATCTGCATATTATAATCACAAACTCATTCAAAACCACAAACTTGATGAAGACGACTATCTTTTGGTTTTCAATATCAAACTTGATGGTGTCATTTGCCCTGATGAGTGGGTCAGGATAGCGGATGGTGCGACCATCGTAGGTGTTCAGGTATGGAATACCTTTCTGGCCGAACTGTACAGACCTAACCTTGCATAGCTTGAACTTGGACTCCTCAATTCATCAGGAACAACATCATTTTTCCCGATGGCATTTATCTAAATTTATGTTATAATTGTTCTTCATTCTTTTGTTATAGGCTTTTGCTTTCATAGTGAGATCAAGAGGTTCAACTTTGTGAGTAAAACAGGGGATTTACTTGTCTAGTGCTACGCTCAAAATGAACAAGGAATAATATCAAGCGCGCAACTCTGCGAATGGTATAACAAACACAATATTGTTACTTGTCCAGTGACTCCAGTCAGCCGAGGCATCCAAACCCAGCTTTACAATATTGATATTGAGCTTGTTAGGACTCACAGTTATGTCAAAAATGGATTAACCAGTTCTCTTATAATCTACATCTGAGCATAAACTTTTCAATCATTGCTACATGAGCATCATCTCCACTATGAAAATAAAGATCTTTCACTGTTACGTTCCAATCGAGCTAATCTATGTCAGAAAAAAGCAAAAAAAATAAAAAGGTTAATGATAAGAGATGAGTTCAATCATGGCATTTCATGTAGAGCACAAGCAGGAGTGTGCAATTATTTTCTTCATTTTTTTAGCTCTATCACAAAAATAAAATAATGGTTAGTTGATAAGCATTGAAAGCAAATATAGTCAGCCACATTTTACCTAATTGTTTTATTCTCTAACATGTATATATTTCTACAATAACCAAAAAAATAAATATATATATATATATACTTCTTAGCATACTTTTATATTTTTTTTGAAAGGCAAGCATACTTTTATATTACTTTAGCTGATCACGTTTTCATTGGGAAACTAATAGTTTTTTTTTTTTTTTTTTTGCATAGTGGACTCCTCATTGACTCCGCCAATCTTCAGTGTCCGTACAGAAAACCACCTAGTCTCTATAACTTAGTGTACAAGGTTAGTGCTTATAATTTTATGATTTTAGTGTTGTATGCAGAAAGTAAATGAAATACACCATTTTATCTTTTTTTTTTTTTTTGCTAGATGGCTTTAACAAACGGTTGTCCAAATGAAGAATATACAAATGATCCCAAGCCTGCCACCGTACAAGGTTAGTGCTTATAATCTTATGATTTTAGTGTTGTATGCAGAAAGTAAATGAAATACACCATTTTATCCTTTTTTTTTTTTTTTTTTTGCTATATGGCTTTAACAAACGATTGTCCAAATGAAGAAGATACAAATGATCCCAAGCCTGCCACCGAAGCAACTAAGGATGACCCACTCCCATCCATTTAAGGTAAAAAACGAAAATCTTCACTTGTTTGGGATAATTTTACATTAGTACCTGGTTGTACAAAAGGCGATTATAGGGCAACATGTAAGCAAAATATCTTAGCAAAAATGACTTTAAATGTGCTTCGTGCTTATTAGTTTCAGCCAGGAAGCTTGTAGAAAAACACTTGCTAGAATGGTGATAGCTGATGAGTTGCATTTTAGGCATGTAGAGGGCGAGGGGTTTAAGTATAATAGTAATATTTTACAGCCAAGGTTCAAAATACCTTCTCGTATTACAGTTGCTAGGGATTGTCTGCAAATTTTTCTTGAAGGGAAAAAGAAGTTGAAAAATGTTTTGAAAGGCAAGAGAGTTTGCATGACCACAAGTACTTGGACTTCTATCCAAAATTTAAATTACATGTGCATCGCAGTTCACTTTATTGATAGTGATTGGGTATTACAGAAAATAATCATAAGTTTTTTCTCTAATACCTAATCATAAAGGTGAAATTATTGGAAAAATGGTGGAGAACTGCATGATAGAATGGGGCGTAGATAGTGTTTTCACACTAACACTTGATAATGCTAGTTCGAACAGTGGTGCCGTTGACTATTTGAAAATAAAGACAAATCATTGGAAATGGACCATTTCAGGACATGAACACTTATACATGAGATGTTGTGCACATATTTAAAATATTATTGTTTGTGATGGTTTGAAAGACTTGCATGATTCGATTATTAAAGTGTGCAATGCGGTGAGGTATGTCATATCATCTCCCTTTAGGTTGGCTACATTCAAAAAATGTGTCGAAAATGAAAATATTGCATGTAAAAGTTTATTGTGCCTAGATGTGCCAATTATATGGAATTCAACTTATATGATGTTAGATGCAACAAAGAAGTTTCAAAAGACATTTGAGCGTTTAGAGGATCAAGACATGCATTACACTCCTTACTTTGGAGAGGAGGAAACAGGAGGAAGAAACTTGGGACCACCATCTGATTGTGATTGGAAGGATGCAAGATTGTTTGTGAAGTTTTTTAAGGTCTTCTATAATGCAACATTGAGCCTTTCGGGATCTTTATATGCCACTTCTAATATCTTTTTTATCAACTTTTTTCTTATCCATAGCAAATTAGCTCAACTTTCTTGTATTTTGCTTTGAAAATATGTATGATGATTGTGTGGCAAATAACTTAAAGGACAAGGTCCATGGTGCTTTGACTCGTTTGTTTGAGTGGTATGTTAAGCATTACTCAACTTCCACTTCTCAATCACAAGATATTGTCACTAGATCAAGAGATATGGAAATTGACGATGATGATGGAGAAAGTGATAGTGTGATGTTGGCTTTTCAATATCAAAAGCATATGGAAAAGAAAGATGGGTTGACGAACAAATCAGACCTTGAAAAGTATTTGAGAGAAAGTGTTGAGGCTTATTGTGGTAAGTTTGATGTCTTGAATTGGTGGAAGAACAACTCAGCTAGGTATCAAATCCTTTTTCGTCGTGGCAAAAGATGTCTTGGCTATTCCTGTATCTTTAGTTGCTTCCGAGTTTGCCTTTAGCACGGAGGGTCGTGTGCTTGATCCATTACATAGTTATTTGCCCTTATTTGTGCTCACGATTGGTTTCGTTCTCCATCAATCTCAATCAATATTCGTGAGTCAATGGATGAGTTGGAAGCATATGATAGTATCGATGCAAGTGTTTCTAATGCAGATTTTTGGACTTTTGTTGAAGCTAACAATTGGATATATACATTGCTTCTGTTAACTTCCCATTATGAGATTACAATTGGCTTGTGAAATCTCATTGGATCAATCTAATGTTCATATTTTACACTGTCTCTACTTTGCTTTGTTTTTAATTTAAATTTGATGGGATACATGGCTTTTGAATGCTATTTTGAATTTTTTTTTGGGAAGTGAGCTGGATTTTTATAGGATCTCATAACCTATCAACAAGGTGCGACTTACAGGTCAACACCATAAAAAAGTAACTATGCCGCCGACGGGTCTCGAACCTAGGACGTGGGGATAAACCCACACAACTATAACCACTTGACCATAACGCCATTGAATGATATTTTGATTTGATACATGGCTTATGAATTTGAATTTGTTGGAATACATGGCTTCTAAATGTTATTTTGATGGGATACATAACTTAGATTGCATAACATAGGTGATTGGATAACACATTGTCTTTTAGTTACATGTTACTTGCAGTTAGTTGAAATGACACTTTATTGTAAGTTGAGTTAGACATGAATTGACACATGAGTTATTGTATTCCCATTGTAACACAATGTTTTGATTTATATTACAAATGTGCAAATATACTCAAACAACAGGAAAACATTTACACATACCAAGGAGGAGAATAATGCATCCCATCACGCGGTCGGTTTGATTTTTATGTCGGTTTTATTAATATTTAAGCGGTTTGGTTTCGGTTCGGTTTACATAAATTAATAGGCAGTTCGGTTCGATTTTACATATAATCGGTTCGGATTCGATTGGGAAAGAACAAAATCGATACTAGTCGATTTTATTTTCAGTCATAATATTGGTGATGTCTTTCAACATATTAAAAAAAAAAAGAATAAAAAGAAGCCGTGTCCTTCGATAAAAAAAATGGTGTAAAAAAATCAAAAGTCAATAAAGGCTTCTCCATGGTAGAGACTACAGAGCTTCTATTTTATTTCAGAAGCAGAGACCAGAGAGTAGAGAGAAAGCAAAATGGCAAGAAGCATCTCTTACATCACTGGTTCACAGCTTCTCTCAATCAAACGTCGCCCAAACATAGCTATTATAGATGTCAGGTAAACAACCCAAAACCCCTTTCTAAAAAAATCCTTGCTTTTGTTTTCAATTTCAAGCCTTGGGGTTCTCAAATTGATGAGTTTTCACTTGCACTGATTACAGGGACGATGAGAGGAATTACGATGCACACATAGGTGGTTCTCTTCACTACGCGAGTGACTCATTCACTGAGAAAATACCCAATCTCATACAAGCTGTCAAAGGAAAGGATACCCTTGTGTTCCATTGCGCCCTAAGTCAGGTATATTGTTTTTTTTGGGTTGATTTTATGATTTGAGTTCATTGTTTTGATAATATATTGAATTGGGGTTTTCAAGTTATTGATGATTTATTATTGACAATTGCACCGATGTTGTACTTATGATAGTGATGAATGTTCATTGAACATTTGACTGATTTTCCCAAAATCGCCCCGAATTTACCGAATTACAATGAGCCGATATTGTTTAGAAAATGTTAATAGTATACTT
Organism: Berberis thunbergii; assembly: GCA_003290165.1. Lineage (NCBI taxonomy): Eukaryota > Viridiplantae > Streptophyta > Magnoliopsida > Ranunculales > Berberidaceae > Berberis > Berberis thunbergii. The sequence continues at coordinate 470,540 of QNQO01000641.1, forward strand.
TATCGTAGTTGAGTTTATGTAGTTGCTTCAAGGTTTTGTTCTATATGCAAACTGAGGCACTGGAAAAGCCTCACTTTGTTCGAAGCATTAGGAAGTTTTCCATTTTACAGGGTTGAAGTTTCGCAAGTTATATTAGCGTTTCAATCACCTACATCTAAATGATTATATTTCATCCCATTAGGAAAAGAAACAGTGAGTCGTGCATTTATGTTGTAGTAGCCGTACATATTCTTACCAATCAGATTCCCATAGTATCTTATATTGTAATCTTGGCTATTACAATTGCCCGTGCAGTGTTATTAAAAACCGTATTTGGTGTTGGTGTACCTTATGAAAGTCCTTCTGTTCGTGCCATGTAAGTTAAATGCTAAATACATTTCTATTTTTAATGATTAGAAGGGGGGAAATCCTTAATCAGTTCTCATTGGAAACTTCTAATTGATGACAACAAGTGCCTTATTATCACTAGTGAACTTATCAGAGCTCTCAGATTCAAGGTATCCCTCCATAGTTCTAGTTTCTACACATGGACTGGCCCTGCAAACCAACAGGGTAATTTTCCTAAGATACACAGGTGCATCCTTTCTCAATGGGAGTATTCGATCCAAATTTTCTAGATAAAGAAATTTGAAGGTGCCATTAGTATTTAATCTCTATTTCTCATTTGTCAGAGTTTGCCTATATTGCAATTGCTATCTTATTCCCTAGATCAGGAGTTATCCCTCATTTTTGAAGTTATATGTCTTGTTTTCTTTGGTCAGGGGTTATCCTTTTAAACTTGGTGTTTCTTTGCGATCAGTTTTTCGTTTTATTTGTGTTTATTGCACCATGGTGTGTAACTGTGTTGGATGAAATTTTGGAAAATCTGTGTTAGAGATACACCAAAGGTGCACTTTGGTGCAATGAACTATTTCTTTGGAGTACAAATGGCTCCAAAGAAAATTTCTTTGACAAAAATGAAAGTCAAGATTAAATCTGATACTAGCTTGTCACAAGTACAAATCTCAGATGTATTAATCTGATCTGAGTTTCATAAAACACCGAAACTATTGATATGTTAAGTTGTTAACACATGGCTATGTGATTACAAGGAAAGATTGAATGAACTGGAAGTCCATGAGTAAGCTTCAAGTCTTCAAAGTTGGTACACGATCAGTTATACTTATACCTGAAGCATACAACGTATACAGAGGTTAAGCACTTGAGTGGGCAATACTCTTATGGATGCTAGCAGGATTGCTTCAAAATTAGGGAGTTTGGTACTAGCTAGATTGTTGGTGGAGTAACCTCAGACAAAATAAATAGTGAAGCTTCTTACATTAGGAACGTTCAGGGTTGCTGTCATCTCATCCCTCTTAGGGAGGCCACCTGATGGTCTGCCAAGGTGGCAAAAGTTGTGGTGAAATCTTTTAAATTTTTTATTCAGTTGGGTCCTGGGATGCATGAGATATGGCTAAAGTGGAAAATTGTTGGCTTTGGGTGACTCACTTATTCGGCAATAAGTGCTTGTCATCAAGGGGATTTTTGGCGCACAATTTTGATTATTGGGTTTGGTCGAGTATTTCCTATCTCGACCACCTGGGATGGTTGGGGAAGCTGCCAAAACGCTTAGATCTCCTCTTCGTATAATTTGGAAGTGGAGAGTTAGGGTTACAAAGTGGTTTGCTTTGGCTTTGATAGATTAAGTGCTGACCTTCTCATTAAGGCGTTTCATTGGATTGTTTGGGGTTTTTTGAGGAATTCAGAGTGGTTTAAAGAGCCTATTTGTTTGAAAACGGTATTAGAGTTATCTCCATGTCTCATTAATGAAAATTCTTGCAAAATCTTTGCTTATTGTTGCCCAGGGTTTTTCCTTGCTTTTGCATTTTCCATACAAACGTGGAATGGTTTGTATGATTGGTGCTCATTTCGCTCTTTTGCTGGTTAATCTCAAGGTCAGGCATAAGGTGTAAATCGGCTGTTGTGAGAAACCTGTTTGCTGTCCTTCCCATTTGGTGCCTAACTGTACAACCAAGGGAGGGCAACATCAATGGACTTAATTCTGATGTTAAAATTTTGGGTTTTAATAATTTTAAATTATATAATCAGACGCAATTGGGAATTTTCTTTAAATGGAAGTGTAGCCTTACTTATTACCTAATGGCAACAAAAACCTAGAAGGATGTTCATAAACATTTCCTTTCCCCACATCTCTCTTCCTTCAGCTGTGTTTCATACTTAGTGATTATTTTTTTTGCCGATTTCATTAATGTCTCACGTTGTTTATTTGTTGCTTAGAAACAATTCTAATGACAAATGAGCCATGAAATCCTTAGATTTTAGTTTTTATTCCCACACATTTATGGAACATTCTTTGCAGACTGTATGTGTAAATGCTTCAACAACTTGTGGGAAATAATTTTAGGCTTTAGAGGAACTGAGGAACAGTTTTTTGGACCATTCAAGGCGACTGCAACTCTTAAAAGTTCTATAGTTTTTCGATAGCACAAAACTGCACTAAAATTCGGGGAAAGAGCCCCCCCTCCGATGTTTTTTTTTTGAAGACTTCTAGCGTAACACATCATTGATGTTTTACTTTCGTACCTTCAACAAATTTTACTAAGAGAGAGGCAGCTAGCATCGACTTGCAACAACACATTTTGCAAATTCTTTACCTTGTTTGGCCATTCACTCTGTTTAGCTTTCCTTTTCAAGTTCTTCTTCTTCGTTTCTAGTTCTTGCCTACTAGCACATTGCTGACTTACTTCCCCTTTACTCTGCAACATGTGCAAATAATATATTGTCTTGCTGAGAAATATATTACTCATATGCAGTGTGCTCTGCTTTTGTAGGTACGAGGTCCAACTTGTGCGCGCAGGCTTGTAGACTATCTTTCAGAAGTGAAGGATGATGTTGGAATTAAGGATGTCTTGGTTTTGGAGCGGGGCTTCAATGGGTGGGAAGATTCTGGCAAACCGGTTTGTCACTGTACAGATATACCTTGCAAAAGCGACAAGGCATAGGAATCTGTTTGAGAAACATCGGTCATTACATATTGGTGTGCACTTGAATACACAATCTTAGTACGTAACATTGCCCTCAGTATGCAACTATAAGTATGATGCTCACTTAGCCGCCTCTCTGCTTAAAAAGATACATGATAATTCTTGTACTTGCTATTGATGTTAGAAAAAGAATGCAATGACTTCCTTGCGGTTGCTTGGGTTGAACTCAGCTAGCCCAGACCTTTTCATGTATGGAAATTTTTTCCTTTTTCATTTGATATAATATACAGGTGACATCCTGAGGTGGCAGACTCAAGGAGCCCATGGTCCATTCAATTTGCTTACCAGTGTCAACAGACAGTTAAATTGTCACTAACATACTGGAAAATTTTCAGTGTTTAGTTGTCTATCTCCGTAATGAGTTAGGTTAGGTTTCAGCTCAGAGAACGTCGGGGTGTGAAATCAGAACCGAAGATGATGATCAAGCTTCAAAGTCTTTGACTGCTACCATTTCTACTCCCTCTATCTGTGACGAGATCTATTATGCATGCACCATCATGGAAGTTTGTTGATGAAAACCCCCTTTTAAACCCGACCCAGTGAAGAATTTTGATCCTCGATGATTAGGGCATCACTAAATGATCTACTTAATGTTCCTAATCACCAAGGAGCTAAGGTGTACTTCCGATCATTCATCTGTAAATGCGAGCTACTCAATGTTCGTAATCACCAAGGAGCTAAGGTGTATTTCTGATCATTCATCTGTAAATGACGAGCCCCAAAACAACAACATTGTCTTGGGTTCTATACCAAGGTTTGTCAATGGTAGCCTAGTTCAATGGTTAATGTTGTGGTGATTTAACCCTCACGTTTAGAGTTCTATACAAAAAAATAAAAAAATCAACAACAATGAAAACACATTTTCATTGCATAGTCACTGGCGAAAAATTCTAATTGTCGAGGGAACCAGAGGGACCCCACAGAGGGGTGGGAGTCGTCCATCCCCCTGGGATGCGCATTTGAACTTTCGGGATGCGTGCGTTGAAAAGTCAAATGCGCATCCTAGAAAAAGATGAACGGTTCCCACCCCCTACCCCACTGGTGGGGTCCCTCACTGGTTCCCTCGACAATTAGACAGGTTCGTCACTGGCTAAATTTTTTTTTCTTTTTCTTTTTCAATTTCATGTATTATTTTTCTTAAACAAAAAACACATGAATAAAAGTTTGCCAATACTCATCATTCCTCGAGTGTTTTTTACGATAAAAAAAACCCTCGGATCCTTGATTTATTGCGATATCTGTTCACAGAATGTCAAAATTTTATCCTAAACTAAAATCATACTTAAATACTACAAATATTCATATTATTATTAAGTTGGAATCGGTCGAGTTGAGTTGGACCAGAAACGTGTTACTAATCGATCCAACTTGAAGATCCGAGTTTCTATTGGAAAGTTGTAAACTCGCTCCCTTTTCCTCGCTCCATCCCTAGAATTTTTTTGACTTGTATGGCATATTTTTGGGGAGCTGTAATCACTCATCCACTTTGAGATGCGTGATGTCGCTTATCTCTAGAGAATGGGTCTTTTACCCTCGCTACCTAGAAGGGCTCTTCCAGCCTCCAGGGAGTCTTTTTGTGGTTATATTTAAAGAGGGGGAATTTTAATTGGCGAGGAAACGGGGAGGGGGGTGCAACCCTTCATCTCCTTCGAGATGTGTGCCTTCGCGCATGTTGAGGGAGAGAGAGAGGTAAGACAAATCCTTTAAAGAGTGTTTAAAGAGAGAGGGTAGAAGCGTAAAATTGCCGGCCAGGCGTGAAAACCAGGCGCCGACCCAGGCCGGCTAGAAGGACTCCTCTTTCCGTGTAAAGAATTCCAGAGAAGTCCGCCTTACAACAAAGAAAAGCGAAGAGTAGTGAATCAATCGAAGAAGAAAGAAAATCACTCTGAAAAATGGCAAGTCTCTGCTTTTAATCCTCTTCTCTGTTCTAATATTTGCATAAAAAACTGATCTTGTTTCATGTTTTGTATCCATTGAAGGTTTGCTTGATGTGTTTGTTGCCTCTCTTTTTGGTTCCCATCATCAACATCTTGCCAGTACTGTTTGATCTCCTCATGGTAAGTATTAATTTTGCATATGGGGTCTCTGATTTTTTTACTCAATTGAGATTAATTTCGATCTGGGGTGTCTTTGAATTCATCAATTTGTGTGTTTTTTAGCCTGTTTAGTCAAAATTTATGAATTTTCATCCTGGGGTTTTGATTTTGATGTTTGGGTTTGCTTCAATTGCAGGCTAAAGTGTATCGGCTATTGGGGTGGGAGTATAGGAAGCCAGAGAGGGTTCCTGCTGCTTGTCCGTACAAGCCTGCAAACAAAGTGGAGGGCCAAGTAAGTCTTCCTTTAAGCAAATTCAGTTGTTTGGTTTGATCAAAGTTTTCAACTTTTTAGGATGGTTTCCAGTTCCCAGAAATGTGAGATCCAATAATTTGGTGGCTTTAGAGTGAGGTTCAAGGACTGAAAAAATAATGTGCATTTGGGCATTAACGAAAAGAAGATAACATGCTAGGGATTATGGAATTACTTGAAGATGCATTTGTAGATTGGACTCAAGAAAAGAGATTTCTCTTGACAATTCTATTATGTAGAAAGGTATGTTACACAGATACGGACACAATATGTACATGGTGATATGACAAATCTCAAAAATATCATAAGTATGGTTATATAATTAATGATGTGAAGATAAACATCAAATCAATACTATTCTCACTCTTTTGGTTCATATCATATAAAAAGTGCAAATAAATGCCAATGGAAAATACTAAGTCATTCATCTAGTCGGTATATTAGAACGTCAACTTCAATTTTCAAATTTCAAACCTAAGAATACATCATAAACATCCAAAACCCACGTTTGAACTCAGAAATCTTGACACATTAGAATTCATGTTTTGTAAGTCATACTCGTACATAACGTAGAACTCACAAACTAGGATGTACTGACATGGAATACAAATACAAAACAAGAAGTCTGGAAGGTAGAATATTTCATAAACATGATAATGAAATAATACTTTGTATGGATTTTATCGTTTTCCCTTCAGTCGTCATTCCCTTCGACACATAGATAAAGAAACTGTTTGAGGAACTGTCCAATGTCCGGAGAGTGTCGTGTCCGATACAGACATGCAATCTGATCATCATGTCTGTGCTTCCTACTACCTAGGTAGGAAGTGATATGTGGTAGTATGATATCTGTATATTTGTGTATGTGCTTGGTGGGTTGGTGACGTGCTTTTAACTATCTGGTTTGTGAACTTTCAAGTCCTCGTCATAAGTGTCATGTTAAAGGATTGAATCTTTAATACCTTGCTATAGCTGAAGGCTTGAACCTTTAATACCTTTCTATAGCTGAAGGTTCTTTAATGTCCAAACGTTGGTTTTGTTATGTCTTTTTTGCCAAGGAAGCACATATCTGGCTAGGATTCGCAAAGGTTTATTATTTATTAACTTTGGGAAGGAATTGTTTATAGTTTTGTAAAAGGTTCAATTTACTTGGATAAGATAAGAATAGTTGAATCCTGGGAAACAATTCACTATTAAGTTGTGTTTGATTCGAAGGAAAATTTTCCGTGGAAAAACTAAGAAAAAAGAGGAGATGCAAGCGAAAGTGCTCAAGTGTTCTCTACCGTGAGGTTTAATATCTGAAGATGACCTTGTGTTATGGAAACATTCTATGCTACCACCCTAGGAAAACATGTTCCACAATTTTGTAGAAAACCCAGAGGTAGAGATTATTATCAAATCTATGTTCTTAATTCTCTTCCTTTTCCCCTCCTCTCTCTTATAACTTTTTGGCAAATTTTCTCAGGAAAATTTTGTTTTGAACCAGACACATCCTTACAGATTGTTCAATACCAATGCGTGGTTTATCTAGTCTTAAGTACAAAGAATGAAATTCCCACCTCGATCCTTGGTTTTAGTTTCTTCATTGCATTCCCACTTTTCCTTTTTGTTTAATTTCTGTCACTGTTAATATAATTGGAGTCTATCAAAGTTCACCAGTGTTGTTTGTGTCGCTGCGACAATTCTCTTGAGAAGTATTCAGTGTTTTCGGTACTGCAGTTTCATTTTATTTATAATACTATCAAATCTGTAACCTTCAAACTCTATTACGAGTATATTCTGACGTTTTTAGCAACAACTCAATCCTATTATCGCGTGCATTTACTTCATACTTTTTTTAATTACTATTGCCATTTTTTTTCCTGGATTTCTTTACTATTGCGCCAATACAAGTTTATTCTCATATGGCATTCTTAGATTATCTTGTTTGATTGCTTATCTGTTCCATTAATTGTAGCTAGTACTGGAATTCTCTTTGAGCACAATTTCATATTTACTGATTATAAGTAGAGAATTGCATGCTTGACACCCTATTCAGACTGATCTCTACTTATAAGTTATAGCTCGTCCTTCTTTTACTTGTATTGTATGTGGAAGTCTTCACCAATAGTCTATACAGAAGTGTCAAGTACAGAAAATTTTCAACACATTTTTATGTTTGGTAAATGTAATTTAGGTCTGATGCAAGTAATATAGGAAGGGAGTTATGTGTTTTAATACACTGCCTAGGATTCGAATGTTAGTGCAAATTGTTTAGCTGATCATATCCTCCTCAATTGTTGGGAGTTATTTAGAGTGGTTTCCTTTCAGTTGTATGTTTGAATCAAGATGTGTTAATTGTCAAAAAGGGATTTGGTTTATTTTTTTTGCCATTATATTATTCTAGGAAGTGACCTAGGTGATTGCTGCTTGTATTAGTCATTGGTGGGCTTGTGATGTACATTTCAGTTATCTTGTTGGTGGACAATGGAATGATCCAAGTCTTGGAAACAATGCTTAAACCTTTAATTGGCATGGACACGTATATATGGTGTTCTTGTCGTATGATAAAGTACTGAACTATTTGGGGGTTAGGATGCTACTTAATAGTCTCTTACATAAGGCTTATAGCCTTGTTTTTCTATTCAAATGTAAAGTTGAGATGGTAACAAAGATGTTGATTGTTGAATGAACAATTTCTATGGTTTGTATAATTTAATCCTCAAGGTTGTTTAAAATCCAAACTTTGGTTTTTTCGTCATGTCTATCTTTACAATCATATGAACAAGGACATATTTGCCTAGGGTCATCACAAGGGCTTATTGTCTAAACTTTGGGACGCAATTGTTTACTGTGCTGTAAACCTTAACTTTTACTCTCCATCTCGTTTTCCTAATCATGTGCATTTGCTTTCTTACCTTGCTCATGTGATCCTACATACTTTATCATATGCATGAGTAGATAGGGAAGTTGTGTAGTTGTCTCTCAATTTTTTAACTCCTAAGATTGTGATTGAAAGTCTCTTCTTACTTGGATAAAGGGCAGGGAATTCCATGGAAAAGGGATGTGAAACCATCACTCCTTTAAGTTGTACGATAAGAATTACTGAATATAGGAAAGGAATTGAGCTGTAGTGTATAGAACATATAATCAATGACATATTTAAAATTTTCACATATTTCCTCATTATTGGTGAAGTGTCTATACTCTATAGTAGAGTCTGTCTCTTAAAATTTCATAAAATAAAATTAAAAAAATGTGAACAAATTATGAAGAGTGGGCATTCCAGGCAGATTGACTCATGTCCACTGGCCACTCATCAGATCATAACTTTCTCTAGGAACCTTGAAACAAAAGACTGTTTGATAGTTCGAACTTATACTCAAATTTCTTTCTAACTATATGTGCTGAAGCTCTAATCCAAAGTTGGGACAATTAAGTCCACATACTTGAAGATCCTTTGATAATACTTCTTGGGACTTCTTAGGAAAGGCTCCTACATAAAATATGTTACACTATTAAGGCATGATGTAATAAACACTTGCGCAAACGACTAGTTTGTTTTAATATGATATGTATAAGAAAAAGTGAGTCCTTATTTTAATGTTCATACATATGAAAAGTAAATTATTATTTTAATCTCATGTCCTAGTTTTATTGGATTTGCCATGTCACCTTGTCCATGCAACATAGGTGGAATATAAAATTGGGTTCTGCATTTCTCATTTTGCGCTGATGTTTCAATGTATGGTTCCGTAATTTGCAATTTTATTTGCCCTTATTAGTTCATCATGTTCGTGTGTGCACCTTGCCTTCATTTTCTTTGTTGTTGCCATCAGTCACGGTTATAGCACTTGTCATCAGATACTTTCTTTGTCCATGCTAGATAGTTCACAAACTTGGGCCATATGCAGTTTCGGTTGTTTGTTTGTATACTTTGGAATTGGCAAATTGTTTCTTCAAGAGAAACTAAAACTCTGCCTGTTACTTGCAGGTAAATTGTCCAGGAATTGGTGAAACTCCCCCTGGTAATAAAACAGTGTCAATGGATGATAGTAAACAGGACTAAAGTAGGAGCCAGTAATTCCTTGAATTCCAATGCTATGCAGTTTGTGGATATATATAGTATCTGCCTTTCTGCAAGCATCCTGGAAATGACATCTTCTGAGTGGTTTAAATTTGCACGTTTATGTATAAAACTTGTACTCATGTTCCATACTTCGTAGGGCTACAGTTTACTCCGTAAGGATGATTTATAGGTATTGAGTTAATTAATCGTTTCCATTTAGAAGGGTTTACTTCTCTCACTAATATTGTTTCTTTGAAACTTCTAGTACTGCAGGTTGTGTTTAAGATTTTCGGTCTTAAATTGTTGTCATATTTGTCTTGCTTAATCTTCTGTTTCCTGCGAGACCTTGTGAAATGAAAATCTTGACTACCCTAAGAATGGACATTGACTTGATTGCCATTAAGAACTAGTTGTTCACTTGATTTAGGGGGGTGTATTGTATCTGGATTTGTAGGCAATTTAATAAATTCCATGGATTCTGAAAATTCAAGTGTATTCAATTTGGATTTTAAAAAGTCCACAAAAGTCTAGGGGTATTCAATCAGGATTTCAAAAAGTCTTTCTGAAATTCACAAAGTCTAGGAGTATTCAATATGGATTTCAGAAAGTCCACAAAAGTTTTAGGGTATTCAAAATATCATTCATATTTATGGATTTAGAAAATCATAGATTCTCATGGACTTTGTAGTGTTAGGTATAAATAACAAAGTTCAATAATTTGACAGCCTCCATATCAAAGATTTCAACCTGGAAAAAAGTCTCTTAAAGTTCTTCCTTGTGCCAGTCGTGAAGATGATCTTCCCAAACAACCCGCGAAACCAAAAAAAAGAGTCCCGCTCCCCGCTTTGTGTTCATGGAACACTTCTTCTTAGCTCCAGGACTACCACGTCCCCAACCTAAGCCCTAAAGCTGCTCATATTCATTAGGAAGGAGGAAGTGGAAAGGCAAGAAAGACGAGAACGATATAGAAGAAGTCGTGGCTGCTGCGATCAGTTTTGCTGCTATAGGAGAACGAGATAGGAGAAGTCGTGGTGGTGACCGCGATCAATTCTGCTGCGATTAAGTGTTGCGATCTGTTCTCTTGCGTGTCTTTGATCAGTTCTGTTATTCCTCCTTCTTCTTTTGACATTTTGGTTTTCCGTATAAATTAGTTCGAATTTTCTAGGTATTTCATTATTGGTGATTGAAGATTTCACGCAATTGAATAATTGATTTTAGAATGAACTAGATGTTGAATTTGTGGTGGATGTTGTGAGTATGATGTTCATTTGTTCGTGTTTCTACTTTTCTTCTTTGTTAATTTGATGTCAAGTTATTAGTTGTGATTTTTAATATCTGACACTCTATTCTGGAAGTTTAACACTCCTTCTGCACATTATTATAATACCATTCATGACAATCACTCAAGCTAATCATCAATCGCTTCTAGTGCAGCTCAAAAGTTGTTTTGGATATAATACATTCTTTACAACTGATGTTCAAAGATTTGGAGATGGAGGCATTTTATTGGGAATTTGAGGAAACCCATTGAATAAGTGATACCCAAATTTTATGAACTTTTACTTCTTATTTTGAAGAAAGTGACCATGATCATGAAGGAGAAGAATGATCATAATACAATTTTATGGACGTTTACTTCTTATTTTAAAGATGCTAATTAACGACCTTTTCTTTTTTTAGTTTTTTAGCACATATATCTCTCACTTTTGTTAATTATATGCCGGCTTTTTTTTGTTTCATCACTATTTACCAACTTCTTTTTTATCTTGCAAATAATTAGAAATCTGTAAAAGTCGTTCATACAAAGTCCGTGGATTTTCATAAATCTCTAGAAAGTATGTAGCAAAAGTTTATGGATTTAAGAAATCAGCAGAAGTCCGTGGACAATTTAAAGAGTCTGTGGACAATTTAAAGAGTTCGTGGACTTTTTAAATTATTTATCAATTCTATAATAATCCATATACAATACACCCCTCTTAGTGACCAGATTTTGATGGAATGCCACTTCACTTTGTTTTCCAAGTAGAAAACCTAATCAGATCTTTGCTCTTATTGCATTAAGTGATCAGCCTGCCTGATAGTATATATGCCTGTTTACTCTGTCTCTATTTGTTTATTTATTTCTCATTTCCCTTTGGTTCTTGATTGAAACCTTCCAGTGCTGCGAAAAATTTCCAAGTCTAATACGCATCTGATTCCTAATTTAATTGCGATGGGGTTGAAATTCGCAATTTTACGGAATTAGGTCCACACGGTGACTAAACTGTAGATGTTTCAACATTCTCACCCATAAAATTCTCGACTTAAGGATTAATTTTCAAATAAATTGACGATAAAACAAGAAAATGCATTTCACAACATTGATATGAGAATAATATCAATGGATATGAGTTGGATTGGATACAAACATGAGAATGAGACATATACGTAAAAGATATAATTGAAACAAGATATTTTGAATGAATATCCTACTAAAAGTCCTCTACCTAGTCTTTATCCTCTTTTTCTTTTATTTTCCATCTTCCCAATCAAACAAAAAAAACTCTGGGTATGTTTGGTTTGCTAATTTTTTTGGGAAAAGAAATTCATTTTCATTATTATGCAGATTTTCGTTGTTTGATTGTTTATTTATTGACAAAAAATTGATTCTTCATAAGACTGTTTTTTACTAATCATGAGAATCTAAGTCTGAGGAGGAGGCTTTAGATTCACGAAAATGGTTTTAATTTTCATATCTATTTTCTAGGGCTAAACAAAAAATCGATCAAACCGACCGAACCGATCAAAACCGAATGGTTCGGTTTTGATTCGGTTCGGATCGGTTTCGGTTTAAAAAAATGCAAAACCGAAGTGGTCGGTTCGGTTTTTGGTTTCTATGTGATTTAAACCGACCAAACCGAATATTTAAATATATTATATTATTTATATAAAAAATAAAATATATTTTATATATAAATAATATAATATGTTTAAATATTCGGTTCGGTTCGATTTTATTTTGGTTTTGGTTCGATTTTAGTCGGTTCGGTTCGGTTCGTTTATGGTTTGCATAAATTGGAATCGGTTCGGTTTCGGATCGATTTTGTTAATGGTCGGTTCGGTTTGAAAATTTTAAAACCGACCTAAGTCAGTTCGGTTCACGATTTAGGTGAAAAACCGAACCGACGGTTCGGTTTTCAGCCCTACTATTTTCCGTGCAACCAATCAGACCCTTTTTGTTTGTTTTTTTTTTTTTCCTTCAACATTCTTATCTGCCCTTTCCGCATGAGGAAAAATGCAACTCGTACAACAAGCGAAAGGCCATAAGATAAAATCTTGACATGATAAAAATGAGATTTTTTTGTTGCAAAATAAGGCACATATAAGATATCAAAGACAAATGTGTGAGGATTTCTTGGACCCAAACTTCTCTGTCTCATTATCTTCCTTTCCTGATCAATGATCAATGATCACTAGCAGTGACAGTGATGTTGTTCACCTAAAACAGGAAAAAAGACTTAACGTTTTGGTTGTCGACAACTGAGAATTATTGTCTAATCTTACTCCTTTGAAATGAAAGGCTTATCCACTCCCAAGCTCCCACCCTCCACATAATAGACATCCCAATTCCCAACATCCCATTTATTTATTCAAGTGTTTAAAAATAAATTTATATAATTATGAAAATTAAGTAATCCACAATTGTCAAATTAATAATCGTATGACAATTATTAAATTTGAGATCGTTTACACGATGGTGTAAGGGAGTAATTCTACGTTGTCTTGTTTGGATGTTTCTTTAGGGTTTTGATGTTTTTTTATTCATTTTCTTTAAAACACAATCACAAAAGGGGTAGAAGTATTGAAAAAATGAGTAATGCTACGGTGCCTGATGCTACAAGGCATCGTAGATCTGCATCAAGATAATGGACAATTCTTATCTCGATACAAATCTACGGTGCCTGATTAGCATCAGGCACAACACCAAACATAAGGCTAGTGCACTTAGAAAAAGCCCCAAAAAAAGACACACAAACAAGACAATGTAGAATTACTCTAGTGTAAAGTGCAAAGTTAATTTTCTATGGAAGAGCGGTCAAATCTCTATACCATTATGCAACATTTTCTTGAAACAATGAGGTAAGGGAATCGGGTTTTGCAACAACCAACATGATATGCGATCTTCAAAGAAAGTTTTTTCAACCTCGAGATATGCATAAACCTTTTATGGATTTTATTTTTCTTTCAAGATTACGCTGCATCACTTTGACTGTAAAATTTAGTTGTAAAAACCTGATTTCCTAGTATTTTTGCTTTTAAAATCTAAGAACCGCGAAAACTATTGATACCCTTTTAAGTGTGGATCACTTTCATGTTGTTGGTTTTTTGTCAAAACATGTGTACCTTAACAAAAATCTGAAGTTAATATGACTTTTTCAAAATCAAGCCAACAAGTAATAATTATAGGAAAAACTTAATCAAGATGTTGGTAGAATAGGGGGATGTCTTAATCACTCACATCTGCCATTGAAATCGAGGCAGAGTTGATTGGGTTGTAGGTCTCCATCAAGAGTCAATTTTTTATAAGATCTTGCCAAGATTGTAAGTTAATACACTACCTTCCAATCCACTGATGTGAACTTAATATCTAAGTGGAAGCATTTAGACCGTTGACTGTGATTGGCAGGCTCCCCACATTATGTATAAATATATATTTTACACATATAAGATTTTTAGTATTGAGTAATGACTTGATTATCTTGAGTGTCGATGAGTTTTATGGTACAACTGAAAATGACTTGATTTGTAGAGTTTTCCAGCCTTGAAAAGGATTGAAAATATAATCAAATGAATGACCTATAACTTAGCATCCAAGTGGAGTTGAAAGCTTGTAAATTTGTAAAGTTTAGTTAGGGCATCCACGACACGATCCATTGCTATCCCTAAGTTATAATTGGTCGTCATCACAGAAGCAACCGTTAAATTATACTATGAGACCAATTATTTTTCCTTTCAAAATTTTGAGGAAAAAAAAATGGTAACTTTGAAAATACTTTTCTTGATGTCTTATGATGTTAGGTAAACCAACAATTTACCTAATCCAGACCCAACCCTCCATAGTCATCATTGTCGAGGGAAATGGCGAGGAAAGCAGCGAGGGGGGGGGGTCGTCCATCTTGCACGCATCCCGGGGTGATGGATGACCCCCCCCCCCCCCCCCCCCCCCCCCCCGCTGTTTTCCTCACCATTTCCCTCGACAGTTAGACGGGTTCAAAACAATGTTTACTTACTTTTAAACAACCACTTCCTTAGGGGTGGGTAGGCACGGTTCGGGATAGTAATTTTTTTTTGTAGATTTGGTTGTTTTTGGACTGATTTGAACCGAGAAAGAACCATATCATCCCATTTAAAAAAACTAAACAAAAGCAACCCAAAATTGATCATTTGCTTCTTCTCGATCAAACCCATCTTTAGATAACGATGATATCTTCTTTTTCTTCTCGGTCAAACTCATATTCATATGATGGCGTTATCTTCTTCTTCCTTTACTCCACAAAGCATTATTCTGGCAAAGGGTCAATTCATATAACATCGCACATAGGGCCTTTTTGGGATAAAATGGGAAAACCATGGATCATTTTCCAAGACAAGCAATGCAACGCGCAATCAAAGACAGACAAATGAGAAATTTGACCAGCGTGATTGTAATGAGAGAGTTGCAAATGGTCTGTCTTGTAAGAGAGAGCGTGAAAGTAAGACTAGGGAGGGAGAAAGAGTCTCTTGAGAGAGTAGTGGTCTCGTCTCATCTCATCTCATAGCATGGGTTGGGATGGGAGGAAGCAACATAATGGATGGCATGGTTGGGTGGTTTTAACATCTCTCCACGACGTCTTCTGCATCTTATAATACTCATCACAAACACACTAGAGAGTAAGTATATGCAGTCAGGGCAACCAACCATTTTTTTGTCAGGGTTGGACTCTTTTACATTTTTACCCATTCTCTTTAAAACATAACCACAAACATCAATTATAGAATGGGTAAAAGTGTAAAGAGTCCCAACCTTGGCCAAAAAATGGTTGATAGCCCTGGCTCTCTATAATTAAGGCACACTAAAACAAAAGTTGACCACAACCTACCGAAGACTAAGCAGCTGATTCTACTTCATTAGAGACAAAACATGAAACAACTCAACTGCACTTTAAAGGATGTGTCTCCGCTAACCCTAGAAATGGTGGCTTATTCGAAGTGTTCTCTCCTTCTCCTCGTTTGGTGAACTAGAGAAGGAAAATTAGGGTTTGAGATGAATAAATTGAAAGGAGAGTGGGGGCGAGAGTTTCTCATGGATTGGGCTTTGATTTGGTTTCGGTTTGCAAAATAAGTCCGAGTCCTAAAGCCCATGAGGTACAGTAATAGGACGGTCCGAGACTGAATTTTGCGGAACAGATTCCAACCGGTCTGGGACCTAGGGCGGGGCCGGGATGAAAACGACATGAACTGGTTGCTCCCGGTCTGAAACGGATCAGGACCATGATTCTTACCCACCCATACCCTTCCTTAGGTCCTTGTTGTGTCGAAACCTAGTATTTGCATAAATTACGACATTTTTCTTTTAATTTTTTTACCATCTAAATTTCCACTTCTAGAAGCACTAATGTATAATTAGCAAGCAATAATCATGGTCTCACCCAATTAAAGGGAGGCTCTATTGAACTAAAAATATCCAATTGCTTCTTAAATACTGATTCATATTCACTTCATTGATAAGGATACAAGCAATACTTGGTAGGAGGTTCCTTTTAGAGGATATAAGACTCATCAATGAGAGCAATGACAAAGCATGTTTCCACAATCCAAATTACATCTAGCTAATAAAAACTTTGCTTAAAAAGGAAAAAAATTCCCCTGTTAGATAAGTAATAGATGACAAGTTAATGGCAGGGAATGTGACCCGTTAAATTATACTATGAGACCAATTTATTTTCCTTTCAAAATTTTGAGAAAAAAAAAATGGTTTCCATATTAGTGAGCTCATCCTTCATTATCTGGTGAAACAAAAACTTTGAAAATACTTTTCTTGATGTCTTATGATGTTAGGTAAACCAACAATTTACCTAATCCAGACCCAAGCCTCCATAATCATCACCATGTAAAACAATGTTTACTTACTTTTAAGCAACCCCTTCCTTAGGGGTGGGTGGGCACGGTTTGGGATATTAATTTTTATTTTTTTTATTTTTTTGCAGATCTGGTTGTTTTTGTACTGGTTTGAACCGGGACGGAACCATATCATCCCAGTTAAAAAAAACTAAACAAAAACAGCCCAAAACTGATCATTTGCTTCTTCTCGATTAAACCCGTCTTCAGATAACAATGATATCTTCTTCTTCTTCTTCTTCTTCTCGATCAAACTCATATTCGGATGATGGCATTCTTCTTCTTCCTTTAGGGGTGGGTAGGCACAGTTCGGGATAGTAAATTTTTTTTATTTTTTTGCAGATCTGGTTGTTTTTGGACTGGTTTGAACCGAGACGGAACCATATAATCCCAGTTAAAAAAACAGCCCAAAACCGATCATTTTCTTCTTCTCGATGAAACCCATCTTCAGATAACTATGATATCTTCTTCTTCTCAGTTGAACTCATATTCAGATGATGGCGTCATCTTCTTCTTCCTTTACTCCACAAAACATTATTCTGGCAAAGGGTCAATGCATATATCATCGCACATAAGTTCTTTTTTGGGATAAAATAGGGAAACCATGGATCATTTTCCAATACACACAATGCAACGCGCAAGCAAAAGACAGACAGATGAGATATTTGAGCAGCGTGATTGTAATGATAGAGTTGCAAATGGTCTGTCTTGTAAGAGAGAACGTGAAAGTAGGACTAGGGAGGGAGAAAGAGTCCGTTAAAAGAGTAGTGGTCTCGTCTCGTCTCATCTCATAGCATGCAGAAATTCTAGCTGGCCTGGGAAACTAGCGAGGTTTCACTGTCTGGGGGAGGCAAAAATACATTTTTGTCCCCCTCTTTATACACATATTCCAAAAAGGTGTTTGAAAGAAGGGCAGGCAGTGAAACCGCACTGGTTTCCCAGGCCAGCTAGAATTGCTCCATAGCATGGGTTGGAAGGAAGCAACATAATGGATGGCATGGTTGGGTGGTTTTAACGTCTCTCCTCGGCGTCCTCTTCATCTTCTAATACTCATCATAAACACACTAAAACAAAAGTTGACCACAACTCTACCGAAGACTAAGCAGGGATATGTGCATTTGATTCTACCTCTTCATTAGAGACAAAACATCAAACAACTCAACTGTACTTTCAAGGATGTGTCTCCGCTAACCCTAGAAATGGTGGCTTATTCGAAGTGTTCTCTCATTATCCTCGTTTGGTGAACTAGATAAGGAAAAATAGGGTTTGAGATGAATAAATTGAAAGGGGAGTGGGGGGAGAGAGAGACGAGAGTTTTTCATGGATTGGGCTTTGATTTGGTTTCGGTTTCCAAAATAAGTCCGAGTCCTAAAACCCATGAGCTACACTAATAGGACAGTCCAGGACAAAATTTTGTGGAACAAATTCCAACCAGTCTGGGACCTAGGTCAGGGCCTGGATGAAAATGGCATGAACCGGTTGGTCCCGGTCTGAAACGGACTGGGACCAGGATTCTTACCCACCCATACCCTTCCTTAGGTTCTTGTTGTGTCGAAACCTAGTCTTCGCAGAAATTACTACATTTTTCTTTTAATCTTTTTTACCATCCAAATTTCCACTTCTAGAAGCACTAATGTATAATTAGTATGCAATGACAATGATCTCACCCAATAAAAGGGATAGTCTATTGAACTAAAAATGTCCAATTGCTTTTTAAATATTGATTCATGTATTCACTTCATTGATAAGGATGCAAGCAATATTGCCTACTTGGTAGGAGTTTCCTTTCAGAGGATATAAGACTCATCGATGAGAGCAATGACAAAACATGTTTCCACAATCCAAGTACATCTAGCTAATAAACACTTTGCTTAAAAAGGAAAAAGGAAAATTCTAAATGTCGAGGGAAAGGGCGAGGAAATCAGCGAGGGAAATGAGCTAGCGAGGTGAGAGCCGTTCATTTCCCTCGAGATCCGCGTGAAAAAGTCAACGCACGAATTTCGAGGGAAATGAACGGCTCTCACCTCGCCAGCTCATTTCCCTCGCTGATTTCCTCGCCCTTTCCCTCGACATTTATAATCTCTCAAGGAAAAAATTCCCCCTGTTTATTAGCAAGATAAGTAATAGATGACAAATTAATGGTGAAAGAAAATTCAATTCTAGTTAACAACTAATCAATTGAATAAAACATTTAATATATTTTGGAAGCATAACATATAGTATATTTAAATTTAGAGTAATTCTTGCTGTCGAGGTTTTGGGCGAGGAAATGAGCGAGGGGAGGGAGGTGGCGGGGTGGGAGCCGTTCAATTTCCTCGTGATACGTGCGTTGACTTTTCGCGCATGCATCCCGAGGGAGGTGAACGACTCCCACCCCGCCACCTCCCTCCCCTCGCTCATTTCCTCGCCCAAAACCTCGACAGCAAGAATTACTCTTAAATTTAACAATTGACAAGTTCCAATAGTAGTACCAACTAGTTGAGGTATAAATTAGTGACTTTAAGTATTTATTTTAAAAACGAACCATTCCTTATTAGCATGAATGTTCCAATTTTTCAGATGACCAGGAAAAACCCGGAAGTTGATGCCCTAATTATTTAGAAAGGACAGTTTTATACTGACTTGTTTGGGTGTCTCTTTGGGATTTTTTTACTCATTATCTTTAAAATACAACCATAAACACTATCCACATAAATGGTAGAAGTGTCAAAAAATGCACAAAAGAGGCACCCAAATTAGGCGGTGTAAATTTATCATTTAGAAAGGACAATTCTACGCTGACTTGTTTGGGTGTATCTTTTGTGTTTCTTTGGAGTTTTTTTTTTACACTTTTTAGATATCAAAATAAATCCATTTATTCAGTCAAATCATTATCCTTGCACATAGTGCCCTAAAAAAACTTTGAATTAGATAGCAAAGTGAAATTGTGGCTTAGTTTTTCATTTAAATGAAACTAGAAGTTGTTCTTAGATATAATTTACTCCATTTGCCATATTAAATACATAAATGAGGTTAGAGGTCAAAATAAGTCCATTGTTCGGTCAAATCCTTCTCCATTCAGATAGTGTCCTAAAAACATTGAATTTAGATAGCAAAATGAAATTTCTCTTAATTTTTCATTTAAATGAAACTAGAGATTGTTGTTAGATCTAATTTACTCCATTTGCCATAATAAATACATAAATTCTCTTTAAAACACAATCACAAACATCATTTAACAAAGGGGTAAAATTGTCAAAAATGCACAAAAGAGACACCCAAACAAGGGCATCATAGAATTGAAAAAAGGCATCTTTGGGGTGGCTTGTTTGGGTGCCTATTTTGGGTTTAATTGAAAAAAGACATTGAACAAAATTGGTCGAGTTTGGATATGATTAATTTGGCCAGCTTGAGAGCTAGTTACAAAACCTCATCATGCTGAGAGCATCCATGTAATATTGGCTTACATAACCACCATGACCTCAACCCTAAAACAGGCCTCCATTATTGGCCTTTTTTCCATGTTTTATTGTTCTTGTATAAAGTGTACAAGCACTAAATCAATCAAAATAATGCCAAATAGAGAGAAATTGGACAATTTGTTCTTGTACACTACTCCATCCAGTGGTTAGGGTTTGATTCAAGAACCCCATTTTGCCATTTTGACAGAAAAGGTTGGATCCGTAGGTAAGGAAAACTATAATCTAAATGTTGAAAAAATTGACAGGGCCATATGATATGAGAAATATTATTCTCACACAAAAGTCATTTAACGATGAGTGTGTGTTAAAGCAACCGGTGCCAAACCTATTTAAAAACTTTATAAAAATGCTCACATCGAGTGTTGGTAGGTATCTTTATGGAAGTGTTGAGTGAGAAGTGCGGCTCTTAATTATATATCACTTATTTCTTGACTTCATTAGGAGTAAATGATTTCTTCGTAAATTCTTACTAGATGACCAATGAGTGGAAAGTTATGAGTTTGATACGCTATCACAAGTTATATATGAAAATGAGTCATTTCTACCAAACTCGTCTAGCTTAATTTGTATGTTTAAATCTTGTGGCAGATGCTATTACAAGCCCAAGTTTAAACTCTGTAGCAACATGTTATGGTATGAAATCTAGAAAAACCTCATTTGTCACTAAAATAAAAAATCCTCGTAAAAACAAGTATTATTGAGCATTTATGAGTTTTCTATATTTATATTATAATTTAGAGTGATGTTTTACTATTCATTACTAATTGGGACAAAGTCAAATCGAAAGAATTAGAGATAAAATATGGTTAAGATTAAAAGTTGGAAAATGCATTGAATTTGAGGGTTGATATTCATTTTTTCATAATGACATATTTGTAAATATAAAACACGTAGAAGGGCCAAAATAATGAAAAAAATTAGAAAAAAGTTGGTGGAATGTACATGTGGCGGAGAAAAAAATATTGTGTTTTGCTTTTAGCAAAATGAAAATTATCTTACCTATCTACATTGTTTTCTGATTTTAATAAAGTTAATATCGTTGAAATGCATTTTTTAAGATATTTCCAACAAAATCAATGATCAACACGAGCACCAAAATTTTAAGAATATATATTCTATAATTAAAAATTATATAAAATATTTCACGTTTTTAATATTTTCAAATCAATGAGACAAGCCGATCATACTAGAAAAAATAAGTCGGGCATCTTAATGCACATTTAAACAAAAATTCTAAATTTCATGTTTTGGCGAATTTAAAAATTAGGGGAGAATTCATTTTTGGTATTAATTTTTTTTTTCCAATTGATTCAAATTTGACCGAATAGACTTACACTTAGAATAGATTTATACTTCAATACAAATTGAGAGTGAAAATGAAGACAGTGACGAAAGTTTTCAGTACAAAATAATTAACAAAAATAAAATTATGTGAAGTATCAACGGCACAGAGCATACTCTAGTATATATATAAAGGAGAACATATATGTTTATTGAAAAAAATCTACTCAGTTTGGATCCTTGTGTCTGGGGATGGTGTCTAGCACATATTTGTCAACTCTACTCATCTCACATGCCAGACATTTTCCTCGTACACTAATCAATGCTATCTCCCCAAGCAATGTAGAAAGTTTCATGTTTATTTATTCATAATTCAATTACAATGTTCATAAAGTTTCACGTGTTTCGCACCATTGAAAAATGCAAGTGATGGTTAGGTATGAAAGAAAATTAGTCAAGTAAATATTAGTTAAAATTGTTTATTAATTTTTATCTTTTTTTAGAAAGAAAAAAAAATATTAGAAGAAAAGAAAAGAGTGATAGCAAGTGTAGAGCAACTGACCAATCTATGCGTGGAGTGGAGATGAAGGCACGTGACGAGAACGTCTAGGGAATACGACACGTGTTGGGTCATCGCCACGACGGTCTTCCATTTTCATTGGATACATTAAAGTTGCAGAAATTCTAGGTGTCGAGGAAATCAGCGAGGGAAGGGAGGTGGCGGGGCGGGAATCGTTCATCTCTCTCGAGATGTGTGTCATCTTTTTTGGTGTGCACATCTCGAGGGAGGTGAACGGTTCCCACCCCGCCACCTCCCTCCCCTCGCTCATTTCCTCGCTGGTTTCCTCGACACCTAGAATTACTCTCAAAGTTGACGTTGTTATACCAATAAAGACTAATTAAATATATTTTGATTAATTAAAGAAGAGGGGAAGGTAGTTGAAGGTTTTTTGTTTTTATTTTTAATTAAAAAAATTAAATATTAAAAATGTTTTATTAATATATAGGGGATGATTAATTTTTTCCTAAATTTAGGAAAAAGTTGTATGTGGAGTTATTATAGAGAACTATTTAGGAGGATGATTGTAGCAAAAAATTTCTCTATAAAATCTCGAAAATAATTTTTTGATTATTTATGAGGATGATTGAAGATGTTATTATATTCGTATATTAACATAATAAACGCGTAGGTTACAACCATATCTATTTATGGTATTGAAACTACTAGACCAAATCTCATTAGCAAATTTCTAATAACAGGCTCTTTACGAGTATACTTATTAACTAAACACCTGTTACAAAAAGCATAAAACCACAGAAGTTGTTTGATTTCACAATTTGTAACTGACTTTGCTAAAAAAATCGAAGAAATTGCATTTGAAGCAAGCTAATCAATCGTTGCATTTGCTTTCAATTTCTGAATATCTTCATCACCTTCATTTATTGGAAACTCTCAATAAGCCTTCTCGGATTCAATCAAATGTAAGAGATTTCATTGGCTCCTCCTAGTTTATTTCAAGCTTTTGTAAGACGACTTACGGATCATCTCTTTGTGATTAATGAGTCATCAGAACACATGATCGGTTGAGACGAACTCTACATGCCACACATCAAATTCGATAAACCAATATTTCACTCTTTCTTGAATCAAATATGCAATTGGCGAGGAAACATGCGAGGAATTCCCCTTGAGATGTGTGTTCACACGCATCTCAAGGGGGTGGAGGGTTCGACCCCCTCCCTCGCCCGTTTTCTCACCGGTTAGAATCCCTATCTTAAAATGAATCGAAATTCTAACTCATTTGAAAAACCAGCGAAATTTCACTGTTTGGAGGCGAAAATACATTTTGTCTCCTCCTCTTTAGACACATACTCCAAAAAGGTGTTATAAAGAGAGCGGCAAAAATGTATTTTCGCCCGCAGGCAATGAACTGAAATGAATTTTCAAATTTGAATTCCTCTGCATAAAGAAACTTCTTCTAATCCAAAAGATCCTCAAAATCTCACGAGATCTTATCCCTCGTATTGTAAATAAAATCGAAAAAAATATATAAAGAAAAAGCAACCAAGCAACTGAAACGAAAGAAAAACAGAGGAAAAACTTTCTTCTCGACTCTGTCTTTTTACTTTTTTTCTCCGATGTTTGCCGATCTAAAAGTACAAACTCTCAACAGATCAAAGAAGAAGAACGAAAACCCATTTTATTGCACTACGTATCTCGCTCTGGTTCTACTTATAACTCCATAACTTCCAGGCTCTGTTTCTGAAGAGCAGAGAAAGAAAACCTGAAAAAGTTCCTGAGTTTTGGGAGATTCTTAGTTAAAAGAAGACATGGGTATTCTTTCAGATGATGTAGTGCTTTTCAAGCAACCAGAGAAACCAGGTGACCCACATGTGATCACTGTGAACTGCCCTGACAAAAGGGGGTTAGGTTGTGATTTGTGCCGGATTATACTCTTCTTTGGGTTGAGCATTACTAGAGGAGGTAAGAGAAACTAGTGAAACTTGCATTGATAAGAAATGGGTTGTTGTTGATTTTGATTTTCGTGTTAAGTTTTGTTCAAAGTTCAAAACTTTTTGTGTAGATTTTTGTTATAAAAATGGGTGATTTTGATAAGAAGAACATAGTAAGAAGATGGGGTCTTCTTAATTTTGGCTTTAAGTGTTAAATTTTGTGCTAATTTTCATATTTTTGGTGATTAATGTTTTGAGGGTTTTTGTTTGATTTTGCGGTGAAGATGTTTTGACAGATGGGAAATGGTGCTATGGAGTGTTCTGGGTTTTGGGGAAGCCTACTACTAGATGGAGTTTGTTGAAGAAGAGATTGATTGAAGCTTGTCCTTCTTGTTGTTCTGCTTCTGGGATTTACTATTACATAGCTGAGTTTGAGCAACCAAAGCCTCCTGATGTTTTCCTCTTGAAGTTCTGCGGGTTCGATCGAAAAGGGCTATTGCATGGTGAGATTGAAACTCTTATAAACTCATGCTTCAATTTGGATAAACTTGTATCTTTCATTAATATACTAAATTTGCATCTCAATGAGGATTATGTTTTCATATGGCATGCTAGGGGCATTTACTGAGTTAGATTACATCTATTAATCAAACGAACTTCCATTTTTAATTTTCAATTGAAACATGATATCAGAGCTTTGGTTCAAAAAGGTCGGAGGTTCGGTTCTCCCCCAACACAATTGCTGAGGTATTTTTCAGCCATTGCGCTGGGGACTATTGAAACTAGAAGTCCACTACTCCCCCGTAGATCCGGACTTTGATATATGCTAGATATGTCTCTCTACAAGCTTAAGCTTTTAGAGAAGTTGGCAATTTTAACACTAATGTTAGATATCTGTTTTGAGTTTGTATTTAATCGATGACATTTTGGCAGATGTGACAGTGGTTCTGTGTGAGCTTGAGCTTATAATAAAAAAAGTGAAGGTATCAACAACACCAGATGGTAATGCAGTGGATTTGTTCTTCTTCACAGACACTAGGTACAGAGACCTTCTTCGCATGTATAATTTTAGCACAAGTTCTTCTTTCTTTGATCGAATTGCATTGATTTCTGTTTATTGTAGGATTGTCTAGATATCCTGAGATACAAACCACTCTTGCAAATAATAGCTTAATTCCGAGTTGCCAACCCGATAATTTAGATTTTTTTCTTTCAGTATTTCATACACTTCATTAAGGTCATTCTTGCAGTCACCTACCCATTTCATTCCAGCTAGTTTGTAGTGATGTGATTCTTTGTTTAGCTATCTTGCACAAATATTCCATTGATAAGGGTTTATCGTCATTGATCAGAGAACTTATGCATACAAAGAAGAGGAAAGAGGATACGTATGATTATCTGAAAGCTTTTCTAGGGGATGTGATGATATGTTGTGATATTGAATTGGTTGGTCCTGAGATTGCTACTTGTTCTCAAAGAACCACTTTTCTACCGCCAGCAATCACCGAGGAGATGTTCAGCTTGGAACTACCAAACAATCAACCAAGTGGATCTTCCACCGGAAATAATGTATCTGTCACATCAGATAACTCTCTTAGCCCTTCTCACACACTCATTCAAATCATCTGCCAAGATTACAAAGGCCTTCTCTACGACATAACGAGAACTTTGAAGGATTATAACATCCAGGTATACTTTCCTTCTAGACCTTTTCAGAGAAATACTGTATTGTTTGGTGCAAAGTCTCATACAATGCCATTGAGTAGCCTGAAGATGTTGATTTCAAACTTTCTTCAAATGATAAAGGGAAGCAAACTAATTCTTGTTAAGAAATTTTTAATTCTTAGATGGAACTATGATTTTGTTCAACAGTTCATGCTGGTGGATATCGGATGTTTAAAAGTATAAGAGTTAACCATCATTAGGTATAAAAATGTGTCTGGAAGTGTTGTGGTGTTTGCAGTACACCTGTTTGTGTTTGAACATTTATATGATCCATACACTGTACTGTCCTTGTTATGTAACTCTTATAATTGAAAATCTCACAGTTTATTTTTTGCATTCCTCATTATAGAACATATATGACTTGCCAGGTATCTTATGGGCGTTTCTCAATAAAAGGAGGGAAGTCCTGTGAGCTGGACTTGTTTGTAATGCAAGCAGATGGCAAGAAAATTGTTGATCCCAACAAGCGGAACTCATTGTGCTCTCGCCTAAGGATGGAGCTAGTCCATCCTTTAAGAATAACTATGGTTAGTCGAGGGCCTGACACAGAGCTTTTGGTTGCCAATCCCGTGGAGTTATCCGGAAAAGGGCGGCCGCTTGTGTTCTTTGACATCACCCTTGCTCTCCGGATGCTTGACACGGGCATCTTTTCAGTACTTTTTCATCCTCTGATTCCAACAATTACTCTTTTTTAAGTACTTTGATATCTTCCCCTTTACCATAAACTTATCTACCATGCAAATTAAATTTTGCAGGCTGAGATTGGGAGATACACGATTGGAGATAGGGAGTGGGAAGTTTACAGAGTCCTTCTCGATGAAGGAGACAATGTAACTGTTTCACTTGACAAGGTTGTAATGGAAGTGAGAAAGATGCTAATGGGTTGGAATTGATCAAAATCCTTGTAGCTTCGACTTAAATTCCAAAGATAGTGTTATCCAATTAAACCCTTGTACAACATACGTGCTTGGTTAGCTCGTATGCTTGTTAGCTCTCTGCAGTAGTCAGGTACTCACAAGTAATATACAGATGTACATGTCAGTGTGTGAAGTCGCCTATGTATATGCTAAATCTACTGCATAAACGACACTAACTTGGTAATACAGTGATAGGAAAGTTGGACACAGAATGTAAGGAGATTAGAGTAGGTGTTGCATTGTGTACAGAGGAAAGAACATGCATATATAAATTAATGCTAAATATATACTAACCATCTTTTCCTTTATATTTGTCTCTGTGTTTACATTTTTTTTTTCCAATTACTCCATTTCTCTGCAGCAAGATATGATATATTTAGATTAAGCACAGTGAAGAGTGGAGAGTGTAAATTTATAGGGTATGTGGGAGAGGAAAATGTCTACAATACAATTCTCTCTTAGCATCAAAAGACGGTGGTTCCAAGTAGGGTGACTTAAGAGAATCAGATTCCTTGCTTGTACAATAGGATTATACAAGGACGAACTCTTATTTGCTCTCTGTAAACACTAAAAACTCAACCGAAACCAAGCTTCATATACACTATATGCCTATGTTTCAATTTTTATTTTTTATATTTTTCTAGTTAAATTTGATTTTCAATCAAACTCCATCTAAAACAAGGGTAAGAGAGTTCGGAAACAAACCTAGATTCAAACCCAAACTCTCTTCCCGTAGATTCGACTTCATCTAAGTTAAGAAGAATTTAGCTAGCTGGTATTTTAATAATTGGCTTTCCCACGGTTGAGCAAAATCATAACATATGGAACTTTACAAGTGTCTTCATTTTTGTCAAGGTGCCCCTTCTTTTCAAGTAAATTCCACAAATCATTTTTACAAAATAATAATAATAATAATACATTTAAAAAAAACCTAAATAAGGATTCAGTTCCTGACGTAATTTCGGTTATAATTTCAAATTTATAATATAAGTTATGCATTTTAATATCTTAAATACTACATATTACATGAGAATCACTCGAATAACAAAATTTTCTTTGTTCCTAAGATATCTAACCAAATGCCCGGAGCCCACCACCACCTTAACATTTTATTGTATTGTTTAGAAGTAAATAGAGTTTTAAGGACCCAAACCTTGATTATAGAACTCTAAAAATTAACGAGGAACATTAGTTTGAAGTTCGCTGTAGTCGTTTTCCTCTGTTTTGA
Organism: Berberis thunbergii; assembly: GCA_003290165.1. Classification (NCBI taxonomy): domain Eukaryota; kingdom Viridiplantae; phylum Streptophyta; class Magnoliopsida; order Ranunculales; family Berberidaceae; genus Berberis; species Berberis thunbergii. Next base: position 498,181 of record QNQO01000641.1, read on the forward strand.
GATAGATTGTATTTGAATCTTCTTATTTTTCATTATTAGTATAAATATTACGGGATCCTTAAAAGCTTGTTTGCTTTAATATAATAATAATAGAATCTGGAGTTAGTACTAATTATAAAATGTAGTCACCAGCGTTGTGCAGTTCTAGCACTAGGAACCGTCGCACCTTATACGGAACTCATGACAGCAACCATCCAACCACTGCGAATATACGACACATGTGGATTCCTCCGCTTGATCGAGCCAAAGGGATATGTCGCATGCATGGCCCTACAAGTCCAATGTAAACAACTGGTAAAAGCCGGCATCTGATCTTTATACTGTCTCATTTGTCACCAGTACTAGATTAAAGAAGCTTAACATTTTGGTTTTGAATTAGCTGAAAGTACCTATGGCCACCAATGTAAGTCATGTTGAGGAAGGCCATGGAAATGCAGCTTTTATCGAAGAAGAAAAACATCAGGATGATATCGAAAAAAACAAAGGCGGAGATTATCGTAAAGACGAAGCCAAAGATGAGAAGAGCTCAGAAATACATGATCAATTGTTGGTGGCGGATGAGCAACCATTGATCAAGCAAAAGAGCAAGAGAATTGCTACTTTAGATGCATTTAGAGGTCTTACCATTGTGGTTAGTATTTGTTTTGGCTCATATTTTCAATCAAAAATGCTAGTAAACCAAGGTTTGGCTCATATTGTTTTGCAATCAGAGTGAAATTACGTGATTTTGAAATAACGATGAAATTTTAAAAATGTTTATGTGTATCTCAAGGTTGTAAAAAACCTACTCTGATGATGCTACAACATCCTGGTTGCAAAAATTAATTTCCTAACTTCACTCTATTTTCAATAGGCCTTCATTGAGCCTGGTGTGTGTGATAGATAACACACATTGTTTCCATCAAGGCACACACTAAAACACTACGCCAAGTGATCTTACACTATCTTGCATACTCGACTCAAGCCAGAATCTCGATCAATGTTTACCTAGGATTATAGCTATCAAGTGTTTTTTTTTTAAATCCCTCAATCCCTCCCACCCTAGATGTCGTCAGCAGGGTATCAATTCTGAATTTTTAATTTCATCCGCCACAAGCGTACCGCTGAGCTGGTACTCCATTAGCCAAGTGCTTTGTTTATCACGACAAATTCATTGGGAGTGTCATGACAATATGCACTTTTTTACACCAACATTAGGAAATCAGTCCATAGCAGAAGCCAAAAATGAACAACTGCGCCCAGTTGGAGATGCTCTTACTAATTAAACAATTGGGGTAGAATATTAGTATCCAATAATCAAATATTTAGGATAGTGTCATCAAGATTCAACAATTAAGCACATAGATTTATTAGAATATTCTGACAAATAATCACTTGATTAACATCTAGTAATCTATATTTTTGTTCGATATACCTCGTGATTTGCGTAGATAATGATATTGGTGGATGATGCTGGGGGTGCGTATGCGCGAATCGATCACTCACCGTGGAATGGGTGCACTTTGGCTGATTTTGTGATGCCTTTTTTTCTCTTCATTGTGGGTGTTGCAATTGCGCTCGCTCTCAAGGTAATTTACGCATTCATTTCAATGTGCCTAAGTTGCTAAACTGGCCCTCAGAATACTAATGAAGTATATGGTGGTTGCAGAGAATCCCCAAAGTTAATGATGCAGTCAAGAAAATATTTGTAAGAACTTTGAAGCTTCTTTTCTGGGGAATTATTTTGCAAGGTGGATACTCTCATGCACCTGATGATTTAGCATATGGAGTCGATATGAAGAAAATTCGTTGGTGCGGTATCCTACAGGTAATTAATTTATATAATCATGTACAGTAAATTACGGGCACAAAAGACTTAACTATCCTACCATTATAATGAAATTGCTTGTTTTCTTTGGCAGAGAATTGCATTGGTGTACTTAATTGTTGCTCTAATAGAAACCTTTACCACAAAAATTAGGCCAACGACACTGGATTCTGGCCATTTTTCCATATTCAAGGCATACCGTTGGCAATGGTACTTAACATAATTTTAGCTTAAACATGTAGCAATGTTGCCTATCTATTTTGTTACAGAGATCAATTGTTGGTTATGTTTGTTTACTTATAGGCTTGGAGGGTTCATCGCGTTCATCATTTACATGGTCACAACATTTTCTCTCTATGTTCCGGATTGGAGTTATGTATTACATGAACATGATAAAGCTAAGAGAATCATTGTATGTTTCCGTTTTCGTTTCACCAAGAATGTTAACAGGTGACTTGTAATAACGCGCTAGCCTAATTGAGATGAGATTACTTATTTGAAAATTTCAGGTAAAATGTGGTATGAGAGGCCATTTAGGACCGGCATGTAATGCAGTTGGTTATGTTGATCGACAAGTATGGGGCATTAATCATCTCTATACAGGACCTGTATGGAGACGCTTAAAGGTAACCTAATAATACTTCAACTTCAACTAATCTGGTCTGAAGTTCTGAAGAATGTCATTAGATAATGAACAAAGTGTTAATAACTTTCTACTTCGATGTTCATTCAGGCATGCACGTTTAGTTATCCAAATTACGGTCCACTTCGTAAGGATGCTCCAACTTGGTGCGAAGGCCCATTTGAACCAGAAGGATTGTTAAGGTTTATCTATTTTCCGAACACCTAAAAAACTACTTAAAATGACATTGTTATGAGAGTGATGATCACTTAAAGCAATTTTTTTGTGTGTCTAGTACAATTTCAGCTATCCTTTCAGGTACCATTGGAGTACATTATGGACATGTTCTTATTCATTTCAAGGTAAATTCTCAACTTTTATAACTAGTTTGTTCTAATTTACTATTTACCTAAACCATTTTTATGGATCGGCATTTTGCAGACTCACTCAGAGAGGCTCAAGCAGTGGATACCAATGAGTTTAGGATTGCTTAGCATAGCAATAGTTCTTCATTTTACAGATGGTAACTCAATCCTTTCGCGCTTATTAGCAATAACATCTATTTAATCATTTTTGACCAATTGAAGATTGATCAACTTACACTATTCCTTCTCAACTGCAGCTATTCCCATAAACAAGCAGCTCTACAGCTTCAGCTACGTATGTTTCACAGCCGGGGCAGCTGGAATAGTATTCTCTGCCTTGTACATACTGGTATACAAGAACAAAACTATCTTATTCATGAACCTCCAATCCTTAAAATCGAAGGAGTTAAGCTAAAAACCATTAACTCCATTGTGCAGATTGATGTTTGGGGACTCAGAACTCCATTTCTGTTCCTAGAATGGATTGGAATGAATGCAATGCTAGTATTCGTCATGGCAGCACAGGGAATCTTTGCGGGGTTCATCAATGGTTGGTACTATGAAAATACAGACAACACGCTCGTAAGTCTACATACATATATAGCGTAAATTATACATCTATACTTATCTGAAAAATACTGAACATTAATTTGTTTGCATGAACAGGTGAATTGGATACAAGAGCATGTGTTCAATGATGTATGGAATTCAGAGAGATTAGGTACACTTTTGTATGTAATATTTGCTGAGATCACTTTCTGGGGAGTAGTCTCTGGCATTTTGCACAAGTTGGGTATCTACTGGAAGCTATGAAAAATGCTTGAATTCAAATGAAACAAATTCATGACCCCTCTTTCTTGGTTTGGTGCTAATTTGATTGTATGAATTTGGGACTTTGTGGTGGACTTTTTGGGGATTACCTCCTGATTATGCACGTAACATTGCAGATTTTACAAACAAAATAGGCCATCTATTAGCATTCGTCCAGATTTACTTCTTGTCACTAAAATAAATATATCTTTCCGCACAAAATTCAGATTGTGATACCGTAAAATCCTTTAGAAGCTAGACTCCAACAAGAAAAATTTGATATATAGCATGTTACAATACACCTTAAAGAACCCAATCAAAATCAGCATAGAAAAATTGCACAGAATCGGAACTGATAGAATACACAAATAAGTTTAAAGTCATAATTGAAAAATGTTTCCGACCTTGTTTACCTTTTTTTTTTCCAACAAGAAGACATTTTATTTTCGTTGACAAAAAAATAAACCTATCAAGATTTCTACAAATATCCCTCCCAAATATATAGTTGTAAATTGGCTCCAACAAACCAAAACCCTATCAAAATCAAATTACTCATTTCAACTGACCATGATTTCTCAAACTCTATTTCATCCAAAATATAATTTTCAAGTTTATTAGGTATAAAAAAAAAATCCATATCGCATACAAAAATTTTCCAAACAAAAATATATGAAAAAAGAATGGAGGAAAACTCACTAATTTCTACCAAAACTTTTATATACATGAATTTTTAAAATTCAATTAGTGACATTTGTTTCTGCCTCGAGGGAGATCTAACCGTTGGATGAACTCCAACCCAACCGTATGTTTTTTATAATTGTGTTATGAATCTACAGATTTTATTTGAAGGTATTATGCCCTCTAGAAGGTCTCGATCCACTGACAATACTAAGACTGCAAAAAGCTGTATTTATTACGGGATTTAAATAAAAACCTAGTTGTAGGTTTTCTCTTTTAAGAAAAATTCTAATTGTCGAGGAAACCAGCGAGGAAAATGGCGAGGGAGGGAGGGAGGACCCTCCATCCCCCTCGCGATGCTTGCAGGGGATGGGATGCACGCATCGCGAGGGGGATGGAGGGTCCTCCCTCCCTCGCTGGTTTTCTCGCCAGTTAGACAAGCTCCTTTTTTAACTCAACCAATTCCTACGAAAATAAAATGAAAATTTCAGATTTCAGATTTATATTTTTATTAAACCCTAATCTTAATCAATTGATTAATCTAAAAAATTAAAAGAGAACGAAGAAACTTACCGGTGTTACTTCTTTTTTTTCACCTCTTTTCCCTAATTCTTTACGTAAGTTACTCCCATTATTTTGTATGTGTAAGAAAAAAAAAAGAATAAGGCTAGGTTTTTTCAACTCTTTTAAAAAGCTCTAATTAGCGTTTCTTTATTTTATTTTTTTGCTAAATTACACACACTTTCTACTCATTTAACCACTAAAAATAAAACAAGTTTTACACATTATAAAATTATAATACATTACAAATTTATAAGTAAATATTATTTATATGTGTAATTAGGCGAGTATTACAATATACACACCTCAAACGAATCTCGTCCCGAGATTCGAAAGATAAAAAAGCAATGTGAATTTTTTTTAAATACAAATTGTCAAAAGAAATAAGATTTAAAATATATATATACACATTTTCATATTAGAAGTTATTACAATTCTATACTTATAGAAAAAATTTCACATTATACAAAGTCATACATCAAACATGCATATACGAGGTTGTTACATGCGTATATGTAATATTTTAATTATAATACAAAAATAATGAATTGAAACACTTTATATACAATCATATTATAAGGACGGTGAAAAATACGGGTGTTACAATATATACAACTCAAAATAATCCCGTCCCGAGATTCAGTAGAGGAGGGTAAGTAGGTAATTAATTCTACAATAAATAAACTACCTTCCAAATGAAACAACACTAGAGTCCAAATAATAAATAATTTCAAAAATAATTTTTCTACTAACATTCCTTAAAAAAACAAAACACATATCACATAGAAAAACAAATAGCTCATGCATATGCCCATCACTTCATGAAGACAATCACATAAAATATATATTATAAATATTCAGTAAGTATAAAAATTACGGGGTGCTACAATATATACAACTCAAAAGGAATCTCGTTCCGAGATTCGCTGAAAGGGCTAACTAAACGCTATGGACACAAAACCACTACTTGAAAATCTAACAAATAGAAAACAAAACAAAAATATATATTATAAATATTCAGTAAGTATAAAAATTACGGGGTGCTACAATATATACAACTCAAAAGGAATCTCGTTCCGAGATTCGCTGAAAGAGCTAACTAAACGCTATGGACACAAAACCACTACTTGAAAATCTAAACGGAATAATGTCACCCACTACTGACATTAAAAATAAGGTATGATTAGCATGCACAAGTCAAAAGAATCTCATCATTAGATTCACGAAGAAAATGAAACAATACTAAAAGTTCAAGTTTCACCCTTGTCATTTTATCTTTAGACATTTACACTATTATTCTCCCATATCCACATTCTGATGATCACCTAGACTCTACCCCAGCATACGCTAACCAAATGCTCTGATACCAAATTGTCACGCCCCGATTTTCGAGGAAATGAAAATCATTTTATCCACGTAGGATTAGGATCATCCGCTTCCCCAAAACTCGAGACATGAAAATTTAATAACAGAAACATTAAATAAAATTAACATAAACAAAAGTTCTAACTGGATAACTCTTTGAAGATGACTACTCCACAAAAATAAACCGTCAAATATGCCGCCCGAAAACTCTATAACATGAGAATGGCTAAATGGCTACATTTCAATAAGAACGTACCAAAAAAACAAAAACTTACTTGGATCAGCGAAGTAGCTGGTATGCATAATCTTCATCCTTATAAATAAAATAAGTTACATGATTTAACATTAAATTTCATAAACAACCAAATGACACTCAAGGACGTGTAGTTCCTCAACGAGGCAAACATTTCTTACTAATAAGTTTTTATCATGCTTAAAATATACGTTTATTTTACCAACACTCATAAAGTAAAGGTCGAACATAGTAAGTCTGTCCTGCAAAAATGTTAGTAGATTTACCATCCTGCACGAATCGGTTATAAACTAACGAATAAAATTTCTAACTTATCAATCCTCATAAATACAATTTATTTTCAAATCATAGTCATAATCACCATTATTTAAATATCAACAAAATACATTTTACCTTAAGGAAGACGCATAGTTCTCAGAATGAGCATTTAGTTTATTCCATTAAGGCAATCATGCACATATACAAAAATCTCGTTTCTTTTTCACAATCGCACTACCCTCATAGTGCCGAACACACATTAACCAAGTGTGTCTCCCTTGCCTTCAAAACCACTTGGAACGTACATGTTGCAAGTGGGGCGCCACATCGAGAAACATGTCATCTCACCCGAAGTTCAATCCATGGCAAACATTTCCTAAATATTACACGTACTACCAAACTCACATGGAACGGCATACCCGATATGCAAGCAAGTCTGCATACCAAAATTATATCACACGTATACAAGCAAGTCTGTATACAAAATAATTTATTCTTTTTTTCACATTTTTTTTCAGAGTTGTGGAAAATGGCATAAAAAATCAACTAAAACTATGAACTTTTTTATGGTGACACTTTGTCAACCATAAATAAATCAACCACAGTATTAACCCATTCTTTTGGGGAAACTAGCATTTTTCATAACACAACAGGGATTAAATCCAATCAATACGATGATACTTATTAGCAAGTCAATTTGCATAACAATCCAAACTACACAATCAGTACTAGTGCTATAATTTTTAGTAGTCATTGCCTCCATTCGTGTGTATGTAAAGAAAAATAATTCGGACAATATACAAAGAGTGTTGACAATCTAGACATGGGTAATAACACGTTTAACCCAAACTACACAATTCATTCTACATGATGCCATTGGCTAACAAGACAACAATACCAATTTTGCACAAACACACAATCATTATATATTTCCTATACCAAAGGTATTGTATTCCCACATATTTAGTATACTTAAAGAAAACAAACATTAAGTCTTCGACATTCTTTTACACACATCAATACTTCATAGAAATAAATCAAATAAAACAATTCATTCATAGAACAATCGAAGTCATTAACTCCACTATCCATTCCACATCCAAGAAAGCGTTGAGGAAGATGATCGCTGCAACAATTCAAATCACACACTCCGAAGCATTCAACTACAGTTTCACTACCCAATCAGAACCTAGTCAAACCCTCTCCAAGCCTTCTGACTTCATAATCAATTTAAACAGCTCCCAATTCAGTTGTAACTATCCTAGTTTTATTCACCAAACAGGCGGGTAAATAACCCTCCAAACAATACTGAAATAAACAAGCTGTCCTAACTAGACAGCTTAACAAGTCACCACTCAAATGTACATAATTCTCACATTAGAATTTCAAATTAATTACCGTTAAGGGCTATAGAAAGTAGACACAAAAGGTTTTCAACCATATAAAGCATACCCTCTGATTATGTAGGTAACATTACAAATTTTGCAAACAAAACATGTCATCTATCAGCATTCGTCCATATTTACCTCTTGTCACTAAAACAAGTATATATTTTTTCAAAAAATTCAGATTGTGATACTGTAAAATCCTTTAGAAACTAGACTCAACAGAAATTTTTTGACATATAGTATGATAAAATACACCCTAAAGAACTCAATCAAAACCAACATAGAAACACTGCACAGAATCATGACTGATAGAATACACAAATAAGTTTAAGCTCATAATTGAAAAATGTTTCCGACCTTGTCTACTTTTTTTTTTTCTCAACAAGAAGACATTTTATTTTCATTGACAAGAAAATAAAAGTATCAAGATTTCTACAAATATAAAATTATTCGCCCCAAATAGATAGCTGTAAATTGGCTCAAACACATCAACAAACCAAAACCCCATCAAAATCAAATTATTCATTTCAACCGACCATGATTTCTCAAACTCCACTTCATCCCAAATATAATTTTCAAGCTTATTAGGTATAAAAAAAATCCATGTCACATACAAAAATTTTTCAAGCAAAAATATATGAAAAGAGAATGGAATAAAACTCACTAATTTCTACCAAAACTTTTATATACATGGATTTCTAAAATTCAATCAGTGACATTTGTTTATGCCTTGAGGGAGATCTAACCATTGGATGAACTCCAAACCAATGTTATGTTTTTTTATAATTGTGTTATGAATCTACGGATTAAATTTGAAGATTCTGACATTTATAAGCTCTCGATCCACTGAAAATACTAAGACTGCGCCAAACTGTATTTATTACGGAATTTAAATAAAACCTAGTTGTAGGTTTTCTCTTTTAACTAAACCAATTCCTACGAAAATACAATGAAATTTTCATATTTCATATTTATATTTGTATTAAACCCTAACCTTAATCAATTGATTACTCAAAAAAAGTAAAAGAGAACGAAAAAGACTCACCGGTGTTATGCATTTTTTTTTTCACTTATTTCCCCTAATTCTCTATGTAAGGTCCTCCAATTATTTGTGTGTAAATAATGAGACTAGGTTATTCCAACTCTTTAATAAAGCTCTAATTAGGGTTTTCTAATTTTATTTTTTTGCTAAATATACACACTTTCTACTCATTTAACCACTAAAAATAAAACAAGTTTTACACATTATAAAATTATAATACATTACAAATTTATAAGTAAATATTATTTATATTTGTGTAATTAGGCAGGTATTACAGATGGATTGCTTGTCAGAGCACAATTAGTAAAACTTGTGACGGATGATATCAAATATCTAAGGTTTGGAAGATGTTATAAGGACACAGAGTTCAAAAACATATTCTATCATTCAGATAGCTCGTGCTCGAGATGTCAATTGAGGTCCTTACTAGATTTGGACCTAAGAACTATTTGAACTTAGACCTTAGACTTCCATTTTTTTTTTTCATGTGAGATGCATTGCCCATTAAGTTGGAACATGTATTGTTTTAAAAAAAAAAGGGCAGAATCTACCTTCAATCATATAGTTTAGGCACCAAGAGGTCCAAGACAGCTCATTTGGTTGGGCACTTCCATTCCCTATCTAATCTCATGCACATATAAACACATAAATGTTGATTACTTTTCATCAATTTGCCTCTCCATGTAGTCAATGCACATGGGAACATGGGCAATCCAATCTGTGCCCAAAAAGAAAGGCAACTTGCATAAATTTTCTTCTCAAGTAGGACACCCTACAAATGGTCCAAACCCATTGATCATTTTCGAACGCAACGACTTCATATCTCGACCACCGATTAGGGTTTGCATATAAGGTAGACCTCTTCTTTAAGATAGTACTAGCAACATATACCCTAATAATTCCCATGTTCTTCTTAAGGGCATATGGTACAACACAGATACCATACCTCCCATGAGAGAATTCAATGTAGGTTTGTATTATTTACATCATTTTAAGCCAACCATGGCCCAAAGCCCCACAAACAAGTGTTTTTAAAGTTTGAATTTTTATGCCCTTTGGAGTTTTAAGTATGAACTTGACAAACTTGGGCTGGTTTCCCTAACTGTTAACTACATTGAATTGATCAAAGATAGAGAACACACTTGGTCTCTGCATATTTAAGCTCATTGATTCATCCTTTGATGAAATGTCCCAAAGACTAAACTTCATTGTGCTAATAATATATAAATGAACACGTATCGATTAAATTAATCACAATATATCCAGATATTTTGAACCATGTTTAATTTAATGTAATGAGAAAATGACTAGTTAACTAATGATAAAGACAAGGTAGAAAATAGAAACTAGAAAGCAATATAAAACCTGGTTGGATAAGCACATATATTTAAAGCTATGTGATCATGATAACATTACATAAAGAATGGGGTTTACACTTGCTTCACACAAGATACGGTCTTGACATTCAAAAGATAAATGAATATTGTTGGAATATTAAACTCACTCCAATTATTGATAGGTCTAAAAATTTTCATGTACTTATTCACGATAGTACCGTGTGAATTTACGGTGTAGTTGTACAATTGGTACCCATCGATATAGTTATAATCCCACCACTCCGCTCTCGCTTCCGCTTGATATATGATTGTATTCACCTTCTCTACAAGTTCGAGCTTTTAGAGAGTTGGCAATTTATCATGGTATCAAAGCGTTGGTCCTCGGAGGTCGTGGGTCCGAGTCTTGTCCAGCGCAATTGTTGCGAGAATTTTTAGTATTTTCCTTGCGCATGCGCTGAGGGGGGTGTTGGAATATTAAACTCACTCTAATTATTCATGGGCCTAAAATTTCTCATGTACTTGTCCACGGTAGTACCGTGTGAATTTACGGTGTAGTTGTACAATTGGTACCCACCGATATAGTTATAATCCCACGATTCCGCTCTCGCTTCCACTTGATTTATAATTGTATTCACCTTCTCTACAAGTTCGAGCTTTTAGAGAGTTGGCAATTTATTAAATATCTTATTAAGACTTCAAATTCACAATAGACAATTCAACAGAGAAAATCGAAAAAAAAAACCTAGTAGTCATCGTCTGCCCATTCCAAAACTTCACACGGAAGAAAATGATAGAAGCGACTATTGTATATGTGTATTTGGAGGACTACACTTATAACAATTAGGTAGGTAAGATTTTTTCAAAGGCATACAAATCTACTCGTTCCAAATTCTACCATTCTAGAGAACGCGAAAGGTAATTGTCAATTTTGAGGACAACACTTGTAACCATACAGTATGTAAGCTTTTTTATTCTTTGTTATTTGGTTGTCTATTTACTGACAGAAAATTATTTTTTGTAAACTTATTTTTCACTACTCATGAAAATTCAAGTCTGATGAGGAAGCATCAGAATCGAATTATTTTAGATTTGATTTTCCATGGAAACACAAGTGAATAATTCACAAAAATGTGAATTTGGAATCAATTGATTATGGATTCCTCCTTGAGAGACCTAACCAAGTCTCATGTTTCTAGGAGGAGAAGACAATCAAAGTTGACAACCTATTTGAACTAGTAAGCAAGCAAACACCAAACATGCTTCTCTTGCCAAATTATAATAAAAGGGAGGTTTGAATGGTTCCACACAACATACATACTATTGAATTGAAAGAGGGCAAGGGTCACTTTCTAAACTTTGGGCAAAGCTTTCCCTGCCTCTTTTTTGAAAATTCTGTGCTTGCTCCACAGTGCCATTTAATTAATTGGAGCCTTCCTCCTTGACTTCTAGCTTTAGAACCTGAATTTCTAGTACTTAGATTTCACTGGTGTGTAAAATGGATCGAATATGATCTAAAACTTACCTTTGATTCAAGATTTTGTCGAATTTTAATATAAAATTCTTCAAAACCAAACTTATATTCGAGCTTTATTTGTGCCAATTTCCAACGCGAGATCTTAAAAAGGAAAAAAAAAGATATTAAAAGGGTTTTCGTAGAAGAGTCTATTAAACTTCAAAGGACGGACTTGTTCTACTCTCTTTGGCACCTATGGATGACCTGAAAACTTATGTATTTACGTATGCACGTTGTAGGCACTCTGAACATTAACAAAATTTGAAATTAAGCACTTTGACACTCTCGCTCTCGCTTTTATATTAGCTTTTGTTCCACGCTCAGTGACTAAGATCTAGATACCTTTTAAGAACACCCTTAGGCATGGAAATGATTTTTAAAAAAATTAAAAAATAAATTATGACATCTTATTAGAATGATGAACAAAAATCTTAAATCATTAAATTTGATTATTCTCTCTTATCCCTAACACTAATTTTGTTATTTATCCATCAAACCATTATTAATAATGCATAAACAAGTGGCAATACAAACATCTATCTAACATTTCAAATAGGGGTTTTACTGTTCATGAACAGTATTATGTGAGTGTATGTCCTACGTGGCACAACTTATGTAATTGGCATACGTTAAGTAAAAAAAACAACTCCCGATAGGTTTCCTCTCCCTCTCCTTTCCCCTCTCTTCCTCTCCCCAAACCCCTCCCACCCAAACTCTCTCCTTTCTCGAAGCAGAGAAGAAGAATGACCAAAGAAGAAGTCTTTACATCTCCTCTTCTCCTTCTTCTTCTTTTTTTTTCTAGGGTTTCTCTTTCAATTCTAGGGTTCCAAGCGCTAACCCTTTCTCGCTTTCTCGCTTCAAATTAAAGCCTCCGAACTGCTCAAACCCTAACCTCTGCTCAAACCCTTTCTCCCGAAGACGGAGCCGCTTCCAAGCGCCGAAAGCACAACCACCATCGCCACTGAAGTAGAAGATCTTTCCGTCCCTCCTCCTGTTCTTTTGTCAGTGCCTCCAATGTTGAGTCTGGTAAGAAGAAGAAGAAGAAGAAGTTTGAGAAGAAGAACAAGAAATGAGTTCAGATCCTTCCAGGTAAGACCCTTCTTCTTCTTTAGATCTCCTCTTCTTATTCTTCTTCAGATATGTTTTTCCTGCTTTCAGCAAAGCAAAACAGTTTTTTTTCTTTTTTTTTTTCTTCTTATTTTGTTGATATCTTCTTTTTCTTATTTTTTGTTGATTATGCTTCGGTGATTTTTCGATTGCCTTCACATTTTGAAATCATTTTGTGAATGCTCTTTGCTTATTTTTAGGGGGGTTTGATGTGAATCGGTTGCCTTCAAATGAGGAGGTTGAAGATGGGTTTGGTGTGTGCTCTCGAAGAAGTGAATGAAGTAGAGACTCTGAACCTTTGGGTGTTGAAATGGATCCAGAGAGAGAGCTTCTTCTAGATGGATTTCTCGATTCACATAAGTGAATGAAGAAGCTCAAACTCTCCAAAGATCAATCCAGAGAGAGAGCTTCTTCAACCCAGTAAGTAAATCTAAAAACGATAACTAAAAATTTATGATGTTTATTTGATTTGGTGTGAATTTCTCTAATCCCATTTGTCATTTGTTTGAAATCTCAGAAACAATAGCTGAATCTCAAACTCTCCAAGGTGCCTTTTTTATTGTGGTGGCGTACTCATTCATGAACACTCGAAGAGCAACCAAAGAAAATAAGCTCAAGGTACGATTCAAATTCCTCTTTTATAATTTTTTGGTATTTCCAAATATATGTGATACTTTCTTATGTGAGATTTTTCCTATGTGGAGCATGAGATTTTGTTTTAACCGTTTTGGTTTATCGTTTGAATGTGTTTGTTTTAACCGTGGAAGCATGAGCTTGATGACATTTTTGTTGTGTTGAGCATTGTGTTCAAACTACTATTTCCTTGACTGAACTCTTTGTCATATATCTGTTGAAATCTCTTTACTCTGTTGAACTTATCTCAAACATTGTGGTGGTTTTCAAATCTCTTTACTTATCTCATTCATTGTAAGTGTTTTTTTAATAAATGAAAGAAAAACCCAATTTCAATTATTCGATAATTCCGTTAAAGTACGATGTAATCTGTAGTAGTGCCAACGGCACGGGTATTACACTAGTGGCAATACAAACATGTAACAACAAGTAAAATCTCTTGATTTTAAAATTAATAAAACAAAAACCACCAAACCAAACCAAACTCATTCCATCCCATCCCATCCCATCAACCCCTGTTTTCTTTCCTTTCTTTCTACTTGCTCCAACATCAACCACACCTGAAACCTCCATTCCACCCACCACCACTAGACCTCCATCTCTTCCTTCTTTGGGAACTCAAAGAAGAAGAGAGATATCTGAGTTCAAAACCACCACCACCAAGAACAGAGGATTTTATTTCAACATGAAGCTTGTACAGAGTGGGGGAAGACAAGAGAAGAAAAAGAAGAGATTTTTGTACAAATACTTCAAATGGGTTCTCTGGGTTTCTTTGTTTCTGTACTTATTCACTTCCTACCTCATCACCAGCTCCTCAAACAAATACATTTTCCCTCTCAAACCCACCATCTATTCTCCCAAAACCACCTCCCATTCCAGAGCTCTGTTTCAGATCAATACAACAGTTCTTCAGAAAACCAGACATAAAGCTTCAATCTTTCCTCAAGGTTTGTGATTTTTCTCCAATGGGGTTCTCATTTTCATCCTTTTTTTTTTTGTTCTTTTCAAAAAAACCAAACTTTTCCTGTAATTTCTCGAAATGAGGTTCTCATTTTCTCTTGCTTTTACATACCTTTTTTCAAAAACCCAAACACAAATTTCTTTCAGTTTAATCAATTTCTGCCAAATGGATTCTCATTGTGATCAATCTTACAGGCAAGTTCGATGATTTGAAGGTCTACATCTACGATCTCCCATCGAAATACAACAAAGACTGGCTATCAAATCCGCGATGCAGCAACCATCTCTTCGCAGCCGAAGTAGCTCTCCACAGAGCTCTAATCAACAGCGAAGTCCGAACACTCGACCCTAACGAAGCTGATTTCTTCTTCGTCCCCGTTTACGTCTCCTGTAACTTCAGTACCATCAATGGGTTTCCCACCATCGGCTACGCACGCCCTCTGCTCCAATCCGCAGTTTCACTCATCTCCTCCAAAACTCCATTTTGGAACCGAAGCAGAGGTGCCGATCACGTCTTTGTTGCATCGCACGACTTCGGAGCTTGCTTTCACTCCATGGTAACTAACTCCTAAAGCTCCATTCTTTCACTAAAAAACCCCACATTTGTCATCGAGACTCAAGTTTTTTCACTGATATTGAAACCATTTTTTTTTCTCAAAAATTTGAAGGAAGACGCAGCGATTGCCGATGGGATCCCTTCCTTCTTGAAGAACTCGATCATCTTGCAGACATTTGGGGTCAGATCGAACCACCCATGTCAAGATGTTGAGCACATTTTGATCCCTCCGTACATTTTACCAGAGAAGGTTCATCAAACACTCGTAAACAACAGAGCTTCTTCACAGAGTGGCAAAAGAGTAATTTTTGCCTTCTTCAGGGGCAAAATGGAAGTTCACCCCAAAATCATCAATGGTCGTTTTTACAGCAAGTACGTACATTTTTACTGCCCCTTGGTGGTCCCCACCGTTCATTATTAAAGCCATACAAGGGTATTTTGGTCATTTTATTTTATACGTATTTTTATACGCAGGGGTGTACGTACATCTATATGGCACAAATACAGTCGAAATAGAAAGTTTTACTTGAAGAGAGAGAGATATGATGGGTACCAAAACGAAATCGTACGGTCCACATTTTGCTTATGTCCATTGGGCTGGGCCCCGTGGAGCCCAAGACTTGTTGAGTCCTTGGCCCTTGGTTGTGTACCCGTCATCATAGCCGATGGGATTCGCTTGCCGTATCCCGAGGTAATCAGATGGTCTGAAATCTCTGTCACGGTTGCAGAGAAGGATGTGAACAAACTAGCCAGGATTTTGAGAAACGTGGCGAGTACTAATTTGACGAAGATACAGCAGAACTTGTGGGACCCGGTGAATAGGCGAACTTTGATGTTCAACGATAGGATGCAAGACGGTGATGCCACGTGGCAGATGTTGAATGAGTTGTCAAAGAAGTTGCATAGATCTCATAGATTGTCCAGGAAGTCGACGACTGAGAGTGAGACACGTGGGAGTGTGTGATTGGTTTGATAACTGTGCTGGTGTTGGTTGGCGAATGATGGATGACAGCGAGGCTGTGGTTAAGTCACGTGAGAGATCCAAGCAATGCAACAGAGAATCTAAAGCTATGTACTGCTTCGCTGACGTGGTGCAAATACTATTGGGTACAAAGGTACACAAAGTGGGCCCTTCAAAATGACAGAAATAACCCTGAAATAGTCTTTGATAGTCAAATGACTGAAATGACCTTGGGATCGATCAATGATCATGCATGGATCATTAAAAAAAAAAAAAAAAAAAAGAGATTCAAGAGAGAAATGCAGGAATTCAAGGACTGTCAGTGAGTCCATTTTGATGATATCGACAAGAAGAGAGAAGTAAAGAGATGCGTGATTCCATTATAGTTTGGAGTTTTACAATTCTTGTGAAGTTGTGGACCTTATTCTTCAATGGTATCTTGCTAAATCAATCACCATAAGGGGTTGCTTGAAATGAATAATGCTTTTGTATAGTTTGCTACATTGAATAATTCAAGTTGCTCCCATAAATTAATTTCATGTTTTCGAAATAAATAAATGGGACGATTTTAGACTAACAAGTATCCCGATGTTACATAGTATAGTTGATGGTGTCAAATCTTGTTATTCTTGACCTTGATATGCACAGTGAACACACTTGAGTTAAAATACTATAATTGTGGTGGCTGATGATATTTCGATGGCTTAAGTTAGAAATGACTCCAAAAAAATGTGTAATGTTGTAAATTGAGTTTTGTATCGTATATTTGTTCTTCAATTCCTGTGCTCTATTTATCATGTGAGAGTCATTGTTCGGCTATGTCTTTGGTAGGTTAATTTAGGAAAAGATATTTCTTAAGAGATCGTTTATTTGTTGAGAGTTGTCCATGTAGGAGTGTTTCCATACACGACTTATATTCTGCTATCCGTTTATGATTTTTCTCTTGTGGAGTGTTGTTCATGCATGAGAGTTTTTGTGCATGAATTATATTCTAATATTTGCTTTCTAGTTGGAGTCAATATATGTTGGCCTGTCCGTCTTAGGTCAATCTCCTAGATACTTGTCTTATTAGAATTTTACGGGTATTGAGTTTGACCGTATGACGTACATGCTTAATAAGGCATCGATGTTTGGGTCTAACCTCCTGGACGTTGCCTCAATGGGCTCTGTGATACCTGAGTTTTGCTAGATTGAACGCTCAATTAGATTCGCTTTAATCTACTAATGAGATCATTATGACACATGTACAATTCACATCACCGAATGATTTAATGTATCATCAATAGTCATGTAGATCTTGATCATCAAATTTATATGATTAGGCGCATTGAACCCTAACCTTCTTTATGGACGAAATGTATTGGTATACAAAATCTCTTGCATGCATTTTGGAAAGGAAGTACCTATGGAATGATCAAAGGACACTAACTCAAAGTGGGTGAATGAATGAATCACTAGCTAAAGCAACTTTTCTTAGCTAATGGACTTGTTTCATGGTGTGTCCGAAGTTTAATGAAGTTGGAAAGAACTTGTCCAAATCATGATAGCTCAATCACAATCTTATGTTAGAAGCTTTGACAAAAAAACTATTCTAATGGGGTTTAACTGATAATCACATAATTATAATATATATATTTTTTATTATATATTTGTTAATCCTTATTTTATTTTATTTTAAATTAATTATTAAAATTTTGTGTTTTTGTAGAATTCAGAACAATAACGAAGAAATCAAAGAAAATGCAATGAATAAATCACAGACGGTGACTTCAGAGGAAGTGAAGGTGAGAATAGCCTAAGCCCATAACCTAAACTCAAAACCAAATCCGTAAACTCAAACCCAATGCTAAACTCAATCAAACTCAAAGCATATTCTCTTAATTATCCAAGATTCTAGTTTGATTTAAGTCTTAAATCACTCATTGAACCCTCCCCTTAACTTGTCTAATTTCATTTTCTTAATTCTCTATAAATATAATAGAAATGAATAAGAAAGGGGAAGAAGATAAGGGAAAGAAAAAAAAATACAGAATACCAAAACCTCTTCTTCACAATTTGTGATTCTTATCACCATCCCAATCAAGCAAAATCACCACCCACAACTTATCCATCTCTGTTTTCTCTCATTCACTCCACCGAAAAAAGGGGCGTGACAACTCTGTTTCATTTCATCTTCAACCACCGTCACCGGCTGCACCACGCACTACCACAAACTTAAATCAAGTTGATGCTACTGGCACCCAATGGACCTTGTTGAGAGCACATCAGCTGAAAAATATCAGAACTATTTGCACCCAATGGGATCTGTTGAGCCACACTGGACCTGTTTCTGTTTGCACCCTGCTGAATGCTCTGTAACACCACAGTGAATTAAGTCTCAAACTCTATAATTAATTTCATTTTACTTTCTTATTCCATGATTAATATTAATTGATTCACGATTTATAATATTTTACTTTCACCTAATATGTCATGCATCTTAGGTTGTTAGAAAAATATTATGTTATAAATCAAGCATGTTTTAATTGAATAGTTAAATTCGTGATTAATTGTGCTCTAAAAAGACAATTAATGCTAAAAGTTTATACATTGCTATAGTCATTTATTTGAAATTGGAATAATAAGAAAATTTTAATATAATTTTAGGAGCTTGAAAAATATTTTGCAAATTGTGATTTCCTTCCATTTTTTTTTTTTTAATATATATTTATTGTTATTTTTCTTACTTTTGTCTAACTCGGATTTTTAAACACTATAACCCTCGTTTTCTCCAAATTAGTTTAGGTAAATTATTAAATTCAATTTAATCCAGCTTCCTCGTGGGATCGACCCGTAATTGTCGTTGTCTACCAGTTAGACATCGTGTACTTGCATTTATTACAAGTGAGTCAAATTAGCATGTTTATTTAAGCCGCTTAAAGCTGCAACACCAACTTAAATTATTTGGATCCGTAAAGCATTGTTTAATTAAGGTAGGATAAGATAATCAAATGTTCTACGACAACATAATGATCTTAGATGCTTTGAAGCATTATTTGGCACCCCATTAAACTATTAGTTCATTAGTAAAAGGCCAACCAACCTATCAAGTTTCTATAAATTGAATATGTAATTATGTAATGAGATCCATACCATGTATTTTTATAGTTCGGAGTTTTTTACAACTCTTGTGAAGTTGTGGACCTTATTCTTCAATGTTATTTTGCTAAATCAATCAATCACCATAAGGGGTTGCTTGAAATGAGTAATGCATCAGTATAGTTTGCTACATTGAATAATTCAAGTTGACTAGAATTAGGTAATTCCCATAAATGAATTTCATGTTTTCGAAATAAATAAATGGGACGATTTTCGACTAACAAGTATCCCGATGTTACATAGTATAGTTGATGGAGTCAAATCATGTTATTCTTGACTTTGATGTGTACAGTGAACACACGTTAGCCAAATACCATTATTGTGGTGACCGATGATACTTCGATGGCTTAAGTTAGAAAATGCTCCAAAAAAATGTATACTGTTATAAATTGAGTTTTGTAGCGTATATTTGTTCTTCAACCACTGTGTTCTATTTATTATGCGAGAGTGATCGTTCTACTATGTCTTTGGTAGGTTAATTTAGGAAAAGAGATTTGTTAAGAGATCTTTTATTTGTTGGGAGTTGTTCATGTAGGAGTGTTTTCAAATACGACTTATACTCCGCTATCCGTTGATGATTTTTCTCTTGTGGAGTGTTGTTCATGCATGAGCGTTTTTGTGCACGAATTATACTCTAATATTTGCTTTCTAGTTGGAGTCAATATATTGTTGGCCTGTCCATCTTAGGTCAATCTCCTATATACTTGTCTTATTAGAATTTTACGGATATTGAGCTTGATCGTATGACATACATGCTTAATAAGGCATCGTTGTTTGGGTCCAACTTTCTGGACCTTGCCTCAGTGGGCTTTGTTAGATTGGACGCTCAATTAGGCTTGCATTACTCTACTAATGAGATCATCAAGACATATATACAATGCACATCGCTGGACGATTTGATGTATCATCAATAGTCATATAGATCGTGATCATCAAATTTCTCTGATTAGACCTTCTCATGGACGAAATGTTTTGGTTAGGCATACAAAATCTTTTGCATGCATTTTGGAAAGGACGTACCTATGGAATGATCACAAGGACACCAGCTCAATGTGGGTGAATGAATGAATCACTGGTTAAAGCAACTTTTCTTATTTAATGGACTTGTTTTATGGTGTGTCCAAAGTTTAATGATGTTGGGAAGAACTTGTCCAAATCATGATAGCTCAATAACAATCTTATGTTAGAAGCTTTGACAAAAAACTATCCTAATGGGGTCCAACTTAAATTATTTGGATCCATAAAGCATTGTTTAATTAAGGTAGGATAAGATAATCAAATGTTCTACGACAACATAATGATCTTAGATGCTTTGAAGCATTATTTGGCACCCCATTAAACTATTAGTTCATTAGTAAAAGGCCAACCAACCTATCAAGTTTCTATAAATTGAATATGTAATTATGTAATGGGATCCATACCATGTATTTTTATATACAAAGTCGGCATCATCTACATGTTTCATGTAGTGTACATGGTATTCAACTAATGGGCATAGTT
Source organism: Berberis thunbergii (assembly GCA_003290165.1). Classification (NCBI taxonomy): domain Eukaryota; kingdom Viridiplantae; phylum Streptophyta; class Magnoliopsida; order Ranunculales; family Berberidaceae; genus Berberis; species Berberis thunbergii. The sequence continues at coordinate 519,035 of QNQO01000641.1, forward strand.
GCATATAAAGTATTTTTTAGGGAACATTTTGTCGACTAAAAATAAATAACTTAGAATGATTAATGTTACTGCTCATGTATATACATTATAACCTTAGAAAATTTTGATAAGAAGAAGAAGAAGATAGACATAATGCATGCTTATATTAATTGAAAATAAGAATACAAATAAAAGACTTAGGAGATAGAAACTTACAAGGAAATAGCTAATGGGTTACATGGGAAAAACTCGGATAAAAAAAACTAATGTATAACTAAGGGAAATGAACTGGCTCTCATAACCTTAAGGGAATTACAATACACTACACCAAAAATGGCCATTAGCAATGGTTTTAAACCGTGGGGGTAACCCATTGGCACGACTTAGAATCGTGGGCTGTAGAGGCGTCGCTAAATCCCTAGTAACGGCTAAAAACCGTGGCTAAAATATTAGCAACGGTTTTACCTTGAGGACGGTTGATGATTTAGCCACGGTTATAAACCGTTGCCAAAATCTTAGCCACGGTTCTAGGCCGTGAGCAGGAGTAGCCACGACGTAAAACCGTTGCAAGTTTGGCCACGGTTTTAAGCCGTTGCAATAGCTTTAGCAACGGTTTTAAGCCGTGGCCAGTACTAGCCACGATTTTTAGCCGTTGCAATAATTAGCCACGGTTTAAAACCGTGGCAAATTTTTTTAATATTTTATTATTATTATTAATTTTTTTTTTGCTGTCAAATGACTTTTTATTACATCTTATAAATTTTATTTATAGAAAATAAAAATTTTAATGTGCCAAACTTAAACATTTCCATGAATGGAGGCAAAGTAATGTAATTAATAAGATAATGTATTACATTGAATCACAAAATTTATCAAATAATATCTCAAATACAATGACACACACACAAACTTAAATATCTCAAATACAAAGAAAGTGGAACAATGCTGCTGCTGCAAGGGACAATCTGCTGATGATGCGAGGTACGCACTGTTGCTGCTGCTGTGAGGGAATCACTGCTGCTGCTGCTGCGAGGGAATCCTTGAACAGCTGAAACTCTGAATATGAACATGGTAGCTCTAGAGCCACCTTTTCTGGGATTAAACATGGTGGAACCCGTGTCTTCACTTGCTTCCTAATTTATACAAAACACAAATATAAGAAAAATTAGTAACGAAAAGGAAGTAAAACAGACCAATATAGGTCTTATAAAACTGTTTTGCTGCTATGAATAACATTATCCTTAGCTTTTGAAGGGAGGAGCAAGGATTCCACATCTTTCATTGTACTGATACCGACATCTTTAAGTATTGTTTTATCTCCAACTACATAACTGAGAAAGAGTAAGAGAACATTACTTTTAGTACTTTAAAATGAAACTAAAGTTATGTGAATAGCCTATCTATTTTCTTGATTAAGTTGCATTACCAATTCTACAAGGAGAAAAAATGCAATAAGGTAATCATTCTTACCTGCTCAGGTCAGTATCTGAAGATGGAGGGAAGTAGAATAGCAACTTCTGAAGAAGAAGGGTAGCCACTTTTCTATTGGGTAGCCACCTGTTACGTATAGAAAATTTAGTGACCTCAAATATCTCATTACATTAAGCGAACTAGACACAAAGTTTATACACAGTTCATCTGATCTTTAAGTACGGGGCATCCTCAAGGGATTGAACATAAATTTGTTCATATCGTAGCATGGAGCAATCTATTGGGTAGCCACCTGTTACGTATAGAAAATTTAGTGACCTCAAATATCTCATTACATTAAGCGAACTAGACACAAAGTTTATACACAGTTCATCTGATCTTTAAGTACGGGGCATCCTCAAGGGATTGAACATAAATTTGTTCATATCGTAGCATGGAGCAATCTAATAGGTTTTGTTTATTCCAATCTAATTGTACTGATTCCTACATGCTTCCACCATGCATTACAGCTATAGATGGTTGATCATTAAATAAGAAGCAAATAAATGATTATTCTATCACTTTTACAAATTAGCACATTGAGTACCTCAGTTATTTCATATATAAATAAACCAATCATCCTGCACAGAATACAGGGAACGCAAAAAATGAGATTTCTTCAAATAAGATTTTGTCTTCTGTCATCAATAGTTCATATATCCTAAAGATGAAAAAATTTCAACTAAGCTACTTGATCTGCACCAGTAATGACCTACCTGGCCTGTAGTTCTGCAACCTTGAGAAGCAATATTCTCTCTCTTTCAGAAACCTCGCCCTGCCCAAAAGAGAAATAAAATAAATTTCTTGGTTTACAAAAGAATGGGATCTTATCACTGATTACTGTGGTCAGCTTGCAGAAGTAGTGAGACAGGAAAAGGTTTGCCTCATTCAGCATTGCGAGGTAGTGGAGGCAATTTCGCATGATGATCTAATGCACAACAACAACACTTCAATTGAACTTGCATGGTACTTTTATCATGAGTTATAATAGCAATGATATCGGGAACTGCAATAAGAGATATTCCACTCACCATCTACAACCTCAGCTTGTTGCAAACTATTCAATAAATTCATGATAATATCCTGTAAGTCAACCAATGTGAAATTAGATGAATCTTCCACTGGGATGGAAGGAAAGACATAATCTTCAGAAGGACAATGAAATTTGCTGTTTTTACTTGTTGTAATGAGGTCTAGTGAAATAAATTCTGAAAACGAGGCATGATAAGTGAAGTGGGGACTACACTGTTGTTCACTTCCTTAGAGGTCTGACCGAGGAACTGCAAAAAGAATTGGCAAACATGAGACTTACAAGACTAGACAGAAAACATGGGTTTTAAGAACCCGCAGAAGCCATTCTGAATTGAAAATGAAGAATGAAGCAATTGGGAGCGGAAGGGTACATTTCTTGACAAAATCAGATGTAGAATCTTGGTGGCAATTTGCATATATTCATGAACAGTGCCTTCATCTAGATTCCAAGTACACATGGATGGACATGTTTACTGAATCCTTTTAATTCATTTTTCAGATTGTGGACGTATCAACTTCCTTGTCTAAATAAAACAACTAGCAAACTGCTAAGCCTATGATTTGTGTTTCACACTACAAAACTCTCCATTTTTTTTAAATAGTGAAGTTGTAACACCTATTTATAAATGACCTACCCGACGCTGCTTGATTACGCCCAAACAATACACGCGGTCAATTGCAGTAAAGAATGGGGGTGTCGATCCCACGAGGAAAAACGATCTACAAAATAAGGTTAAGGAAAACAAACTATGCGAAACTAAAGTTAATAAATTCTAAAAAATTTAAAATACGAAATTGAATTTAATTTAATGAAAATTAAGTTTGGAAAAATCACAAGGTTCCAAGAATCCCTCCTAGACTTCACGCGCTAACTAGTATTGATTCGCTATGATGACTCAACTACGTGTTTTACATCCCAAACAACGTAATCGGAAAAATAATCTTTTAACCATTAATATACTCTAATGTAAATGAATTTAAGATTTCACTTTTTCTAAGAAAACACAAAGGTTTGTCATATGTGATATCTTAAACTTACGATATATCCGGAGACAATACCGTAATAAATGACAATCACATATAACTAACATACCGGAATCAATTAATTCTTAAACATTCCACACATAAGAAAAGCATGACTAGGCTTATATGGAGAAGAAAAGATAATCACCGGATAATAAATAATCTACAAAGAAATCTATGAAATCCTTCTCACTGAAATAACATAAATTTATATATTAAATAAAAATGATAATCATTAAACATCATTATTCATCGTGAAAACTTAAAGCGAATCAAATGCTAATTTAGTGCGTTACATCTAGGAGTTCACCTCTTCACCTTGCGTAAGGTTTAGTGACTCATGGTGGTGGTGGTCACAGCATCACTGGAGGAGGAACCCATCACTTCCTGTACGCGCACGAATCCCGAGAAAAATAGCTAAATTTGCACTGTGGTGGCTCTTACAGATTCTCGGGGCGTCAATAGCCACAACCGTTTTTCAAAACTGAAAACAGTTTTTCCCGCGCGAATTTTTTGCTCTCTGCTGGTTCGTCTTCTCCAGCGCGACGTGACCAATCCCGCAGCTGTTCTCCGCTCCTCGCGAGCTTCCTCTCCTCCCAATCGACTGTTGTACCTGCATGAACAAAGAGAGAGGGTGAGGGAACAGAAATAACAGCAAAAACTGCGAAAGGGGACGAGAAACAGGGAGGTGCTCTCCCTATTTTGCGGTGGTGGTGGTTGTTGCGTGGTCTGTTTTGGCGGTGGTCGAGAGAGAGAGAGAGAAAAGTGGAGGAGGGAGAGACCGTGGAGAAGAGAGAAAACGGAACGAGGGCGAGGAACAGGGAGGTGCCCTGTTTCGCGGCGGTGTTGTGCGCGCGGTGGTGGTAAATGGTGTTCGAGTGATGGTGGCTATGAGAGAGATGGAAGGAAATGGTGGTGGCGGCTGTGTTATGGACAGAGAGAATGGTGGCGAGGTGAGGTTTGTAGCGTGAAACAGGGAGGTGAAACAGGGGCAAGGACGGTGGCTGGTTAGTGGCGAGAGCGGCAGGGCTCTGCCTTGGTGGAGGTGGAGATGGTGGCTGTGAGAGAGAGGCTGAAAACGTGGAAGAGAAGAGTTCAAAGAGAAGGCAATAGAGAAACCTAAATAGGGTTTCTTTATTTCCTTGTTAGGCTGGGTTTAGGATTCTAGCTTTCTGGGCTTGGGCTTGAGCTTGGTTAAAGTAAGTGGACCATGCTTATTCGGGTTAGGCTTAAATGTGTGAACCACTCTTTTGTACCACCGCTAGAATCGACAAATTAATCATTTTCTCAAATTTGTCGCCTTAATGCACTTTTATCGTTCACGCGCGCAGATTCCTACAAAAACATAAAAATTGAAATAATTAGAATAAAATACATTAATTGAAGCACTAACATATATAATTAAGGGTTATAATTTGTAATAATTACGTGTATATCACTGCTCACTGTCAGCTTTGCGATCACCAGTTTCAAGCCTTTCCCTGAAGATGCGCCTACCAATCTAAAGAGTGTCATAATCAAGATGCAGTCAATAAACAAGAATGTAAAAGATAAATATATTTTACAATCAGCAATTGAAGATGTCATAAATGTGTGTATAAATATGGCCGAATTGTTTTGATGCATAATTTTTATACAAATTCCTATTAAGCATTCAAGTGGAATAGAAATAAGAGCTTTTATTCCAAGAATATTCTCTCCACTATGAAGATCATCTTCACAAAAAATCAGTTCATTCTGCATTAGACAATGATTATTTTCTTTGATTAAAAAAAGAAAAAGAAAAAAAGAAGAAGACATTATTGTATTAATTTAGAGTAGGGGGGAGGGGGGAAGAGAGACTGGAAAAATAACCCTCATCCCTAAACTTGTCTCAATTACACCCCCAAAACAAAATAGTGACTTGAATATCTATCCGATATACATATCTATCCGATATACATATCTATAGACTTGAACGTATAACTACATTTATACATATAAACTATATTTCTATCACAATATATTTCCACCAAAATGTATAACTACATTTGAAATCATTGGACGGAAGACACTTAAAGGCTGCCCACATATTGCAATCCCGAATCAATGATCAAGATCTTTGATATTATTAAATAAATTGTACATAAAGGATTGAATCACATCTTCTTAATTATACGTGGATGTTGAGAACAGATTTAAAATCATGACAGGATGTTCATCAAAAGGACTTAAACCCTAACAGGTTGTCAAACGAACAAGGAACGTACATAGTACAGTTAGTTTGCAACTCCTGAGCAGATAAACTGGATGATGCATTCTGAGTAGTAGCCAGGTACTTTTGAGCCGCAGCTCCGAGCTAACTAACCTGTGAGTAAAAGCACAACCCATCAATGACTAAGACAATAGTACTTAAAAAATAATAATAATAAAATAAAACACCAAATGCAGCAGAATTATTTAACCCTGGAAACCCACTAAGCGACCGATTATACGCCTTCTCCGACATCCCACTCATCGTTATTGCACTTTTCCTATCAAATATAACCTGAAACCTACACAAACCAAATCAAGTTCATCAAACAAACCAACCCAGAAATCAAAACATCTCTCTCAATGATCATTACAATAAACTGAAAATTCATTACTGTGAAAAAAAGTACTGACAAATATAGCATTATCATTACCCGAATAGCTTGCTGCATGAAAAGCATTGCAATGAGCAGGCCAAATATATCTGTACAATGTTGAACTTCCAATTAGATTGAGCAGTAACTCCCAATGTTGTGGTGATGACTTGAATCTGATAGATCAGTAGTCATTCCAACTCTATGACCTTCCATGCAATAATCACTTCTTCTAAACACAAAAAACCATCTACTCTACAAGAAACAAAGTTGAGTGAAAAGATATACACAAATACATGAATGAGTGAAGAAGAAAACACAAAACACAAAAACAACATCAATGTTTCCACCCCAAAGTGGGTTTTGTACCTTAACACTCTGCATCTTACACTAAAAGATTGCAAATGGCAAAGAGCAAAACTTGCAACTTACAAAAAAAACCAGGCAACAAAATATGTAAGCAAAACAGGCAACAATAAGGCAGAGTACTCTGTAAAAACAGAGCACATATACTTAGTCATTTATGTACTAAGCCTTGGCTTTCAAACCTGGAAAACAACTCACATTTTCTAACAAACATGAGTAGCACCGTGACTACCATGAAGGAGTCAAAGGCTCATCTAAAGCAGTGAGGGGGCTTACAGAGTAGTGAGGGATAGCAGAAACAACATTCATGGGCTGCTCTTTTGTGAGAATTGCAGTTTAAAAAAAAAAAAAATTAAACCGGGGTGTACTTAGCAAAGGTGGTGGGGGCACATAGCCACCCACCCCTTTAAATCAGCACGACCCCTCCCCCTCCCCCTTTCTTCTTCTCTTTCTTTCTTTTCTTTTCTGTTCGTCCAGCAGCGAGCGACGCAGCAAGCCATCGCCGCCTCCTCCCTCTTTGTCTCGGCGGTTTTTGGGTGGTTTTTCCCCAATCTCACCTCCTCCTCCTCCTCGGTTTGTCCTCTTCTCTTCCCCCTCTTTATTTCTCGGTTGTTTTTTTTAAAAAAAAAAAAATCAGTTTTCTTTTGAGTTTGGGGTTTGATCGGGTTTTTAGCTCCGATCAGCCGTGTTAGGGCCTTGGTGGCATCCTTGGGAGCCCTTAGAACCGACATGCAAGACTGTTTTGTGGTTGGCCAAATTTTTTTCAAAAAAATCAGGGTGCATGTTTGTTTGGAGGGTTCCTCGGCGTGAAACCAGGTTTTGGGTGCGTGGGTGAGCCTCTTTTTCGTGTCTTCGAGAGTCCTTAGACTCTTTTGCTTGTTGTTGTGCAGTTTGGTAGCGATCAGACCGGTGTAGGGAGAGTTTCGGCGCGTTTTCGCCAAACCTTGGGTTTCGGCGGGGTGGTTGCCGATTTCATTTTGGCTGTAAGTATTCCTTTCAGTCACGCGTTGTTTGTTTTTTTTTATTTCGGTTTTCGGCTAGTTTGCTCATTTTCGAGCCCGCCTTGCAGTTTTAGAATTTTCGTGGTTTCGCATTTGTGGTTTTGCGTGTTTGGAGCTTCGACCGGTAGGAATTGGGTTTTGAAAATCCATTCCGCCAGGTGAGTGGAACTATAATATTATTTTGATAAAATAATTACTTGAAATCCTGAAATGAATTTTTATATTATACCGTCAATTGTGTGGAATTGAATCCAAATCTGAAATTCGGAGTTTTCAGATATTTCGAGGATTGTGTTAGTTATGTGTGAATGAATTATGCATTGGATTTTCAGAAAAGCATGATATTTGAATGAAATCGAATAGTAATTTTGGCGTGATTAGGCTTTGGTGTAATGACATGAGACTTGTATGCTTTGTTTTCGAGGTTGCATAGCCTATCATGTTTTACCGTGGATTTTCGAGTCTTGAGCATGTATGATTATCGACTCGAATAAATTTATTGTGGTGATTTGGGTCATGTTGAGACCCTGGCATAGTCGTGGTTTTATAAAATTGCCGAATTGTTTATGATTGCACGTTTGTACATTTGGTTATGTACAGATTTGTCATTTGTGCATGTGGATAGTAGTATAAGTGTCTTTACCCCGCTATAATGCCTGTTTGCCGATGCTTAGGAGCTTGCTCGCATCGTGAGTTGGATGGTGCTGGAGATGACTCGCACCTGACATTGTGGACGCTATTGCATGTGGCAAGCTTGCTGAGGTGCGGTGAGCTCCCGCACGCACTTGCCACTATAGAGTGCAGTAGGACGGGTCCCGGAGGACGTGCTTTGGAGATTACTCGCTTTCCCTCCCAGCGCGCTTGATTTGGATTATGTTAGGTTGGCCATGTTAGGCCAGTCGTTCGGGACGTTTGAGTTTGTATCCTGGCAGATGGCACCCCATTAGGATACAAACAAGCCCGAAGTGGTACTGGTGCACGTTGTGGGATGTGTCTGGGTGAGACACATTCGTAGGGTATGCGGATACCTACGATATGAGACACTTATACAGGATCTTACAGTATTTCTGATTTCAACTTGATTGCTATACCTAGGAGGCTAGGAAGAATTATGAGATTGATTCATTTCCATTGCTTGATATTTACTATGTTTAAATCATGTGAAATGACCGGCATATATTGGAAACTTGTAGTTATTGTTGAATCTGAAATATGTGTGTTGTTGCTTGAACTTAGAAACATTATCCTTAGAGACACGGTGTGATTTAGACTTTAGAACTGGTTGTTAATTTATGGTTGTGTGGCATGAATTTTCCTGGTTTATTATTTCGTTATTTGTATTTAGTTCGCTCGCACCAGCTAGCTTTGTGCTTTGCTGACCCCGCAAGGGGTGTGCTTCTATTGAAGTGCAGGCAGTGTTGGAGTTCCTGCTGATCGTGGCGTGTAGGCCTCGATTTTCGTTGTAGGCGTGTTTTGAGCTTTTTGGTTGTGTTCGCCCTGTACGGGTATGTTTTGCTTCCTCTGTGTTTCAGATGTACTATATTGTTAAACTAGTTGTTTGTATACTGTTTTGTCGCTATGACTCTGGCGGGGCGAATCAAAAATATATATTTATTTTGTTCAAAAATTTAGCGTAGTTTTATTTTCGTTTGTTTATCGTATCAAGAATGTGTTATATTATGATGTTGTGGCCGGTTACGATCCGCCTGTGTAGGTGTTAGTTCACGCATCGGCACGCTGCGATTCCCGTGGCGGGTCGGGGCGTGACATCTTGTTCAGCATCAGCATCAGCAGTAGAGAGTGCAAAAAGTGCAGCTTGAAACAGTTGGGATGATCCAGTCTCTTTTGCAAGATTCATAAACAATGTGTCTCCAACAATGGTTGGATGTTCTGTATTTATAGACAAATAGAGAAACTGATTACAACAGCCACCCAAATAAAATACAAAGAAAGAGATTTTATTTTTCTAAGGTTGAAGAGATTTATAAAGCACTTTCTACTTTGTTCATACAATTATTAAAAGGTTAACCTAATAGGCAACAAAAGCATACTCAGCATAGTAATAGTATGAAAATATATCCGAAGGTTGAAAACTTGATGCATTTTGTTTTTGGAAAATACACACTAAAAATCACAAGTTCTGAAGCACAAACTATTTAAACGCAACATGTCTTCTCAATCTACTCTTAGATGTTCCATTGACATATATTTATTCATGAATAGATAGAAGTATATATATACTTGATGGATATCACCAAAATAGGAAAACAAACATATGAAAGCTTAGTCAGATCCTTCAATCAGTAGACCGACAATTACATTATAAACATGTGAATGAAACCACATCAGACAGAGCAAGCAAGATGTGTGATGCACTCGTGTATGAGCTGTCATTCACGTGTCAAAACTATCGTGAATTTCAAAACAGCATGATTAAAATATAAAAGAATAGAAAAGGAAAAGAACATGTTACCTTTACATTAGGGTTCTTCTTTTTTAGGAACCGACCAACCCCAGAAATAGTACCACCAGTTCCAATCCCTTCAACCAATATGTCCACTTTGCCTTTTGAAGTAGTAACTAGGAGTTGGAACAAACCAGCGCCTCTATAAAGATCTTAAACCTCCTTGGCTTCAGATGTAGCTTTGAGGTTGTGCAGCTGTGCTTTCACCTGCAACATTATTTGTTTATTTACTGTATTTTTATTTTCTTACGAGGTAAGGAGCATCGCATATCAGCAAAGAAACAAAGATGAAAGTATGCAACTCCAGGCTAGCTGAAGTTAATCCAAAAACAGCACTTGTGCAGCATAAAAGCACACATAATATCTAAAAATAACACTTGTTAGCCAACATTCCAACAACCTTTGTCGCAACAATTATGTTTAAAGACGTGAAAGAACTACATAAGTGTGTTTACATGTGGCATTCCATAATATCGTTATACATCACAAACATGCACCAATTTGATCATTGTCATAAGATTACTCTCTAAGATGCAACTTCTGGAATTAAATAATCCAATAGAATAAACACTATAATCATCGGATTTGTATACATGAAGTATAATGGCAAAAAGAATAGCTAGAAAATGAAAACAAATATCAGTGTCTCTGACTGCTAGTGCTGGGAAAGAAGACAAGTCAGTTTCTACATTGGATTGGAGACCGTCTAGGCCAATCATACATGGTAAAAGCAGTAGGAAATGGAAAAAGCACTTACAGCTGTCTTTGCCAATGCCTTTGTGAGCAGCTCCAGTGCTGAAAGGCCAGATGAACTCAGAAGATCTTCAGCTGCAGACTTGAATGCTAGAACCACACTGCATTTTAAGGTTGCTTAAATATATGCAAGAAATGATTTTTAATTATAATAAGCAATCATCTATTACTAGTAATATAAAATACCTATCAGAGACTTTATTGATTGCTTCAGCTGCATCAAAGCCAACAGCCTTTGCAACATCAGCTGGCTGAGGAGCAGATACATGCTCAAACTTAACACCAGAGTCTCTTTCCATCCTAGAAATGTTTGATCGCCTCGGATCATATAACATCACAGCAACCCCAGTATTCCCTGAAAAGGAAACAACCAAGTTAGTGGGTCGAGATTTTAAAATAAAAAGAATGTAAAGTGTCGAAACATTAAGCATACCTGCTCTGCCCGTGCGTCCAGAACGATGGATGTAGGCTTCCACATCGCTAGGCGGCTCACACTGAAAAATGATATTGTTAAGGGATGAAAAAAAATTATTCCATCTCAGCTAGTTTTGCTCAGATTAGTGCTAACAGAAGTTCTAGGCATGTCAGGGTTTGAAGAATGTCTTATCATAGCACCACTTGTAGGTTTCTGCAAAACATTCATTACATTCTTTTCCAGATTCTGCCATTCACTTGTAGGTTTGAAGAATGTCTTATCAGTAGGCACTTTGAATTTATAGTCCTGGAATGAATCCCTTTTAGTGGCAAATAGACCAACATAGTAATTCATCGCTTTTGCGATGTTCCGAAATTCAAACACCTTTGTAGTGCTTATCACCGTATTTTTCTTGAATAAAAGAAGAAGATAATTTCTTGCCAAGGCCTCATTCCCAGGAAGGTTTAACAACAAACTTCTTGAGACCCAAAGTCCTTGCACTAAGAGAGCATGTCGCTCAATTTCTGCCAGAAGAATAGCTTCATTAGTGACCTCAGGAGCTAGATGCTTGAGTGAACAGAATCGATTCACTTGAGGACCCTGAGAGAACCATTTCTAAAACCGATTTTCTAATGGCAGTGAAAGCACAGATTTTTTCAAAATAAGCTTGTCTAAATTTCTTTCTTTCCCAGGACACAAGGAGCTCAAATAATCACTAGGATTCATTGAAAATTGTATCGGGGAAGTCTCTTCATATATCATCTTCTGCCGATATGTGCTTGAAAAACCGCTATCAGTGCCATGGTAAGCAAGTGAAACCCAATCATCTTGAGATGTGCTATCAACTTTTGCCACACCCTGTTCCTTCTGAGTAACCTCAGCCAATTTAGCTGCAACTTCAGCATTTTGAGCAACTACCTTCTTTTGCAACGGATCACAATCAAGGTGCCGCAAGGTTGGGCGAAGCTGCACAACCCCATCAACAAGATTCAAGTGTATCTTGTTCCCCTTTAGAACCCCAACAGCATAGCCAGTTGTTTTAGGAGCTTTCCATGCAATAACCAGAGTCAGCTTTGTTATCCTTTTCTTTTCCGCAACATTTTGGTCGTAATTGTTCTCAAGGTCCAGCGAGATATCAACTTCAAATTCTGAAGTTTGTAAGTAGAAAACAAACATCATTATTAGAACTAAGTATTGTAATTAAGAAACAATGCATGTACTCACAAAGTTCCAGTGATCCGAGTGCTGATATGGGTGTTATCCTCTTCATCAAGTTTTTCCAAACCAAAGTCAGATATCTTAGGCTTAAGATCTTTATCAAGCAGTATATTGGTAGCTTTGATGTCTCTATGAAAGTCTTGATTCTTCATGGAGGAAAGCGAGACCTCTTGCTATACCAACACAAATCTTGTGCCTTGTTGACCAATCCAACTTCAATTGGCATTCTAACGGACCTTCAGATCATCACATAAATTCTCTAGTAAATATTCAGAATACGCTTCTTTTACTAGTCACTGCGAAATAAATACATTGAATCAAATTGTTACGAACTTACCGAACAAAGCACGTGCAAGGCTGTTATTTTCCAAGTATTCATAAACTAGTAATAATTGGTATCCCTCAATACAACACCCATGCAGCTTTACGAGATGAGGATGTTGCAGAGCAGAAATCATCCCTATCTCATTCACAAATTTACGATTTCCTTGCTTTGATTTTGAGGAAAGTTGTTTAACGGCAATTATGGTACCATCTGCTAGGAGGCCCTAAAGATGAAAAAAGACATAAGTTATTGTTCATACAAAATATGATGAGAGATGAAAGATGCATCACACTAGGAACATGATGGTTCAATGCAAATTTCCATGTACAATACCTTGTACACAGGACCAAAACCTCCTTCTCCAATCTTATTTTCATCATCAAAGTTGTTGGTGGCAGCTTTAATTTTCCTTAAAGTGAAAGAACCAGTTTGCATATCCAAACCTCTAAGCTCTGTCGAAAAAGCAAATAAGAAGTAAGTGCATCCTCCAAAGCTAATGGTTGGTTTCGAACAATTTTACATTAAGTAGATCAAATCACTCATGGTTAGTTTGATTTACAGTTATATATAGTCCAAAGGGCAGTGACCGTGACTATGGTTAAAATGATGATTTATGATGCAACAGTATAAGGATGATTTTATGACCAGATTCTCGAGCACCAATCCTCAATCACCCCAACTAACAAAGATAGTCACCATCCCATCACATAAGATCACAAATGGTAGCACTGGAGTAAAGACGAACCAAATCCATTCCAATCTACATTTAATCCAATTGGGATACTAGATCAGAACACCTGAAATTAGAATGTGATTTCCATTGTCTGATTTAACCATCCAAGTACGATATCAAAAAACAATAAAAACAAAAACCCATCTCTTGGTCAATTGCTTTGAAAGATCGAGTTCGAAAAGCATCCAGCCATGCAGATTATCTTCACCTGGTTGTCTATTGGCATATGAACTTTACTCTCTATTTTTAGCATTTCTAAGGCATGATGAACTGTTATGAAAGTGAAAAACAACTTAAAAATTTACCCTTCCCAATTTCTTCAATAAGCTCGTCCCCACCAACAAGCTCCTGCAGCTCTGGCTTCTTCCACAACTTCCCCTTCAGCAAAGACAACTACCCTGACTACCTGATTATGAAAAGAGAAACAGATCATAAACCTCATCAATTATTGCAAGTAAACCATTGCAGTAGAGACTGAAAAAAGTTATTGCTACCTTTCCGATACCATGAGGAAAGTAGCCCCGCGCACCATCTGCCATTAGAATACCAGAAATTATGAAGGAATCCAAACAATAAATCAAAATGGTGATTCAAGTTATATGATGAAAATTGATCTTTTATCTTGGAGTGATCATGTTTCACATCATCCAGGTTTAACTTTCTTTTCCAAATAATACCTTATAAAGCTCTACGAGAGTTATAAATGAAAACAACAACAACAGTTGACCAAAAGACATAAGACATTGATATGTTGAGAAACAACATCTTAAAGTGTCCACCCAGCACTACATAAAAGTAAGTTATCTTTTACATAAAAGCATCTCTAACAACAGCACCAACCCTGATTTTTGAACCCAGAATAACCATAAGAATTAAACAACAATCAAGTTCCTCAATCAGGTGGGTGTAAACATGGTGAAAACAAAGAGAAAAAGAAAGGAAGCGGTAAAGTATAGTCCCTGTTTGGTAAAGAGGTGCATAAGACATTAATAACCGCGAAGCTCAAATCACAAATCATATAAAAATCCTTCAACAGGAAGCAACTGAGACACAAACATAAAATATGTATAAAATTTTACATTTAGCACACACTAAGGACATGACACTAGATCTTACCTTAAACCTCCAAGAAGCAACTTAATTCTCTAAAACGAAATAAGAAAATATATAAAATTTTACTCTTGGACAGCTGAACTACAAAATATAAAAGAAAAAAAATTCATTATCTTCTATCCGCAGACAAAACCTTTAAAAAATCATTATCTTCCAAACTTGTCTCAGTGTTGATTTTTTGCACTAATCAGTCGATCTAGCAGTTCAAAAGAAACAAAAATATAAATTATTCAAGTGAAGGAATACCTTGCGTAACAACATTCTGAAAAAGAGATCATCATGCTAGACAACACCAATTAGTTTACAAGAACTGAAAACATGAAACCTAGGAAGAATGACCACTCAAGCAGCTTACTTACCACATTTATTGCAGTGGATGAAGTTCTCTTCGCCTCCGATTCTGTAACAGCAAAAACATAAGATAAAAAACTTCAGATTATTCAAATTTTGAATAATTACTACAAAAACATTGTATGGAACAAGGATAGAGGATTCAACCTGCAAACTCCACATCCATCACAGTGAAATTGCTTCTTTGAAACCTGAAACCCAAACCAGATTGTCAGCTATGTAAATTGTTCATTCCTGAAAAACTAATACTGCTTCTAAGTGAATGTCTTAAAACCAAATGTTTCCTAAAGAGTTGCAAGGTGAGTAGAAAGGCAAATTCTACAGTTTTCACAGGAGGAACAAATTTAGACTACAGAAACATAAGAGCAATCATGAGAGAAACTACACACACATTATAGAGAATTGTATAATCAATTTAAAAAATTATTTAATTACCATGGTCAAATAGAAAAGGGAAAAAATTAATTGGCTTAAATGATTGTCACTTCAGATAAGGCAAATACGCTTGCTTTCTTTGAAACATACAAGTGTTTTGGTTAGAAAAGGAAACACCACATTCAGTCAATTTTGAATCAACAAGCAGAATATGTTATCACCTTGCGCTACTAGATTGCAGTAATATAACGTGCTCAATGGATACTTGATAGATCCCATTAGGTCCTTCTCAGCAAACAAAACAATACCATGAAACTTAATCAAACCAAGAAATAGGAACAAACAAACATAAACACCAGAGAATAATGGAGGTTTTAAACTTACAAGCATCCATTTATCTCATTCATGACATTGTTTGCGTTCTGGGACCAGAGGTCCACAAGTTCTGGAAATTTTAGCTTAAAATGTGCTCCCTCCCTTTGTCCCTGGACCACTTCGAAATGGCTGTCCAAAATATTCTGCACGGAACAATTTGAAGATTCAAAACAACCAGCGAGTTCTCAGTGACAAGAAAATGAACAAAGTTTAGAAATCAATAAACCTAAAATGGATCAAAGCTCAAAGACATCATCCACCAAGAATCCAAAAGAAGAGTCATGATGCTTTCTATACTCTGAATCAAAGAAGTCATGTACAGGACAACTCAATACAATACATGGACAAGATCCTATCTTATAATAGTAAAAATTATTGTTCATCAAATAATAACAAAGTTTACTCAAAATCTACAGATCTTTCTCAAAAACAAAAAAAAATCTTCAGTATAATTTTCAAAAGCTTAAAGACTACAAACTATTAGATCGATTTGAACAAAGAACTTGAATCCGAATCAAGAAAAGCGATTTCATCGAAATCATCTAGAATTTCTCACAAAATCAATTCAAGAGTTCCACAAGAACTCATCAAAGGTAAGATTATAAGTAAAGTAGTGCATAAACAACATCATCTAGAAAAATGAAGAAATAATAAATAATGTTGAGTTGGGTTGGATTTCTCTCTGAGAATTTTAGAATCAAAATTTGATTGCTTCATATGTTTCTTTGTGGGGAAGATGACCCGACCCGAACTCGAACCTCGTTTCATCACTTCTTGAGCTTTTTCGATTACAAGGGCTCACAAATGATCAAACAAAACCTTCTGAAATCGAAGGAAACCTCAATCGATCTCTCCTCTGCGCTGCCTCGATCTCTCCTCTGCTCCTCGATCATTCCTCTGCAATAGATCAAAAATCTTTCTCCCAATACCGCCCAAACTCTTTTCTATTCCCCAATTTTTTCGCCAAAGCGGGAAACCAGTTTTCGCCAAAGCGGGAAAGCTGTTTTTCGCTGGAGCGTGAAAGTCCTCCCTCCAAAAATGCGGCTCACGTGCAAAAAATGTGCAAAACGCTCTTATTTAGCAATGGTTTTTTGTCGTTGCCCCTTATCGCCACGGTTTTAAGCCGTTGCTCATTATAGCCACGGTTTTGAGCCGTGGCCATTTTATTTTTAGCAATGGTTCTAAGCCATTGGTCAATATAGCCACGGTTTTGAGCAGTGGCAAAGACACCAATGGTTTTGAGCCGTGGCCATTGTTTTAGCCACGGTTTTAAGCCGTTGGTAATTATAGCCACGGTTGTTGGCCGTGGCAAATACACCAACGGTTTATAGCCATGGCCAATTTTTTTTTTGCCACGGTTTTAGGCCGTTGGTACTTATAGTCAGGGTTTTAGGCCGTGACAACTTAACCAACGGTTTAGAACCGTGGCCATCTCGGCGTGGCTAAACTGGCCTTTTGGTGTTTTGATAATTGAGAAGATAAATTTCTCGTGACTAAGTGGAGAGTGGGTGAGATGTGGACATTTTGTCATTTGTAATCATGAAAGGGCTTGAATGGAAAAACTTTGTCTTGAAATAATTGTAGTGGTTTGAATAGTTGAAGATGCTTCAACTTTTGACTTGAGTGTGTGAATAGTGGCTTCACGTGGTTGTTTTGTAATGATGCTTGTTTGTTGGCCGAAAGTGACATTGTCTTGTACTGGGTGACAGATGCCTTTGTAGAAATTGTGGCAAAAGTCATGATGACTTAAAACACAATGATGCTTTTAGGGTCAGATTCATGCATGTGGCGAAAAAATGCCAAAACAATCATCTTCATTAAGTGGAAATGTTGGAGAATCGTCTTCATCTGAGTCTTCTGCACAGATCTTGGACATGATTTCCATCAGATGCGTCTTTGTAGATTTTCCTTGAAGTTGCTTATTGATAAACTCTCTAAGAAGTTTTGCTTCTGAATGAACTTGTATTGGATTAACAAGAGGCTGAACAGGAAACTGTTTTTTTCCTAAAAAGAATCTTGTTACGGCTTCTTTTGTAGCATGGGAGTGATCAAAAGATGACCATCACTTGACTTTGTAGCGACGGCATATCCAAATAGGAGGCTGAGTCAATTGGCTTGGACTGGGAAGAGCAGTGACAGTGTAATCCCAGCCCCAAATCCAGGAGAGTTTGAACTTGACAAAAAACCAAAAAGATAGTACCTGCTGTGGTACCGGGATTGGAGGATTCAATTTGCTTTTGAAAACTTGTCATCATTCATTAACAGACGAAAGCAAGATATCTTGTAGATGACCAAAATGATTCCACCATGAGTGTTGGAACCAGAGAGGAACAGATCTTTGTATAAACTTGTGGCAGATGAGAAAGAACCAAGAATGAGAACAATTTTGAGAAAAAACGAAGAAGGCTCTTGACCAAACTTGCTTCTAATCCAGATAATTGTAGAAAGCTGGGAGGTAATTAACTGAAAACTTCTTATGGAAGCGAGGATGTTGCTTCCAATCGGCTTCAGATAAAACCTTCATGATTTGGCATTTTGAATGAGAAATGTTCTCAGGATGAGAAGGATCTCGGTGATGAGTAATCATTACTGAGTCAGTGTCGACCAATATGAACTCATAGAACTCTTGAGTTTTGAGGATGTCAGATTCCTCAAAAAGGGCATTTGTATTGAAGATATTCTTTGCAATTGCATGGGTATTTTTTGTAAGCGAATATAAACATGGTTCGATCATTGTGATCGGATCCAAACAAGGCTTTGTAAGATAGGGATTTGGAGGAGGAACTTGAGGTTTTGGAAAACTTGTCATTACAGAGCTTGATTCTTCTGCATTTGAAAGAGGTTGGTAGGAATTTGTAAGAGATAGGGCATAAGAAAGAGGGGTCTTAAGCTATGAAGCAGAAGGCTTCATAGCATACTGAGCTTTTGATTGAGGTCTTGGAGGGGGGGAGGAGGTCAGGAGGATGAAGAAGATTGAGAACTCATTTTTGTAAGAATTCTCTTGTTAGGAAATCTGCAAGAGAATTATCTGCTCCTTTTATATACTCAATATCAAAATCGAAAGCAGACAAAATACCTTGCCATCTGGCGAAAATCTGTTTGGAAACAAGATTTAAAACATCTTTGGTTAAATTTTTTTTTGCGGATTTGCAATCAACACGTAATAAAAGCTTTTGATTAAACAAATTATCTTGAAATTTCATGATACACAAAACAATTGATAAAACTTCTTTTTTGATAGTTGAATAATTGATTTGGGCAGAATTCCAAATATTAAAATGATATCGGACCAATTGTATTTGTGTAGAATCAGGAAGACGTTGTTTAAGGATACCCCCATACCCTAGGTTAGACGCATCTGTTTCTACAATCTTAAAAGTTTCAGGACTTGAGATCCCTAGACAAGAAAGACTTTTGACTTGGGCTCTGACTTGACGAACTATTTGAGAATGGGCTTCAGTCCATGGGCTTGGGTTAGACTTAAGTCTTGCATACAATGGTTTAAGTAAAACTCTAACATTTTTGTAAAAGTCTGCAACATAATTTAAGAAACCTAAAAATCTTTGTAATTGATTTTTGTCTTTAATTTCATCACGAAATTTATCAGCAAACTCTATGGCTCTAGAGATTTGGGTGATCATCCCAAAATGGATTTTGTGACCTAAAAATTTGACATTTGTTTGAAAAATGTCAATTTTTGTAGGAGAAATAACTAAACCATTTTCTTTGATTGTTTTTGAAAATTGATACAAGTGTTTCCAATGGTCTTCTAATGATGAAGAAAAGATAAGTATATCATCGATATACACAATTGAAAAATGAGTGAAAATATCGTTCATGATATTTTGAAACTCACTTGGTGCATTCTTGAGGCCAAAAGGCATGACATTCCATTCATAATGGCCTAAAGGAACATTGAATGTTGTCTTGTAACGATCATGGGGATGAATTTGGATTTGCCAAAATTCAGATTTAAGATCAAATTTAAAGAAGACACGTGCTGAGTGTAATCTTTTAATAATGTCTCTTCAGTTAGGTATTGGATACCTAATCCATTGTAAAACTTTGTTCAAGGGCTTATAATTGATGACAAGACGAGGAGATCCTCGTTCGAGTTCAACAATTTTTTCTGACATAGAAGACTGCACAACTCCGAGGGGATTTGGAATGTCGAATTAATTGTTTGGAAAACAAACTCTGAATTTTAGATTTGCAAAATTCCATTAATTCGGAATTCATTTGTATAGAACGAGCTTTGGTAGGAATTTTGGACTCATTGAAGGAATGATCATATGGTAAACGAAACACATGTCAATGGCGATTCCAAAAAGCATTTGGAAGTTCAGAACAAAGTTATGAGGTTAATTGTTCCTTAAAATGAACAATTCTGGTTTGTGTTTGTGTGTCTTTGAACTAATAATTGATTATGCGATAAACAATCTCATTTTTGAGAAAATGTAAATGTTGTCTTTTTTGAGAAATAAAATTGATAAAACATTTGTCTATTTTTAAAGAATTAATTTCAGCAGTTTTTGTTTTGCACGGTAATTTGAAGATAATCTTATTACCAATGATACTGGTAGAAATACATTCGCTTGTAACATCAAAAGGATAAAGAGTAGTTAGGAATGGTGTACCCAAAATCATCTTTTGAGACATATCCTTAACTAACATAAAATCATGTTGAATACAAATTTTTTCTTGGCAAATGTGAGCACCAACCAATTTGTACTTAACATCTAACTTACTATTAGTAGTAAATAGTTGTTGAGTCATTTTCTCATAATATTGAGAAAAAATAACTCCTTCTGCAATACAGTTTAAATCAGCACCTGAATCAACAAAAACAAATGTATTAATCGTGAAATTTTTGTTAATAACAAGAGTCACATTGATATACCATTTATGATAGGTTACTGTATTTAATTCATTGAGAAAAGCTGGTTCAATTGTTGGTTGAATCTCTTGATTTGAAGAAGAATGAATACCAGGAACAGATATTGCAATTTGAACCTGATGGTTCAACAGCTGTTGAGTAAGCAAAGTTTGACCTTGCTTAAGCTGGGCAATTTCTTTTTTCATGATATTATATTCAGATTGTAAATTAGGAATAGAAACAGAATTATGGGAAGGAGTTCGGAATCTATTGATGATATCTTTATGATTGTAAAAATGATTCATAATTTCAGGAATCGGTTTTGTGAGTGATTGTATTTTTTATATGAGTTAAATACTCAATTTTGAGTTTAGGATCATCAATACGATCAACAAAATGTGAAAAATACTTGATTCTTTAGTTTTTGAGAATATATTGATAGTGTTTAAAGCATTGCATGTACAAGCTTTAGCACAATGATCCTGATTAGATTCTTCATGGTCAGAAGAATTGGAATCATAACGTATTTGATAGACCTGAAGGTCTTCATCAGATGAGTTAGATTCAGACTCAGAATTGAGCAAACTTGTAGTGATCATTTGCTTAATGTTTTCATCAGCGTCAAGCTCATGAATTCTTTGGGTTGTTCTACAATTTTTGCATAATGACCCGATTTTTCGCATTTGAAACAAATGAGTTTTTGGACAATAGGGCCTTTGTGTTTTGAAAAATGGGTAGTCTTGTGTGTGCCGTGTCTAGTGGGCTTTTTGTAATAATTATTGTATTGTTTGATTTGTTTTGGGCCATAATTATTTTTGGACTTAAAGTGTCGGGCATGGTGAGACCAATACTTTTGTTTGGAAGTCTTAGGGTAATGCTGTGCTAAGAGCTCATAGCCATACTGTTGATAAAAAGATCCAAGTTCATTAGAACCAGAAATGTTTTGTCTTTTAAGTTGGGCTTTGAGACGGATATCATTGCAAAGTTGTAAAGCAACTTCATTGATCTTAGTAATCAAATCTCCAAACATAAGCCGTTCAAAAGGTATATCGCCATTGTATTCAGATTGCAGCTTATCTCTAACGATGTCTGTGAAAACAGGAGGTAATCCTGAAAGAAATTTCATTTTCCCAAAAGGATTGTTAGCCTCATTTTGATGCATAACTTTCTTTAAGAAAACATCATTGTAAAATCTGAAATGACTAAGGGATTTGCATCTAATGATCATAAGAAGACCACGATATTTGTCTTGAAGTTTTGAAGGTTCGCCTATGAATGCTTAAGAATAGCGAAAATCAATGTACTGACAATGTCAGAAATGTTTTCACCATTTTCAGCTTTGATAAGTTGTCCATTAAAATCAAATTTTACAGCTTGAAAATGCTTTGTTGTTCCATAAGAGTTAGGTAATTATCCCATTGTCCTTTTAATTGTCTGGCAAAGGCAGCAATAATAAGCCCTGCAATACTATGATCATATTTGCCTTCACTGCGATGAATAACAATCATCATAACCATTTCTTGTATTAATTCGATAATATTTTCTTCAGTACATCCATCTATATTCCAAGTATAGATATATTGCATGTAGAAAAGGAACCGAAGGTTTGCAACTTTTTTTTTTCATATTGCATGTCAGGGTAAGTTGGTCTAGGATAATAATTCCTAGTTGTTGGCAAAGGATTTGAATGAGTTTTTGATGAACGCATTGGATATGCTTCAAATATTTGAAGTCGATCCAATTCAGACATAATGTCTGGTTCATTGTTAGAAGAATCATAACCAACATGAGACATAGTGTTAATTTGTTTATTTGAAGATAAAACCTTATCGAAGACAAGTGAAGTTTGAATATTCAAAGCTGCAAGTCTTCGATTAATCTCTCCCATGACATGTGGAAGAGAAGAGAGAGCATTTTGTTCAATTGTATAAGGTTGAAAAAATGTAATTGGTTTGTTTGTTTTTGGTTTGTAGGACTTTTCATTTCTGGAATAGGAAGAGAAGTCAATTGTTGACCAATTTCATTAAGCAAAATTTTGGTATAATTATTTTGCTCAACAACCTTCGAATTTTCTGCAGATTCAAAAAGAGAAGTTGGGTTTTTGAAAGGAGAGGTTGTAATAGTCTGTCCTTGAGTTTGTATATGAATTTCTTCTAAATGAGGCAAGACTGATTCAATAATGATATTGTTTTTCAGATGCCACAGTTTAGAAGCATTCTTGACAACATTCAATTGTGAAAGATAAATGGATTCATACCATTTTAAAAATGACATATGATCTTTGATATCTTCACAGAATTGATAAAACATTTTTACTAAACTAATTTTTGGTCAGAAGTAGTTTGAGAATAAAATGTTGTTCTTTTTTGTCAGAATTGTAATCCATAGAAAATTCTAGGGGTGGGCAAACGGGTCGTCGATCCGCGGGTTCAACTCGAACCGGACCGTTTTGCTCTAAACGGTCCGGATTTCAATTATAAATTTTTACATACGGTTCGGATCGGTCCGGATCCGTTATAAAACGGTCCGGTCCCGGTTCCTATTTTTAAAAACGAAACGGTCCGGGTTGGACCCGTTTCAAATAAGATTAATTATAAAACCCTAAATATGGAATGGAACTAACTGCCCTAACTGTGTAACAAAACTCCCCTCTTTCGAGTTTTGACCCCTACCCTAGCAAGCAAAGCACCTTTGCTTTGCTCTTCACCCGCAGTGAGAGCAGTGAAGTGAGAAGAGAAGTGAGAGCAGTGAGCACCCGCCACCCGCAGGCCACCTCCCCCGCACCACAGGCCGCCTCCCCCTCTCGCATCCTCCGCTAACTGCCGCTAAAGACGTTAAGAGATTCGTGATCTTCTTCTCCTCGCTGATTTCAATCAGGTTCGTCTTCTTCTCAATCACATTTTGTACTGATTTCCTCTCCTATCTGGTCTTCTTCTCTTCCCCTCTATTTTCTGTAGCCGCACAGCCCGTATCCTCTCCGGTCTGCTCTGATTTCTTGAAGAACTAGTCTGTAGAAGAAGAAGGAACTGATTTCTTGAACTCTGGCTCATTCAGGTTCGTCTGCTTCCTCATTTTTTTTTTTTTTTTTTGTATGAAGGGAGAATGGGAAATGAATTGGGATCAGATGAAGGGAGTCTGTACTTCCTCCTCACCGCCAATTACGGCCCCGAACCCAACATCCTCAACCCTGTATGCAGTATTTCTACTTCCCATTCTCAATTTCATCATAGAATTTATGTAATTGGGTTCTACTTGTTTTTCCAATTTTCTGAATTCTAAATGGCTTAGTTGGTTTTTTTGTTGATTATGTCAAATGGGTATTTCTCTTTCTGATTGAAATCTTGTTTTGGGTCCCTTTGGTTTCAATTTATTGGCTTAAGATCACTAAATCTTTGGTGGGTATGTTTCATTTTAAGCCTTTTTGGCCGAAAGTTTGATTGGGTTAGTAATAATATGCAAAGAGTGAATTATGGATTGAATAGGTAGATGTTTTGCTTGTAGATTAGTGTATATGGGAATGCTTATTTCATCAAAGACTTGTATCATTGAAATTGTTTGATGAAATGTCTCTTAGAATTTCAAGACTCAATACTGAACTCTTTGCTTGGCTGCTATGGAAATTTTGTTAATGGAAAAAGTTTGGAATCCTGGTTACTAGTTTGTATGTTGAAGAGATCTTTAGCTGCAAGTATCATAGAAAACTGTGTGATGCACCTTGGCAGAGGGTCCTATTGCTAAACCTAAATCTATTTTTTTGTGTCTATCAAACCAATTGCAATATTCAGTACAAATTAATTATTTGGACTGAATATACTTTCAATACTTGCATCCATCCACCTTGACTGGAACCGTTTGGAACCGGACCGTTTCAAACGGTTCGAGTTAGGTTCGGTTCCAATGTTTAAAATGAGGGGATCCGGACCGAACCGGATCCGTTATTTTTAAACGGTTCGAGTTAGGTTCCTCCAAATTTGGAACCGATCCGGACCGTGCCCACCCCTAGAAAATTCATCTTTAATCTTTTGTTTATTTAAAACAAATTCAGTTGTTTAAGTATTTGATTGTGCATAATCTGCCATCTCTGATTGAGTTGGAGATCTATCAGAAGGGTGTTCTGATGGTTGGTTGTAAATTGGTTGCGAAATCTGGGGATGATAAAGATAATTCATTAAATTAGCCAGATCAAGATGATGGAGATCCTCAGGAAGTGGAGCTATGAGGATTTGAGAGATAAAACAAAGAACAGGTTTACAAAGACGCAACTAATCTCTACAAATACACAACTGAGGCAGTTGTCTTTGGTAGAAATTAGTTTGACCAATCTCTACCATGTATTTTTATATAAAAGTCGGCATCATCTACATGTTTCATGTAGTGTACATGGTATTCAACTAATGGACATAGTTGCATATAAAGTATTTTTTAGGGAACATTTTGTCGACTAAAAATAAATAACTTAGAATGATTAATGTTACTTGGGAGATCACATCATTTTTTCATAGAATAAAGATGACCATTTTGGATTATGGCCATGATTATGTTACAATCAAATTGAATACCATAAATCAAATTTTATTGGTTGCCGACTTCAATTATTGGAAAACCAATTCATTCAATACATACGATTAGCATAAGTTACACATGTTTATTTGCACATGAATTATTACAAAAACATGTTCATTATTCGAGATAACGACGACTTCAATTATTACAAAACATGTTCATTATTTCGAGATAACGACGACTTCAATTATTACAAAACATGTTCATTATTGCAAACAATTCACACACAGTTTTTCCATCCTTTTTTTGAGTTTACAATAACTTGACCAGCGAAGAGTTTTTGTAAATGAATTTCCAGCATCCAAAAACTGCGAAACCTTCCGCCATCCATTCCAATTTCTTGTTTGGCATCACAAGAAGTCTCGAAACTTTTCCCCTCATAAAAACAATGACTTTCAGGCCCAAGTTAGATCTTTGGGCCCCCAGATTGGTGTTTACTCAAAGGCCCAAGTTAGTATAAAGCCCAAATTTTCAATTTCACTTTCACACAACAAATTGTCTTTCTCTCTCTCTTCAACGATTTTAGGGTTCCGCTGCTCTCATAAACCTCACAACAACACTTGACTGCATCTCTGAAATTGGCGAAACTGTGAGTAAATCTTCCACTCTAAACTTAGGGTTTCTAATAAAGTTTCAAATTTTAGGGGTTTTACTTTCGTTCTCTGTGTGTTTACTAACTTGGTTTAGGTGTTCGATCTGGTTATAGGGTTTGGTGAGATGACTAGTAAGGTAGAGAACCGTATATTCGTTGGGGGTCTGTCGTGGGAGACTACGGATCGACAGCTCGAAGATGCATTCGGTCGTTATGGCAAAATTCTCGAGGCTCAGGTAGGGTTTCTGTATTTCCATTTTTAATTTGTGTTTGTGGTTTGTTTGATTGGTGTTTGTGAATAAAATTAGGGTTTTTCAGTAATTTGTGATGAATTTTCATGGTAATTGTTGTAATTGGTGACGTAATAGTGGAATTTTGGGGGTTGTGAAATTAGATTGCTTGATTGTTTTCATTGCCGCTTGTTTATCGGTGTTCATGGAGTTTTTGGAGGAGAAGAGACTTGATTTTCTGTGATTTTGGCGTGTATTTAATCATTGTCTTCTCAAAATTTGTGTATTATTTGGGATAATTAATTAAAGTGGGAGGTCCGTGATGTTATCGGTTAAGGTTAATTGACATTTTTCAAGGGCTTAAGATTCCTGGATAAAAACTGTAAATCTTTTGAAGATTTTTGATTCTGTTTATTTTATTTTTGTTTTGATTTTATTGATTGTTGTTGCTGTTAGCATATTGTAGCCACTCAGAAGTGACAAACGGCAACCTAGAAAGCATGGATGTTCAATTTGGGTTTTTATGTCCGTGTTGTACGTGACACTCATCGCACACGTCTTTTGAATGCGCCTTCTCAAGTGTCATTGTCTGGCATGAGTTATAACTTATTATTCTAAATAAAAATTTACTTATTTAATTTGATTTCATCATTAATGAATAATGAAGTTAATAGAAATAGTTTAGGAATTAAATTGTAAGAAATGGGTTAGGAATTAAATCGTACAATAAACAACAAACATGTATATATCAACGGCTTCTCAATGTCCTTTATTTTGGAGATTTCTTGTGCCCCTTGCTTCCTATATATTGAAGGTTTCGTAAACTACATGCATAACATAATAAGGTTTTCTCATTACGTTCTGAGTTATAGCAGATGTCATAATTGCAGACACAAATATTTGCCCGCTTGTCACACTCCGATGAACAGACTTAGTGCCCTTAATGGGCTGTTATCACATGCCTATAGAAAATTTATCTTCCTATTTCAAGGACTCAAGGTTATAAATATTTCTTGGAAGACAATATTATTTATTACATCCTTTTTTACAGACAAATCTTATACAATGTAAAATCGCTGATAATGTTGAGGATATGATCTTGTACATTGTTTTTTATGGACTAATACCCTATACAATGGAATGTCGTTGGGATATGATTCATATCCTGTATACCCACACGCAGAGTTGATTGGTTGCAAATCATTTAAGTCTAACTTAATGGATGTGTACATCCATTTCAATGCGTAAGAATGTCAAATATTCTTTCCTTCCATGCATTTCCAATTAAAGGGATACCAAAATATGACTTTAATAGCCTATCTTGTTGTGGCCTCGCCATACACTTTCTAGGTCAGGGCTACCACACTAAAATATTAGCTTTAAGAAAAAGGCTTCACTGTGCAGTTATTCATCTCGCCTAGGCTCTAGAGGTAGACCTTTTGCATCTTGTCCTGGCGCTGAGTTGTTGACCCACATGAAAGATGAACAAGATAGATCAGAAACTACTATCATTTATGTGGTAGTTCCTCGACCAGTTCAAGCAAGAAAGAAAAATATGTAACGATCTAGGGGATATAACCTCAGTCCTCGTTTTATGCTCCTCAAGGCTTCTCAATCCTGCTCCCCAAGTAGATAAATGATTGGCATTTTCATTGTAAGAAAAACTTCTTGTGCACTGTGACACCTAGACATGTTGTACATTCCATACCGAGATCATCAATTATTTCATAAATCTTCAAAACATTTCAATTTTTATAAATATTGTTAGTATATTAAGGAACTTGCTACATATGTGGCAGAATTGAACTGCTAGTGAAAAAAATGATTAAATAAATTATGGTTATTAATCATACAGTGTATAGGCTCGTCCCCATGTTATTGATTTTTAAGTCAACTTAACGACACCGACAGCCGCGTCGTGTCAATTATGGGGATTTGGATAATTTGGCACTAATAAATGTTTGATGTCTTAACTTCTTGTTGTGACAGAATATGTTTCGGCTTTTTATGCTCTACAGGCCAACAAACTTTTCTGAGCTATAAATAAAGTTGTTTTTTTTAGTTCTGATGTTCGTTAGTTTAAGCTTTGTGGTTTATTTGATGAACCCCCAAAATGCCAACAAATCAGAGCACATTTTCAATTATCAAACTATAAACTTAACACTTCAAACACATGTTCACCATTAACTGCCTGAGGCAGTTTCAAGTTCATAATGATTTTATCCTCCTTAAGAAGCACATTTCTTCCCAGTGCACTCCTATTGGTATTTATTTTGGTTTCAAGGTTTCAATTTATTCCTGGCTTTAGGTGTTATTTTTATCATTCATCATCCATTCTATTAATCGGCCTTTATTTGTTTTGTTGTTTTGTTTGCCGGTGCTTATGATATCTGTGGGATGCTTTAGTTGTGTTCTATGAGGGGTTTTATCAGTTGGACTCGATTGAGTGATTACACTTTGTCAGACGATTCATTTTCAATGTCGGCTGCAAAACATACAGATATGATATTGAAATTGTAGCGTCAAGTCTCCTCGAATGCAGTTATAGCCTGGCTGTTCTGCATGGTAATGTTTTCTTGAGATTAAAGGATGCAGCTACAGTTTAATGATTGACTGATTGGCATGGTAAAATAGATTTGGAAGTGTTTTACGTATGAACGGAATGTTCGCATGTCTTTGTGATTGCCCTAACGGTGAAGCAACGAGATGCATCATTAAACTTTGAAACTGGGTGAAAGCTACTCGAGTGTAGCTATTTTACTTTCAGTGAGATAGTCATGTTGTGTGAATCTGACCGAATTTGTGTACAACAGATTCTAGTTGA
Source organism: Berberis thunbergii (assembly GCA_003290165.1). Lineage (NCBI taxonomy): Eukaryota > Viridiplantae > Streptophyta > Magnoliopsida > Ranunculales > Berberidaceae > Berberis > Berberis thunbergii. Next base: position 547,719 of record QNQO01000641.1, read on the forward strand.
AACTGAAACACTAACATCATATGCTTCTGGAGGTCAAAGATTGAAATTGGAAGAGTACATGTCATAATATGTTATCAGTTTATCATTTTTTTTTTTTGAAACCCCATCGAGTGGCTTCAATGACGCTTCTCAGCACCAAGGGTTTTCTTAAATGTTGTTGTTTATTGATATTTACCAGTACCCAGTAGATGAGAATTCAGTTGTATGCCTCGTTAATGTCAGTTAATTGGGGAGAGATGACAAGTGCGCATTGATTGTTTAGTTTTGCTCAGGGGATGTCATTGTTGTGGCAAGACTCAAAGGCCCAGATGGAATGGTCAATACACATTCAGTGCTACCAAGCAAATCTTCTTGTGCCTGTCAATAGGATTTCTGGAATCCATTTATGTGATTAACCTCCCCGTTACAATTCGTTTAGGTCTTGTTGATGGCAGAGAATTCTCTTAATTGTTCTCTTTTGAGAGTTTGGCAGTTTAGTAATTCAGATGGTCAACGGCAAGTTGCTGTGAATTTTCTTATACTGAATTTGTTACATTGACATTGAAGCTTTTATGGGACGTCTGATTGATTTTACCATTCTGTTCTCTGATGCCAACTGGTGCATAAGCTCCACATGGATTTTTTTAGTCTCTATGGGGTCAGTTCTTTTTTAAACAGTCAGAATTGATGGTGGATGTGAGTGTATGGATTTTCTTTTGAAGTCTGTGTACAGTTTTTGTCTAAAGAGATTGCACTTGGAGGGTTCAAAGTAGTCACTTGAAATCTGAAGAAGGTAGTGGAATTCTATCTTGATGTGCTCAGAATGAAGTGATTTTGATTTGTGTATGTGTCCACACTATCATGGATAATTTCTGGTGGGATGTGGAATTAGAAGAAATATGGTAAGTAACAGAGATTTTCTTGTCAGAGGATTTAAGTAAATTTAAGGTCTTTAAGTAGCAAGTTGCACCACCTGACAATGTGTGCTTCAAAGTGAAGACATGGCATAGGCTTCCAAGGTGGTTCACATCTTTGACCGGATCTGGAGATAGCAGGAAATCCTAGCTGAAACCCTCCCTCTCCTAAGTCTACAAAAGTGGAAGTGAATGATAGATGCAAATGGTGGGTTCAGTTCACAAAGTACTAGCATGGGATAGTTCCAAAAGCAAATGTTCTGGCCCGTCTGATGATGTAGTGCGAGAAGCATATTGTTTTTTGGAGCTATAAGTGTCACCATATGGTACTGTGGTTAGTTATGTTGTAGCCAATAACTGGTGGAAGATTTTGTATGGTTCACAGTGAAATTGTATTGGAGATAATAATTTTTTGGGAAAATTTAAGATCAGGGGTCATCAATTTGATGAAAGTCGCTTTTTATTTCCAAGTAAGAATTCTGACTAACACATGAGCATAATGGCCCGTTTGCATCAGTACATTCTCACGGAATGTCACCAATTGTTATTTGCATACACACCCATTTTTCCTTCTTTTTGGACTGTTCTCACTGGATTACTAAACTTTAAGGAGATCAAACTTTATCATGGCAGCGTAAAATTGTATATAGTCATGTACTTTTAAAGTCCTTGTTTATATGTGTTGTTTGAAATGCTTTTATAGGTCAAATACTTGCATTTACTTTTTTAAGATATTAATTATGTGAATTAGTGGATAGTTTTGTTGGTCATTTAATTTTTTCGTCCTATGCTTTTATGCTTAATTGCTGGGTAACAATATCAAGGCTTAACACAATTGGAACTACAGGAACCATTTGCTACAAGGTATATGACCAAGTATATCCTATAAATATGTGGAATATCAACCTTGGTACATGTGTAAAATTGCATGCTGCATAGTCTGAAAACTATGAACATAAATGGAGGTTGTTGTAATAGTTTCACTACTCAATTTGCTACTGTTACAAACTGCCTAAACTAGGTATTATTTTGGTTTTTAATATTCCTGTAGCTTTTGAAAGACGCATATTAGCCAGTTTGTAAACATAGGAAAAAACAGATTTCAAATAAGCTTGCAAAACCTTAAAACCAGTCAATGAATGTTGTTTTTGAATGAATTGTGCTCTTTGCTTTATGGGATTAAATTATTTTAAAAAAATCTGCCCTCAACAATGGCTCTAATGAATTTGGTTTCAGTTCAATTAACTTGGTTGATTTACGGATCTCTCACATTCTGCAGTGTGCATTTACATTTGGTGACCAAAGCAGGACCTTAAACAGTGTTTCAGCAATCAACTTTTTATTTAACATGGATGTACTTGCATGGAGCACTAATCTGTATTTTTGGATACTGAGCTAACACTAAACTTCCACCATTCTATATATTGCTGCATTTTATCTTTTCTTGGTTTGGTGTGCTATTGTAGATCATGTTGGAGAGAGATACTGGTCGTCCTCGTGGATTTGGATTTGTGACTTTCGCAGATCACCGAGCAATGGAAGATGCAATCAGAGAGATGCATGGTAGGGAGCTAGGAGATCGAGTCATTTCTGTTAACAAGGCTCAGCCAAAAATGGGTGGTGATGACTCTGGCTATGGTGGTGGTTATGGTGGAGGCTACTCATCAGGTGGTAGGGGTGGCAGTTATGGGGGAGGCGATAGGCCTGCAGGACGCTCTGACTGCTTCAAGTGTGGACGCCCGGGGCATTGGGCCCGAGAATGCCCTTCAGCTGGTGGTGGCGGCGGCGGTGGAAGATTCTCTTCACGATCAAGGTTCAGTGGTGGCGGTGGCCGTGGAGACCGGTTTGGAGGAGACCGCTATGGTGGTGGTGATCGTTACGTTGACGATCGTTATGATGGTGGTCGTTATGGAGACAGGGACCGTGTAGATAGCAGAGACAGCAGCAGGTATGGTGGTGGTCGTGATCGCTATGCAAATGATAGGTATCCACCTTCTGGGGACCGCTTTGGAGGTGACCGTTATGGTGGTGGTGGTTCGGACCGCTACCCACAGAATGGATATGGCAAGGACAGAAGTTATGACAGGGATGGTGGCCCAAGGGGTGGAAGTGACAGATATGGGGGCGGAGGGCCAGCACGTTATGATGGTGGAAGCTACAGAGACAGGGCAGGTCCTTATGATCGTCCCAGCAAGGGTGGACGTCCATCGTCCTATGATGACCGCTACTAGAGAGTGATGGTTCTGTTTTCAATGTATTTAATTAAGTTACTCAGTTTTCAGTTCTGGTTTTGAGTGCAGTTATGGTTGAAACAGAGTCTAATATGTGGATCTATTTAGGGTGTATCTTTTAAACTTGGAGCAGTGTAGTTATAGTTGAGATCATTGCAAAGCTGCATAGTTCTCGGGCAGTAATGAAATGCTTTGAACACGGAGACCTTGTTCGCTGCGAATGAAGTGAGTTTAGCTTGCATTGTATTGTGTGGAAACTTGATTTTCTTCAGTCACGGCAAGTTGGTTTGAATGCTATGGGTCTAGTGATGGACCTCAACTACCATAGTATATGAAGTTATCTAGAGAAATTAGTTGTTATCTTCACGAGTGTGGTACTCTAATCAGTATTTCCTACATTGAAATCTGCATCAGTTGAATGATGAATGATTTACTGACAGTTCATTTCTGGTCTCAGAAGTATCAGCAGCGCAAGGTGTGTCTTTCTCGAGCTGGTTCCTTATGTGCTTGTTTTTTGGTGTAGTTCTAGCGTGGAAAACATACAGTTTTTTCAGCACAGCATTCGAGTCTTTTCAAGTTTTGTTGGTAGGATCAAATACTTGATTTTCTAGATTTTGGAACTCATTGAGTGCTAAAGATGTGCAACAAGGAGAAACTTTGTTGTGTTGAACATCGACAATTCAGTATTTACCCAGAAGCCTAGTACAGTTTTGTCAAGTTCATTGGATCTGAATTCAAAATCCTTAGCATTAGTAAGCTGTTGCCTTAATTGTGGTGTTAGCAACAATGGCTATCACTACATTGAAACTTGATTCCATCAGGACAGGTTAAGTTTGAATGACAGAAGGTGGTCCAGTGATCGACCTAAACTGCGGTCTGAAGTTATTCAATTTATTATTATCTTCATGATTGTGGTGATCTTGTCAGAATCTCCAGCTCTGCATGAACCATTTTCTGACAGTTGATTTCTGTTCTGAAATGTTTTATGGAGAGTGCTAAGTTGGCCTTTTTCAAGCTGGTTCTGATATGGAAACATACATTTTTTTAAAATCTTTTGAACTTTTTGTTAACAGGATCAAATACGTGTTTTGGATTTTCTAGATTATAGAGTTTGCGTAGTGCCGAGATGTGAATTAAGGGGTAAACCTCTGCTATGTTACTGATGACAGTTCAGCGTTAGCCCTGGAGCCACATACAGGTTTTGATCAAGTTCAATTGAACATTTGCTTGATCTGCTTTCAAATTCCTTAATTAGCAGAAGGAAACTGTTGTGCTGAAAGCCTTAGCAAATGCTATCGTTCCAGTAAATGCATGGAATTTTGGCCATTGCTTGTTGTAATGCAAAATGGTAAATGGAGTACTCCAGTTTAATCGGTTTGCTATGATAAATGGTTTTTGATATTGTTTTCGTCGTTGTACAGATTAACCTTCTATCTTAAAGCAGCTTTGTGAGCTCAGGTTGTATCCTATGTACATCTGCCATACAGTATTGATTTGAAAATTTTAATGTAACTTGTAAATTTGTATTCTATCTGTATCCTTTCTTTCATTTGGTGATTTGGAGTAGAAAATCATTAGATTGTTTGCTGAATCTATTCTTCCAACCGTGTTAACTTTGTTCAACTTGAAAGTCAGTTCTGAAATAACCCTGAAGGATTGATACCAATGTGACTTGTTTACAGTGATGCTATCAACACTTTGTGAATCTTCTGCAAGTTCTTACTGAACACGATTATACATCTTGGCACTAAGATGTAGGATCCCAAACAGAACGAATTTCGGGACTACGGTACAGCGTGTTAGAAATATTCTATGAAAATTGTTATAACATTTCTGGATCTGCTCTTTCAACCTTATTGACTTGCCTAACTCAGGAGTCGAGCCTTGAAATAACCCAAATTATACCAAATTTTCTTTATTCATCACCCCCTTTTAGTCTATATTGTTGGTTCATTTGTGTTAACCTCTTTGAGATGTGATTAACAAGTCGTTCTTGATTGGGATCTACATTACAAAGTTTATGAATTATGACTTCTTTCCTGGTCTCAGAGCATGATTTCGAAGACATAAAATTATAGTACATTTGAAGAAATTGCAGTCCATTTGTTTTGTCACGGAAATGGAGGATACCCAAATGGCAAACTATCCCACACCTTTTACTGTCCTACACTACAATTTTTTTTTTTTTTTACCTGCTAATCCACACCACCACGTACACTCTGTGTTCAATACACAATCAATATTGACGAATTTAGGTGGTAGTGTGAGACAATAGAAGATGTAGTATCAAATAGTGTCGGCCTTACCCAAATTAGCACTTTGAGGTCAAAGATTTCCATGAAGCACTCCTCATCAAATTAAACACTTAAAAGAATCCTTGGATAATACAGAGTGAACAAATGGGAAACTTACAGGATTAGGTGCATATCTTATCTTTCGAGGAGAGTTTTGACTTCTCTTCTCCAGTGTGAATACATGCCACACTTTTTGTTAAATCAATGCAAATCTAATTGCTTTTTGCCAAACTTGGGTCAAGTTTTGCTTTTGGCTCAATATCTAAGTCTAGATTATAAAGAATTGTTTATTGGAAGATTTGAACAAAATGGAACTTGCTCATCTCAAAATATGCTTAATAGAGTTTGGCACTCGTTTTGAAAACTATTAACTTTGAGATTGATCGATATATCTAACAACGTGAAAAAGTTTCAATATTGAAGAAAATAAGGCATTGCAATAAAATGGCTTAATTATGATTTAATCTAAGGTAAGAGTAAAAGGGTCTAAAAATTAATCTTAATCGATCAATGATGTGGACTTAACGGTTCCATCAGAAAACAAAGATTAAACTCAAGTAGTTTTCAAAATGAAGGTCAACTCTATTACATATAAACTAATAAGTGTCAAACTCAAAAAACTCCCAAAATCTATAATATCTGAAATCATCTCTAATCCTTTCTTAATCGAATACCAAACTAAACTAAGCAAACAAGAAGTGGCAGCTGTAATGGACAAGCAAAAACCCACTTGCAAGTTAAAATTGTAATAAAATTTTCTGGAAAAAACAGATTAGATTACCAACTTAGATCTTATGCCACAATATTGTATTATTTTTTTGAAGTCAGCATCTCCAATGGTAAACTCCAAACCCTAAAAGATTAACATGTTTAGACGTCGTTATGCGAAATAATTTAGAAACTTCAAAAAAACCAAAAACCAAAAACCAAAAACCAACCACTTGACCACGCAAAAATAATCAGGTCCAAAGGCTTTCATCATACAATATGGTCTTTCCCCGTATATTTTGGTATTCACACACAATTAATGAGCGAGTCACACAAATATTATCGTTTTAGCGCGCCTAAACGAACTAGAGATGAATTAGCAAGATGCGATTATTGGAGATGCTTTAAGGAGTAGTAATTGATTGAAATCAATATGGTGGGGAAAAAAACTTTGATATTGACTTGACATAATGAGGAAGTGTGTGTGGAATTTAATTTCAACTTTATGTGACTAATGTTTGCGAGTGGGATTTTTTTTTATGTGCACGTGAATGGTGGGTGGGGTTTTGGTAGGTGAAACAAATCCCCAATAATTGAATTAGTGTTAGGCTATTGAGGATATTTTGGTGTCAAATTACACTTTTTTACGCATTAGAATGTTATTGTCAATGAGATACCAGCTCAGCAATAAATTTATGACCGATGAAATCACAAGTCCCGAGTTCAAACACATGTATATGGACCAAGTTATATTAATGAAATAGGATGAAGCAAAGGTTAAGTATTTAAACTATGTCACCGTTGCAAATATTTCATTGGTTATCTTTTCAAGGTCCATGAGCAAATGCTTCTGTCATGATGAATCCTGCAATGTATTTATGATGAGTATATAGCGTAGCTTGAGTAGTCAAATTTTGCGCTATGAATGTGTAATATCAATGATCCACAGGTGTCTTGTAGATATGAATTTCCAAACCACATAAATAAGTTTTCAAGGTAATCCAACCTCCTCCTTTTGGTATGGATCTTTTCCCCTAAATCTCTACTAACATATTTACTAAACTAATCTAAAACTGAATCCATTTCTAATAATATCCCTATTGAGAGCTATTTATACCTGCATCCCTTGACCAAAAAATCTTGATATAAGGAGTTGTAACTATATCATTATTGGGGAAAAACTAAAAAAGTATAAACCCTACTTCACAAGCCATTTACTTTTACTAATAAGAACTTGTGTCGATAAAGAATTAGAGACAATATGGAATTGATCAATATAGACAAGTTGATGAATATAATGGATTGAATACTAATTCAAGTTCGATGGACATATTAGCTTAGATATGTCCATTAAAAATGACTATTGTTACCATCACATCTAGACCATATAATGCAAGTTTCCCTTTAGGAATCGTGAATGTGTGTCTTTTTATTTTCAGATTGCTCAACTATCCTCTTAATTCAATTACAATTACAAAAAAAATTCAGGTTAGGAATAAATTTGTAATTTTAATTATATTATATTTACTCTCACAAATTCAAATTATTTACGATCAAAACTTGTCCCTCTCAAATATTGTTAGTTGTACTTAAACTCCAAATATAACCATTAGTTATTTGTAAATCATATATTGGCACTTAAAATTAGTTGTTACCAACTTACCATCACATAATTGTAACTGAACATGAATTGTACAATGATTTCTCAACACCCAAGAATCCAAAACAGGCCTTATTTATAACTTGTAAGTCTTTAAAAGCCTCACATTTCAGTTTCATCACATCTATTCCCATTTGTTCCTCAGATTTACTCATTTCATTGATCCTTCAAAACCATCTTCTCTTCACTCATCACTCTCTATAGTTGTATCTTTATCTTCACCTCAACCCCTTTAATTCTCTATAATAGTTGTGTGTCAGACATGGGTAGTGGTGGTGGTGGTGGGTGGTGGGGTGTTTCATTTCATGGTGCAAGTGATAAAAGGCAGATGGTTCATGATGTTTGCATCATTTGTGATCATGTCAGGAGCAGGTGCAACATATGTCTTTGGAACCTATTCAAAATCAATCAAAACCTCCCTTGGGTATGATCAACAAACACTGAATTTACTTGGTTTTTTCAAAGATCTTGGTTCCAATATTGGAGTGTTTTCAGGTCTAATTGCTGAAGTTACACCAACATGGTTTGTTCTCTTAGTTGGTGCAGCCATGAATTTTATTGGGTATTTCATGATTTGGTTTTCTGTCACTGGTCATATCTCCCATGTCAAGATCTGGCAAATGTGTTTGTACATCTGCATTGGTGCGAATTCGCAGAATTTTGCCAATACTGGTGTGTTGGTCACTTGTCTAAAAAATTTCCCCGAAAATAGAGGTATTATGTTAGGCCTGTTGAAGGGGTTCACTGGTCTGAGTGGTGCTTTCATGACACAAATTTATCTTGCTGTCTATGGTAATGATCCCACATCTCTTATACTACTAATTGGGTGGTTCCCAGCTGCGATTTCGATTGTGTTTGTGTATACTATTCGAATCATGAAGGCTGTTCGACAAGATAATGAGAAGAAAATCTTGTACTATTATCTGTATGTAGCACTCTCATTAGCTTTCTTTATTATGGTTATAATTATACTTCAGAAACAATTCAAGTTTACGCATATTCAGTATGTGGTAAGCACTGCGGCAATCTGTCTTTTGCTTCTTATTCCTCTGTTGATTGCAACTAAACAAGAGTTTACGATTTGGAAGTTGAACAAAGAGTCTATTAGGCCACCGACATCAATAACAGTTGAGAAGGTGGAGAAATTGGCATTTGAAGAACCAAAGACACAAGAACTGGAAGTTCCAAAGGCTAAAGAAGCAGCTTTCTATTCCAACATTTGGAAGAAACCAGAGAGGGGTGAAGACTATAGCATATTGCAAGCACTTTTTAGTGTTGACATGTTACTTATACTAATTGCGACGTTTTGTGGCTTGGGAACTAATCTTACTGCAGTTGATAATTTGGGTCAGATCGGCGAGTCTTTAGGCTACCCAACTCGTACCATAAGCACATTTGTATCACTTGTGAGCATTTGGAATTTTTGTGGAAGAGTTTTTGCTGGGTTTGTCTCTGAAATCCTTCTGGAGAAAGTGCGGTTCCCACGCCCACTTATGATTGCAATTGTTCTTGCTTTATCAGCATTGGGTCATGTTCTAATCGCCTTTCCCTTTCCCAGGTTCACTGTACATTGCTTCAGTGATTGTTGGTGTTTGTTACGGTGCACAACTGACATTGCTTTACACAATCATATCTGAACTCTTTGGTTTGAAGCATTACGCTACATTGTTCAATTGTGGACAATTGGCGAGCCCCCTCGGATCATATGTGTTCAATGTGCAAGTTTCAGGGAAACTTTATGACAAACAGGCACTGAAGCAATTGGCGAGCAAGGGACTGACTAGGAAGTCGGTGAAGGAACTGACTTGCATTGGGTCAAAGTGTTACAGATCATCTTTCATTATATTGGCATCAGTAGCGCTGTTTGGTGCATTTTCTACCCTCATTTTGGTGATGCGGACTAGGCAGTTCTACAAAGGAGATATATACAAGAAGTTCAAAGAGGGGATGATTGCTGCTGAAAGGGAGATGACGACTTTCGCCAACAGTACCAACCAGAATTGAAGACTACTGGACCTGACGACCTACAGAACAAAGAAGGTCGAGGAGAGGTGAACTTTTGGCTTCCTCCTCTTCTCTTTTTTTTAAGCTTACATGTAGTTTGGTTCCATTACGAATGAAAAAGAATATATAGTAAAAGCTTTAAATGTACAGATTAATCTCTAGTTGTTGAAATGTTATTTGTCGTTGTTAGTCTTCTCATTTGTTTAGACGATCATGGAATGGAAATTATGAGTAAAATTCGGATTATTCGGATTATAAGAATATATAGTTTCATAGTTTTTATTATTGTCAATCTTTGGTTGTTTACATCCATTTGGTTCTACTTGATACCTGTACCCTGATATCCTGAACTGATTTTTCTTCACCAATTTGGTCTGATTTTTCGTATACGCTCAAAAGGAAGATAACAAAAGAGTGGTCATTAGACCTAACTAATGAGTATAGGTAAAAAAAAAAAAAAAAAGTCTCTATCTGTGATCTCAACTACCAGACACTCCTTCAAGAAGAGTCTAAAATGATACATACACTCTTTGATGCAACATGGTCAGAAAGTATCAAGACTACTTTCAAGTTTCAACTATGGGTGTGTTTGATTTTTGTTTTCCATGGAAAAGTTGAACTAGTGAAGTGATCATGGAAGAGAAGAGACAAGGGATGAGAGTGAGCATGAGACTTGTGACCTCCCATAGCTATCTTCTCTCAAAATCATGTGAAAAATACACTAGGGAGCCTAAGAAAACTTTTCCATGAAAAAACTCAAGAAATGTGCCTATCTTCATCATCATTGGCTGAAAACTTTTCTCACTTGCTCTCTCATCTCAACAATTTTCATGGTTTTCCATGGGAAAAAAAAAATCAAACACACTCGAAGATTTTCTTTCATATAAATTCATGCACAATGTAAACAATACCAGATCTTCACCGCCTAATGGCAAAGTATGTGTTGATCAGAGGAACCTCGTACTCTCGTAGTGTGCAATGCAGTGTGTCTGAACTTTAATTTGTTTCAGCCACATATTCACATATCTGAATAAAAGACAATGGGAAGATAGAACTCCTCATACTAATTATAGTGTTTCAGTGCTAATCCTTTTGGCACTATTTTGGGCCTGTGGCGTGGAAGTTGACTTGAACTCGAAAACAACCTCATTGGTGCTTTTGGAGAGTGGCGAGACAGTTAGAGTGCCTTTCATGATTGGTTTTAGAAAGTTGGAGTGTCTTTCATGATTGCTTAATTTGCAAGCCTATGATGAAGTTTTTGAAAGTTGAAATATTAGTCTGTATATGCTCATCCACTAAGGATGCGCAGAAGCAAATTATGGAGTATCACATTGTAGACTCTTCATATCTGCGGAAGCATAACAGAATAGGAGACCCATTTCATTTCAAGATCTCAATGAAATGCTTGGTTCTCGGCTCGGAAATACTAAATTATATCTGGAATATTATGTCCATTAAATCTGAGTTCCTTCATGATCACCATACCTTTACACCTTGTTCTGCCTTCTGTCAGTTGATTCATAAGTCGAATCACAGAAACATAATGCTTCTCTGGATCAACTGACTTGATTAGCAAGTTAAAGCTTTCATATTTCAACAAAGATTTGAGATCACTTTCGTGCTTAATATGAACAACGTCCACATTTGACACCGATTAGTAGGGAAAGTACAAGTGAATGCGACCAGTGGATGTGAATTATGTTGCTGGTAGATAGATAAGTTCCAGTTCTCCTTCGATGAACATATGGTCTGTCAAAGATGGAGACGGTAGAGAAAGGTGGAGGATGTAGTGCATGGATCATTCACTTTCCATCACTAGTGATTTGAGGCCTATGGTTCATGATGTTTGCCGTATTTTCTGGTAATGGCATGAGCTTGATTGGATTCTTCACAGACCCCAGGGCTATTGGGGGGATAGTATGCTGCTTAATCGCTGAGGTGACTCGCCAAGGTTTGTACCATATGCAAAAACTTTGTAGGCTCCTTTATGACTTTCTTTGACAGGCAGAAGCACCAAACGAATAGGGGGCAAATGTGTAACCTCCCAAATAGCCGAGGTATCATGTTCGGCCTTCTAATGAGTTAAATGCCTTTGGTGGAGCTGTCATGATCCAATTTACCTTGCTGCCTGTGTCACCTATTTCGAAAATCTTAGCCTAATAGATGGCTCCCTGCTGCTGTAGCAGAATATTCAAAATGACAGGAAGTGTTGTAAATTGAAAGAATCGAAAACAGAAAAGCCAATCCAAGTAGTTTTCTGTTCTAATATCTTCAAGACCCCAGGTAGGGGTGGTGTACTGCAAGAACTCTTAAGCATCGACTGTTAATCATCTTCTTTTCAATATATTTTGGATTTGCTACCAACTTTGCAGCAATCAATTAACCTTAGGCTGGTTGGAAGTCCTTAGGCTACCACATTATTACACTTTTGTTTCACTAATAAGAATTCGGAACTTTTGTGGAGTGTTTTCTGTTTGTGAAATTCCTCGCCAGCTTATGTTCATATTGTCCTTAACTTGTCTTACGTTAATCACATTCCAATCGAGATCCTTACTCAGCTTTCTCTTTACTTCGTCTATAATCAGGACTCTCTTACCGTGCACAACCAAACGTTATTCTACAACACTAACAACCTGCACTCAGTAGTCAGTAGGACTTTGATCAGTTACAAAATTAACAAGCATTCGAGAGCAATGTTATTGACTAACCTTTACTGTACTTGCAGTGGGTGCGACTTGTGTATCACATCCTTTGTTTTAATAGTTGAGCGATTTGCTCAGGACTTCCTGCAGATTTTGTTGCGTACTATCTATGCTGATTGATATCTAGATTATAGTCGAGGGCCATTTTTGTCTACTAATCCATATGTGGGTATTGTTCTTTTGTTTTTTGCCTTTCTTGCATCAATGCTTAGCCATAGTGCAGTCCAAAACCAGAAAACTTTGTTGGATTGCAGCATTTGGAAGCTTTCATTCAGTCAATTCAACTATTGCGTGCATTCAAATGGGAATACTTAAAGCATATCCTACAAACCAAAAAAACTTCTCGAACTGAATTACATCATTTGTTACATAAAAACGAGTGTTCTGTGCTGAACAACTGGGTGTCTCAAAGATGGAGGAGGCAGTGAAAGGCAGAACAGGTTGTGTACCAATCATTTCTTTTGCATCACAAGTGATTTGAGGCCAATGGTTCATGATGTTTGCGTCTTTCCTAATCATGGCTTCTGCCGGTGGCTCTTATGTCTTCGATATCAAAAAGTCACTTGGGTGTACTCAAACCACACTAAATTTGATTGGTTTTTTCAAAGACCTTGGGGCTATCATGGGGTTAGTATCCGGTCTAATGACCGAGGTGGCTCCAGCATGGTTTGTGCTCGTTGTTGGTGCTAGCACGAACTTTGTAGGCTACTTCATGGTGTGGCTTTCTGTCACTGGCAAAATCTCAAAACCCAAAGTCTGGCAAATGTGTTTCTCATTAAGAATTTCCCAAATAACCGAGGCATTAAGGTAGGTCTTTTGAAGGGGTTCACTGGCCTCAGTGGAGCTATCATGATTCAAATCTACCTTGCTATCTAAGGAAACAACTCAAATCTCTTATCCTGCTCGTTGGGTGGCTCCCGGCCGCTGTATCAATATTCTTTCTCTTCACCATCCGAACGATAAAGGTTGTTCAACAACCAAATGAGAACAGACTCTTCTTTCAGTACCTCTATGTTTCACTCCTGCTAGCCTTGTTTGTGATGGTTGTAACCATAACTCAGAAAAAAGTCACCTTCTCCCATGTTGGGTATGTTTTTAGTGCCATGATAGTAGGTATTTTGCTGTTTCTTCCTCTTGCCATTGCTGTCAGAGAAGAGCTTTTGCTTTGGAAGCAAAAGAAACAACCGATTGATCCCCTTGAATCAGTCTTAGAATCTCCGAAGGACCCCGAACTGCAGCCACAAAGCCTCAGTGATCAAGTTGTAGAGAGATCTAAAGTTTCTTTCTATGCCAACATCTTCAAGACCCCAAACAGAGGTGAAGATTATACCATACTACAAGGACTTCTAAACATCGACATGTTAATCATTTTCTTTGCAAAGTTTTGTGGGCTCGGTACAAACATTGCAGCAATTGATAACCTCGGGCAAATTGGTGAGTCATTAGGCTATCCATCTCTCAGTATTAGTACATTTGTTTCACTAGTAAGCATTTGGAACTTTGGTGGAAGAATTTTCGCTGGCTTTGCATGTGAAATCCTAGTCACAAACTATAAAGTCCCACGCCCGCTTATGCTTACAGTTTTCCTTGTTTTATCTTCCATCGGTCAAATTCTTATTGCCTTCCCTGCCCAGTTCTCCCTTTACATCGCTTCTATAATCATTGGATTTTCTTATGGTGCGTAACTGGCATTGTTCTTCATAATCATATCTGAATTATTTGGGCTAAAACACTATGCTACATTGTTCAACTTTGCTGGTTTGGCGAGTCCCCTTGGCTCCTATGTGTTCAATGTAAGGGTCACTGGGAAACTTTAAGACAGAGAGGCATTGAACCAACTAGCACTGAAGGGTCTCACTAAGCATTCAGTCAAGGACTTACTTGCATTGGAACACAATGTTACAGAATGTCTTTCATAGTACTGGCAGCTACATCGTTCTTTGGAGCATTAACTACTCTGGTTTTAGTGATTAGAACAGGCGGTTTTTACAAAGGAGACATCTATAAAAAGTTCAGGGAAGCTGGGCAAGAGGAAGTGGAATCGGCTTCCAGTACTAACCAGCATTGAGTAGGTTTACTCTGATGATCAAATCAACCCAAGTCGATCAATGGGAGGCTGAGCAACCAAAGCTGATTAACATTCAATTACTGTCGAGGGACATGGCTGGTCTACTGGACCACTGTCCTGTTTGTTTGCTTTTGTTGTTTTACAAATGTCGAGGCTCTTTGATGCTTTTGTTTACAATGCATCAATTCATGTAATGGCATCTCAACACTTTGAAACTTTCTATTTGTATGGAAGGCCAAATTGCAATAGCTTCAATATATATTCCCATTGCCTAATTGAAAGTTGTTCATGGGGTTTGTCCGATTCCCATCTCCTAATTAGGACAGAGAGTGAATCCATCCCAGGGAATCGTGCAGTCCCTTTCCTCATCTGATCCAAAGTTTATCCAATGATCATATTGTGTTCATGGAACAGGGTAAAATCCCAAAAATTAGAGAATGAGATTGTCTGATGAATGATCATTGAGGCTCTAGCTCTTACTGACTCTTGTCATCTGATTCTTTTATAATAATTGGAGAATGAGAGTAACTTTCCAAGTTATGTGATGCAATCTTAACGACGTTCAAATCTGATCAAGTCTATTGCTTCGCGTCATTTGTGATAATCCTAAATTCCTAATAGCATCACTGACATGTAATACTACACTTCAGAGGCAGGGCACCAATTCTACTTTCCAGTAGAAAACCTCAGCTCAAGCATTCTCGCCAAGTTCTCCCTCTACTAAATTTGGTTGCTAGGGTGAAGATTGTTTATCAACTGATACACTCCACCTTACCCCTTCCATAGAACCCACGTTCCTATATTTAGGAACAACACTGAACAGATTGAAACATATGCCACAAGGACTCGTTTTTTCAACAGTGAATCCAAGCCCAGTACAAGTCCCTGACCAAATTATATGATACTAATGGTATGTGTTACCATACCAGCAATCGCTATCAAAAACTATTTATACAACATAAGTGAAATTTATCAGATTTGTCAATGAAGGCCAAAAAAATATCTATTAGAACAGGATAATGATTCCAACAGACATCTATGACTTTTATTCAGAGACAGTGTTCCTATGCAGTCAGACAAAATGTTAACACACTTCCGCCAGGTCTCTCAAGGTGTTCTCTAGAATCCAAAATAGCCGCTTCTGTGGCTTCTTTGAGATAAAAGTTCACTGCTTTCCAAAAGCCTGCAAGAAAAATTCAATGTCATCCCCAGTTATGGTTGTGTAACCCACATTAGTTTGATCATTTAGGACTATCACCATGAGAATCCATGGAAACCTATGTATACATGAATTGATAGAACTTATGGCAGGTACAATGTTACTTGATGTTGATTTTAGCTGAAGAAGAATATTGCATATCCTTATTGATGCTCCACTAAGACAATTTACATCTCTACCCTCTTCCTCTCAGGCTGATGTAGATTATGGGAGCGGGAAGGATGTGCCTGATATGTTCGCATACAGGTAATATGTATGCATAAGAATTATTGTAGTGTATACACATACTCGCATAAAGATATACTTAAAAATATATATATCACAACAGTTCAAAATGGGCACTACCAAGTACCAAAGTTGGGACGACCCTTGGTGCCACCTTTTCCCTTTGAAAATAAGTGTGTTAATGAAGTTCCTACAATCATCTCTGCTGACAACCACTTTGGCAACTTCCTACAACCACTTTGTGGCAACTGCCAACAACAGTACAGATAGCATATTAGACGAGCTAATGCTATTCCACCAAAAAACATAGAAGATGACAATACAGGCAACACCTAAAACATCATTTAGAAACTTGATGCACGGTTACTTTTACCTGTTTATAGGTATTGCACAATCGACCCATAGGTCAGAAGCTTCAAGCCATTCGCCATAAGATTGACCTTCGTTGTTCAGTTTATAAATGATGCGGAAGAATCTGCTCAAAACACTTTTGGATTATGATGAACTTATTCAAGGAATAAAGTATCAAACTGTAAGCGATCCTTCGATTTTTTAGACATAAACTGGCTCGACCTTTAATCCACACCCTCCCACTGTAAGGCCCCTTATCCATTTGGAAGTACAGAACTGGGTGATTATGTTTTTTTTTTCCTTCTATTTAATCAAAATGTGTTTCAAAACTGAAAAAAATGAACTCTTCCAACAAATATAACAAGATTGGTCCCAAACAGCTACCAATTCTCCCGTTTCACCTACTGCTTCAGGCTGTAGTAATTTTGCTACAAATTTACAGGCTACTCCTGCCAATTTGCTTTAGGAATTATGGATAGAAACAATTAACTTTATGGATCATTTTGAACAAATTCACTCGTCAGTGTTGTTGGAAACTCAGCTATCAGTCATATGGGAAGAACCGCCATCTCTGTCATTGAACCAGGACAACACCCAAACTTGACTCATTTTAGGCCCTCTGAGACTCACTTGAAGCTATCATCGTCTTCCTCATATACATAAAGCTATACACACTCAAACCATAGAATCATGGCCTCATGGGAAAGAGGAAAGAGACTGTAAATCTTGAAAGGGGAACATGAGACTTTCATTTACAAAAACATGGACACCAATTGTTCTCTTCAATTTTTCTACTATGCTCAATATGAAAAAATTATGAAACCCAATTTCAATTTGGTAATTAAGTTTCGTCGAAGTAACAAAGGAAAGGGATCCACGATCGAGGAAGTATGGCACGGATGTCTTAACCAAACCAGAAATGGGGAAATCTGGAGAGAGCTGCATATGTGTGTAATGGTTTCTTGTCAATAAATTATTCCAGTTCTTGTATTGCTTTTATTCTTTTATTACTGTTATTGAGTGTATGTATGTGTAACGTTTCCTATCATTTTTCTGAGTCAAATTTTGAGTTGTGCAAAGATACACTTGATTCTTAATTCACTTTGTTGAAGTAATGATCGTAGCGCAAGAAGGGCAAAAGGATGAGCATGACAACAAGAGGAGTTATCAGAGAGACTTGGTAACTGGGAAATTGATCATGAATACTAGAGGTGATAACACACTTTCCTTGTTCTCAAAATGCAAACACGATAACCAGATGCACTACTCATGCACTTTTCTCCTCTGCCTCTCCATCACTGGGATCTGACTTCTTAGACCGATAATTTTTTTAAACATGTTTTGACTAAAACTCTGTGGTTAAGTTTAGGAATGATCTGCGGATAAATTCAGTCATGAAAATAATTAAAAAAAAAAAAAACAATGTTATTTGTGAAATCTGATAAATTTCATTGAAATGGTAATGGTGCGAGTTAGGTGAACTAACAATTCACTCATACGTATCACCTGGGTGAGGATTCAGTTAGCAAGCTAAATTGTATCACATTGCAATTCTCAATTTATATGCGATAATAGTTTTTAAAGTTAAAGAGAAAAGTCCTTAAGCATTTCTCACCCAGGTGATACCTATGAGTGAATTGTATCACATGACGAAGAACAGTATGCACCAATTTATATGACGAAGAACAGTATGCACCAATTTATATGAGAAAAGTTAAAGAAGAACAGTATGCACCAATTTAACTTCTTTTCGAGTGTATTGATGTGATACAATTCTCAATTTAACTTTAAAAACTATTATCGATATAAATTGGTGCATACTGAGCTCCATTCTAAAATTATTATCGCATTGCCGATCGAAAAATAAATTGTAAAGAGAAAAGTTAGCGAATTTACTTTCTCACGAGTCATAAATCAGTATTCCAGCTGCTAGGAGTCATAAATCAGTATTCCATTAACTCTGCAGTAACTTCTGTTGGTGGTCTTAGAAGTTACAAGGCAGATGTAGTACCCATGTAAGCATATCTCATGTTCCCCTTTATTTGGTGATGCCTACTTGTTCTTCATTAAAACCTATCCCTTACATTTTCTTTTCTCCTTTTCTTTCAGTCAAACATCGCCTAGTCAAGGTTCTAGGCATTATTCTCCAAGCTTCAACTAAATGATTATTCGTTAGGCTACATAACAACTGTTTAGCATGGCACAAAAACAGTATTAAGTGGCCCAGTGCCGAGTCCCTTGTCAATGGAGTAAAGACACTTTTCTCTGTGTCTTTTTGATATGTAAACTTTTGTATGGTTTGTTATTTAACCAGATCATTGTAGATCAATCAACGTTTTTACTGAACTCTCCACTTTGTTTCACTCCACCTACTACTGTGTACAAAGAAGGAGACGAACCATAAATAGTGTACATATTTCTTTCAAAAGACTTTCTTATTTCTACCTGGGTGAGCCACTTCATCTTATTGAGTAAGCGAATCACACAAGAGTTCAAGCCATGCTAAATTTTCTAACACTGTCAAATATGATCACCAAGTGACTGATGACAATCTTATAATTCGTCAACCTCTAAACCATTTTCCACTAGGCTACACAACGATAATATCCACGCTATGATGACATTTCTTACAAGATCGAAAAGAAGTTAAATTGTATCACATGACGAAGAACAGTATGCACCAATTTCTATGAGTTTTTCAAGTGTGCTATAACATTGCAATTCTCAAATCATTTCATCATAAAACATAAATTCAATTCGAAAAGAGTAGACTAAGATCGAACCTCAATAATTATCGGAGCTTTGCCTTCACCGAACTCTTCTTCATGGCTTCCGTGATTTTCTCCATGTATCCTTCAATCGGTGGGGTCAAAGTCGCCATATCCCTATTAGAAGGAAATGGTGTCAAATCCGGTACAAGTGCTGCCTCCTTCAAACCCTCGGGAAGCGCCTCAATAGCCTCCTTCTTCAACCTCAGCAATGTCGACTCCGCCGCTCGTCTCGCCCGATGCTGCCTCATTAAAACCCTACTATACTCCTTAGACAGCCTCTTCCCATCCTCCACCGTCAACTCATACTTAGGCACCTTCTCCGCATCCACTAAACCTAGAGAGATTAGATCCAGCCCCGGCGTGCCCATGATCTCCCTGAACTCGTCTTTAGTTTTCTGCTTCTTGATCAAATCTAACTCTCTTTGCCTCTCTTTACTTATCAGCCCTAACTTCTCCCGCTCGGCTTCGCGAGCTTTTTGTTTCGGCTTTAAGTATCGGATCGGTGTCGGAGCGTTAATGCACGAGTCCACCATGTTGTTCAACCGCTGGCTAGCTTCGTTGCCTCGCCCTCCTCCGCCACCAGATGCCGCTGCGGGGTGGCGCCTTTCTTTTTCGGGATTTTGGCTTTCTGTAGGGTTTGGCCTGTTTTGAGCTTGCCTTTGCCTTTTGCTGTGCCGCTCACGCTGCAGCGTTGGAGAAATTGGTGGTTTAGGGTTTTGAGTGAGGGGAGGAGAAGTGAGTTCGCTCTTGATCGGATCATCTCGGAGAAGATGAAGACACTGTGCGTGTGAAAGTGGATTGTTGGGTTTAGGGTTTTGAAGGTTTGTTTACTCAGTAGTCACACTACTCCCACCACCAAAATATGAAATAGCATCCCCAATGTTATCAAATACGAATAAATATACATATACATCCCTAATAAAAAAAAAACAAGAAAATCAATAACTTTTTTCATTTTCTCCTAGTGCATTAATTGAGCTAAAATAAAATAAAAAAAGTTGATTTTGAGTGTGTTCTCAAACACAACCTTAGCAATTTCAACTCTCGAAAAATGACATTGTCGTTAGTGGTTGCAAAGTTGCAGTAGTGTTGGTAGATATAAAATTGTCGAGGCATGTGAAGTTCGGATGTTTTGATAATAAAAGATCGTGCGTGTAAAATTATATGTACCCATCTAGAAAGCTACAACTTTAGGAATTGTTATTGCTAATGTTGTTCCTCCCTCGTCATCCTCATCATCAGGATCAAGTCCTTCGACTTCAAGAGATCCTACTCTTCTTCCTCATCTCCGACCTCCAACTAAATCATCAGAATAATTGGGTTGTATAAGAAAATCAAATAGAAAACGAAATTAGAAAGAAATAGTAAATGGACCCCAAAGTAGTTAGATACAATCAAAAAAATTGTAAGTTCACCATTCAATGTGCAATTCTCTCCCTCTTCATGACTCTATGGAAGACATTTTTACACACGTCACACCAGATATCCTTATTAGGGACGCAGTGTCTTGCAATGCCAGCAGATTGACTACTGTAGTGGCAAAGTTGTTTTGTTTTCCTCTTCTTCTTCAGAGCCATGAATAACAACTCAAACGATAGACAAATGACCACTAGGGTTTTAGACAAAAATGATACATAATTGCCATGTATAGATATGAACTTTTTGTATTGTTGTTATTAAAACATCTATCGAAGTATCAAATTGCTATTGAAACTTTTATTTGTGGATAAAAAATGTCATATCAATAAATAAATATGGTATGGACTTGAGTTTCTACAACAATCCCGAGTCTGATAGTGAGATGGCCTAGCTTTTTTCAAGGTTGATAATTTCCATGGCCTCTTTCATGAATCAGGACAGGTGGTATTTGAGGAATTCCCTTTCCTTTTGTTTTACTTACAGTAAATTGGTGAAATTGGAAGCATTCTTCCTTGCATGTAGTACCCAATGAAAGTGGATTGTAGGGTTCTGAAGTCCCCAATGGACATCTCCTCGAGGTTGTAAAACCATGTTAAGGGTGTCATTGAGATTGTTCGAGAAGATCTTGTAGCCTAATTGGTCGTGTTTTAGATCTTCCCATTGGATTGTCATGTGCTTGAAGTGTAGCATATGCTCGTACAAGTCAAAATCCCCATCATACCACTGAAAGGTCGACATGGTGAACTTTTTCGGGAAGTCCATGTTCTCGATCTCGGTTAGGAGGGGGAATCAGTTGAGTCAGGCAAGGGCGTCCTTGTAATTGTTTATTTTCACTCACTTATTATCGTGTTTGGCAAGCAAGTCCTTAAGCATCTTCTCCATTGTCACCACATTGGTAGGTGATGCCAGAATGACAACTAGGGTCGGAGTTCGTTTTAAAGGAGCAAGGTCAGGATTCGAGTTCGGTATTGTTGTGCATCTACGACACTTTAGGATTGTTCCTCTTAGGACCCTGTTGGGCCATTAGCCACATTGTGTATGTTGGCAATCTCAGCCTCACAGGCAGCCTTATCGGTTATCAGTTGGTCACGCAGTTGGGCCAAGGCCTCACTCGATTGCTCAGACGTTTCGAAGTCCAATTGGGACTTGAAAACTTCCTATTGGATTTTTTTTACCTGAGAGGTAGTTATTGTCTTCTTGTTATTGTTTTACTTAGGAGGCACGATCTCTTAACTTTAGAAGTTCCCATGAACGACACCAAATGTTGATAGTTGAAAGTAGTCTCAAAACTTCTCCTGCTAAGGTACTTGCACAAACTCTAATTCCTAGCATGTATCCGTGCAGAGACTTCGGCAGTTAAGTCAATAACAGGCAAAGGAAGTAATAGAGTGAGAGGTTCAGAGATCAATTTTTGCTTGGGTGTTAATGCGTGTCTAACTCTTGGGAAATTAGTTTGTATTTTACCTGTTTGATTGAATATCTGCAATGGTGATATGATTGAATATATCCAAATCTACCAGATATAAGGTAGCCTCGAGCCGACTCTTGCATATCTCAGGCAATGTGAAAATTTGAAATCGAGGACGTGCAAAATATGCATTATCAACAATATTTGTTAGCGGCAAGTATCTTAAATTCGGGAGGGATATGGGGTTTAGGTGAACTTATTGGGATGGAATTGAATGAAAGGTTTTACTTAGTCGAAATTGTTGAATAGTTGATTACTAACAATAAGTGCAAGAAGAAAATTGGTTTGATCGAGGTAGAAAATCACAAAATGCAAATGACTCACACGATCACAACTTCATGATTAGGAAGAGTGGTAAAGCTTGTGGGAGTTTTGTGAGGACTTCGATAGTGAAATAATTGTCGTGTATGGATAGGAGTTTTGTAGATGTTATCAAAAAATTTTGTATATGTTATTGAACTATTTATTTGTGGATAAAGGAAACCAATGTCATATTAACCTAAATAAGACGAGACTACATATTTGTTAATACATCAATTTATTTGCATCAACACAACTAGACATCAAATTGTTAGATGTTAGTTCTTTTCATTAGTTAAAACAAGTTATAAGTGTTATCCCGGTGCCTCCTCCCTCCATTCCATTCATTGCTTCATTGTTGACCGATCAATGTTGACCTCAACAACCCTCCATTCCCCATCTGACCCATCTGGTGCCACTGCTACAACCCACCAAACCCTTCAATCTCCGCTTAGGGGTGTTAGTTGGTTCTTGAAAACCGATTGAATCGAACGGAATATAACCAAAATAAAACGAAACCAAACAATGAAAACTTAACCGAGTTAATTTGGTTGAGTTTCATTTTATGTTTTTCATACACTCGAAAAATCGAACTGAACGAAATGCATTTATTATTATTATCATTAATTCCCAACCGTTCTAACCCACCTACTCTTGCCTTCTTTTAATTCTCATCCACCCCAAAGCTTATCTTTCTCCAAGATCCCATTTAATTTCCACATTTAGTCTGAGAGTCCCACTCCCACTTACAATTTTTTTTTTGTTTTATTCATACCCACCAAAAGCTTATATTTATCCAAGACTCCCAAACATCCAAACCCACACCACCACTCCAAAGGTGTGTCTCTCCCCTTATTTACTCTATCTTTTTAGATCTGAGGCGTAAGAAAAGGTGGTGGATGAGGTGGAGGTGAGGATGGCTTGTGGGGATGGCGAAGTGAAATCAGAGTGAGGGTCTGTGATGGCGGTGGCTGAATTTCGATAGAGAGACGAAGGGGAAGGGATGGGGACAGTGGTGGTGGTGGTAGAGATGGAGAAAGGGGAAGAAGGGGTAGTGTGACACCGAGAGTGCTGTCTTGTTGGTTTATTCGATTCAATACTTCTTGTTCATTGTTATCACTTGTTTTTTTAATAGTGAAAAGTAGTATTGATGTTGTTGTGTGTATCTGGAAGTTATATAGAGCCCCATATCTCATGTGGTATGTGGTTTGATTTTTGGACTCTACTACTTAGCCTTAGTTTTGGCTTGTGATTTAATCAAAGTAGTTGTCTTCTGTTGGCTTATGATTTAATCAAACTAGTCCTCATTGGATTGGTCATCAATTATTTGAGTTCATTCTTCTAAGGATAGAATGCTTCTATACAGATTGTGATGGAAAAATGAAAAATCGAACATAATTGAAACCGGATCGATCGGTTTGGTTTCATTTTTTGTTTGAAAAATATAACAACCGAACCGAAAATCGAATCCCTAGTTCAGTTCGGTTTGATTTTGTCCAATTTTTAAACCAACCGAATCGATTAACACCCCTATCTCCGCATGCTGCAGCATTGTCCCTATTGCCACATTATAATTGATGTTGCTGCATCTGATTCATTCTCGACATCAAAGGTGATCTCGGCAACTGCATTTGAAAAATCTTCAACTCAATGCACTTTAAAGAGAATGGTAATAACCCGTAGTTTATATATTTTTAATGGACAAATTAAGTTAACACATGATCAATATAAATAAAAAGTAACATAAAAATGAGATTTAAAAAAAGTAAAAAAAAAGGTTAATTTTGCCTGGTAGAATAGTACATCAACAACACCATTCTACGGCTAAGATTTATCCTTCACATTCTCTGTACCTACATACACCAAAGCCCCTGAAAGCACCAAATCACCGTCTCGTCCTATAACCGTCTCCATGCACATTTGGCACCAAAGGACTCTCTCTCTTCTGTCACTCCCTTCACTCTCTCTTCTCGTCTACAATTTCCCCTCTCCCTCTGTTAGGGTTTTCTTGTTCTTCTTCGATGCAAATGCGATGAAGGGAAAGGGAAAGCAAGTCGCCGTGAAGAACTCTTCGAAGAGGAAGAGAGACGATTCTGATAAGGCCAGTGGCAGTGGCCGGAGCCGGAAGAGCCGCGGCGTTCTCCAGTTCTTCGACGTCGCCGCGCAAGAAGCCGATGATGACAGCGAGTACGATTTCTCCGACCAAGGTGAAAACCCCTAACACTTCAATTGTTGTGTTCCGTACTGTGTGATTTCTAGGGTTTTTGTTATGGTCATGATCGTTCTTTATTTTGTGACAAGTTCGCAAATGTGGAGGTTTGTTGTTGATTTGGGTGTGTATTTGTGCATGCATTTAGGGAATTTTAGAGGTGGATGATGTAATGATGATGTGGATTTGAACCTGCATGAAGAGATTTGGGCATGGTTAAGTTATATTATCTTGGTTGGTTTTGTGTGTACAGGGATTAGTGTTTTCAAAGCTCTGTTTATTTCATTTTTCAACGGAGTTGTGGGTTCCAAGGACTTTTGGGCATCATGATACGAGGGTCCTGTGTGTTTTAATATGAATAAATTGTCATTGTTTTATAAAATGTTATAATTTCAAAATTCTTAAGAGTACTTATGTTTTTAATGGGCAGTAGATCATGCATCAGCAGGGAGGGAAATTTACAACTTGAGTTTCAATTTGGTTGGTTCTTGAGAAATATTGCGCGAGGTTGACTAGGTGCATATAGAAGGGAATTAGGAGTGGGTTGCTTTATGTTCATGGATTGTATAACAGGGAATTAGGTGGGTGATTAAGGTTCAGAAACAACAAAGTTAGTATGATGATTTTGTGGAAATGTTGGATTGTGAAAGTGGGTAGAATATGTGATAAGCAAGATGATAAAATCGACTCAATAATCAAACGGGTTAGTTTGCATATGGACAGCGAGGGAGACTCACTGTTGTTTAATTGCTGTTTGGAGAGATAATCTCTCCTTGTTTATACTGCATTATGTAGCAATGGTTTGCCAATTTTTGATATTGTGTGCTTTTCTTACTTTTCATGGTTCAACTCAACCTACTTTTTGCTCTACCTTTGTTTTTTTCCGTCCACGATTTTGTCTATGCTATAATAGCCAAAGAAAGAGAAAGAAAACTTTAAACACCTCATTGAAACAAAACCCTTCTGGACGTTGGTTAAATGACTCAAGTCCAATACTGCTATGAGCGGTGGACACAGGTGATGGTTTGCATGATGGAAGAACGCTTGGATGGACTTGATGCCCCATCTATGAACTGGTGAAGTTTTAATGAATGCATTGTGCAAATCCAATGTTTTGTTTTCAGCGTTCATTGGTTATGT
The DNA here is from genome assembly GCA_003290165.1 of Berberis thunbergii. Lineage (NCBI taxonomy): Eukaryota > Viridiplantae > Streptophyta > Magnoliopsida > Ranunculales > Berberidaceae > Berberis > Berberis thunbergii. The sequence goes on from QNQO01000641.1 coordinate 573,381, forward strand.
AGTTGTCATCTTCTTTGTTTATTGGATTAGTGCAATGCAACTTTTTCTTGTTTCTTGCAGATTTTACAGATGAAGTTGAGGCAAATCTCAAAGCTAAGGAAGGACTTGGAAAAGCTCATAACATTCCATTTATGCCCAAAGAAGAAGAACTTAGTGATGATGAGCTCGAGAAATATCTGGAAGAGCGATACAGGTCTAGTTCAAAGTATGTTGTCTATGCTAAAGACGAGTTCGAGAGTAAAGGTTCTGGTGACAAAAACTCTCTCCTGCCATTTGTGGATGGTCCAGTTATCTGGAAAGTCAAATGCATGGTATGATACATAGGTTTTGCAATACAAAACTTTGGTGTTTCCAGGCCTTCTATTCATGAAGTTGTTTCTCTTAGGTTGGACATGAGCGTCAGGCAGCATTCTGCCTAATCCAGAAATATGTTGACCTGCAAACTCTTGGAACTAAACTGAAAATAGTGTCAGCCTTTGCTATTGACCATGTGAAGGGATATATTTATCTTGAAGCTGAGAGGGAATATGATATTCTGGAGGTATTTTTTGGAGTAGTAGTTACCGTGAACATTTGCCATCACTTTGTGCATTATCTCTAAGTCTTACTCACATGCTGCAGGCATGTAAGGGGCTTTGTTCCATATATTCAAGTAGGATATCACCAGTCCCAAATAATGAAGTGGAACATTTATTATCTGTCCAAAACACATCAAGTAAAGTCTCTATAGGCACATGGGTTCGTGTAAAGTATGGGAATTACAAAGGGGATCTAGCAATGGTAAGACTGTAAGAGTGATATTTTTTCAAGTTCACGATTAGCTGGATTCAAACATGTTTTGATGCTAACCTGTTAATTTCTATAGGTTGTGGCTGTTGATGACAATTGGAAAAAGGCAACTGTGAAGCTTGTCCCAAGAGTTGATCTAGAAGCTCTGGCGAAAAAGCTGGTATTTAAACTTCTTTTTATTATCATTATTTTGCAGTGATAATCACTTTCCAAGCAATTATGCACTATATGTTATTTCTATATATACTTGATCTAGATCTTCTCGTTTTCTTGTTTTGTTATATTTGAAAAGATTTAGATTCTTAATTTCTTATTTATTTATTATTTTTGATTATTTAAGTCTCAACCATTTTATGTTGGTTGGAATCGTAGAAGTTGTTTTGGAGATGTGTTACTGTTGATTGTTGCTAACAATAAATAAATACTGACGTGAAGAAAATGAGTTATAGCTATAAACTTATAGCTAGAAATTTGAGTCTCCTGGAGAAAAAAACAGTGAGCTATAAGCTTGTTCGGCTTGTTAATGCAAGTTATTGTTGGGAGAGAACTCAGGCTGCTATATCTTGTTCATCCCAAAGTGATATTTTGTACGTCACTTTCTTATGTTAAGATGCAATGTAGGCTAGAACATTAAAGATTTAGGTCTTTACACTTTGGTGAATCAAATAAGTGGTGGAGATTGGATAATTAGGGATGGACTTAGGTATTTGTAGGTTTAATTGTGCTCTTTAAACTTCATCTACTTCTCTCCCAATTGAACCTCTAAATTGAGATTATCTTGTAAGGGAGGACTCTCAATCAAGATGAAGCAATTGTGTGCTTAAAACTTCGCCTACTTTTCTTCCAATTACCTCTAAAGTGAGATTATCTTGCAAGGAAGGACTTGTAATCAAGCTTGATTTCTTTCAAAACAGAACTTGATCGCAAAGTTCTATGTCTACAAGCCGATCATAATAACACGAAGAGGAGAAAATCTCTTTCTTTCAAGGATGCACGGACTCGGATACGCGTCGTATCGGATGCGGATACGACACGGCGATTTGGCAATTTTCAAAAAACTAGGACTCGGGGACTCGGCGACACGTCAATCAAACCTTATTTTTATTTTTATATTTTGTTAAAAAACTATTAACATAATGTCATAACTCATAAACAATAATTAATAATCCAAACATATAAAACATCTAGATGCATAATAGATTAATTGAAAACCAATTAGCAATAAACATACAATAAAGATACAAAGCAAAATCTTGTTATTCGAAATCTGAAGAGATTAGGACTAAGATATGAAATTTGATTATGTAAAACAGGGAGATGATTAAGTTACCAGGCATGACACACAAAGCTCTTGCTTCAACAGAAACAAAATCTGGATTAGCAACCACCATAGGAAGTTTCTTTGATGCACAACTCTCCAAAATCTTCTCAAGATCATCCAATTTCATAGGAAGTGCATCACCAGAAGCAAGGCCAAGAGCTTCAGTCCCATGAGCTAGAATGAAATTTGCATCTTCAACATTCTCAACAACCTGTAAGCCAAGTCCCTATTACAAGAGATTTGTACATAGATAGGAAGTTAATAACTATATCTCCAAAGTCCAAACCAACAAAATTCGACATATCAACATATAAATTAATATCAAAAGTCATAAGACATTATATACCGAAATCAATAACTAAAGATCCTTAACCACATGTGAGTAACAACGGATTAAGTAATGTGAGATGACTAGATGAGTAATGGAAACTGAGGTAGTGAGGTGTTTTGACTTCTCATTTGGAAGGTTAGTTGTATACTTGTATTATGTATAGCATCAGGGTCATACAACCCAAATCTGACCTATTTACTATCTACTTATCGAGCGATCCTATCAAGGCAAGGCAACAAACTCAAATCCAGCCTGAGATAGTAGATAGTGAGATCTGAAGTAGTGAAGAGCAGAAGGAGTAGGACAGATCAGTGACAGTGAGTGACTGAGTGAGACGAACCTGAGCTCAGTCCGACTCTGACAGACTCCTATTTCTTCTTCTTCCCTTCCTTTCTCTTCTTCCTCTTCCTTCTTTCTTTTCTTCCTCGCCTCCTTCTTTCTCTCTGGTTGTGTGGTTTGAGCAAGAAGAAATCGGGAGATTAGGTTTTAATATTAGGGCTTTACATCTCATCCGTCCGATCTTATCAAGATCTGAAAAAAAATTATTAGCAACCGAATCCTGACTGTGTCCTGATCGTATCCGGACCGTGTCTAGGCCGTATCCTGACCAAGTCAAGTTGACCGATACGTTGACCTCGTGTCGGATACGTGTTGGCTGCAAATCGCACGCGTATCCGTATCTGACATGCGTTTTACTAGGATTCGGAGGGTTTTTCCGAGAGTCCTTACTTCCTAGCTTCCTTTCAATCTATTAAACGACAACCTATCCCATCCATTTGAGGGATCTAGATAGTCACAAAAAAGTCCTCAATGAGAATATTATTTGAGTTGGAGAATGTCACGATTTCTTGTGAAATCAATATGTGAAGTGCTCAATTGGTTGCAACATCTATTTCCAAATGATTTTGGCTGAAACATAAGAAATTGTGATTGATTTGAATTGATTTACTGAACTGTGAATGAATTTCAACTCTTTGAAATTGATTTAAGAATGTATGTTGTGTTTGTCAAAGAAATGGGTTTCAAACCCTTATTTGTTGGGTAAGAGGAAGCAAAATAACCAGATAATAAATAAATAAAGCACATGTTGAACATGTGCTTATCTAGGCGGTTGTGCAGCTAAAATAAAAATTGACCCTTCGTGATCCATGATCGAATTATGATTAATTGATCTATTTTTTTCAAAGCATGTATTTTAAAATTTAATCATAGTCATAGATTACAAAAATAAATAATTAATCAAGATGTTATAAATTTGTAATTATATCACTTTTGTACTAGAAATGTACATTTGCAATTGAATATCCTCATATCATCACTATCTTCTCCAAACACACCTCCAAACACACCAGACACACTAGGCACCATACTTGCAATTGAACCAACTACTCACCACACCCATCTTCTCCTCTTTTCCAACACCCCACCCCACCCCACCTATATTCTCATCTTCTCCAAAAACTCCTCCATCAACTACTCCACCACCTGTGATACTGCCCCGAACCCAATCTCCAACCAATCTCTGAGTCTGTGACAACCCCCACCCAGAAACACCCACCAATGCCATAAAAAATTCTTTAGCTAAGAAATGTGGAGAAGAAATCCAAGAAAAATAACTAAAAAAACAAAAAACAAAAAACAAAGAATAAAGAAAAAGAATTGTTTGTAGCATGTGGTAGGAGGAATCCAAAATTAGATGTATAGGAAGAAGGAAGAGATGAATGAGAGATATACTGGTGATGCCTTCGCCGTTCAGAGTGAAGATGCTATGCGATGCGATTGGGTCTTCTTCACTTTCCTGCTGCTTTTTTCTTTTTCTGGTTATCTTCTCTTGGATGATTAGACACTCGAACAAGCAGAGCGTTGCGAATGGAGCTGCGATTTTGCGAATGGGATGAGATCGGGTTAGTTAGGTTTTAGTTATTTTTATATATAGACAATGATAAATCGGTGAGTTGGATGGGCCAATTTATCGGTGACTCGCTGATTTGTCCAAGTCTGCGAAATCAAAATGCTAAATACCCTAATAATTTCAGTCACACCCTGATAACCGATTTTTCGCCAATTTTGAGGCAATTTTTCACTGCATTAATAACACAACTAGGCGGTAACCGAGTCAATTCTGTGACTTTGTGAGTATAGGCAAAGTGAGGAGTCATTATTTTTGGTAAGCTGCACCTAGCGGTTGTAGCCTTTGACTACATAGTCTACAGGCGACCAGAGAAGCAGGTCAAGATGATCTTGATGACTATTCAAGATCATACAAAAGGAAATTTTTTGAAAACTCTGGTTTTGTTGTAGTAAGTGTGATAGCATCTTTTGTACTCTGTTACATGCTGTGTACTCTGGGTGCAAGGATAGTGGCTGTAGACAGTTTCAGTTTGCTGGTCTAGAAGATAGCATTACAAAACAATGTTGCCAAGGCTAAGAGAACCTCAACATAGTCTGATCCAGTGGAACAAGCATTTATAGATTCTCAGGTATGATGAGAAATGAAACCAATAAAGACTGTTTACTGCTTTGAACCTCTGTCATCAGTGAAAACAATGTTTTGGTCTCAATGATCGAAATGTAGTAGATAAGGTGTTAAGAAGCATGTGAAGATTAGGACTAATATGGTTTATATTTATTTGTTTATCTATTTATTATTTATTTATCAAACAAGCATAAATACATTGAAAAAGTGAGTGGAAAGTCACAAGGCAAGAAATAACGCAAATAGAAACAATTATAGAGGAAATACGTGAAAGTCTACATTACCCCAGATACAACACCATTGCTAACCTAGAACTTTAGTCTCGTCATGTATGGAGTGAGTTTCCTTTTAGTAAAAATGTTAAAAAGACAATAATGGAAAACTGGGTATGAAGCAGGTTAGGCAAATCCTTCATAGGGAAGACCCTTGTGGTGTGAAGTTGTCAGATGTTTCATGACGTAAGGTCCATAGAAAGGTGCCCATAAAGGTAGGGACTAAGGAGATCAGCATGGAAAAGAAGTGAGCAACATCACCATCAATTTTCATTATGACGTAATTATGAAGGTATTGAGGCAAAGGAAAATCTTGGTAGGACAAATTACGAGTTTAGGGGGAATGTTACAGGCCTGTTTATTTTTTTATGATTAGACGCCTTTTGTTAGTCATACATTGCAAGCTTAGTTGTCACTTTCGTATGGAAGACTACTTGACTTGTGACTCTAAGGGTGTGTTTGGTTGGATGGAATCCTATGCCATGTGAATTCATGAGGGGCTCCCTACATTTTAGACTAAATTGATGAATCACTCCACATCCACCATTTGATTTTGTGATCAATGGTGGAAATGAAAGTTCCATGAACATGAGAATCCACTCCTTGGTCTCCCCAAGGCATGTGATTTCCATGTTCATGAGACTTTCATTCCCACTATTGATCACAAAATCAAATGATGGATGTGGAGTGATTCCTCAAATTAGCCTAAAATATAGGGGTCCCCTCATAAATTTCCATGACATAGGATTCCATGTAACCAAACACACCCTAATAGTACATGTGCGTGTGATACCTAAACAGTGATGTGTCTTATGTGATTATATACGTGGTGTAACTTAACTACCCTTTGTTTGATGTGTCCAATAATTTATCATCTCTCTCTATTTAAGGTACAAATTTCATTGATTAAAAAAGGAATGTATGATTAGGGCGTTTTACTATAATGAAAGCCTTGCAACATAAGATAGAAGAGATTCCATATTCAGTCTTTGAAGTAGTGCTTGACGAAAATCGAAAACCTCCAAAGGGGTATGACATTCTCCTTTCTACTTCTTCCATCGGCGACCAAGTGTTTTCCTCAAGTATTACTTATTTCACTGGGCTGAATTTTGGTCAAAATTGGCTTCAAATTCTTTGATCATGTATAATCCGTTAAGTGGATCTGTTATTAATGGTTTAGCATAGTGAAATATTTCCAAAATAAGTTTGTTAACTTAATCGAATTAGGCGAAGTTGTTGTCCAAAGGAGAAATTGGTACTTTGTAGTACTTCGTCTGCTATAGTTATTTACTATGTCGCCAAGTTCATTTTCTAGGAAGATTGAGAGGTTGATCAGGGATTTTCTATGGTGTGGGAGCAATGATAATAAGTTGTTTTATATATTGAATTGGGGATACTATGTATGTCCAAGGATAAGAGTGGTCTGAAGCGTTGGGCATTCATAAGGTGAGTCTTAGTCTCGAGGCATAAACCTCATATAGATGACATAGAGCTCATTTGCCGAAGGCATTGGTTACCTCAGCGAAACAAAGCTCAGAAATTGATTTTGAAACCTTCAAATATATATTCTGGTTTTAATGCTTCAGTAGCTTCATCTCTCCACATTATGCCTTTTCCTTATTCTCTGTGCCTTTTTATCTTTTGTTGTGGGCACACAACACAACCTTTTATTGTGCAATTAGGGCAGTTGACATATCCATTAGATCTCATTGAGATTTAAACTATGCCAACGCAGTAATTCATGCGCCTTATACACCTTGACTCTAGTAATTTGTACACCTTATACACCTAGGCTTTGTACGAGTTGACTCGTATGTCTTGTGGACTTGCATGCGTTTGTGCTATATACTATGGTGTATGCTTTGAGGTTTTTTTGGAATTCCTCACTATGGAAGTATTCTCAGTCTCCTTTTTAACTATGGTATACGCCTTGAGGTTATACAATCCTTTAGGTCTAACTGACTTCCTAGGCATTCAATGCAATCTTCTGGCGGAGTTCAGTTCCAACTGCGAGGATGATTTGGAGTTAGATCATAGGCATTGAATCTTCGAGATCTAATCCAAATATGAAATCAGATCTAAACCAACTCAACGCCTTAAAAAAAGTCGACTCGTATGCATCAACTCGTACGAGCCACTCGTACACAATGAGTCGTGTCTACTCGCTTTGCTTTGATGCATGCACATCAATTGTAAATTTTCAAGCATTGCATATATATGTTAATGGTCTAATTTCATTGCAAAATCATATGTAAAACATTCAACCCAAATAAAAAACAAATGTCACAAACTTATAGTAGAGCGCCAATTCCTCTTCATCATATAGCCCATGATATCTTTCTAACTAATACGGTTCATTTCAATTTCACAATTTGAAGAGTCAGTGAAGTGGTGCACCAGGGAAACCGAGAGTGGAGGAGGCAGTTCGACATTTTATGTACACAAACCCCCATAGGCTTGAGTATATTAAAAACAAATTAATGTGTTATCCAAATTCGATAATCTAAGTATTTCGTTTTATTTTTGTTTCAACTGGTTTTGTTTATTTTAGAAATTGTGCGTGTACTCCATGTCAATGATTCTGTTTTATTTTCTATATAGGCAGGCGGTGGTACTGTCAAACAAATTGTTGTTCCGGCACCGAGAGTGATCAGCCCTAGTGAACTTGAGTAATGTCTAATATTGTGTATTTTAGGACATTGGTCTGGGTAGCCTGTTTTTTAATTGTTTTTTTGTCATAATAATTGTTCAGGAAATTGCGTAGTCACATTCAAGTAAAGCTTGATAGTCAATCTGGGAAAGTTTTTGATACAATTGACGGTTTAATGCTCAAGGATGGCTTTTTGTTTAAGAAAATCTCAATAGAGTCACTAAGCTATTTGGATATAGTTCCTTCAGCGGATGAGCTTCATAGGTTTAAGACTTCTAAGAAAGATGAAGATGCATCTGATGATACGGAGTGGTTGTCTCACCTTTATGGTGAACAACACAAAAGGCACTCCTCTGAGTGCAGCAAAGGGGCAACCAAGGGATCAGAAGGTACATCAGAGACTGGAAAAGCTAAATCAGGAACCAAACAACTTGATGCTTTTAAGCTGCACGACCTTGTATTTTTTGGGTAGGAAATTCTAACATGTTTGTTTTAGTTATGTGTAGAGTTTCTGTTTGACATGATGTTTCTCTTGCTTCGATATTTTTTCATTGCAGTCCGAAAGATTTTGGTGTTATCATAGGTGTGGAAAACGACACCTTCCAGGTTGAGTTGCATTTTCTTTCTCTTACCTCTCTTTTTGAGGTTCTGTATTTTTTACATTTTGGCTGTTATATAATTTGTATTTTTTCATTAGATTTTAAAGGACGACCCAGTGGAAGGAGCGGAAGTGGTGACTGTTGAGCTATATGAGATTAAGAGTGGTAGTTTGGAGAAAAAGTTTACCTCTTCTGACAAGCATTCGAAAATCATATCTATCAAAGACAGTGTTAGGGTTCTGGAAGGACCATTTGAGGTGTATATTGTTTATTTGATCACGGTATCTAGCATTTTGCTTTTGAACTTTGACATTTATGGGCTTCAACTCACAGGTCATCTTGCATTGCAGGGTAAACAAGGGGTTGTTAGGCATATTTGCAGAGGAGTTATCTTTATCTATGATGAGAACCAATTGGAGAACGGTGGATACTTCTGTGCCAAACCTGAGTTGTGTGAGAAAGTTAGTCATTCTAATGATGCTCACCCTGATAAATTTGTAGGTCTTGAAGGCAGATACTAACCTTTTGGCACTACTGTCATTATTATTGGTTTTGGTAGTGATGGTGGAATGATATATTTGTGTACTTTGGTTGCAACAGGGTGATGGGCTTGGGGATACAGGTGTTGAGGATCCTACTTCTGGTTTCTCGAAGAAGCCATGGCGAATGAAGGAAAATAGTCATGACTGTATGTCTCTTATTTTGTCTTGTCAATGTTCTTTTATTGTGTGTGTTTAAAGTTTTTTCCTCTTCCCTTTGATCTTAAGATTATGTTTCCTTACCAATTTAGCAATTGTGTGTAGTCAACAGTCGCCGTCAAGGAGATAGAGATGGAACATTCTCCATTGGCCAAAGTTTGCGAATTCGGGTTGGTTCTCTAAAAGGTTATCTTTGCCGTGTCATTGCTATATATCGAGCAAATGTTACGGTCAAGCTGGATTGTCATCCAAAGATTATTACCGGTTAGTTGCAAAATTGTTATTGTTGTTGCTGTTGCAAAGTTATTATTTTCTATTATGTCTATTAATGTGTTTGTATATTTCTTCTGTTATCTCATACTGCTGTACTTGGCAATGCTTTTCTGCAGTTAAAAGTGAGGAACTTGCTGAAGTTGGTTCAAAGTCAATCAGGTTTTGGTTTTCATTTCTCTCTGAACACTTGTCCTTGTATCATATATTTAGGATCTAACCAGCGTTTAACTATTCTCTGCTTTAATCAGAGGCGCCGAGTCCAATTTTATGAAGCCATTTGAAGGATTTGCATCACAAGGGCATTCCAATGGTATTTGTTTTCAGCAACTTAATATTAAATTTGTTACTATGCTAAGAATGAATTCTTGTGTGATTGGGCCAGAACAAATATTTTTTGTAAAATTCTTTTGCTGTTCACCGCGAGATATTGACATTTTTCAAGCATCGGTATGGGTGCACATTGTAACCTACTGTACACAAGTTATTTTTTATTCAGTTATTTACTTTTGTTTTATGTTTATTTCATAGTATGATCGACGGAATTTGCTGATGATATCAATTTATTTTCCTTTTTGAATTTAATAGATGAAGCAGGAGCACCCGCAGAGAATGATGGCTGGACTTCAACCTCGCTGTCTGCTGAAAGGTTTGTCAAATCTAAACTACTTTTCATTGGGTTAATTGTCGAACTATTCCTTTGAGTTGATTATATATTTAAGGATATGGAGAGTGGCTTCTTTTGACCCTTTTTGAGTTGATTAAACGTTGAATTTTTGGGAAAAATTAATAGAGTTGACTTTTTTTCTCGAACATTAACAACTCGTTGCAACCTGCCAAATCTTCGTTAAGCTAACAAATATAGACACTATAGATATTATATATATGCCATTCTATTTGATAACCCTTAAGTTCCCATTATTCCATACTTACAAGCCGGAGCACCATTAACAATTATTTTCTTTTTTAGAATAGAGTCCCAACAAGGGATGTTCTATAACATAGGATATGATAGGGTAATGCTAGTCATTTAGGATTGCGTTGTGTGCTGGTTAAGTGTAGAAAGTTCTCATATCTTTCCCCTTTTCCTTTTAAGCCATACAATATAGGTATCATTTTATTACATTTTTCAGTTTGGTTTGGCTGGCCCAAAATTTAATGTTAGTCCCAAATGTAATGCCGATAATTTGATGTTAGTCCCGAAATTAATTGCTATTTGTTATTCTTCCTATGGCTCCTTTTCCATCCCCACAGTTAAGTAGGCAAGAGAGGTGCATGCTGAATTGGAAAACAGAGTTACCCTCATAAGATATGGGCCGGTCCAATGTAGATCTGACATGGCTGGGATATGAAGCCACACGTATTAGGACATTATGGATTCCTGATTGATCAAATAAAATGAAAATTAAAAGAAATTTCAAGTGCTTTAAATTAAGACTCAGTTAAAAATACTTGCATTGTCTTTAGCTGCCACTACTGGCACCATAAAGCCGCCATAGCCTCCTGTACCACTCCTCCCTCTCTCCAACCCCCTCTCCTCTTTTCCTTTCCCCTTCTGTCTGATTCTTTGATTCTTGATCTATCTTTGTGAATCATCAATTTGATTGAAGATTAGGTTCTCACATTACATCTTGATTGATTGTTGAATCGAAAGACTTAAGGAGAGGAGTTTAAGGACCATGGATTTGAAACCAGTTTGGATATATATTGAAACCAGTTTGGTAAGTTTTGGTTTTGGTTATTCTAAAAGCTGATTTGTTATTCGGCCATTCTTGTAAGGCGGTGGCATATTCTTTATCTTATTTTAGTGTTGGGCTAGTACTCCAAAAAATGTTAAAAAAACTTGGTATCTTAAAACCTAAAACACATTTACAAAGGGTGGGTGGAGTTTGTGATTACACTGAGATTGTCATGATCTCACCTAGGCAATGTCATTAGTAAATAAATGTACTGTAAAGCGTTAATTAAAATGTAACAAATAAGTAAACCAAGTGTGGAGGAGAAAGCGTACAAAATCTAATGTAATTAAGACATCAGTTTGGGGGTTGGCACTCACAAATGCTGTTTGAGAGTAGTGCAGCGAGCACGAGTAATTGCTATATGAGGTGGTCTCTCTTATGCAATTTTGTGTTACATAGTTGAAACATGTATTGATTTTTCATCTATTCTGACTAATCATATCCAGTCTCTCAGTATGTTATTTCTTATTTGTAGACCCTCATATGTGTGTGTGTATGTGTGTGCGCCTCCATCTGATAATGATGTATTTGTTTTCAGGAAGCCTTGGCCTGATTCCTCTGCCTCAAGTTTGTCCAATCCTTCTGAGTCACTTAATAATAATGCTGATCCCAGTAAAGGTGTGGGCCGTATGGTACTTCTTAAAGATTTAATGCTAATGTATTGAGTATGTATATCAGTTTAGATAAGATATTGTGGTATGTAAGTAAATTGCTCTTTTCTTTCAATTCAATGGTTGTACTTTCTGATTGATTTTTTCTTATATGATGTAGACACTGGAGATGATCCTTGGGGAAGTAAAATAGGGTCTAAGAAAACAACCGACAGTTGGGGCAAAGCAACTGGTTCTGGTGGGGAGCAGAAATCTTCCTGGACTAAATCAATATCCGAGGAGAAAGTTGCTGATGACAAAGCAGGTGAAGCTGATGGCTGGGGCAGAACTACTTCAAGTACTGAAGGCAGAGCGACTGGTGCCTGTGGAACAACAAATATTTCAAGCACACTGGAGGGAGGATCAAGGAAAGCAGGAAGCAGCTGGGACACAAAACCTAAAAATGGAGATAGTTCTGATGATGCAAATGGTGCTTGGGGCAAACAAAAAAATACAGATACAGGAAGTAGCTGGGGCGCTGGAAAACTCAAAATCGAAGATGCTTCAAATGCTACAAGCACTTGGGGTAAAAAAGAAAATGCAGATTCAGGTGGTAGTTGGGGTACAGGAAAACTTAAGATTGGAGATTCTTCGAATCACACAACAGGCACTTGCGATAAACCGAAAAGTACAGTTACAGGTGGTGGCTGGAATACCAGCAAAGATAGTTCAGTAGATGCAACAGTCATTGGGACCAAACCAGTTAGTGATGATCAAGAAACTACACATGCAGGGGGCAGCTGGGGTGCTGGAAAACTTAAAATCGGAGATTCTTCAAATGATGCTACAAGTGCATGGGGTAAAAAAGAAAATACAGATGTAGGAGGTAGTTGGGGTACAGGAAAACTTAAGATTGGAGATTCTTTGAATGATGCAACAGGCACTTGGGGTAAACCTAAAGGTACAGATGCAGGTGGTGGCTGGAATACCAGCAAAGATAGTTCAGTAGATGCAACAGTCATTGGGTTCAAACCAGGTAGTGATGATAAAAACACTACATATGCAGGAGGCAGCTGGGGTACTGGAAACCTTAAAGTCAGAGATCCTTCAAATGATGCTACAAGCACATGGAGTAAAAAAGAAAATGCAGATGTAGGAGGTAGTTGGGGTACAAGAAAACTTAAGATTGGAGATTCTTCGAATGAAGCAACAGGCACTTGGGGTAAACCCAAATGTACAGATGCAGGTGATGGCTGGAATACAGGCAGAGGTGTACCATGGAATCAGCAAGATGATGGTGGCAACACACTGGATGCTCAAGGTAAGGGAAAATCCCAAGAGGGTTCCTGGGGAAAGCCTGGTGGGAATCAGACAGCAGGTTGGGGAAACTCAGAAGGTAGCTGGAACAAAACCCAAGGTGCCAGTGGTAGTCAGAATGAGGAATGGGGTAATCAGAGAAATGACACCGACACTGAAGCTAAGAATTGGAAAAAACCCGGATCTGATGATAAGGTTCAGAGTGATGGTTGGAACAAAACTAAAGGGTTTGGTAGTGATGGGGGATCTTCTTGGAGCAAAGGACCCACATCTGCTGCAGAAGGTGGTTGGAACAAACGAAAGGGTATGGACAGTGATGGAGAATTCAGCTGGAACAAAGATAGTCAGAATGGTCAAGGAGACTTTGATGGTGGTCGGGTTTCTGGTGGAAGAAGAGGAAGAGGAGGATTCCGAGGAGGAAATAGAGATGATTCGGCCAGAGGAAGGTCTTTTGGCTGGGGCAGATCTGGCAGTAGGAACAACCAAGAAAATGAGAATGATTCTGAGCCGGCTTTTGGTAACTCATCATCAGGTTGGAACAAAATTGCTGGTTGGAAGGGTGCAGCAAATGAAACTGCTGAAAATCAGTCAGCTGGTTGGAATAGTAATGCCAGCAACTGGAATAATGGCAAGGGTAATCAGTCCGCCGGTTGGGGCAATTGGGGAACTAAAAAGGATTCATTTGGCAACCACTCAGATAAGAATCAGGAATTTTCTGCAAATGAAGAAGCAGATGGGGTTAAGAATGATGGTGATGGTGGGGAAGAAAGGTCAAACAACTGGAATAAGAGATCATTTGGGAGTGCTCATAATGCCGGGGGCTGGAACAAGGGAGCAGATGGAGATGGTTGGAAGAGAAGCAGCATTTCTGGTGATAACCTGTCTACTGGTTGGAAACATGGCACAACTGAGACAGGTGGAACATCGGATGGACCAAGTGGCTGGAAAAAAGGTATGAATGCTGAAGATGGAGACGGAGGCCAATCAAACTGGAACAAAGGAGGCTTTGGTAACAGAGACAACTCTGGAAGTTGGAGGGGAGGCAAGTCTTTTGGCAGGGGGCAGTCGTCTGGGTGGAGCAGTGGCCAAGCTGATAATGATTCAGGTGGTCAAATGGATTTTGGTAACAGAGATAACCCTGGGAGTTGGCGGGGACGGAAGTCTTTCGGCAGGGGGCAGTCGTCTGGGTGGAGCAGTGGGCAAGCTGATGATGATTCGGGTGGTCAAACAGATTTTTCGAACCAAGGAAGAGGTTTTGGCCGGGGACGGTTTTCAGGTTCAAATAGAGGTGGCTTTAGCAACAGGGGAGGCTTCGGCAACAGAGGTGGTTATGGTAATAGAGGTCGGGGAAGGGCAGATCAATCTGGTGGAGGGTGGAATGGTGGTGGAACCGAGGATGCTGGTGGTGATTGGAAAAGTAGCGGTGGTGGTGATTGGAAAGGTAGTAATGCTACAGAAAGTTGGAAACAAGGAGGTGGTGGTAGGGGTGTGCGGCAGAGTTGGAATAATGGACCCAGTTCTACCAACGAAACTGGTGGAACTGCTAGTTGGGGCGGTGGAACCAAAGAAACTGGTGGAACTAGTTGGGGCAGTGGAGCTGGTTCTTCAAAAGAACCTGGTGGAAGTGGTAGCAAAGGCTGGGGTGGTTGGAACAGTCAGGGTTTAGTTGGGAATAAGTCTGGTGGTGGAACTGGTGGTTGGCAGTGACTCGAGGATTGGGGAGAAGGTGGTTGTCAATTCACATAAAGTATCTATTTGAAGCTTTTGATGACTTGGAGGGCTGTAAATATTAGGTAATCTTTACTTTGACAAGTGTAAGGTAGTTGATACTTCTAGCTGATGTTTCTGTTTAACTTTATTTTGGTAGCGTCAGGCTTATGATGGAAATAGTAAACGTTCATATTTACACTTGTGACGTTTGTGAATTGTTAATTCAGCAGGTCTTGTTTACAAGTCTGAATTATGAGAAATCATATTCTATTAGTTGTTTGGTCACCAATTCTGATATAGAGTCTAATAAAGCTCTAGCCTGACCAGGTTTATGAGACATGCCAGACTACTTGTTCATTTACAATATCTTTCTCTTACAAGTGTTCTACAACGATTTTTTTTTAATGTTAGCAGGAACACATTAAACCTGGTCTGAATGTAAGTTTGGGATCATTTGAGGAACTGACAAGTTTTTCTCATCAAAAGAGCACCACAAGAATAGTGATTCAAGAAACTAATTAGTGAAAAAGGAGCAAAAAATAATAATGAAGCTATTATAATTTGCTTGATTGCACAACTTGCGTGAGGTGTTTGAACTTTGAAGTAGCCAGATATGGGGGATATTTGTCTGAGTTACAGCAAATACAAATTAAACATGGGAAGCGTTTTTAAAATACAAGTTTTTCTGAGTGCATGATTCAGTTCATCGGGTAGGCTGTTTCATGAGACAGTATATACCCCCTGAGGAGTCCCCATCATCTACAGCAGGAGCCGTGGCATGATCATGATCATTGCTTGTTTCATTATATGGCAATTCAATCCATTTCCTAGGAACATCACACACAGGCACACACTGGTTCAGACATGTGATGCATCTATTTGATACCTGACCACGCTCTTTCGGCAGTTGTCCACATTCATGTTGACATACTGCTGTGCACCTCAAGAATCGAGGTTGGAGTGCCTCATATGGTTCCCGATACCACACTAGGGATCGAGAACTCCCTAAGTTTCGGCCTGAGACTGTAGAAAACCTGGCCAGATTTAACACTACCAAGCACAGAAATGCGGGAAACCTCCATTTTGTGTATGTTCACTTGTGTGGGAAGACTGCCATCATTTATAATTATTCAGGTTCTTGAATGCTATGAGTTTCAAGTTACAACCTGAAAGTTAAACGCCTACAAGCTTTAATAAAGGGTGGAGTTCACATGTTGAATAATGCTCTCATCTTTTTATCTTCTTGTCTTGTCAGATGAAACGTTTTTCAGGTTCATTGAGGCCTGGATCTTTGGTCTTCTATTACTTTGGTAGTGATGGACCTACAAATATGAATTTTCATTGGTGGTTTTATTGATCGAGTTCTATAGATAATTGTTCATCAATTAGATGGTGGTTGTGCATCTTATAATTACAAATTTATGAATTAGTTGTTTGCCACTGTATTGGCCGTGGGAATTAATGTATGATTCCTTGTTAACTGAAATATCTCACCATCTTCCTTCACTCAAAATCCATCTCCACTCCATTGTTACAATTGGAAGCTATAATTTTTTTTAGTGAGCTCAGGGAATTAGGTTTTGCAATTATGATGATGTGATATATTAGATGATTTTTTTACAACCTCGAAATATATAAACACTTTAAAGATTTTATCATTCTTTCAAGATCATGCCACATCATCTTAATTGCAAAAATCTAGTTTCCTATTATTTCTGATTATATATATATATATTTTCAAAACTTCAATTCTAGTGGATTCTTTCAATTGATGTTTGATATTTTGGATTTTTAAACACTATGTAATAATATCTAAAAATATCTATAGTCAATGCAATAAAAAATATATATATAAATATAATTTTTTTTAATTAAACAAAAAGTATCCAAGTCAATATAACAATTTATTTTTAAATCTTCCCCTAATTTCAATGCAAAGCTAATCTCTGCATGTCCTAAAAAAATGTTTAATATCTTAATTTTGCAGAACAATTTTACAACAATACTTAACTACGTAATCGTTAAATTGGTGGATATGATTTTTGATTTTCTATAAAACATTGGATCCAACGGAAAACCTCATCTATCAAACTAAACGAGGATTTTTTTTACTTCAACATGCCTACAACAAGTATGTAACATCTATCCGTCTTGTCAATGGTGTTATGACCTAGTGGTTAGGACTATGTGAATTTGCCCCCCATATACTAGCTTTGAATCTCACCTGCGACATGGGTATATTTATCCATTTTATGCCCTAGTCGTCGATAGATACCCCTAATATTTCGATGAGCTCACAGTTAGGTGGAACGTGGAAGGACTATATTTATCTATACACTAGATTCTAGTCCCATTGTCTTTAAAATTATGTGCACCAATCAATACAAGATGATATCTACTACTCTTAAACTTAATCCTCTCCCTTAATTATATCCCCCTTTTTGTTCTTTGCTCCACTCTTCTCTTCTATTCTCCACTTTGGAGTCCACTTCTCCAATCTCCACAGCGATCCATCCAATCCATCATTCAGTTCTTAAAATCACTCAAAACCCACTTCACCACTTCGATTTGGCACCACCCCAAAGATGGTTTAGTTGATCTAATCTCTTTGTATGAAGTAAGGTCTCTGAACTCGCCCGATTTAAAAATGCTACCTTTTTTACTCTAATACTTGTTTTTAGATCCTTTTTGGTCCCAATTTGTACTGAATCTTACTATACTAGTGTTATTATACAAAGAACCCGTGATTGGATACACTCAATTTGTTATTGCTTTAGTTTCTAGGGTTTGAATCAGCTTCAGTTGTTGAAGAGAGGAAGTTCTAGGTTGGTTATTGGGAGTAGGGATTGGGGTTTTAGTGAAGAGGGGATGTTTAATAAGATTATAAAGCGTGGGAATCGAAAGGGGTCGAAAGCGGATTCAAATGATGGGGCAGCTTATGGGAATGGGAATTCGTCGGGTTATCAGAATTCGGGGTCAGTTACAACGTTGAATTCGACAGTAAATCATGCTTCTAGAAACTCTGTTGGTGGTAATTCTCAGCAACAGGGTAATGGGGTAGACCGGATTTCGGACTCGTCTGGCATTGTTGAGGCACTTCCTTCATTTAGAGATGTGGCAGTTTCGGAGAGGCAGAACTTGTTTCTTAGGAAGCTTCAGATTTGTTGTATCCGGTTTGATTTTTTGGATACATTGAAGTCAGCCCGGGAGAAGGAAATTAAGCGCGTAACTCTGCTTGAGCTTGGGGAGTTCGTACAATCTGGGTCTGGAAAAATGACTGAGACTGTTCAAGAGGAGTTGATACGGATGATTTCGATCAACATTTTCCGTTGTTTGCCTCCAGGGGCACATGAGAACTCTGGTACCGATGCCACTGACCCCGAAGAAGACGAGTCATATCTTGACCTTTCCTGGCCTCACTTGCAAATTGTATATGAATTGCTTCTGAGATATGTTATGTCATTGGATACTGACACTAAGATTGCAAAGAGATACATTGATCATTCTTTTGTTTTGAAGCTTCTTGATCTGTTTGATTCTGAAGATCCACGCGAACGAGAGTATTTGAAGACCATCCTTCATCGCATTTATGGGAAGTTTATGGTGCATCGACCTTTTATAAGGAAAGCAATCAATAATATCTTTTATCGGTTTATCTTTGAGACTGAGAGACATAGTGGAATTGGGGAGCTTCTGGAGATTCTTGGGAGCATAATAAATGGTTTTGCATTGCCAATGAAAGAGGAGCATAAGTTGTTCCTTGTTCGGGCCCTCATTCCACTGCACAAGCCTAAATCAATTGCGTCGTACCATCAACAACTATCATATTGCATAACTCAGTTTGTTGAAAAAGATTCCAAGCTGGCAGATACTGTTATAAAAGGGTTGCTGAAGTACTGGCCTGTAACCAACTGTCAGAAGGAGGTTCTCTTTCTTGGGGAACTTGAAGAAGTGCTGGAGGCAACTCAGTCTGCAGAGTTCCAGCGGTGCATGGTTCCTCTTTTCAGACAGATTGGTCGCTGCCTCAACAGCTCTCATTTCCAGGTCAGGGCTGTTATACATTTTGTACTTAATTTATAGTTTATAGTTGCATGCTACTTGTTTATGATTTAATTAAATGGTAGATTTCATCATAATTGCACCACAATCAGTGGTTGTCTATAAAATTATAGATTTGTACTGCAGCAAGATGGTTGTTTTATTGACATGGATCTGAAGATATTGGGTGTTTTCAGATTTTGCTTGTGTCATTTCATTAATTATTTCATATTGTTGCTTTTCCAAAAGTTTTGTTGATTCTTTCACATTTCTGTTGAACATGATTCTTGTGTCTTTTGTTTTGAATGGACAACTCATAAGTTATAAATTTGTTTCCTTTCTGTTACAAGTTAAAAATGCTTGTATATATGGAAGGATGTATTTCGTCATTTCGTGAGAGTAGTGTTTGGGTAGACTATAGTCATATATCTGGGGACAACGACAAATTGGAAGGTTTGTCAGAATCTGAGAATGAAGGGGATCACGCGACATCAAATGATTGTATGAGATTCGATGAGGATAGCATCGGTTATCTGATGAGAAGATTGGTTTCACGTGATCGGCTTCATGGATGTGATGGTGGGACAGAATCAAGCGAAATGTAGCGATCCCACTGTTTTTTTTTAATGCCTCATTGCCATGTAACCTTCATGCTTTATTTTAATTTTGTTGCATACGCTGGCCCCCCTTGTTAATCTATGTGGATGGATTTTTTTTGTTAAATTGATATTAAAAATAGAAAACAAAACCATCGTTCGCCCACATAACCTATTTCTTGTTGCTTTCAGCCTAGGAAGCACGGACTCTCGGAAAAATCCACCGAATTCTACTAATACGCGTGTCGGATAATACGTATCCGACACGCGGTCAACGTATCGGTCAACGTGACTTAGTCAGGATACGGCGTAGACCCGGTCCGAATATAGTCTGGACACGGTCAGGATTCGGTTGCTAATAATTTTTTTTCTTCAGATCTTGATAAAATCGGACGGCTGAGATCTAAAAGCCCTAATTCATTTCCCCGATTTCATCTTTCTCAACCCACAAACCCAACATTTGCAGAGAGAAGGAGAAATCGAGGAAGAAACCGAGCCAGAGAAACCGAACTGAGCCAGAGAAATCGAGCAGGGAGAGAGAGATTGACTGCTTTCGCTGTTTCAGATCGAGCAGGGAGAGAGAGATCTGACCAGAGATCGATCGAGCAGGGAGAGAGAGATCTGACCAGAGATCGACTGCTTTCGCTGTTTCAGATCGAGCAGGGAGAGAGAGATCTGACCAGAGATCGACTGCATGGTCAGATCTGATACTGATTTCTCTGTTTCTTCAACCTCGCCTCTGCCTCCCATCTTCTTCCTCTTCAGTCTTATAGTTATAGTTTGAAACATGTTTTGTGTTCTTTTGTGGGTGGGTGTTTTCCTATTAAAGACTATCAATGTCTTTAGCTCTTGGACTTGTGAGTCCTTCAGTTTAAAAATGAACTAGAAGTGAAGGACTAGAGTCTAATTCCTAAAGTTGTTTCACTAGGTCTTCACTAACTATAGGTAAAGGCAATAGGGACGATTTTTTTCCTCTTGCACAACCAGATTTTGGATCGAAAGTTAGCAACTAAAACAAACATTATTTCTATTTCTATTTTTATTTCTATTTCTATTTCTATTTTTATTTCTATTTCTGGTGAGAGGAAGAGATGCGATGATGAGTCTCACCCAAAGAGAATCTTAGGTTTTCTTCTCTTCCATTGTGGATTTGGATTACATTAACGTGTTGCGTAGGGTCAAAGTTAGGCTCGACCCATATTAAAATCCATTACCCTAGTCTCCACTTATGTATCCAAACTTTTCATTCATTCAAATAATTTCATTAATTAAGCTCACTGCATTTAGATGTTTTATATGTTTGGGTTATTAATTATTGTTTATGAGTTATGACATTATGTTAATAGTTTTTAAATAAAATATAAAAATAAAAATAAGGTATGACGTATCGCCGAGTCTTAGTTTTTTGAAAATTGCCGAGTCGCCGTGTCATATCCGTGCTCGATACGATACGCGTATCCGAGTCCGTGCATCCCAGCGTTCAACATTTCCTATAGAGTGTCTTACTATTGTATCCTTCTTGGGGACCTTGGTCTATTTTAATCATCTCTTCTCTCGTTTTCTTAAAATTTTTTGGATCTTTCTCAAAAGAAGCATACCTTGGCATGCTTAGTGAGCATTTGATTGAAGCCTTTTACAAGGCTAGAGGTGTAAGAGGTTTAAAGCCTTGATTGGCATGTCATTTAGCTGAGCTGTTTTCTTCTTAAACTCGTGAAAACTTCCTTAACACCTGAAAACTCATTTGGTAATTAAATCCTTTGTTTCTACTCTTAAGGGTCTTTTTTTTACCACATCTCAAAATCTGTGGTCGTTTGATCAAATTTGTCTACTTTTATTATGTCACTTGTATATTCCTCTGACTTTCCTAGCTGAGTGTTGGCCTCATTGGCGGTGTATACCATGTTTATGCCTTTTCAATTAGTTTCAACATCTTTCCTTATTTCCTTCTTCTAATGTTTGTATTTTCGTCATACAATTGGTTTAAAAATGGTAAGATTTTGTAGAAATGAACGAAGAAGAGGAGGCGCCATCATAAATGATAAAAGTTTGGCTTTGAGGTATGTGATTGAGGTGGAGATGCTAAATATAAAAATGGAAGCCTTTTCGGTAGATCAAGTGCGATTTTTCGTGCAAGATTCCAATTAGTAAAGGAGGCTGACAAGGATGAAAGCCCTTTGCTACAACAAGCAAGAATGTCGCTCCATGAGCAAATGTAGTTGAGGGTGTTAAAATCTGGAAGTTTTTTTTTTCGAGGTGGAGTAACACAAAAAACTTATGGAACAAGACATATTTGATGAAATGCTTATCTATGGTGCTTGATTTGATGTTCCAATAGGAAAGTAGGTTCCAATACAAGTGGTGGAGGCATTTCATTTTCATCCGAAAGGACCTATGGTGAGCATCAATGTTTGAAAAATATCTCACTAATATTACTCCGTTGAAAGCAAAATAACTTCAAAATCAGGTTTTTCTTTTTATTCTTGAGGATTTTTCATTGGAAAAGGTATACCATTTTAGGCCCGCGTCTCCCTTGGAATTTGGGAGCTATGACACTCAAAATATTTTTCCTAAAGATTTGAGCAGGAGAAATTGGCATCTCATTAGCATGATCGAGTGGATCAACACTTGGAAAATTGATCCTCATCTTGAAAATCAAGTGTCACTTTCGCCAACTCGATTTATGTGGAGGAGGAATTGTGTGTGATAGGAATAAATGGGCACTTTAACGAAGAGATTTCAATTTAGACATTCAGGAACTGTGTGACAGTTTTTAGATGCAGAATGTCTGCAATTTTAATATTGAACTGAACAAGGATAACCAGAAGCTTCTATGCATACATGAGATTTGGTTCTTCATCCTTAATAAAGATGGGAAAGATAAGGAGGATATCATTGGATATCGTTGAGCTTTAAATAGTTGATTCAAGAAGGCCATGATCCCACCAAATAATATTTTCAGGAAGCAAAATCTTGCATCTCTGTTTCCCTTGTGCAGAACAGCCAAACAGAGGATTATTCGACTGATTAATATGTTGGGCCATGAATAACAGACAGCTTCTCTTTGAGTGATTGGTTATCTTAGTAGTGAAGTTTGATAATCATTTCTTCTATGCATTTTTAGAATTTCTCTCCTAAAGAGAGAGAGATGGAGTAACATATGGAGCAGTAGATATAGAAGTGCAGAGATTGCTTTAAGGAAGAAAGTGATTCCCTACAGATCCAAATGACATGTAAGATGCGTGTGCCATAACTCCAGGTGGGCTGGTGGCAGCCATAAGTTTTTCTTTTTTTTCGGAGGGGGGGATGAATGGTGTATAGATCTTGTTTGCATAGTACTTTTTTATTCTCGACTCATTGAATGCTTGATTTTCTCTCGTTTTGTCATGGTTTTTGTCTTTTATAAGAACGGCAATGTATGGCATGTCTAAGTGCACCTAAGGCATGAGTGTGCTATTACACTGGCTTTTCATCTCTATAGTTGTTGAATGATACTAACCAGGAGTTAGGTCTGCTTGTAATTACTTATTAATGTATATCGTTGTTGGTACAGACGAATATTTGAGAGCATTTAGTTTTTATATATTGTTTAGGCAATGTCAGTGTTTTTTTGCGCAAGATTAGTTAAATCAGAACTTGCATTTCTTATGTCTACATTGTTGGCTAATAGTGAATGACATAAAAGTTATATAGATGTTCCCATTAAACACTGTCCATGTCAGAAGTGGGTTTCTTTTAGAACAGAGCAGAAAATACACCAATTTTGCAAATTCCTCCACATTTATCATATTATTATTTTTCATGGGGAGTGTTTTATGTTAAGTGTTTATACCCACCAAAAAGTTGCTGTCATTTATTCTGCTTCCCACCACTAGTTTTAAATTGTAATAATCTAGTGTTGCAACTGTTATATCTTCTCTTCTGCGAAAGTTATTCCTTTATTCTTTCTTGTACTATTGCCGTCTTTTGTCACACTGTTACCTCTTATTTCTTTATGGAAGTTCGTGTTTAATAGACTGCTAGTGCTAGTGTAATTCCTCCCTCATCAGAATGAGGATAATAATTTTGTGATGGTCTTTAATATAGAAGAGTACTTGAAATTCCCGAGCCGTTCCAATTGGAAACTGTGAACTTTTTCTTGTGAAGCCAATTTGAAATCTGATCCTGATGATTCAAGTTTAAATGGTTTTGTAAATTGTTTATGAATTACTGGAAAATGGATATTGATATTTCTGTATTTTTTTATCTAGAGAAATCTTAAACAAAAACAAGTTCTTTTTTGGGGAATTGGATTAAGGATTAAGGAAATAGCTGGCTTCAGAATGATAAGTCTGAAGGTATTTGGTTAATGACTGCAACAGATCCCTGTTGCAACCGATTATTGCTACAGATCTCTGTTCCAACCGATTATTGCTGAGCAGCAATCTGGCAAGGATAACACCTTCCTCTCTTCTTCATTCTGGGTGAAGCAGATGGCAGATCCCACTGAGGGTGAATTTATTAATTTTGACTCTCGTTCATGGTGCATGCAACACGTCATAATTATGCCTGAAGAGGAATGGTGCCAGTGACTAGATTTGTTCTTCTCATTGAATGTGAGTTAGGGAAGAATCCATCAATCATCCATTATTTCAGTGCTCATTTCACCATCTAAATTGGAATTTGTTGATGCAAGAGTTAGGAGTTCTATGTCATCAGGCCCGTAGCTCACTCAGTGGAGTTTGATGAAAAAAATGAGTATTTCTAGCAAAGAGAATCGGATATGGGATCATACTCTTATGGAAGGAATATGGCTGAGCTAGAAGGAATGATATCAAACTTTGGGGATATTTTGACATAAGTAATGCATTAGCTATAGCACTTAGAACTCTAGTGTGATATTTGGGGTTATTTTGGAGTATTCTAAAAAAGGTTCCATGATCAGATGTCTTATGTATCTTATCTGGTACGTAATCTGGCTTTTACTTTCGTGAATTTCTCACACGTAACACATATTGATGAATAATTGTAAACACATCAAATGACACAATTTCATTTTACAGCATTAAAGCAGCCTTTAGAACCTTCTTTTGATCAAGGATTGTTACTTCGTTTTTTCGAGTTAATTTCGGTCTTCTGATTTTAAGAAATATTTCGGTGGAGTAAAGAAAATCGTAAACAAATTCGAGGATACAAGAAAGATATATAATGAATTTTGAGGGTATAACAAATATGTGAAAAAAATAAGATGCAATTAAATAAATCTTTTAAAGCATTCAATGAAGCATAAATACCTATGATTAGAAAATCAGGGGTAGTTTAAAAAATAAAGATATAAGTAGAAGAAATGTTAATTGGAAAATTAGGGGTGGTTTAAAAAATAAATAAATAATTAGAAAAAAAAACAACAAAATTGATGAAATATCCAAACACAATCCTTGCTTTTGATTAGTGCAAAACCAAATTCATTGCAGCATGAAATAACAAACAATGTTATTTGAGAGAGCGACTTACTTCAAAACTCTCCCTAAGAGACATCCCAAGTGGTCATCTTATTTCTCCATGTTCTTTTGTGTTGAATGCTAAGGTTCTGTCCAATCCACAAATAATAAGTCAAGGTTTGGAAGTCTCATCCAAATTGGACTGATATGGAGTGTCTGTGAGATGCTTGTTATCAGTCTCACTGGATTTTGAAGAGACTATGATTCTGTGTACCAATTTGTGAGTTCTGCCTTCCACCAATGGTAATAGAAAAATCAGTTGCCTCTTTGTAGCACTTGTGAGCGCCTCCCTCACTCTCAAGGGCACCCTTTTTTCCATCTCTATTATTGAATTAGTAGTGTTTTACTGAATAGAAATTCTGTTGGGTTTACAACTTTACCTTTGTTTGGGCTAGTCTGTATGTTGGATTAATGAGAGCAGTACTAGCCTGATTGATTTAGTTAGGCCGCTTTGATTTTTATGACGATACAACACGAAGGCAATATTTATAGATTTTCCTTGTCCTAAATCAACCAAGGAAACCCCTTCCAACTTGGAAACGGTTCCTATCTCCTTAAGGAGCATGCCGTTGTTCGATCACATCCATCCTAAAGCAAACTACTCTTCTGTCAAAAGGAGTGCATAAGCTTTTCCTGCACTAAATGAGCATTTGACACAATTTTGAACTGGAAATCTGATCCAGCCGTTAAACTTTTAGTTGGTTTTGTAGAGTTGTTTAAGAACTAATAGGAAAACAAAACTATGTAAAAGAGTCAAAGACACTTCACTCCAAAATAATTCTTGTTTCACGTCATCTCAAATAATACACACATCACACATGCATTGGTCACTTGGACTCATCAGACATTTCATACTTATTGCTTCGTCATTGGCTTTATTCACATATCTTTCAAAGCTTTCAGTTATATACCTCATTTCCATGTACTATTGGTAGGTGACAATGTCACCTACAAATATCATTGTTTCATAGGAAAAAAGACATTGAATTTTGTTTTGTTTTTACTTGTTTTTCTATGTACTATTTTTTTAATCCAGAATTTATGTAGAACAGTAATCATGTGTTTATAATTTGGACATTGTTGAAGAGCATTTGCATAGTAAATTTGGGACAAAACCCAACTAATGTTTTTTTTTTTGCGTGGCATGTTGAAAAATAGATTTAGAATTGCATATTCGTGATCTTTCATACTCAACAAAATTTGATTGAAGTGTTTGCTGGGCAGGTTGCAGAGCGCGCTTTTTTCTTGTGGAACAATGACCACATTGTGAGCTTAATAGCCCAAAATCGCAATGTGATTTTCCCAATCATCTTTGAAGCTCTGGAGAAAAACATAAAAACCCACTGGAATCAGGTGGTACATGGGCTGACTACCAATGTGAAGAAAATGTTAATGGAAGTGGACATCGAACTATTTGAAGAGGTCCAGAGACAACACCGAGAGAAAGAAGCTAGGGCCGAGGGATTAAAAGAAAAGCGCGAATTGACATGGAAGAGACTGGAAGAGGTCGTTGCAGCAAAGGCTGTTGGGGAGGACATGATCATGGTCAACTGATTATTTGGGTATGAACGCCGTCTATCTACACCACATCATTACCACATTATTGGTGGACAAATGAAATGGACATGCTGCTTTGTTGTATCCATTTGGTGGCATTTTGTTTCAATTTATCAGTTCAAGATGATTGAACAAGATGAAGGCTGTGTGGGGGTTGTGTAATTAGGAATGTAGCAGAAATTTATAGACAATGTGCTATAGTTTCAGAATGATTGTGAAGATTTTCTAGAATTTTTTTTGTTACTGTAAAAGGAAGGTTTTAGTTAAATATATATATTTTTTCGTCTGAATCATTCCTTATAAATACCTAGGACTTCTGTTTCAAAAATGTGATCGCGCAGCAATGTGTACAGGATGCCGAGCTATTTTAGATCCACTCTTACGATGATCTCATTGTACATTAACATTCTCATGGTGAATGTGAACTTTATTTATTCGCCCATGAGGGATTATTACGAAATGGAGGGTGCTTTTTGTCAAAATCGTGGATGCGATTGAAGAAGATATGAACTTTTTTTTATTTGTTATTAATTATAAATATATATATATATATATTTTTTTGAAGCAAGGATATGGACAATAAGTTGAATTTTATGAGCAAGATCTCATCATTGGCAAGGTTTTCCGAATATACTTTTCTTTAGAACCAAGCACACATACCCTAATTTATAAATTGAGCGTCAAGGATTTTTGATAAAAATAAAGTACTATATTTTCCAAGTAATCTTATGAACACAATTTCATTAATTTTTAAAGAATAAATTGTTTATACTTCAAGTACTATATTTTACGTTTCATTAATTAAATAATAAATTATTTGTTCTTCTTCAACTAATAAGATGGTAGACGTTGATAGAAAATAAGTTTTAAGTGTTATTAATAAGGGACATGTAATATTTTGAGGGACGTGTGTTTTTTTGACATGTTCATGGTGTCGTGGCAGTCCTTGCTTTAGATTGCGCTTTGTGTAAATTTTTTTCCTTCATCCTTTCAATAATAAACTTCGCGTTTTACCTAAAAAATGTTATTAATAAAGAAAAACTTTGCCATTGCACAAGTTCTAGAGCTTTCTCTGTAGTTTTACAAATGTACGAGGAGAAAATAATTATTTATGGATCCAAGCAAAAAAACCAAAAAAAAATGTGGTGAGCGCTGATGGATGGAGCGGAAAAAAAAGTGAGCAACTGAACACTGATCAAAGAAAAAGAAAATTAAGGGTCTCACTACAAAAAATAAATAAATTCAGCAACAACATCTTGCCGTTGCTAAGTATTAAAAAAAAACGTAACTATTTGAATCATTGCCCATTGCAAAACCGTAGCTATTTGAATCATCGCTCAAGTATAACAACAACGGTGGACTTTTCCGTGGCTATCTAGATACGGTTTGTGACCGTCTCTAAGTTGCAAAGAATCTGTACAATTTTTGAAATTTCTGAGATGGCTGGAGGTGTCGCAAATTGAAAAAATAGAGACGACATTTGCCATTACAAATCAGGGACGACCAATTGGCCGTGGCAATATAAACAACCAGTTTAAATCAGCAACTAGAATACTGTTGTTGCTAACACTAACCTGCTGTTGCTAGTAATTTAACTGTTAATTGATTAGCCACTACATCTTGTTGTAGCGAAAAAAATTACTAAAAAATGAAAATTCAAATTTTTTTATGGGAAATTCTTTCTATTTATTTTCAAATATCCGATGTCCTTTATTTTGGTCATTTAGGAGACCCATTTCAAATATGAACACAATTGTATTAATTTTTACCGTAAGTTATGATTAATACACTAACCTTATTCATATGATCAATAACTTATCCATCACAATAATTATAATCTCAAACAACTTTATACTCTATCAAACTCAAATTGAAATTATATATATATATATATATAAAAGAGATGAAACTCACTTAAACTATCAACCATGACCAGAATGATCTTCATGCAGTGACACTTAATTAATTCCAATCTATCAATACATAACAATAGCAATCATAGTGACTACAAATAACTTTACAAACAATCATACTTTACAATTAACCTATGTTATCTTATTCTTGGTTCATGCATTCATTGATATGAAAATGCAACAAATCAAGATGAAATGGAATAATGACTTGCTCCGATCACATTTTTAGCACTGCCTGAAGTATTTACACCAGGGTCCAAAGAAACAGCTTCAAAAACCAAAGCAAATTAACAGTAAGTATGATTGCGAATATGCAACACCCAGTGAATTAGGCCAAATTTGGCTTAAATGTATCCCAAACAAATAAAATACAATCATAATCAACAATTACAAGAATCCATCTTCTGTTTGTGCTTCTGTCAACATGCTTTAGAACTATTGCTTTCTTTTATCTAACTTCAATTATAAAGATTGTGCTATGTTGTATGTATCATACAGCTATAGTTTTTTATCTTTTTATTTATTTTTTTTATCCCCTAACGCTTTCCACCTTAGATGCTACTGGCTAAGTTCGACCCTGTAACTTAGTGATACCATCAATCACTGCTCAACCATTACACCTTTGGCACATACAGCTATAATTAACACCGACAATGCATGAACAAAATAAATGGGGCTCTTTCATGTGTCCTGGCTGTCTTAAAATGTTATAAAAACAAAAAACATTGTTCCATTTTGTCTCAATTCAACATGTCAATTAGTCTTAACTAATATGGTTGCTGTAAAATCAAACAAATGAAACAAACAGAACATAACAACATATCCAATTGCCTGTCAAAACCCAAATCTGAAAATCAATACAAATTGAAAATTAAGTGAGTGAACTTTACCTTTGGTGGGTAAGTTTTGATTGAAGCAACAACAAAGAGTGGTATGAGTTCCATCGATCTTCGAAATCATTAATTCTGAGTCCAAATCAAACTTGGGAACAAAAGGGTGTCTGGGTTTCTTCTTTTTGAGTGTTAGTGTTCTACTTCTGGTAAATGTTCTTGTTGTTTACCTTCACCTAGTAATGAACTCATTGATCTAAATTGAAATAATAAATAAGCCAATTAGCGACAGGTTATAGTACCCACGGTAAAAGTCGTCTTTACACTAAAAACAATTGAAATAATAAATAACATAGCGACAACTAAGCTATCGTCCCAATTATTTGAATTAGCTACGGCTTATTATGAATTAAGCCACTGTTTTTCCGTCACAAACATATTTTTTTTTATGATTATGGTCTAGAGCAGCTACCAAAAGCATTAGTGACGGTAATTTGTTGTCTCAAATCTTATAATTAGAGACAGCGTCAAACTACCGTCTCTGGTAGTTGTAACTATTAATATATTTTTTTGCAGTGTCTGTTTGGTTGCACGAAAAATAGACGTGGAAATTAAAACCATTTTTGTGAATTTGATTTTGAGGCCTCTCCCTCGGACTTGGATTCTCATGAATAGTGAGAAAACATGTTTATAAAAAATCGATTTTCTATCAGTAAATAGACATCCAAGTAGCAAAAATCTACGTAACAAGAAAAATGGTTAACCAAACATATAAGAAAAAAAAATGCACCCGATCGAAGAAAAAGAATCAAGAAAAAACAAATTACATGCGGTGAGCGTGGATCGAACACGCGACCTTCAGATCTTCAGTCTGACGCTCTCCCAACTGAGCTATCCCCGCAATGCTTTAAAAAGACCAAATTGTTTAATTTACTCATAGAATGTACAAAGAAGATGGTAACTATACACAAAAGAAGAATAGGAAAGAAAGATAACAACCAATGAAATAGAGGAGAGAAGAAGAATATTATAAGCATTAAATAGCATAAGAATGCAAGAATTAAAAAGATTACATCCATAAGATGAATTTTGAAGATCTTAACTTTGATCACTACAATCGATCGATCTAGCTCTAAGACAGTTTCCTGCTTTATACTTAGAGAGGACCTAGAAGATCTTGTCAGAGTGTGAGCGTTCTTTTAAGTTAAGAATTTTGAGAACAGAATTTGAAGAACTCTACTTTGTATTGTCCAAGAGAACACCCGATTCACTTCTTAGGGTGACTTTGATAGTTCAATCAAGTCCAATACTTTCTTTTAAGTAGAGGTTTTGTATAAGAAAGGAAATCAGAGAGAGATGTATAAGAAAAGATGCTTATATATTGATAAGAAAATAAGCTGAAAATAATTACAGAGGGAACTTAGAGACTTACAGGTGGGATATACAGAAAGGAGATGGAGAGGAAAGCTTACAGATCGTAGATAATTAAGGGTTACAGAGTAGGTTTGGGGTTCTAATCTGAGCTGTTTTGCTCTGGAAGAGCTTCCAATTATTTATAGACAAAGAGAGATCAGAAGGGATGAGGAGATAAGATTCTTCTTTGAGTGGAGGATGAGCTGGAGGCTTATCCTTTGTGTTGCGTTGTCGTGTTGCATTGATTGGGGGTGAACTGTAGACACATGCTTGTCACTGTACACCTTTTGACTGTCGGCTGGTACTGTTGAAGATGCTTCAACTGTAGCTGCCCTTATTGGATTGACTGTAGCTTCACACGGATGCTTTTGAAAAAGGAAATGATGCTTGTCGGACTGTCTTTTGACTGTGGCCGAAAGCGAATTTGGACACTTGTGGAGGTGGCAGATGCTGCCTTTGAAAGAATGGACGTGGGTCCATCTACAAATCTCGAGGATCGATGATGCCATAACAGTCATCTTCATTGAGGTCAACTGTTTGATCATCTTCTTCGACTTCTTCCTCAGCTTCATCAGAACATATCTGTGATAGAGTTTCAATGAGCTGGGCTCTGGTTGGTTTGGTCTTGATCTTTTGTAGAATCTGCTGCTTCAACTGCTTGATGTTGGAGGATGATTCTGAAGGAGGACCTGTTGGGATTGGAACATATGGTGTAGAAGACACCTCTTTTTTGGAGAAGAAGGCTGTTACACCTTCTTTGGTTACCTTAGAATGGTCAAACCTTTGCCACCATTTTACTTTGTAGCGTCG
This sequence comes from Berberis thunbergii, assembly GCA_003290165.1. Classification (NCBI taxonomy): domain Eukaryota; kingdom Viridiplantae; phylum Streptophyta; class Magnoliopsida; order Ranunculales; family Berberidaceae; genus Berberis; species Berberis thunbergii. Next base: position 604,777 of record QNQO01000641.1, read on the forward strand.
GCATAACCATGAAGGTTTTGATTTGGAAAGGGCGCCTGGTGCATCAGGATTAGAACAAACATAATCCCAGCAAAGAATCCAGGCGAGATTGAAACGAATGAAGAACCAGATGGATAGAACCTGTTGATCAATAGGTTCAGGAGGCTGGTACTTGTCTTTGAAGATATTCCATCCTTCACGAACAGGAGAAGGAAGAATCTCAATAACGGGACCAAAAGAACTCCACCATTGATGTTGGAACCAGAAAGGGAGAACTTTGGCATGGAATTTTTTGCAAAACAGGAAGAACCAAGAGTGGCCCGATTGATGAGGGCTTATAAGAAATGCTCTGGTCCAAGCATTCTTATAATCATAATAGCTATAGGTTTGAGGAACATAGCTCTGTGAGAGCTTTTTGTGGAATCGAGGGTGTTGATTCCATTCTGCTTCAGTCAGAATTTTGAAAATCTGACACTTAGAGAAGGTGATTCGAGTCTTGGTTTCATCATAGTGATGAGTAACAGAGATCGAATCTGAATCTACCAGAATAAATTCATAGAATTCTCTGGTTTTGAAGGCATCTGTCTCTTCATATTGTTGATCTGGAGAGTACAGATTCCTGGCAATTGCATGAGGATCAGAGAGAAGGACTCTGAATTGGGGTTCAACAATACCTAACAAGTCCAGATTGGTCTTGTTGATATATTGAAGGGGTGCCTGATTAGGCTTTGTAAAACTTACCAGAGATGACAGCTCTTTAGCTTGATCAAGAGCTGAATATTTCTGGGTTAATTGAAGGGCATAAGAAAGAGGGGCTGGCTGCAAAGAAGCAGAAGGCGCCTTTGCATAACTTGCCTTTGATTTGGGTTTGGGAGATGAGTTAGAAGATGAACTCATCTTTGCAAGAACTCACGGGAGAGGAAGTCTGCCAGTGAGTTGTCTTTTCCCTTTATATATTTGATTTCAAAATCGAATGCAGAAATCAAACCTTGCCATCTGGCGAAAATCTGTTTGGAAACCAAATTTAAAACATCTTTAGTTAAAATGTCTTTTGCAGATTGACAATCAATTTGTAATAAAAATTTTTGATTAATTAAATCATCTTGAAATTTCATGATGCATAATACGATCGATAAAACTTCTTTTTTGACCGTAGAATAATTCATTTGAGTAGAATTCCAGATACCTGAATGGTATCGGACTAATTGGATAGTAGAAGACACAGGTAGACGCTGTTTGAGAATACCACCATACCCATGATTGGATGCATCTGTTTCTACTATTTTGAAGGCATCGGGATCAGCAATACCTAAACACGGAAGACTTTTGACTTTGCTTTTGACTTGGCGGACTATGGAAGTATGGGCTTCAGTCCATGGGCCTGGATTTTCTTAAGGCGATTGTACAAAGGCTTAATTAAAACACGGAGGCCTTGGTAAAAGTCCGCAACATAATTTAAAGATCCAAGAAATCTTTGTAATTGGGTTTTATCCCGGATTTCATCTGGAAATTTGTCAGCAAATTCAATTGATCTTGAAATTGGGGTAATCATCCCATTGAAAATCTTATGACCTAAAAATCTAACATTTGTCTGAAACAAATTAATTTTGGTTGGGGATAAAACCAATCCATTCTTCTTAATACAATTTTCAAATTGATATAAGTGTTTCCAGTGCTGGGGAACACTCTCAGAGAACACCAGTATATCATCGATATACACAATGGTGAACTGCGAGAATTGAGAAAGAATATCATTCATGATATTCTGGAACTCACTAGGAGCATTTTTGAGACCAAAGGGCATAACATTCCACTCATAATGTCCAAAGGGAACATTAAAAGCAGTTTTATATCTATCTTTGGGGTGAACCTGGATCTGCCAGAATCCGGATTTCAAATCAAATTTAGAGAAGACACTGGCGTTGTGTAATCTTTTTAGAAGATCACGCTGAGAAGGAATTGGATATCTAATCCATTGAAGAACCTGATTTAGAGGTTTATAATTTATAACGAGACGAGGACTTCCTCGTTCTAATTCTGCATTTTTATTTACATAAAAAGCAGCACAACTCCAAGGTGATTTAGAATCACGAATGAGTCGTTTTTCTTTTAAAGATTTAATTTCTTGTTTACAGAATTCCATAAGTTCGCTATTCATCTGAATTGGGCGAGCCTTAGTGGGAATTTTCCTTTCATCAAATCCTGGTTCATAAGGTAATCGAACCACATGCTGAGATCTATACCAAAATGCATTTGGGAGGTTTGAACAAAGTTCATCTTGCAAATGCTTTTGATACTGAATGATTTGTGATTGAAGCTTAGGTTCCTGGATTTGATCAGCAACTCTTTTATACTCAATCTCTTGTTTCAGAAAGTTTAACTGCTGAGTTTTACAGATTAAACGGTTCAGAAACTTCTGCTTAGTAACTTGGTTAAGTTCATAAGCTGTTGAAGAAAATAAGAATGGAAATTCAAGTTTGGTACCAAGAATGGTAGTTGAAATTCCTTTTCTATCAACTGAAAAAGGTGAGATTGCATTGATAAAAGGAGTACCTAATATCATTTTTTGTTCCATATTTTTAACAAGAAGAAAATGTTGCTTAATGCAAATGTTCTTTTTGCAAATATGGGCATTGGTTAATTTAAAAGAAATTTGGAGTTTTGAATTATCTGTAGTATACAGACTTTGCGAAGTTTGTTGGAAGTATTGCGTAGGAACTACTCCTTCTTGGATACAATTCATATCAGCACCTGAGTCAATCAGTGCAATGGCTGATATATTTGTTTGGTTGTAAATATTTAGGGTTATAGCCACATACCATTTTTGAATGGTAACTATATGTGGTGTAACCGATTTTTTATTTAGATTACAGAGAAAATCTGCTTGTTTCTGTTTGGATGAAGAAGGTTGTTGTGAAGAGATAACAGGAGTTATTTCTTCTTCTTTTTCAGTCAAAACAGGAAATTGATTTTCTTGTAACATTTGTATTTGAAGATCAGTTAGATTTTGATGTTGTTTTAACTGATGAACTTCCTTCTTAAGTGTGTTTACTTCATGCTGTAGATCTGAAAGATTAACAGGAGAAGCATTATGTTTTGTTTGATTAAATCTATTAATGATTTCTCTGTGATCATAAAAAGAAGTGATCACATCAGGTGGAGGTTTGGTTTGTGAAATAGAATTTTTTATGTGTTGAAGATATTCAGTCTTCATTTGAGGATCATCAATTTTATCAACAAAATCTAACAGTATTTGAGACTGCTTGTTTTGAGATAACATATTGATCTTTGGTTTTGCAGAGAGATGGCATAAACATGCACCTGGAATACAATCACAAGATTGTTCAGAAGAATCAGAGGAATAATTAAGATTATTCATCTGGAAATCTGGTTCAGAAGAAGAATCAGAATCTGAATCAATTAGACAATTAAGAAACATATGTTTTGTGTTTCTGGGAAGATCAAGGGCTTGGACTTTTTGGGCCGTTCTGCACTGTTTTGCATAATGGCCTGGCTGTCCACACTTAAAGCAGACAGGCTTTGAAGTGGATCCTTTCTTAAAGGGCTTGGACTTATGTGTCCCATGTTTCTTGGGCTTGCTAAAATACTGTTCAAGTGGTTTAGCAGGCTTTGGGCCAAAAGGCTTTTTCTTTTTAAATTGTCGGGCCGGGTTGGACCGATATTTTTGTTTGGATGTCCAATGGTTTTTTGAGTTTAAATGGGCTGGATAATGAAAATCATCAAACCCATATTGTTGACAAAAATCACCTAATTCTTTAGGTCCAGTAATATGTTGTTTTCTTAATTGTTTCTTTAATTTTAAATCATTACAAATTTGAAGGGCACATTTATTAATAAATGCAATTAAATCGCCAAATGTTAATAGCTCGTACTGGATATCACCTCCATGCTGTTCTTGGAGTCTAGTACGAACGGTTTCAGCAAAGATCTCAGGAAGACCTGAGATAAATTTTCGTTTCCAGAAAGGATTTGCTGCGTCTGTCTGAAGCATGACTCTTTTCATGAAGATATCTTTGTAATATCTAAAATGGCTAAGAGTTGGACACTTATGAGACATGAGCAAATCTTTGGCTTTACCTTGATATTCATTAGGATTTCCTAAGAAATGTCTAAGAATACTTTGGATTAAGGTAGGCACACTGTCAGGAACGAAAGTTTCTTGACCAAGGTCATTTTCAATTTTAATTGGGTTTCCATCTGGACCAATTTTCCTAGCAAATAAGATTTCAGTTTTTTCAGAAGAAGTGAGATAATTATCCCACCATCCTTTGATTAAGCCGGAAAATCCTTGAATAATGATGGATGCAATGGTATGATCATCTTTGCCTTCTGCCCTATGGGTAGAAGCCATCATCACCATTTCTTGAGTTAATTCAAGAATTGCATCTTCACTAACGCCATCAATATTCCAAATATATAATTCTTTTGTTGAAAAAGAACCAAAAGTCTGAAGATTGCGTTCTTCAAACTGCATATCTGGGAATGAAGGTCTAGGATAAAAATTCCTAGATATTGGCATTGGATTTTTCCATTTTGGATGTTTTGATGCTGTTTTAGCATGTCTAATTGGGTTTGCCTGATATGGAATGTAATTTAAACGATCCAATTCAGACATAGGATCAAAATCAGCACTAATGTCTGAATCACAATCCGTCATGGCTGGATGAGACAGAGTATTAATACTTAATCTTGAATCAAGCTTTAGAGCATCTAATTTAGCATCAATTTCTTTTAATAAATTTGTTTTAGAAGAAAAGGTGTTAGGCGCCAAAGGTTCAGGAATTTGAAAATAAACATTCTGTTTCTTTTCTTCCTGTTCTTTGAAAACTTTTTCTTCTAATTTTCTCTTTTTAGTTCATTGGTGACGAGTTGATCTTGAACCAATTTTTCACCAAGTTCAGATAAAAGTAAATTTGTATAGTTATTCTGATTAATCAGAGTATTAACATAATCTTCTGTTGGATGAGAAAAGGGTGAAGCAATGTATTGCTTATCCGAAACTTTGAATTGAAGATCTACCATAGGAGGTAGAACTGATCTAACAGTTTTCTTTTCTGGGTGATTAGTCCAGACTTTAGGAGTGACATTTAAAACATGAATTTGAGGAATATAAATATTATAATACCAGTCTAAGAAAGGTATATTTTCTTTAAGTTCCTCACAACATGTATAAAAAGGTTTATTTAGTTCTTTGCGTTCAGACTCAGTAGTCTGAGCAATGAACTTTTCTCTACGATCATCATTTTCTGAAGATAAAAACTCTCTTTTAATCTTTTCTTTATCTAATTTGAAGATTTTTGATAAAGCTTGAACCCTAGGAATTCTGAATTCCATTTCAGATTGAGTAGGGGATTGATTTGCTTCAGAAGTTTCAGGAACTTCATCTTGATTATAAACTGGTTGAGGAATTTGAGGATAATTAGGGTTATTCCTAATATTCCTTAATTGAAGGTGAGGAATCACTTCAGGAGTTGAGGTTCTTGAAGGAATCCTAGTGGGAGCAGTTCTGAATGAAGATTCAGATCTTCTTCCAGAATCAAACTTAGAAGGGTCAAAAGTGGTGCTTCTGACATCATTGAATCTTAGTTCAACAGATCCATCTGGGAAAGAAAGGATTCTGTCGATCTCACTTGGAGGAAGTTTCTTTGGGTTAGAAACTCCTTCAATGATCCATGATTCAGGAAGGGTAACCTGATCCCATTTTATCGTTCTAGGGACAATAACATTAGTCTTTTGGTCATTGACCTCAAAAAGTGTAGTATGTCCTCTATCATCAATTTGAATAGCACGAGGCTTTAATTGAGTTTTCATTGCTTTATAAGTGATTTTATAGATCAAAGCAAATGGTTCAGAACCTTCAGCCATATCAAAGCCTGAGGTCTGAATGTTGAGAGTGAGTGTCTCGAGAATGTGTGGATCACAAAGAGACACAGAGAAGTCAGGGTAACAGTTGAAATAAACTGGACCCATTGAAAGTGAAGATTCTGCAATTCCAAGCAGAGAATCACTAAATTTGTTGTGTCTACAGTCGCGAAGAGCAACTAAAGCACAGGTGTCTAGTCCTAACCTAGTTAAAGGTTTTAGGGCTATTTGAATTAATCCCAAGTGGAGATATTTGTATTTTTCTTTTATCAAAGATTGGATTGTTTGATAATTGAGCAATTGTTTTGAATCTAAGGATTTATTTATCGGTACTGTTTGTTCAACAATACTGATTAAATCCTCAGTTTTTTGAGAAAATAAAGATTTAGTAATCTCATAAATCTCTTTTTGCGGAATTACTGGTAAAGACCAGTTTTGTAAATCTTGTTCAACTTCAGAAATTCTACCTTCCATTTTGGTTGGTAAACTGTTTGCCCTAGAACTAGAAGTTCTGGTAAATTTTGAAAACAAAGACATCTTTTCAGATTGCTTAGGGATTGGGAGGAACACTGTACTCGGACCACCTACAGCTGGAACATCTAAGTGGGACCACCTAACCTAGATCACATTCTGCGCACACCATGGCGACTTACACTGGATCTGGTTCCTAACGGCTGACCAATCACTTATATGACTTACCAACGCTATCAACGGCTGATTATCAAAATTTCTCTGGCACAAAATAGTTCGACACATTTTGTATTCTTCACTCCAATCTCCCTTTGCACTTTGCTCTCACATGACGCAACAAAGCAACCTCATATTCTCATGTTTGTGCATGAACTTGAGCTGAGAGCTCAACTACCAAAAAGAGGCAAAAGTCATGCATGCTGCTGACAGATGGATGAGAACACTTAAGAGCCGTTGATATATACAGTCAAATGTGTGAGGTGTCAATGGTTGAGCAGTGACGGATGGTATCACTAAATCACGAGAACAATCCCAATTGAGGTGAGAGGTGTTAAGGGATAATAAAAAAAAAAATCTTCCAAGAAAGTTGAAGAGGCTTTGATGAGAATACAAATAAATCTAACATGCCATGTTTTGATGAAATCTATCTATCCTTCCTAACAAAGTAAAGTGATGGGAAAGTCATGCATGGACCTTTTAGTATCTTTGCTTTTCTTTATGCTCTTAGTATTTTGTGATAATTTAAATCAACATCAAAATGACATACAAAAATAAATAATCCTAGAATCTATAATTAATATTTATTAAAATAATAAGAGTATCAATGGAGGAATAATTTGGTTGGTATACAAAATCAAAAAATAAAAAAAATACATAACGAAAGACAACAATGTGAAAGCTGGTGATGATCTTGCTTGCGGTGATGCGCCGCTCCAAAATGTCATTCCGAAGAAGTTGCCATCTCCACCACCACCTTCCAATGGTCCAACCACCCCATTGCCGGTGGTGATGCCAGTCCCACCAGCGTTAAATCCCGGGTATGAAATGCTCCCGGCATTGTCCCTGTCAAATAATTAGCACAAAATCATAATAAAGGTCATAAACAAATTAAATACAATAATCTTGCTCTTCCATTTATTGATAAAAATAGGGGACCCAAAAATCTGACCCACATTGTATCATTCATCACTCTCATCATATTTACTTTCCTTTTTGTCATATGTTAGGAACCAATATGATAAGTTAGATATCTATATCTAATATAAGTTAGATATCTATTAAGATCTTTAGTGTAACGGTCTTGTGTGGACGGACTATGAGTTACTATTTTGTGTGAGTGGGCTCTGAGACTGATAGTTATATGTGTGAGCGAGCCGTCTTAAAGTCATGAGAATGATAAAACCAAAAGCAAACAATAACGTATCAGTCGTTACAATTAGATTCATGAGCGTTTGACAACGTTACATAAAAAACAAATGTTTTTTTTCCTAGTGACAACAAGCCTTTTACAATTAATAATACAAAGGTGATTGTCTAATTGGCGAGGAAACCAGCAAGGAAACGCATGAAGTAGGTGGTGGACCTTCCATTTTCTTGAGATATGTGCAATCACGCATCTCAAAAAGGTAAAAAGTCCACCCCTCTCCCTCGCGCGTTTTCTTGCTGGTTTCCTCGACAATTAGAATTTCCCTCATGGATTGTCTAACTGGCGAGGAAACTTTAGTGATACTATCCATGCCATGACATAACTATGATTCTAGCATCTATTAAACTTTATTCACCTTTCATAAAAACAGAATAAAATAAACAATATATATTTAAATAAATTCCAAAAAAATCTTGAAATTTTTTGAAATTTGGTGCAAGGGATCCTCAATTATTTGTCACTATTAAATGTCATAATCTATATGGGTCACAATATTCTCCTACCAGGAGAAGTTGTTAAGGATATTGGATGGAAATGGAGCCCTTTATAAGGCTGGCTTGCACAAAATTAGAATATAATTGATTAAATCATCCATTTTCTCCACATGGAATTATTTTGAATAAATTCTTAAATTTTTAATTTTTATTTTAAAAAACAAGTGTGCTGTTGGTGAGTATAGAACTCAAGACGTGAGATATAACAACCTTAATCATCAAATTGATATTTTGTATGTTATTGGCCATATCTCTTTGAAAATGTTTGTTAATTAAACAATTAATTAGTTTTTTTAGCGCGCTATCGCTAGCTAGGAGTATGTCAGCATTGTCCCCAAGTTGCAACTAAACCCCAAATTCAACAAGATTCTTAAAGCATAACCTAATTACATGCATTTGTAGATTTTATTGTTTTAACTTCTTTTTATTTTACGATGAACTAGCTCAGAAAGGGACCAATGGAATTGCTAATGGTTTATGAAGGAGTTTAATGAAATTGCCGTAATAAAAAAATTGGATGAATTGTTGACGAGTGCTAGCTTAGCAGATAAAACTAATAGCGTAACAAAATAACTAAATAACTAGGCTTGCATGCCCATTTGAAATGCTCTTGAAAAGACAAAAGGAAATGACATAACTACCCTCAACTTGAAAAAAAAAACAGTTAATTCAGTTGGAACATACCTGTTAGGGCACAAGACACCAGCATTCAGGGTTAATTGATCAATCATCCCAGAAGGCTTAGCATCCACACTGGTGGCTTTAGCATACTGAAACTCAAGACCAAATCCAGAAGGCACAAAAAATGCTCCGTTCACTAGCATGTCTCCTTCAGTTCTCCAATTCCAGTCAGACCATTCTTTCTCGTCGGTTTCCACACGCTTCGTCACCTCCTTGGAATTGGGGTCTGCAGGCGCCGTGTAGCGATTGCCCTGGCTGTTAATGGTAGGATTAGCACTGCCACCTATGGCATACATTTCCCATTGTGTGAAGTCATTGTTCACTACATGGATGTAACCATGCCTGCACCTTGGCATTCTTTGCACCAATGCCTCTCCGAAATGGTTGAATGCAATTGTTACCTACAACATCAGCACAGCACAATCAAAACTCAGGATTATTGTTATGTAGTAATTTTGATATTTTCGATTTATATGATTAACAAATATAGTAGTGTCCTAAGACAAATTATAGTTGTCCTGTGTTCACCAACATATCCTAAATAACTTTTATGTGCGCCATAGAATTCTTCCTGAAGGTTTCAAAATTTGTGAGAATAACCTGCATTCCTGAGTCCGGTAGGTAATTATCATTGTGTCCGAGGAGCATAACTTCATCGTGATGTGAGAAATAATTATTAGATATCGTAATCCCAGTTGACCCCATGATTGCATCAATTAGCCCATCCTTGCAATAAGATAATGAACAGTGATCAATCCAGATCTTTCTCCCAGTAAATATGGATATCCCATCGCCATCTGATCTTCCTCGGAACCCATAATGCGTAGGATTCGAGCGCACGAGAGCATTTCCGGAAGGCACACAATGGTGGATATGAACATTGTGTATGATAATATTACTAACATACTGGAGAGTAATACACCCAGCACCAACAATGTGCACATTGACACCTCTTCCATCAATAGTCTTGAAGCTGTTCACTATGAGTTCTTCTTTGAGCTTGATGTGCATATTAGCTGAGAAAATGATCCATAAGGGCTCAACTTGGATGACAGCATGTCGAAGCGTTCCGGGTGTAGGGTTAACTGTGTCACGATCAGATGAATCTGTTACTAGGTAGAATTGCCCGCCTTTTCCACCCAAAGCATCTCGTCCGAACCCAATCCCACAATCGGCTAACCGTTGCCGGTTTGCTTGCCAATTTGGGTCACATCTCCAACAATCATCAACAGGATTCCCTGTTAAACAAGCTGATTGATCATTTGACTGTGTTTCTAACATTTGCCTCTTTGATATTGATTCATTTACTCTCCTGCAGGATACAAAGAGAGCAATTAGACCCAAAACAGGAAAACAAAGCACTCCCAGATTGAAAACTGGTAGTTTTAGACCGAAAACAAGGGAAACATAACATCCCATATCGAAGACATGACATTTTTGCATGGTAAACTAGGAAAAGCTGAACATTCCTATGAAACAAACAGAGCATTTTATGACATAATTTGAAAAAAAAAAACGAATTTGAAGTGAAACATAAGGCAATCAGAAGTAGATAGTCGTGCAATTCAGAACAAAAACTAGAAAAAAACACAGCACCCTAAATCGAAATGAAGCATTTCAGGAAGAAAAACTACATAAGTAGAGCATCCTAGATAAGAAATCGGAGAGAACAGATAATTGTTGCTACCTTTGGACATCTTGAACAACTGATTCAGGGTCTGGATGTTGGTGGGGAAGAGTGACATTGAAAGGAGAAGCTCTGATAATAGAAGAAAATAAACTCAACAGACAAACCGAAAAACGAACGCAAGAAAGGTTAAGAAGCATCTTTGTAATGGAATGAATGTTTGTATGATGAGTTGTAGTTTGTCTGTAAATCTTTAAAGATGTCTTCTTCTTGAATGTACAAGATGCAAAATTTGTAAAATGGGTTATCTTTATATATACAAAAAATAATAATGTATTAGATTGAATACATTATTTTCTTGTTTGGGTTGTGTGTTATTTTAAGATGAAAAGAAAGGAAGAATGGAGGATGGGGTGTTGACGGAGGGATTGGATAAGGAAGAAGAAGAAGAAGAGATTGAGAGTTGGGGAAGAGAAGGATCGGCATTTCCTCCATTACTCCCTCTACTCTCTTCTCACACAAACAATCTATGTTTACATTCTTACCTTGGTTGTTAATCATTCTTAAAGAATTTTAATCCAAGTGAATAAAAATTGCGGAACGAAAAGGTTAAAGCAATGGAAAAACATCAAATTTGAGGCTGCTGCCCTGCCTCTTGTGCAAGGAAGGAAAACTACCTTACTAATAGTGACAGAAGGTAATTAAGATAGAAATTTGTACACCCAAAGTATCTATACCTTATCCTATGAAATTTGCTGGCTTGAAGGCTGCCCTGTATTCATATTACCAACACAAATGTGAGATCAGTACCCTATTTCGGGTCATGACAGATAGGCGTAAGGCTGCATTTTAGGACTGGTTGTTTCAAGTCGATCTAAACAGCTTGCCAAATTACATGAATACTACTAGTTTTGATGGGGTCGAACATGGGTCATCTCCATAGTGCCACCCCAGGCAGATGGCCCGGGATAAGGTGATGGTTGAGCCAAATTGTGTTGCACAAACTTTAAGTGAAGATTCTTTTAACTATGGATTACTTTTCAATCACACAGGATGGTTAACTGACGATAAGTTATTAGAAATCATCCCTCAAGTTGGTTGTAAGTGTTTATGGTAAGTTATTGATACCGGAAAAATCATGAAGTACAAAATTAAAAGAATTTAACTTTTGGATTAGTATCAGCTCAAATGTTATATATTGAAACTTTATGAACCAAATTGTCACAGACAATATTGGAGGCTTTTGTACTCTCTTTCTGATGAGTCATAAACTAGTGTCTGCATAGCAAATTTCATGGAAAAGAAAAGCAATTATATGTTCTTTTGGCAATGAAGATTGAGAAGAAAGAATAGAAAAGGAGAGAAGGATTAGAAACGATAAAAAGGTAGGTGTTTAGGCGAAGCGTGTAAACCAACTAAAATGCGTAGGATGGATATGTGCTTTTCTTGAGTTGGCTGAAATGTGGAGAGCTTTTTAAAACTATGGTTGATCTGTTTAATTCTACAGTCATGTTTACAACTTGTTGATCAGCTGAAGGAGTTTGGCTTGGCTGCATTTTTGAAGGTTCTTTGTTTTAGTCCAAAATGGATTAAGGCCTTTTATTAGGTCAGTTTACTCCAACCCTTTTATTGGAGTGAAACAACGTCGAATATGCTCCCTCCACTGCTCATTTGGTTGTACATTACAGACAGATGACTTATGTTCATCACTGAAATGGGGTTGGAAATTAGAAATTTTCTTACAGACAGATGACTTATGTTCAACCGACCGAAGAACAAGAAGAGGAGAAGCTCCCTCGTGCATTCCCTCGAAGAAAAGCTCAAACCGTCGTCCCCATTCGAAGAAATGCTCTCTCCATCAGAAAAACTCAACCGAAGGTAAGTCTCTCCTTGATTTCTGGTTGATTTCTTATAGGGGGTTTCTAGATCTAGGGTTTCTACTTTCTCTAGGGTTGATTTCAGGCAGTGGGTTTCTAGATCTAGGGTTTTTTCTTTTATGAATAAATTGTGGGGGAGATTTACCTAAAATTCGGGCTGATTTGAATGCTTCTATGAATGTTGCAAAATATTGCTATCCAGGGATAAACCATTTCTAGAAATTATGAACTCAAAATTTGGTATGGTCACCAAATATCGTAGATATTTTATTAGCAATCATTATTATGAAGTTATAACATTTCTTTTAGCCAAGATCATCTTTTATTCATTTCTTTGTGGGTTTCATTTCCATTGCCAAATACATCTTGTTTTAATGTTTTGTAAGAAGAAAAACTTTGGATAAGAAATATTCCTTTATTTGGTAGGACTGAGGCATGACCCCTTTGTAAAATCTTTGAATTACTCCACACATTAATTGGGTGTGTGAGAGTATCTATTTATAGAGTTCGTATAACAAATTACAGCTCATGTACATCATACATCTTATCATTTTGTTACAAAGATTAGCATAGCAGTCCTAGTTGAATACTGTTTAGTTGTTGGATTAGGATCAATGTCCTTGTTGTGAAGAACTCTGTTAGGCTGTAACAGAGTTGTGTATATCCTTGACACGCCCCCTCAAACTAAGTGGCAACGAAGTGACGGTTAGTTTGTCTCTGAGGTAGGGATGTCGTAATGAACTGAGTCCATTGGTAAAGATATCAGCAAGCTGATCTTTGGTGGAAATGAATCGGACATCTAGTTGATGGCGAGCAACCCGTTCACACACGAAATGGTAATCAATTTCGATGTGTTTAGTGTGGGAATGGAATACTGGATTCACAGTGTCAAAAGCTCAGCCCACACCACCACCTGCACCATCTTCCAGACCACCTAAAGCTCCTCGAGTTCATATTGAGCACCCCATGACAATCCGTGCCAAAAATGGGATTTATCGACCCAAAATGTTGACTACTACCAAACATAGACTGAGTGAGAGTGGTGACAATAGCATCATAGATTGAGTCGAGACCACTTAAGATGATCTGTTGCAAATCTGAGTCTGGTAGTGACTGCCCTGAGGCTGCAAGACTATCTGCAAGGGACTTGGCATGGAGGAAGAATTCAGACATGGTTTGTTCCCCTTGCGGATGGTTTGAAGTTCACACCGTATCTGCATGATACGTGCTTTGGATTTGGAAGCATAATGCGTCTCCAATGCTGTCCATACAACACGAGATGAGTGGAGATCGACAACTTGTGCCAAAACAGTCTCTGATAGAGATGAGAGCAACCAGCCAAGCAATACTTGATCTTGTTTCTGCCAGCTGTATAAGCCGGATTGTGCTCATTCTCAGAGGTGAAATGAAGAGGACAAACATTGGTCCCGTCAACGAATCCCTCAAGATCATATCCTTTCAGTAAGGGCACGAACTGAGTGCGCCAAAGGAGATAGTTGGTTGTGTCAAGTTTGACAGATATCAAGTGATGAATGTGGGTAGTTTGCAAGGTTGTTGGGGAGATAGGGCTGGAAAGTGAAGAGGAGGAGGAATCAGATTGAGAAGATGAGGTCGCCATAGGATTGAGAAAGGGGAAAACGTTGTTTTTTTGTTGTTGTATAGGATCGAGTTAGGCTGATACCATGTAAAAACGGTGTAAATTTATTATAATCCCCACCATTATCAGATTGGAAAATCTTAATTTTCTTGCCAAGTAGATTTTCTATTTTGGATTTGAACAAATGAAGGTAGTTAATGCATCATACTTACGAACAAATGGGTACGCAAATCCAAATAAATCTACTGTAAACATCCATGAGTAGGAGATAAAATCGAAAACCATTCCTAGATGTAATTGTAGAAGGACCCCAAAGATCAGAAACAATAAGATGAAGAGGTTCATTATATGAGCTCGAACTATTTGGGAAAGGCAACTTTCTACTTTTATTGATAAAACAGGAATCACAAAATTCAATGTTGTTACTAACAACTGGTAAATAAAATTCTTGAACGACACACTTCATAGTACGCATCATGGGATGCCCTAAACGTTGATGCCAAAGATGGATGGAGGATTGCTCACTTATTAATGTGGTGGGAGGAAAACTACCTTGACTCGGAGTGAACGAATACATGCCACCTTTATTCAGTCCTTGTAGAACCACCATCCCTGTGTGACGATCCTTCACAAGAAAGAAAGGGGTGAAACTCAAAAAATACGTTATTGTCTTTGGAAAATTGAGAAATGGATATAAGATTTGCAGAAAATTTGGGCACATGGTAAAGGGTATTAAGATGAAAGGTTCAATTTGAATATGTTAAAGAAGCCTTACCGACATGAGCAATGGGAAGAGAGTTTCCATTACCTACACGAATCTGGTCAGGACCATCATCCTCAGTTCGAATCTGAAGATTTTGAAGATCGAATGTCACATGATTTGTAACATCACTATCAGGATGCCATTGATGATCAGTGAAAGACCCTGATGCCGCAACATAAGCGACTGGTGGAGATTGATTAGGCGGATCATATCTATTCTAGCAAATGGAAGCAGAGTGATTTTTCTTGCCACAAATTTGGCATGGGCCTACAGAAGTAGATGGAGAGCAATTTAGTCCATGATTATGACTGCGATTCTGATGTTGATTCTGATTTCGACTGTGCTGATTGAATCTGGTGGAGGTGTTCTATTGATGATTAGAGGAATAAGGTCCTGGTTTCTTAATAGAACTAGAACGTGTTTCCATGTTCGCAAGGGGCTGCAAATTGAGTGTCGCTTGTTGTGCTTCAACTCTCATATCAAATGCCAATAAGTCGGCATGGAAGTCATCCATAGGAATATCGGCTACCGTGGCCGTGAGAGTGGTGTCAATAGCATCATAGACTGAGTCGAGACCACTTAAGATGATCTGCTGCAAATCTGAGTCTGGTAGTGACTGCCCTAAGGCTGCAAGACTATCTGCAAGGGACTTGGCATGGAGGAAGAATTCAGACATGGTTGTACCCTTGCGAATGGTTTGAAGTTCACGCCGTATCTGCATGATACATGCTTTGGATTTGGAAGCATAATGCGTCTCCAATACTGTCCATACAACACGAGATGAGTGGAGACCGACAACTTGTGCCAAAACGGTCTTGGTCAGATATGAGAGCAACCAGCCAAGCAATACTTGATCTTGTTTCTGCCAGGCTGTATAAGTTGAATTGTGTGCATTCTCAGAGGTGAAACAAGGAGGATAAACATTGGTCCCATCAACGAATCCCTCAAGATCATATCCTTTCAGTAAGGGCACGAACTGAGTGCGCCAAAGGAGATAGTTGGTTGTGTCAAGTTTGACAGATATCAAGTGATGAATGTGGGTAGTTTGCAAGGTTGTTGGGGAGATAGGGCGGGTAAGTGAATAGGAGGAAGAATCAGATTGAGAAGATGAGGTCGCCATAGGATTCAGAAAGGGGAAAACGTTGGTTTTTTTTTTTGTTGTTGTATAGGATCGAGTTAGGCTGATACCATGTAAAAAAAACTACCTTGACTTGGAGTGAACGAATACATGCCTCCTTTATTCAGTCCTTATAGGCTGTAACAGAGTTGTGTATATCCTTGACACCCTTTACATCTTGTTTGTTTGGAAATGGTACGATTCGACGAGCAATTTAAATGCAGAACCTCTACTAACAGTAAAAACTAGCCTATATTCATTCTCAGGGATGTTCAAGTAATCCATTATTCTAGTCTTAATGTCATGTTCAGCAGTGCCTTTCTCAACACCACCATAGAGAGCATGGTTCTTTTCCATCATCACATTTTCCTTTGATTTTTTACAGTTTGATTGAGCTATAGATACATGTTTGATTTTGCACAGGAGTTGAACTCAAACTGATGTTGTTTATCTGATGTTATTTTTTTGTCAACGCAGGAATGACATATAAAGCGTACGTTGTTTATCGTGGGCGTGTTCTTGAAGTATATGTGACTTGGCGAGGTTGCGCATTACAAGTAAACGGGTACAAGGGTTCTATGTACAAGGGCTTCAAATCGGTTGAAGAAGCCTATGAAGATTATGGCATGTGGGTGCGATCAGAAGAGTACAGATTAGAGCACGAGGCGAGAATAGAATAAGAGGCGAGAAGAGAGCACCAATCAAGAAGAAACGACACTGAAGATGTAAACAACCAACCAAATAATGCTCCTGAGGGGTCGTGGCAATCAAACTCATGATCAAAGAGATGAAACCAAAGCAACGATCCTTGGGCTTTTACAAGGGACTTGATCAATAATATGTTATTGGTAGGTATATTGATTCTTGTACTTATCCTTTTAAAGCTTTTGGATGATATGTGAGATATAATTTTGTTTTATCATGTACTTGTGAAGAGACTTTGAGTAAATGAATTATGTTCAGAGATGTGTGCAACAAAATTCTTCCTCTTTAGCTAATAGATAATATATTCAGTTCTTACTCTTCTTATTTGTTCCAAAACTAGTTTTTTTTTCCTTAGTTATGGTGTATTGTTGTGATGGTGTGGAATGAATGTGGGGATTTTTTGTCTGTATTCTTTTTTGTATTTTGTCTGTATTCTTTCCAAAAACAACACTTTGGAATATGAGGTTCATCCAATTCAGTTGGCTCGAGTAGCTTCATCTTCAACTTCGGGCATATGCATTCACATTTCTGGCTGCAGCTTTAATTCTTTCTGCAGCAGCTTGAGATTTCTCTTCTTTCTTGCTTGACATTTTTACCTAAACAAAACTCACCAGTAAAGTATACCAAAAATTGAAAACCCCAATCCTCCGAAAGCAAGACCAATTCTCTATTACCCCTTGATATTCCCAAATTGTAATAACACTGAATTTTCAAATTCAAGCACTGCGCAACAAAATCCTAAATAATCACTTTGTTCCTACAAAAGATAAAACACGTTAGAATTAATTTAGTCATTCGCTTGAAATCCAAAAGCAAGAATATAAATCATGAATTTCAACAAGGAGATTCAACTACAAGCATTCAGGCCAATAAAAAAGAAACAGAAAGATACATGCTACTACAAATATGTGGTACAAGAAGATGTACTCGTGACTACTGAAATAAAGTAGAAAACACTATAGTATCATGCCTGCTTCTAACCTAAACCTGCCCATTTCTATTATCATTAGCATCAGTTATTGATAATAGAAGCAACACTTGCTTAATTAATGAGAGAGAAATTATGGGACAGCAGAAGTTGCACATTACTGCACGAAAATTTTAGGGAGCGATCCCCCTCGAGATGAGTGCTTGTCACGGATTAGCAATCCGTGCAGCACTAGCTATCCAATTCACTAGTAAGCCTATGAGTAGTTACTTCAACGGGCACAAATATTAGCTTGAGAATGCACAATATCAATCTGTAGACAATATAACGATGCGCAATAGTCAGCAAAAGCTTTCATTAACATTCAATAGATTACAATGGGGAGGAACGTTCAAAAGGACGTTTCTCAATACTAGTTCGATGCTAACGATCAATGAAAATACAAGTTTGAAGTTGAAAAGCAAAGCAAAGAAAACAATAAAATGCTAGCGGTACAATCTGGCCCGATTGTGCAATGGAGGCAACACGTCCTCACAGTCAAGAGCTCAAACCTTCCCCCTATAATATAGATGCTAAGCATTTGGGAACTTTTCAAAAGGGAACATTGAGTTTTGAGACCATTAGGAAAGTCTTGATAGGCCTCTGACGTTGAGTTTCCTGACCAACAATACTAGTCCTGACACTCTCCCACACTCAATTCGCTAACGCCCTCGCAGCGAACTTTTTCAAGTACTCTTCCAGCTATGAGAGGTAAGGCAGCAGATGCTCGACTGGCTCCCAACTGATTTCTGAAGGAGGCTCATCCTGCCACTTGACCAAACACTCGCTACCCAGGCATGTGTTGTTGATGAGTCGGTCAGCTAAGATTTCTTCCACTTCTCGATCTGGCTTAGTAGGATGCTTAGGCAATGCTCGGACATATACATTTCTTGTGGGATCAGTGGCATCTGCATGATAGGACTTCAAGTTACTTGCATGGAAAACAGGATGGGTGCAACGGAGCCAATATGGTAACTTCACGCGATAGGAGACTTTGCCCACTTTCTCAATAATCTGTACCGGTCTCTCATATTTGCGAAACAGATTGTTGTGTGCTCTAGCTGTCCATTTATACTTGTTGAGCATATCTAGCTTCACCAATACCAAGTCCCCGACTTCAAAATGATCAATTCGTCGTTTCTTGTCGGCCCATTTCTTCATGTGACGGGAGGCTTTCTCAAGATAGGCTCGAGCAACATCAATGTTTTTCTGCCAGGCTTTGACAAATTCAATAGCTCTTGGGTCCTTGGTACCCGGTAAGCACTGTATGTGGTGTCAATGGTTGCTGACCAGTGACTAACTGAAAGGAGCTGGAGTGAGTAGCTGAGCTCTTTGTAAGTTGAAACAGAATTGTGCAACATCAAGTAGTCCCACCCAATTTTTCTGATTTGCACTTACAAAATGACGAAGGTATTCTTCGAGCATAGAGTTAAAACGCTCAGTCTGTTCGTCAGATTGGGGATGTTGGCTTTTCGACATATTAAGTTTGGATCCCAAGAGCTTGAATAACTCCTTCAAGAACTTTCCTGTGAAGCGAGCATCACGGTCGCTAACAATGTTTTCGGGCAGTCCCCATTACTTCACTACATGCTTGAGGAACAATTGCGCCATATCTTCGGCTGTGCAAGTCAGTCCCGTCGGCACAAAGGTCACATACTTTGAGAATAGGTCAACAACTACAAGGATACACCTGAAATCCTCCACATTCGGTAACCCAGTAATGAATTCCATGGAAACACTTTTCCAAGGACGAGTTGGAACAGGCAAGGGCTCGAGTAAACCTACCGGTCAATTTCTTTCAACCTTATCTTGCTGGCAAATAAGACATGTGTGAACATAGGCCATTACATCCTCATGTATCTGCGGCCAATAGTACCCCTATCTAGCAATGCAAGTGTTCGTCTCCAACCTGGATGTCCTGCCCAATGGGTGTCATGGCATTCTCTCAAAAGTTTTTCCTCAAATTAGAAGTTCTTGGAACATAGAGGCGATTACCAGTTGTGAGTATTGCTCCATCTTTTATCTAGAACCGTCGAGTTTTGCCCTGTTTGATCAACTCTGTAATCGCCTTCGCTTGTGGGTCTGTCTGTAGGTTTGCTTTGATCTTCTCCAAGATGATGTGACTCGGACCGGTATGGGTTAGCACTGCAAGGTCTGCCCTTCTACTGAGTGCATCAGCTACATTGTTAGTGCGCCCTGGCTTGTATTCCAATACTAAGTCAAATTCTGCTAATTTTTCCTGCCATCAAGATTGCTTGGAGGTTAGCATCTTCTGAGTAAGGAAATGGCTTGCTGCAAGCATTATCTGTTTTAACAAGGACTTGAGATCCCAAGAGGTAGTGTCTCCATACCCGTAAACAATGTACAATGGCTAGCAATTCCTTTTCCTGAGCTGAGTAACGAGACTCTGTATCATTCAACTTTCGACTCTCATATGCTATCGGGTGACCATCTTGAAGCAAACTATTCCTAAGGCATAATCAGATGCATCTGTTTGTACTTCAAAGGGCTTGGTGATGTCTAGCAAGGCCAATACTGGATCTTTCATCACGGCTAGTTTCAAGTCTTGGAATGAAGCTTCACACTGCCTATCCCATTCCCATGTTCGGTCTTGTTTCAACAAATTTGTCAGTGCAACAACTCTCTTAGAGTAGCCCCTTATGAAGCAACGATAATAGTTTGCGAATCCAAGGAAAGAACGTAGTTGAGACACGTTCTAGGAGTGTTCCAATCATGGATTGCCTTGACTTCTCCATGTCCATCCGAATCTTGCCACTGCCAATAACATGACCCAAGAAATTGATCTGGGTCTGGCCGAATGAACACTTCTCCTTCTTGATAAATAGATGATTATCCCTAAGATTTGGAACACTTCTCGCAAATGATGTAGGTGTTCTTCTATAGTCCCACCATAAACCACAATATCGTCAAGATAGACAACCACGGACTTGTCCAGAAGGTGACGAACAGGCCATTCATAAGGGTGCAAAACGTAGCTGGAGCATTGGTCAACCGAAAGGCATTACTAGAACTCATATGACCCATATCTAGTAGAACAAGCAGTTTTGGGTTCGTCACCAGCAGCAATGCAGACCTGATGGTAACCTGATCTCAAGTCGAGTTTTGTGAAGTATCTGGCGGATCCAAGTTGGTCGAATAAGTCTCAATGAGCGGTAGCGGGTATTTGTTCTTTATAGTGACTTTGTTCAAGGCTCTATAATCAACACAAAGGCGAAGACTGTCATCTTGTTTCTGCTGAAAAAGAACAGGTGCCCCATAATGTGCTTTAGAGGGCCGAATGAATCCCGACTCCAACAAGCCATCTAGTTGTTTCTCAATTTCGGTCAACTTTGAGGGCTCATGCGGTATGGACTATGTGCGGGTGGCTTGGCACCAGGCACTAACTCAATTTCGTGATCAATGAGCCTTCTGGGAGGTAGATTCTTTGGCAATTCATTCGGCATCACTTCGCTGAAGTCAGCAATAACTTGGGCAACTTCCTCAGGGATTTTGCTAGTATCATCTTCCATCTCTAGCTTTGCCATAGTTAAGTATGTATCTTCTCCTTTGGCCAAGCCTCTCTTGACTTGGAGCGCTGACAATATTCTATCATGAGTTGTGGGTCGAATTGAGGTTGTTACAATGCGTAGTCTGGGTCCGAAAAACCCCAAGGAGTCCATGAAAGGTAGTGGTCCTGCTGCAGCTCCTCGGAAGAATTCTTGGCCAAGAATCACCTTAAAATCATCAAGTAGGACGGCCAAGAAGTTTGATCTTCCTTCCCATGGACCAACCTGTAGTGGCACAGCTCTAGCCATACCATTAATAGAGATTTCATCAGAGTTGGCATCTTTCAACTTACCCACATTTCCTTCTAAGTTCAGACCCACACGTCTAGCTTCATCTGGGGCAATAAAATTGTATGTCGCTTCTGAATCCAACAATGCTTGGGAAGATAACCCATTAATAGTGATGTTGATGTATTGCAAAGCCTTCTTGTGTGGGTGCTCATACATTTCTCCTTTGACAACATTGAGCTTGCGTAGAGCTCCCATCTGGGATGATCTCACTGTTGGTCGGGGTTCGAGCTCGATGTGGTCGAGTTAGAAGGTTCTGCTTGAAGCAAGGACATCAATGAGTGTAGGGCTGGTTTGGATGGACATTTGCCTATTGGGTGATCCCTGCTATTGCAAAAGAATACACTGGGGCGGGTGCAGATGGTCTCCATTGCCCAGAGTAGTTTTGCCCTCCTTTGTTGTTGTAATTTGAGTTGTTAGAGCTGGCATTCCAATTTCTGTTGGAACGCCAATTCTGGTTGGACGGCTGAGAATTGTAGTTTCCTCGGTTCTGACTTGAGTTTCCCCAGTTTTGGTGAGGTGATCGAGCATTCGACCCTGAGCTTGAATTGGTACTGCCAGTTCTAGCTGTGGAGTGATTGAGCGAAGTGGATCCAGCCATGGGTATAATAATCGCTAAACCTTTCTGCTGCTGCAATAGCTTGTAATATCTGTCACCTTCTGCCTTTGCAATTCTGCTTGCAAAAGCGGCTGAGCTTGTTCCATGAAACATAAAACTTTGTCATTCTCAGACATGTCTTGAATATCTAGCAAGCAAGTTGAGAACTGTCTGACATAGTCTCGAATATTGCCCTGTCTGTTTGATGGTGTGGAGCTTCCTCCTTGCTAAGAAATCAGTGTTCTAGGCAAGATTGATTTATGAGTTCCTTCTTGAGGTCTGCCCAAGTTCTAATAAGGATGCGACCTTCTTCCATATCTGCATATTTGGTTCTCCACATAGTTTTGCATCCCTGCTAAGTACATGGTCGCCATGGTGACCTTGGCTTCTTCTGATTCGGGGTTCACGTACCGTGCGAAAATAACTGCTCCAGATCAAACAAGAAGTTCTCTAGCTCCTTCCATCTCATACCCCAGCATATGCCTTTGCTCAAGCACTTTCATCTTAGGGTGATCAGTCGTCCCTGTGGCCTTGGTTCAGCAAGCCAACCCTTGCAATAAACCCTCCAACTGTAATTGGAAGTCACTCATCACCTGAGCTGTGGGGTGAGGCGACTCTTCCATAGCGACTGTCCGTTCCTCTAAATTATCGACAGTGCTCAGCCAACGAATCCACTCTTTCTGCCAAGTAAAAGAGTCCATCAAGCCGAATGATATGTTCTCCCAAACTGCTCAACTGATCCATTCTGTTTCTAGTCTCCTGCACTCGACTAGCATGTCGTTCCTCCATAGCGCTAAGGGCTCGCTTAGTTCCTGGATCCTGGTTTGCATTCAACAAGCTCTGGCTCTGATTACCAACTGTCACAGCCTAGCAAGTCCGTGCAGCACTAGGCTATCCAATTCACTAGTAGGCCTATGAGTAGTTACTTCAATGGGCACAAATATTAGCTTGAGAATGCACAATATCAATCTGTAGACAATATAACGATGCACAATAGTCAACAAAACTTTCATAACATTCAATAGATTTACAACAGGAGGAACGTTCGAAAGACGTTGCTCAAGACTAGTTCGATGCTAACGATCGATGGAAATACAAGTTTGAAGTTGAAAAGCAAGGCAAAGAAAACAATAAAAATTCTAGTGGTACAGTCTGGCCCGACTGTGGCAATGGAGGCAACACGTCCTCACAGTCAATAGCTCAAACCTTCCCCTATAATATAGATGCTAAGCATTTGGGCACTTTTCAAAAGGGAACATTGAGTTTTGAGACCATGAGGAAAGTCTTGATAGGCTCTGACGTTGATTTCCCTGACCAACAGTACTAGTCCTGACATGTGCCCCTCACTATCTCGAGGGGGGATGGGCCCTCGCTCCCTAGAGGGCTTTCCATTACTGCATCTTCCATTTGGACAAAACAACAAGACATCTAGCAAACAACGTCATTTTACACCACTACAACAAATTAACATATTTGTAAAAACTAAAATACAGTAACACTTTTGAATTATTAAATCCACCAAATAATTTCTAGTCAAAATTAAATTTAGTCAAACAAAATGAAAAATAGCTACACAAAAGAAGTCATACAATAAATTAGATCACCATGAATAACATCATTGTAAGCCCATACTATTGTGGTGATGCAATTATTGAATCACTTTGTTTGTGAAAATGTGTAAAATTGCTTGTAGATTGATCCAGCTAAAAATGTTACTTTTTTTATTGTTAAAAAAATGTATATTTTATATAGTGCACTGACATGACATGCAATACTACTATACTATAAAGCACTCAACAAGGAACTTTGAATCAAGGCAGCTCAACACAAAAACCAAGGATCACAGTTAAGAATTCAAGGGACACAACTAAGCTTAAAGCTGTATATAGAACCAAGATCACAGTACAGTATATATCCCTTCATCGTTGTACTTTGGGGTAATAATGAGCATTACCAACTCCAATCAAAAGCTCAAAAGTGGCAATTCCATTAAATCAATACCAACTTCAACCAAGAACTCAAAATTGACAATTCCATAAGCCGAACAAAACATACAGAGCCTACAAAATTCTTCAAAATATGTGAATGGAGAAATGAATGAATGATGAACAGTGACATCACATATTAGCTGAGCTCAGCCCCCATATACCTGGAGGCTAGACCAAGTTTGTATGCCTCAATCATAACCAATAGTTTGTATAGTTCATTTCGTGCTTGAACCGGGTGGCTACAAAATAAATAATAGGAGGCATAACAAAACATATACAAACAAACAACCTACAAGGAGAAACATACAATCAAAATATGTACTGTGAGAGGAGAAAGTAGAAATGATCAATTCTTCTAGGTTGTAAATAGTGTGACCATATTACATCCTTAACGATAACAAACATACAAATCATAAGAGGGCAAACATACTCATGATTCATACCTTGTAATATAACAAACAAACTTGTGTATTGTTTTGACTAGGCATCATTATGTTTTCACAAGGCAAACATAAGGGCATCACATGCTTCACAGAGGCATACACAGGCATACACTGTAAACCCTACAGATGACATTTGTAAGTAAAACTAACTATTATTGAGTTAAAGAAATATACTTCATAAAACAATTGCAACATACCAGATTAGTCCCATGGCCTGATACTTTTTTTTCCTTTGTATCCTTTGCATATTTCTTCGACGGTGGATTTCATCCTTGAATTTAGACCCGCCGTCATTTGCTACGAACCGCTAATGGACTATGAATCTGTATGCCAGAAATCAACCATGCTTATCAAGACCAATAATTTTAAGGTGCTCCCATCTTCAAAGTGATCCATCTTGAACTTGTCATGTCTCTTTTCATCCTTAGCGGCAAAGTCATCCATTTCATAGAAAACATTGCACATCTTTTCAAATCGCACATTTTCAGGCTTCATTCCCCACTCTGAATAAACAATCTTAACCTTCGTATGAGCCCTCCTAACATTTTTCCTCCACCTCCGAAGAACATATTTATCAGGTATAACATGAATCTCTCTTTCAGACAATCTTTCAATACTTTCAATACATGTTTGCATAAAATCCCCTTGAACTCAAACAATTGACAATTACACTTAATGGCGAAGTCGACAACATTAAAAGAGACTATAAATTGACCGATTGTTGCCTATCATTTATCACCAAGTCTTGTTTAACAGTGTACAACTCACAACCACTCACATTCATAACTTCACCGACAATTCTACAACATAGATTCCCTGCTATCTCTTTTTGGAACTCCCTAAATTTATTTGTAGTGTAGGCATCTCGAAATTTTTATCTATTGCATAAGGAGTAATGCAAGGAATCCTTGGCTAAAAGATTTAAAGTCATGTTCAACTTCCTTTTGGACTTTACTTCGTAGTGCATTCTCATATTTTTCTACGAAATTACTTCAATGTGGTATTCGAATTCACATTACTATAAAAAAAAAAACATTCATGCTTT